>CM059789.1:77827232-78427232 GCA_030435695.1 Brachymystax lenok tsinlingensis
CTCACTGCTTTCTTTTCCCACTATAAATTCTTCTCACCTAAACTCTGTGGCTTCCGCCGCAGAGATAACACTGGGGTAATGGTGGAGGATGAGGAGCAGGGAACGGAGATAAGGAGTGCCTCAAAGGGCAAGAGGGGAAGATTATTCTGTCACTTCACTGCATTGAGTCTCTCACTTAGCCTGTAGCATCCCATTCAATGAGCATGCTCACTGATCTCCACTGTGTCACAGTGCACAGCAGCAGGCACCTCAAAGACCAAGTGCAGCTGGACCGAAGAAGTAATGGTCTTTGCCAGTGTAAACATTGGCAATTCAAAACCACTCATGATAAAGATTTAGTGTTAATTGCGTTTTAATTATATTAAGCATGTTACATTAATCAAACAGCCTCTTGTCAGAACACACAAGTTAACAATGATTTGCAATTACTACAGGTGACTAATTCAAGATGAACAAGTGCTCTGCTTCAATACTATAGAGCTGCTGACATGGGAGGTTCATCCAGACCAGGTAACCCATCATTCTTTCAACTTTGTAGTAGCATTTCTGTCAGGTGTGCCTTCAGTGGGAATCTCTTTGCTGCTTGTCAATTTAGTCAGAGGTTTGGGTGCTTTAAAGTCAATAAAACAGAGGAAATTAAAGTTCTTCATGGATTCCAGAAGTTAGGAAAGTGTTTCATTAAACTGTAGTTGAGCAGAACAGGCATAGTAGACTGTCATGGCGTTTTTACATCACACATAATAAGGTGTTGCAGGGTTTCTTTACTTTAAAGAGAGATTTGTTTACCAAAAGCCCAGACTTAATTAATTATGCAGTCAGGTAGTCAGTGTTGTGATATTCCAGTGACCACTAGACTCTGAAGGATGGCATGTGTTTACCTCAACCCAGGAAGAAACATTCAACTGATCAGTTTAAATCAATACTTGAATTTCAGTTTGATGTTTATTTATCCTCTGATAACTTCTTCTCATTTGAATACCCGGTAATGTCATGTTCAAACATATTTTAGCAGACATGTTTTTCAAGCTGCATTTTACACAAAACTCTTCTTAAACCCTTCATGACTTATGAGGTAAACTCTCTTTACCTTAAATGCTTTCTTTCTCTAAACACCACACAAAGTATATAGTATATATAGTAGGCCTATGTGATCTAGAAAGGATGTAAAAAGTATCTGCAGTTTTTTCTCATTGTCTTTCTCTACATCTGAAGTTAACAGCTAAATCCACTTTTCCCATGTATTAGACTGTGATGTCAGGGGTTATGCACAGATAATTAATCAAAATACTTCTGAGAAAACTTCCCCAACTTTGGTCCCGCCCTGTTCATGTCCCTCACCCATGCTTGCATCGCCCAATGGTCCTCCTGCCCGCTTTGCTTCTTCCATTGGAAATGAATGGCTTCCCTTAGTTCCATCGCCCACATAGTCTTCAGTTAATACATCCTTTTGACATCAGTGTAGCAAATTCAAAGAGTAGCCCCGACCGGGCTTGAACCCTGGCCCAGCGACTGTCACATTCATCTTCTGCACATCTATCACTCCAGTGTTTAATTGCTAAACTGTAATTACCTCGCCACTACTGCCTATTTATTGCCTTACCTCCCTAATCTTACCTCATTTGCACACACTGTATTTAGATTTTTTTCTATTGTATTATTGACTGTACGTTTGTTTATTCCATGTGTAACTCTGTGTTGTTGTTTGTGTCGCACTGCTTTGCTTTATCTTGGCCAGGTCGCAGCTGTAAATGAGAACTTGTTCTCAACTCGCCTACCTGGTTAAATAAAGGTGAAATAAAATAAATAAAATCAATACCTTAACCATTACACCATAAGGTCAGAACCTCTTGACAAGGTCACTAGTTTAATGTTGTTACAATATTTGATTTCTTGAGCTAATTGTTTTCCATACAATTTTCCAGGTAGGGCATTGACATTGTTAGGATGAAAATGTCACAAAATAAAGTAATATTTCCAACATATTAGAATTGGTGCAACCCAAGAGATTGGAAACTGAAATACAGTATCTTTGACTGTACTACAAATTGATGGAAGTAGATTTTTAGACAGCTAAAAAAGAAACAGAACACCTGACGTCAAAACTGATGTCATAATACTTGTATTTTTACATTTTGTCATTTAGCAGTATCCAAACTGACGATCAGTGCTAACAACTATGGAGTTTTATGATTTCATAAAATAATCTTAACCCAGACTCAGTGCTATTCTTCTTACCGAATATTATTAGGATTGAGCAACCATCTAACACTTGCCGAAAATAGGTACTTCACGGTCACATGTACAATAAGAGGCATTGTAGGAACATAAAAATCCACTGATATCATCTATGTAACGGTATCACCCTGCAACCGTTGAGTCTATGTTATAATCTGAGTTGTTGATAAACGCTCCCACCAAGTGGCAGAACGATAGTACTTCATTAAAAGTTAGGAACCTTTTCTGGTTTCAACGGTTTCCTGGGGGGGTCCTTATTCATTGTGGGACACAACAATTAGTTGCGGCTAACTAGCTTTATTGGCACTGTGTGCAACAACATGCACATTTCATCGAAAGTTTGGGGTAAGTGTGGGATTTGTACGTCCTTGATAGCTATGTAGCTTATTATCGTCAATTATCAGATAGTGAACTAGCTTGTTTGCCTGGCTAATGTCAGAAATACGTTAGCTTGTCAACAGTTAGCATATAGCTAGCAAGTAAAGCCTCGCAATGATTTATGCTGCTCGTAGTTTGTTCTAAAGAGGAGTGATTTAATGTTAGCTACAGACCAAATCTATCATTTTCCATGATAGACAGCTGTCCACCTTGTTTGCAGACGGTTACAGTAGCTAGCTAACGTTAACTATTAAACGGATCCCTGCCTCAGCAGTTGACGAACGAAAGCTAGCTAGCTAACACCACGACATAAACTCATTCTGGATCTCGCTTTTGCAGCTAAAAGAATATGAGCAAAGATTCCAAGATGAGAGCAACAATTAATCAGAAGTTAACTGAGATGGGTGAACGAGAGCGGTAAGAACATTTCACAAACGTCTCTTTAATCATTATTAGAAGACCCATCAACTCTGTGGTCACTGTTCTTTGCTTATTTTGGTTGATCCACAGATTGAAGGAGTTGCTCAGAGCTAAACTCACCGAATGCGGATGGAGGGATCAGCTGAAAGCTCATTGCAAAGGTAAGAGTTTTGCAAAGGAGAATTTAGCATTTTTTTCAAACACCAGAAACACAATTTTCCAAAAATCTAGAGCCATAATCATTATCCTTAATTCTATGTAAAAAAAATATTGATATTTTTCTGCACATCAAATCTCTTGATCTGTCTGTATCGTCCTGGCTGCTATTTTTATTTTATTTTAATAAACTGAATATGCTTCTCTGCTAAATTCTGGGTAAAAGATTGAAAGGAATGTGAGTCTCATTCAGTACATGTTGTAATTGCTTGCTTTTCTAAAGTCGACCAACCTTGCCAGCAGGCATGCCGTCTAAGATAGTTAGGCACTCTAGCTACTCTAACTTCATTGATGGCCTTAAATGGCTTCTTGGCAGCTAGTTATGAGATTGAGAATATTTCTGGGCTAGCTGAAGCCAACTTTATAAATTGGTAGGTGGCTAGTAGTATTACAGAGTACAACAACATTTTAAACAAAATATTTTTATTATTATTTTTAAACAGGACAAATCTGAGGGGGCATGTGCCTCCTTTGAGTATGACGCCACTGACAAGGTAAAACACTGTAACCATCATGCCACTCATCAAGTAACTGTTTTGCAGATGTCATCAAAGAAAAGGGCTTGGAGCATGTGACTGTCGAGGACCTTGTGGTAGAAATCACCCCTAAAGGAAGAGGTATTTAGGCCTTTTTGTTGTTGTGTATACAGTACCTTTTTTTTCTCATTCCTCTGTTCAATAACTTCCATAAAGTTGATCATGACACTACTATCATAACCCGGACCGAATACTGTATCTTTATTTCCCCCTCAGTTCTGGTGCCTGATAGTGTGAAGAAGGAGCTGCTGCAGAGGATAAGAGCCTTCCTGGCTCAGCATGCCACATAATGGAACCAGCGTGATCTTTTTTTAGAGCCTGTTTTTTTTTTTTTGCCATTGTGCTTTTATTATTAGCTATGTGATGCAATCTTCCATCATGATTTAGACTTATTCAATTACTTTGTTCAATGTCCGATTTTAGGAATAAAAATGATTGTTTTTCACCATCGGCAGTTCTTTACATGATGCAACGATTCAACATGCGTCAATAACTGTACAATGTATTAGAATACATGACATGCTATGCTGTTTTTAAAACAATGACTTTTGATCTGTGGATTGTCTTCTCATTTTTAGTTGGTTTGTCATTAGAGAAATGCTTTTGAGGGGGCAATAAAGCTGGTTCAGGGTGTAGTAAGAAGTCCAAAGCGATGTTTTGTTTTTGAAAAAAGGCTTGCAATGACACTCAAGCTTTTAGACTGTTACAGTCGGTCTGTGTAGGTTAACTAATTTAATACTCAGATACTCAATTGAGTATCTGGCCAATAGTTAATCCCATACTAGAGGTACTGTAAAATAATATGCACAATAAAGAATCAAATAATTTACTTAAACTCAAGATATGGAGCTGTATGGGCAATTTACCTTGGTAACCTGAAACACACTACAGTGGTGCATTGAAACTTAAGGTGTCCTTTGACTAAATGACATCCCCTGTGCTTATAAACAAACATACATGTTCCCATAATGACAACCCTGCTGCTGCTTTACTTCCTAGAATAACAGAGTTGTCCTGACTGGGGAGCGATTGGGATGGAGAGGGGGAGATTATGAAAAGATAAACACAAGTGTTCACAGGGAGAAATATAACTCATGTGGATGCACCAAGGGACAAATTGCTTTTACAGATAGGGTTTTCAGATTATTCCAAGGTCCTGTGAGTGTAGTGTGTGAAATGAGCAAGTGTTCATATGGGAGACTCCTTGGGTTGACAAGTTCAGAAATAAAAGTTATACCATGGTGTGATGGTTAAGGAAAATCTGTCCTGGCTGTTACTTTAAATACAATAGACAATCCATTTAAGCCTTTCTCATTCTGGACACAACTGTATAAACATATCACATCTGTAAAATACATTTTCACAGATTAGCCTGTAAGGCTCTGATCTGTTTTCAATTTTGATAGTTTTGTCAATTCCACAAGATGACTCGGATCACTTTTTTTGTTTAAACCACTCTTGTTACAGACCAGGAATAGAAAATAGGCTATAGATTACATTCTGAATGGCTGTGAACCCGTGCAGGGCACCGCTCGGCATGAGTAGCACATTACCAGGTAGTGAGTGAGCCTTTGCACTGGTCACCTACTGAAGACAGACTGAGTGTTTTCTTAGCCGAAGGACCTGCCGTGACATCAGCCCAGGTGACAACATGCTGATATACAGTGCTGCTGGCCCAGGGAGGGGAGGGAGGCTGAATGCCTGTAACCCCCCCCCAACCCCGAACCCCGAGCCCCAAGCCCAGAACTCTAACTGGCTCTTTTAATGGCCAACATCAATCCCCATGTTATCGTCAGGGCAATCTCGCTGGGCCCCCAATATATAAAGGGTTCAACACGCTAGCTGGCCCTGCGCTGCCCATAGAATTACTGGTGAATGACACATTTACTATCATACAGATTCTATTTACTTTCTCACTCCATTCTCGACTTGTCCTCAACGCTCTGGACTCACACAGTGCTGTTGAAGAGGCCAAGATACTGAACAGGAACCAGATGAAAAGATCTGAATGGCCTCTCAAATGAAAGAAGGACATAGGCTAGATCATAAAAGCTTGAACTGTAAAGACAAAGGTAAACAACACCAGATGGAGCCAATTCGTCCACTCAGAGGTCCTGCATACTAATTGGTGGAATCCTGTGTGGCATGTCTGCGGCCTCTGAGAGACCAATCATAAAGCGAAGAGCACCACAAGGCTTGGATGACATCATCTGCACTGATGGAGATATCAAGCAGTGGCTGTGCAGAGAAAGGAAAAAGAAAGGAAAATAGTCTGTGCGTGTCTGTGGTGTGTAGATATGTTCAGTAATTGGAATCATATCATTTCAGCATGAAAGCAGCTGAGTCAATAGTTAATTGAGCCAAAAGTGTGGTCCTGTATATTGAGTCCCTTACGGGCAATGTAGTCTTTTGTCTAACTTGGCAACAAGTAAGTGCCATAAACACATTTCTTACAGTACAAACAGAACTGAGGTACAGTAACATTATAAAACATGTTGTAAAAATCCACACATGACAGCAAGGCAAAGCACATAAGAGAACTGGGAAATTAAATAATAATTTTAACATGGATGACGGAATAGAAAGATATGCTTGTCAATCCAAAATATGTATTATAATCATTTTTAGAGTTTTGTAATTACATTTGTCGAATCAGATTACATAAATGGTAAAACAATTAAGTGTATGTGTGTTAGAATGTATTATCTACTCTGAGTATACCAAACATTAGGAACACCTTCCTAAAATTGAATAAGGGATGCTGGGATGCTGACCCATGTTGACTCCAATGCTTCCCACAGTTGTGTCAAGTTGGCTGGATGTCCTTTGGGTGGTGGACATACTCTTTTTTCAATAGAAGGTAGGCTTACTAGTATTGCATAAGCATCGTAAGCACAGAAAATAAATAGCCTAATGTAGATATCCCCCCTAATCAAAAGGTCACGAACAGTTGCAAACTCCCATGATCCTATACGGTGTTGACTTTCTATAGTATCAGCATGTGTGAATGCTATGCTCAATGAAATTCTCTTTTGAATTCCTCCTCATAAATTTATGAGACCCGCAACATGGGTTACAACTCTTTTGGAGCCTACGCTCGTGCTCAATGCCATTTTCATTCTGGCTCTAAGGAAAGAGGGAGAACTTGGCATAGGGTTAACTGCAGTCTGAAGGGGTTTTAACCGTATTTACACCCTGTTGTGTCTTCTGGGAACCGTTTTCCACACGCTAATGAGGCTAAGGAGCGAGGTCCGCTCTGTTATTCCTGGCATGGCCATGTCCAGTCACAGGCATACCTCCTCTCGCTTTCTCTTCCCACTCAGTAGCCCAGTGCAAATACTAACTAAGAGGAAATACATCATCCCTTTCAATGGTAAAAGCCAAACCCAGGTCTGCCAAAGTTAACACAAAGCAATCTTAGGTAATGATCAGCAAATGTGTATAAAGTTTCATAGAGCATGACCACATAATTCTTGTTTAGCTCATGTTGGCTTCGTCTCTGCTCTTTTGGTAAGTGTCCTCATGCACTCGTACTCATGTAGGCACACGCATGCAGGCACACACGCAAGCACTGATGAATGCAAACATACAACAACACGCAGGCACACGTTACGCACACACGCGCACACACAAACAAATTAGTAGGCAGTGTGTAGGCATCACTTCCCTTTTTTATATAAACGAACGGACTAGGCCTAAATTGGTAATTCATTGTTAAAACCTGTGTGAGGTTGCTTTACTTGCTACATCTAATGGATTTGGAAAACTTGTATTGCAGCCTATAACTGTACGTTACAGAGACATGCACTGTCCTCAAATGATCACTTTCAAGAGTCAGATTTTTCATTGCTTTAGTACAGTACACATGGGTGGCAAATTGCAATGTTTATAGCTGCAATACATTCCATTACAACTCAATTGATGCAATTATCAATGATTTGCTCAATCTAAAACATTTCATTCAACCGTTTTAGTACACTACCTACAGCATAGAAGTGTGCAGATGGAAAAGCTGGGGGGTCTCCGTGCAACAAAACAGAGCTATGGAGAGAAACATAAACCAGACATTGTTTACCCTGTTTCTGATGTAAAGGGCACTTACTGTCATGTCCAATGCTCCAGCTTAATTCGCTGCTGCTCTGGCCTTTGAAGTGTGTGCGTTTTCTATTTCCTGACACTACCTCTCTGACTCGCTGATATTGCAACTGGATACCTCATGTTTCCATGTTGGGGCTCTCGCTCTCTCTCTCTGTGCTGATAAAAACCACCAGAGAGAGGCTGCAGCAAGTCGGCACGGTCGCAGGGATCCTTGGAGGCCCCCATGCGTC
This sequence comes from Brachymystax lenok tsinlingensis, assembly GCA_030435695.1. Taxonomy (NCBI): domain Eukaryota; kingdom Metazoa; phylum Chordata; class Actinopteri; order Salmoniformes; family Salmonidae; genus Brachymystax; species Brachymystax lenok. The sequence goes on from CM059789.1 coordinate 77,835,346, forward strand.
CCAGACAACGCCGCGGGGGATTACAGCACGCCCTGGCAGCAGAATGGTTTCACTTAAGAATTTCAGTAATCACTTTTAGGAGTGTAATATATTGCTGACCTTTGGCAGCGACACACGACCCCCGCTCCCCACAGCGACGTGATCAAAGGAAGTGCCAGTGGCTATGCAAACAGCCGCTATCAGTGGAACTCTATTTCTCTGTCTTTCTCTCTATCACTTTTTCTGTCTCCCCCCCGGATTATGACTTGAGGAGGGGAAAGGGGATGGAGGAGGGGTGGGAGCAGTAGTTAGGCCCTGATCCACTGCCTCCACTGCCTGCTACAGTCTAGTTATCATCATGGGAAAATCCCAGTGGGTCATCTCCTCTCAGCTGGAGCAGGCAAACACCATGGCCTGCCATGTGCTCCCAGACAACAGCAGCAGCCAAAGCATGTGAGTGTGAGTGCAGCGGAGTAATCTGGGTCATAACAGTAGCCAGGAGGCTTTATGTGGTTCCTTAAATCACAGGAGGGTCTGACAGAGCAGAGGGAGTGTCGGAGAGGGACAGAGAGAGAGAGAGAGAGAGAGAGAGAGAGAGAGAGAGAGAGAGAGAGAGAGAGAGAGAGAGAGAGAGAGAGAGAGAGAGAGAGAGAGGATATGGGTATCTATAACAACAATTAAAGTGAATACTGGTATGGAACCAGAAGAAGTGCAACACCATATACATCATAGTCAATGTTAATCACATAGGACACAGTCTATCAATTCAATGATTCATGGAGTGCTATTTACTTTACTGCTCAGTATACAGTGTAGGGTTTCAATCTTTCAGACTGTACTGTTCTTATGCACGGAGTCGCATTGTTGATGTCCATGTTTTAACAGCTAATATTACCCAGCTGAAACTATGGCATTGGTATGGACTATTTTATTGCCATATCCTCAAGAAAGCAACATAACATTTAAATCAACTATGAATGGGACATTTCTGTAAACAATGCTTAATGAAAAACAGACATTGTAATTATCAGAGAACAATGTCAACATGTTGACCTTTTCTCCTTTTAAGGAAATGTTTTTCAGCCACATTATTAAGATTTGTGAGACATCTGTTAATGCTAATTTGAGCTCTACTGTGGAAATCACACTGCTTTCAAGCCAATTTGGTATTTTGCTGTATTTGGCATACAACTATCGGTTTGATTCCAAGAAACACACATTAATGTCTTTGTACATTATGTCTCAATACCAATTACAAGCCATTGAAAAACAAATGCTTAGAACTGACACCAAAGTAGCAACTTCCCATTTCAACCAGATGATGGCGATGCACAACAGCTAACACACAGAGACTCTCTTGGTTAAACACACAGCTACTAGCTAGCTTTTTCTTTCTGCCGCTCATTGAGATTACGTAGAATAAATCTGAGTGCCCCTAAATCGGATATAACAGTTTTAAGAATAAACCAAATGCTTTACTGTACGACTGCTATGGTTAACTGTCTACTTTAACTGTTTACTTGCAATTTTTAAATATCATGACTATTGTCAAATATCTCTTTCATCCAATATATGTCACATTTTGGTTTTTGCTGCGAATGTGTGTGTGTGTGTTCTTCAACCCGGAGCAGCATCCCTCTACATACTACAATAATTCATCAGATCCAAAACAATGGGATTCTTAGGTAGACACAGTTTATTGGATGGCATGACTAGGAGTGTTTATTTGACTCATGTGTGCCGTGTCATTAAAGGACCGCAGGATGTCCTGTGCTTTTATGAGGTTCTTAGACAAGCTTGGGAAAAAAGAAATGCTTCCTGGTTCCAACTACCACATGTCATGTCTGTCCCAGAAACAACAGGGAAGGATCCAAACAAAAACACTCGGTTGGACTGCGGCTATGGCCTTGTTTACTCTCGCTTTCAAATCCCAGGTCAACATGGGTCAACATGGTTCGACGGACTTCTAACAGCGATTATATGATATTTTGTTAATTTAGCATCTTGACTGGAATTCAAGTCAACACTGTGGTTATGTCATTCCTGTCTTTAATCATTAGCAAATATTCCTTGAGCACCTCTAATCAGCTGATAAGATTCCAGTGTTTAGTGAGTAAACTGGAGGCCTCTAGGAGTTATGTGTGTTTTACGGCCCTGCTGTGACGCCATTGACGGGCATGGTGCAATAAGCCAGATATCTCAACACGTGCCATAGCATTACCGTGACACAGCCTGGAGGCGGCTGATACTGTTGACAGTGATGGTGTTGAGTCGGAGATACGGTAACAAATGCTCATTATCTCTTCGAGAGAGAGAGAGAGAGAGAGAGAGAGAGAGAGAAGAGGGATGATAATGGTTATGCACAACAGGCCTTACCCACGATTAGGTATACTGTTTTACACTATCCATAATCATTATCATCTCTAGAATCATTATCATCAGTCAGCATCTCTGATCACCTTGAAGATCCCCACTGGCCACAGACGTCAATTAAACGTCTATTCCACGTCTATTCCACGTTGGTTCAATGTAATTTCATTGAATTGAAGTGGAAACAATGTTTATATGACACCCAGTGGGGTCATATATAACGCAATCCCTTATCATCATGCTTGTTGTTGTGATGGTCCTCCTCCAAGCCCTCCAGCTCCTGTCACATCCCAGGAGCCCTGGGTGAGAGCGTTTGTCCCCATCTGTGTGTGGAGTTGAGTGGCTGGCTGAATCAGCTGAGCCTCATGTGGCTGGCCTTGCCGTGCTCCCCATGACCCAGCAGGGTTAAGCCACTAGCTGCCTAGCACCTAGCACACATTCCTGATGCTTTATTCCTGTGCCCAGACAGATTGCATCTCAGAAATACAAATCAGGGCAAATACAAATCAAGTGTAAATAGTCTGGGTGGCCATTTAAGGTTAGCAGTGTGGTTAAGGTTAGGGTTTGGTTTAAAATCAGATTTTACGACTTTGTGGCTGTGCCAGCTAGTGACCCAGTCAGGTCACCCGTGATACAAGTCAGTATTCGATGTCCATCCATGTCTGAGGATGTTGGGATAGGACATGGAAACTAGCCACTAGGGGCAACAGTGAGTTACCTTCAAGTAGGTTTCGGTTTTGCGAACGGGGATGGCAGATGGCAGACTGGCGTAAGCATCTACCTCTGATTCCAAAGGTTGCATGTTTGAATCCAGCGATAGAAAGTTGTCTTAAATATTTTATTCAAGCCTATCCTAAACCTTAACCCTTACCTTAACCATTCGGACGTAATGCCTAACCTTAAAAATTCTGAGTTGACACTTTGAAATTTGACGTTTGGAACAACTCGGTAGAGTGACCACTCTTCAGAGCTGCCTCCAGAACAAGATTAATGAGGAAAAAACGCTAACCTGCCTCACACACACTCACTCAGGCAGACATACACACCCTTCCCTCCAGACTGCCGTCACAGCGATCCAAGCACAGCTGTCAAAACGCTGGTACTTCCAACATGACCCAGGGAGCAGGGAGGGGGGCTGGGAGAAGGAAAGACAGAGAGAGAGACAGAGAGAGAAACAGAGACAGAGACAGAGACAGAGAGAAAGAAAGAGTGAGAGAGAGACACACACAGAGAGAGAGAGAGAGAGAGAGAGAGAGAGAGAGAGAGAGAGAGAGAGAGAGAGAGAGAGAGAGAGAGAGAGAGAGACATACAAACGCACAGAGTGAAAGATAGAGAGAAAGACAGAGAAAGAGAAAGAAAGGAAAGAGAGGGAAATAGAGGGGGGGAATAGCCCAGCCTCACATCAGCAGAGTGGAGGTTTCTACGTGACATGTGAACTGACAACTCAAGAGCTCTCAGACACTCTGGAGTAGACTAGGCCTCACTGGGCTTGGGCGCTCCACTCTTCCTCCTCTCCTCTCTGCTCTCTCTCTCTTTATTGAGTCACGATCGCCCAGCGTTCTCATAACAGCTCCGGGAGTAGACCTCCGCCCCACACACCACACATACATTATGTGAATCTAGCCTACAGTATGCCTGCACTCTGCACAGACATAATAAGTGATTTCTCCGAATCAGGTCACATCAAATTAGGGAGGTATTTTAGGGCGCCCACCCTGTTCCATCCTTCAGAGATTGTAGGAGAGTCCGTCTGCAAAAAATTATATCCTCGGTAGACGCTAGGTATAATACGTTACAGTGTAACAGAAAAACAATACGCTTGTAATGAATGCCAATGTAAATGGATCTATTGTGCTGATTTTTGTGTGCTGTTGTTAAAATGGCATCATAGAATCTGCAATAGGGGTAAAGAGATCAGTTTTATCTTAAAGTTCATCTGAGTCTGAGGTATGAGAGATAAGTCTGACACTGATAAGGTTTGGACCTTGCTTGGACTTACAGTTTATCAGTGGGCAACCATACAAGCATTCCATGGGCGTTCATCATGAGACTAAATTATTTATTGACATGAGGTGGCTACACTACTACGTACTGAACATGCTAGGGTTGGGGTCAATTCATTTTCAATTCAGGAAGTAAACAGAATTTTCCTCCTTGGAAAGCAAGGAGGAAAATTGGAATGGAAATTTCAGTTTACTTTCTGAGTTGACTGATTCGGAATGGAATTGACCCCAACCCTGATAAATAAATAGGGTTGCACAGCTTACGGTAATTTACCAAAGTAACCAGAATCTTCAGTAATTTGGGTAATTAACAGAAAATCGATGGCAATCTATCGGAACTTTTATACTTGAATAACTTTTAAAAAACCTTGATCTGTGTCCATATTGTCCATTAGTTTCTAGTAGATAGATCACAAGTTTGAAGAGAAAATAGCCTAATTAATGAAAAAAGTATCGAATCAGCAATGGCATTATTTTCAAGCAAATATATAAAGGATATTTCATGCTGAAACCTTCATACTAAACCTTAATTGTATTCACTAAGTTGATGGTTTATATTAAGGATAATGTTTTACGGCTTTGTCATTACATTTTTTATTTTAAAATAATCGTATTTAATTATTTCATATACAGTTGAAGTTGGAAGTTTACATACACTTTAGCCAAATACATTTATACTCAGTTTTTCACAATTCTTGACATTTAATGCTAGTAAAAATTCCTTGTCTTAGGTCAGTTAGGATCACCACTTTATTTTTTATGAATGTGAAATGTGAGAATAATATTTGAGAGAATGATTTATTTCAGCATTTCTTTCTTTCATCACATTCCCAGTGGGTCAGAAGTTTACATACACTCAATTAGTATTTGGTAGCATTTCCTTTAAATTGTTTAACTTGGGGCAAACGTTTCAGGTAACCTTCCACAAGCTTCCCACAATAAGTTGGGTCAATTTTGTCCCATTCCTTATGACAGAGCTGGTGTAACTGAGTCAGGTTTGTAGGCCTCCTTGCTTGTGCACGCTTTTTCAGTTCTGCCCTCAAATTTTCTATAGGATTGAGGTCGGGGCTTTGTGATGGCCACTCCAATACCTTGACTTTGTTGTCTTTAAGCCATTTTGCCACAACTTTGGAAGTATGCTTGGGGTCATTATCCATTTGGAAGACCCATTTGCCACCAAGCTTTAACTTCCTGACTGATGTCTTGAGATGTTGCTTCAATATATCCACATAATTTTCCTCCCTCATGATGCCATCTATTTTGTGAAGTGCACCAGTCCCTCCTGCAGCAAAGCACCCCCACAACATGATGCTGCCACCCCTGTACTTCACGGTTGGGATGGTGTTCTTCGGCTTGCAAGCCTCCCCCTTTTTCCTCCAAACATAACGATGGTCATTATGGCCAAACAGTTCTATATTTGTTTCATCAGATCAGAGGACATTTCTCCAAAAAGTACGATCTTTGTCCCCATGTGCAGTTGCAAACCGTTGTCTGGCTTTTTTTATGGCGGTTTTGGAGCAGTGGCTTCTTCCTTGCTGAGCGGCCTTTCAGGTTATGTTGATATAGGACTCATTTTACTGTGGATATAGGTACTTTTGTACCTGTTTCCTCCAGCATCTTCACAAGATCCTTTGCTGTTGTTCTGGGATTGATTTGCACTTTCGCACCAAAGTACGTTCACCTCTAGGAGACAGAACGTGTCTCCTTCCTGAGCGGTATGACGGCTGCGTGGTCCTATGGTGTTTATACTTGCGTACTATTGTTTGTACAGATGAACATGGTACCTTCCGGCGTTTGGAAATTGCTCCCAAGGATGAACCAGACTTTTGGAGGATTACCATTTTTTTCTGAGGTCTTGGCTGATTTCTTTTGATTTTCCCATGATGTCAAGCAAAGAGGCACTGAGTTAGAAGGTAGGCCTTGAAATTTGTCCACAGGTACACCTACAATTGACTCAGATTATGTCAATTAGCCTATCAGAAACTTCTAAAGCCATGACATAATTTTCTGGAATTTTCCAAGCTGTTTAAAGGCACAGTCAACTTAGTGTATGTAAACTTCTGACCCACTGGAATTGTGATACAGTGAGTTATAAGTGAAATAATCTGTCTGTAAACAATCGTTGGAAAAATTACTTGTGTCATGCACAAAGTAGATGTCCTAACCGACTTGCCAAAATTATAGTTTGTTAACAAGAAATTTGTGGAGTGGTTGAAAAACAAGTTTTAATGACTCCAACCTAAGTGTTTGTAAACTTCCGACTTCAACTGTATTTTACATGTCATACAGCCAGAGAGAGAGCCAGAGATAATTACAGACACCTGTGATAATCGGTAGTACCCAAAAGGGCCACTAGATGTTCCGTGATAGATACCAACATTCGGGTAGTTTACCCGGTAAATTTAGAATGTTTACAGTAATATACCCTCCATTTGCATCCTTATACATTAATACAGTACGTCCTAAATGGTCCTATGTCCTCAGTAGCAGGTCAGAGATTGAATATAGGCCGCACCAATCAGGGAGGCAATCCGGAAGCTTTTGAGGGGGTAATTGAGTGGAAAGGGGTCCTGAGGGAGCTTCTCTCTATTGTTGTTGTTGTGTAACAACTTGTCTGAAAATGCCCAGTAATCCCAGTCTACACAGGGGTTATTATAACGAGGTGCGAGGAGGAATGCGCCCAGGGCTGGGTTTCTATAAGCTAAAATGTGGAATTGTTTTTAGATGATCATACCAAAGATTATTTAGCTTATTTTATTTTGAATTTTAGGACCCCCTGTAGGTAGGTAAAACTGTTTTATTTTTTATGATTTGATGAAACATTGAATTTAGCCTTATTACTATTAGCCCATAAAAAGCATTGACTACCAGATTCATACATGGAAAAACAGAAAAAAAAATCAAAAGGAACGAGTGCCTGTCCTATATTTGAGAGATATAAGAAAGCTCAGAAAAGAATTATCTGTAGACCTTTGACATGGAAATGCCCCATTCTCTTCCATTCCTTTTGATGTATTGCCTAGTTAACATGTATAGTTTGAAACTAACCAATGGACGAATATGGGTTTGGCGGATGCCAAGAGAACGCTACCTGCCCCAATGCAGAGTCCCAACTGTAAAGTTAGGTGGGGGGAGGAATAATGGTCTGGGGCTGTTTTTCATGGTTCGGGCTAGGCCCCTTAGTTCCAGTGAAGGTAAATCTTAAAGCTACAGCATACAATGACATTCTACGATTCTGTGTTTCCAACTTTGTGGCAACAGTTTGGAGAAGGGCCTTTCCTGTTTCAGCATGACAATGCCCCCGTGCACAAAGCGAGATCCATACAGAAATGGTTTGTCGAGATCGGTGTGGAAGAATTTGACTGGTCTGCACAGAGCCCTGACCTCAACCCCATCAAACACCTTTGGGATGAATTGGAACGCCGACTGCGAGCCAGGCCTAATTGCCCAACATCAGTGCCCGACATCACTAATGCTTTTGTGGCTGAATGGAAGCAAGTGCCCGCAGAAATGTTCCAACATCTAGTGGAAAGGCCTCCCAGAAGAGTGGAGGCTGTTATAGTAGCAAAGGGGGGACCAACTCCATATTAATGCCCATGATTTTGGAATGAGATGTTCCAAGAGCAGGTGTCTACATACTGTTGGTCATGTGGTGTATATTTGTACCTCATAAAGGTATCAATTTGACATCAATTCATGTTGTAAGGTAAAACCAAATCATATATGATGGATGTGGTGGCTGTAAATACTACAACTACATCATCCCTCTCCATCAGCCTGTGTGCTTCAATAGGTAAAAGTGGAAAGAGTCACTCTATGTGCTACCATTTGGAATTATAGCATAGTGTAAAATGCACTCCTGAAATACCTGTGTTGCATGTAATAATATATTCCACTCATTGATACACTGTAAGCCGACGAATTTCAAGCAGAGAGACAGGCGATACTGTATCAGTTGACAAGTTACGTAGAAAAGGTGATCTGGTGCAATGTTGCATGGGGCAGAAATGGCACACGACAATAGCCAACTGCTTTACATACACTTATTTCTGATGATTTGTCCTACATATGTACTGTATAAGAATAATACAAGTGTAAAACATATTTCTAAACCTGCTGTTGGATACAAAATTATCTACTATTCCTACTCAGCACTTCAAATGTGTATCTTATATTCTTTGCTATTAGATTAAATGGTAGTTAAAATGACTAAATGGTGAGCCTATCATTATCGGATGTATTGGTGACTAAATAAAATGTTCTCATGGTATTTCTAGAAACATTTTTGATTTTGCATGAATGACTTAAAGGGTGAAAGATGTATTGAAACCCCAGTGAATGCACAATCAAAGGTTCTTCACATAAGATAGTGGGCATTAAAAGTGTTATCGAGGTGTCTCTTTAAACTACTGGCACACAACTCGGACACCCATGCATACCCCACAAGACATGCCACCAGAGGTCTCTTCACAGTCCTCAAGTCCAGAACAGACTACATAGAGCCATGGCTACATGGAACTCTATTCCACATCAAGTAACTCACGCAAGCAGTGAAATAAATGTATATTAAAATAAACCTTATCGAACAGCGAGGACTGTGAAGAGTCTCACACACAGGTACAAACACACGCATACAAACACGCATAACATACACACTATACACACACTTACACCTGGATTGTGTGTTGTAGTAGAATATAGGCCTGAGGGCACACACTTAATGTATTTTTGTTGTAAAACTTATTTTAATGTTTAAACATTTCATTATAATGTACTGTATATTACTACCTTGATTTTTGCTGGACCCGAGGAAGAGTAGCTGCTACCTTGGCAACAGATAATGGGGATCCATAATACATAGAAATACAAATGATCAGTCCAGAGATTTGTACTTATAGATTTGAAAATATACTACTTATATCTGAAAAATGGTCAAAGTGATTGAAAAATGCTCACTATGGTGCACTTTAAAAAAAGATACAGATTTTCCACTGGTTAAATCATTGTAAAGGTAAACCATGGCAAAAGAGATATAGTTACACTGTACAAAATGTTTGGACTTGATCTCTTCTCCTGTGTTGAGGCCTTCAACAGCAGAATGACATGCCAAGCACACAGATGAACTGTGATATTTAGAGCGCAAGGAAATAGTGCGGTTTCACAATTTCAAGATTAGGATTGAAATCTGCCGTCCCCCGGCACATTAAGTGGTTGTGGTGCACACACAAACCCACAGAGACCCTAGAAATATACACAGTGGTTTAGTGTTGGGCTCTGGCCAAGATAAATGGCTGCTTCAGGTGAAAACAAACCTTGGCCTGAGCACATTATTTTCCATTCGCAAGTTTTGGGGAAAACTTTTCTCCGTTTTTTTTCCACCATACATAATGCTGCTCAGTTTCAGCTCCTCCGCCCTCCAGGTATAGTAAAGTTTGCTGTGCTTGTGAATTAATTAAGATGAAATGTTGAAGTGCCACTCTGCAGATAGAGCTGTGTTTCAGGCTTGATGAGGAATGACCTCTTTAAAGCTGTTACGGCATATATTTGTGACATGAAGTGATGGATTTGTCAATTCTTGGGGGGGGGTGAAAATGTCCCCTTCACTAAACACACACTCACACACACCCTCAAGCGCACTCGCTGGCTCTCCTGGCGTTTGTGTACAATTGACAATAACTTGTGTAATAGCACAATAAAAGCATTGGCTATGCCCAGGGTACTCATAAATCCAGGAGAGGGAATTTTCCCTCTGCTATTTCACAGGGTCATTTCCCTGTATGCGGTTTCAGATTCAGATATTTATGTTTACGAGCGACCAATACATATTATGAGCTATTATAACTACAGCACATCAGCCAAGGCCCGTATAATGTCCTACTGCGTCCTCTGATACTCTGAAGGGGTAGGAGTAAAGGGAACACCACTGAGAGATGCCTGTTTGCAGGTAGGAACAGTTGTTATATAGTAGCAGTGAATATACTGCTGACAGTGGAAGAAGCAACATGCCGGTAATCTTTACATGTCTAATTTCTCCATCATCAGACATTTTATCAGGGACATTAGACGTGTGAGAGTGTCAGAGTTCCATACACATCTTTCAATCATCACCTGAGTCACACTTGAGGGTGGTGGGGTGGAGGAGGGGCGGTGAAAAGGGGAGGGGATGTAACGGCTTCAATTTAAAAAAACTGGTTTAGTCACACAATTATGAGCTCAGGATGACTGAATGCAAAAAGGCCTGGAGGAGCATGGCTAAGGATCTCTGGCATCCAGTCAATCTAGCTGCACCTTCCTGTCCCTCACAGACGACTGGGACACCATACTGGGAAGAGTGGGAACCATGCTGCTATCTGTCCCAGTCCCAAGTGAGCAAAACCTCATCTGAAGTGGGATTGTGGTAGCAGCTCTTTGAAGATGTATATTATTTCAATTTAAGTCAAAATGCTGAATTATAGGAAATGCACAGCTACAAAATATATGGTACTTGATACTATTACAGAAGCATGGTTGTCCGAGCTGTATGCGTATCAGATACATCACCTTTCCCTGGCTGTACTTGAGGCCCAGTTGGAAAACGGATCCCTCTTTCCTCCCTTCCTTAGGTAATCCCTGATCTGACATCTCAACACCTGTACTCACCTATCATGCTCTCACCTATCCAATCATGCTAGATAGATCAGTGATCACTTCAAGGAAAGGAGGAGGGAAAGAAGGATGCATTTTAAGAGCATTTGAACAGGGCCCTGGTCTGAAACACACTTACTTCCACATTCGTTGGCCTTTGCTTTGGCAGCAGCCAGGCTTTATCCTGAGACGAGACTGAATGTGCAAATGTGTTACAGGTGGGATTCATTAAGCTTTGACTTGGCACATTTGTACTTGCTCTGCATAATTACGTTGTTACCAAAGGAGGGAGATGACGAACGCGAACATTAACACTCACACACACACACCCACAAACACACATACATACACACAACACACACCCACCCACACACACACAGACACACAAATGAGCGCATAGAACAGTTTAAAGGCAGATTTCATTGCTCTCCAATGAGCTGTTCAAAAGAAATACCCTATTAATCCTGCAGTTTGTGCTCAAGTTATTTCACAGAGGATAAATCTAGAAAAAGTTTATATTTCACAGGATTTAGTCTCCACTTCCTTCAGCTTCTCAAAGTGGGCAAAATCTCTTTTAGTTGTTAACAGTACATTAGCAAATGTATTCAACCCTCAAAATGTCGCTAACCTGAATTAACTGTAGGCCTATCACTCATTCCAAGCCCATTCTTACGCAAGAAAGCAATTTTTTTAAATGTTCTCTGTAATTAGTCTAGTTAGCATTTAGGTCAATCCATGGTTAGGTCACGTCTAACCCCATCCCAGGCTTAAGAGAGACGGCTGGTGGACAAGACTGTTATACTATGTTTAAGAAGTAAAACACAAGTTCATAACCTTGTCTGTCTCACATTATTTTACTCTGCAAACCCACCATGAGAAAGCTAAGGCTCTGTAGAGTAATAGACATCATGTCGCATGACCCCAATCACCATCTACTACAATGCATAGAATTCCCCAAAGCCGGTCACAGTAGATGTGTGTGTTCTCCAGAAGAAGTGTGTGCCTAATCTCTCATGCGGCATACTTACAGTGAGGGAAAAAAGTATTTGATCCCCTGCTGATTTTGTACGTTTGCCCACTGACAAAGAAATGATCAGTCTATAATTTTAATGGTAGGTTTATTTGAACAGTGAGAGACAGAATAATAACAAAAAAATCCAGAAAAACGCATGTGAAAAATGTTATAAATGGAATTGCATTTTAATGAGAGAAATAAGTATTTGACCCCCTCTGCAAAACATGACTTAGTAATTGGTGGCAAAACCCTTGTTGGCAATCACAGAGGTCAGACGTTTCTTGTAGTTGGCCACCAGGTTAGCACACATCTCAGGAGGGATTTTGTCCCACTCCTCTTTGCAGATCTTCTCCAAGTCATTAAGGTTTCGAGGCTGACGTTTGGCAACTCTAACCTTCAGCTCCCTCCACAGATTTTCTATGGGATTAAGGTCTGGAGACTGGCTAGGCCACTCCAGGACCTTAATGTGCTTCTTCTTGAGCCACTCCTTTGTTGCCTTGGCCGTGTGTTTTGGGTCATTGTCATGCTGGAACACCCATCCACGACCCATTTTCAATGCCCTGGTTGAGGGAAGGAGGTTCTCACCCAAGATTTGACGGTACATGGCCCCGTCCATCGTCCCTTTGATGCGGTGAAGTTGTCCTGTCCCCTTAGCACAAAAACACCCCCAAAGTATAATGTTTCCACCTCCATGTTTGACGGTGGGGATGGTGTTCTTGGGGTCATAGGCAGCATTACTCCTCCTCCAAACACGGCGAGTTGAGTTGATGCCAAAGAGCTCCATTTTGGTCTCATCTGACCACAACACTTTCACCCAGATGTCCTCTGAATCATTCAGATGTTCATTGGCAAACTTCAGACGGGCATGTATATGTGCTTTCTTGAGCAGGGGACCTTGCGGGCGCTGCAGGATTTCAGTCCTTCACGGCGTAGTGTGTTACCAATTGTTTTCTTGGTGACTATGGTCCCAGCTGCCTTGAGATCATTGACAAGATCCTCCCGTGTAGTTCTGGGCTGATTCCTCACCGTTCTCATCATCATTGCAACTCCACGAGGTGAGATCTTGCATGGAGCCCCAGGCCGAAGGAGATTGACAGTTCTTTTGTGTTTCTTCCATTTGCGAATAATCGCACCAACTGTTGTCACCTTTTCACCAAGCTGCTTGGCGATGGTCTTGTAGCCCATTCCAGCCTTGTGTAGGTCTACAATCTTGTCCCTGACATCCTTGGAGAGCTCTTTGGTCTTGGCCATGGTGGATAGTTTGGAATCTGATTGATTGATTGCTTCTGTGGACAGGTGTCTTTATACAGGTAACAAATTGAGATTAGGAGCACTCCCTTTAAGAGTGTACTCCTAATCTCAGCTCGTTACCTGTATAAAAGACACCTGGGAGACAGAAATCTTTCTGATTGAGAGGGGGTCAAATACTTATTTCCCTCATTAAAATGCAAATCAATTTATAAAATTTTTCACATGCGTTTTTTCTGGATTTTTTTGTTGTTATTCTGTCTCTCACTGTTCAAATAAACCTACCATTAAAATTATAGACTGATCATTTCTTTGTCAGTGGGCACATGTACAAAATCAGCAGGGGATCAAATACTTTTTTTCCCTCACTGTACATAGACGCTCCCTGATTGACAATAGGCCTATCACACACACGCACACACACACGCACACAATCACACAATCACAAATTAAGCATCTAAAGGGGAATGTGGGCTTGTCTCCCATCGGACATCACATGTCAGTCACACATCCAACCTCAACACCTGGTGATCAGAGCAGGGTGCGTCCAAATGACCCGCTTCCCAGTGTATTCGCGCGGATAATTATTTCCAGTTGCAATTAGAATAACTGCAAGATTTTTCTCTCTGAGTAGAGGGGATCAGTAAATATCGCTCCCCTCATTTCTGTTCTTTTTTGACACGCTTATATAAATACTCTCCACCTGGTTGAGGGAGTGCCTTTAGGGGAGCTATCAAAGCATTCATAAAAATCAAGATGTATGTGACATCCAGTGGGTCTCCCCCAGCACGAGGCAGCACTCAGGACTCAGGGCTGGTGTAGGGTTTCTTCCCTCTCCCCTCCCTGACTAGCCTCCGCTGCCTGATTGACTGTGATGGGCTTTTTTACGCACCGCACGTGTTGTTGCGCAGCTCGGGCCCACTCTGCATCATCAGTCTTTTCAACACTTCGTTTGACTCGTTTCCCTGGCCCTGCTCCTGACCCTCTCCTCTGGGGTGCGTTCGACAACACAGATAAGAAAAACCTTACACAAAAGAAGAAGTTTGGCCTGTTTTGTATAGCACTTTGTGGAATCTGCTGATGTAAAAAGTTCCTCATAAATATATTTGATTGATTGATAGCTTTGGCCTCTTTTTTGGGTGTACTTTGTGCTACTAAATAACTTTCGTCCCACAAAGCCTTCTTTCTCTCATGCTTCGTTTACAGATTAGAGACTTGGACGGGAGCAGAAAACATAAGGAGAAGATATTAGATGCGTGCTTGTGAATGAACATGTGGACAAATGTATTTGAATATGCATATTTGTCGGCTTGACTCAGTTCCTGAATTGCACGTAAACCATTTGGAAAGCTAGAGCCGATGACATGCACGCTCATATCTGGTGATCAGAAACTCTGGGAAGGTGGCCATTTAAGATGGACTGACTCCTGTGTTAGAGCCGCAGTCCTAGAGGGACGCTGGGAAAGCAGATTGCTTCGTCTGCAAAACACGAGGACGGCTGAACTGCCAGAAATTGAAAGAGGATATGACAAAACGTTGTGCATTGGTAGTGAATTACAAGATGAGGGGAAGTGTTGACAGCAGGAATAGAGAGGGGAGAGAGAGAGAGAGAGAGAGAGAGAGAGAGAGAGAGAGAGAGAGAGAGAGAGAGAGTGATAGATGAGTCGGGACCTACCTGGGGGAATTACTAGAGAAACAGAAGGGCCTGTGGTCATTCTTAACGTGGATTAACCCCAGTTAGCTGGCATGCGAGATAAGCGTGTAGGGAGAGGAGTGGACAGGGATTCTTCAGACTATCGGACAGGACGGGAATGGCGGGAAGTCTGGGAGTGTGTATGAGACAACCAAAGCACTGTAAAGAAAGTGCCGGTTTTGAAACTGTTCATTGCAGTCGGAATGTGCAGAGTCACTGATCTACTAACAACTTTACTAATAACTTTACTAATAACTTTACTAATAACTTTGCTAATAACTTTGCATCCCAAATAACTAGATTCTGCACCTTGCCGTGCTCAAACTGATCCCCTCAAACAGGCTTATTCACCTCAGTGAAGGCTGCAGTGGCAGCATCAAACCTGTTGGGGGAAGTGTTTGTTCTTTCCAATAGAGAGACTCAGAATCCAACCCTGCAATGTGCATATATGGTATGCTGCAGGTGAGAGAGAGAGAGAGAGAGAGAGAGAGAGAGAGAGAGAGAGAGAGAGAGAGAGAGAGAGAGAGAGAGAGAGAGAGAGAGAGAGAGAGAGAGAGAGAGAGAGAGAGAGAGAATGGTGTGGTCGAAGGAAGAAGCAATCTGGCCGTGCCTGCCTGCAGCAATGGCCACATGCTTTCCATTCTCTAACGTAGCACTTCACTGAGTCCTACACATCTTAACATCGCCCCCTTCCCCTCCATTGGTCCGAGGTTCCTGATAATAGATACTACCTAGGAGGGCTGTGAACTATTTAGAAATGCCAAACTTGAACTTCAGGGTGTAAACCTTTGAAGGACACTAATGTAGGAGGCTGAGGCCTAATATAAGCAGCATTACTCAACATGAAAGTTCATTGTGGACCATTAGCAGCTCTTGGAGAGGTGGCACTTCTGAAGCAGCTCCCTAATGGCACTTGTTGTTTAAACAGGGATATTTCTGTTAAACGTTATCTTATCCCGACAGATCTACATCTGCACCGTAAGATGTTTGGCTGAACATAAGCATCCACTGTTAAACTTTTGATGGCTTTTGGATGTACACGGACATTCCACAAATCCATCAACAGATCATAACAATCCACACGGAAACCTCTGGAACTGTTAATTCAATGGTGTGTGTATCCGGAGCCATATACGGAGACTGTATCTAACATCTAACTGTATCAAACTTACATTAAATTTACATTACATTCAACTTCCCCATTATCCTGACATAACAATCAATATTCCAGCCCAGAGACCTCTAAAGCAGCTGTTAAAATATATTCTCAGTTCCATTGTGAAATAGTGAATAATGCCTTTTTTAAATTCATACTTGAGCATGTAATTTACAAATGCCTGGAGAATAACGCTGGCGTTCACTCTGTCTCTGACAAAATTATTAATCCTGGAGAAACTCTGGCCCACCACATGATCTAACTAGAAGAAGCTGTGGCTCCGCTCGAACGTCTTGTGAGGTCAATGCAGACAGCTCTGACCACTGTCAACAGAAGTCTAACGTTGCCATCCCAACGGCTTCTTATTGTAATTCGAGGCAGAATAATCTTTGAGGACTATCCAATCGGAAGAAACCGCAGAACACGAAAGGCAAGGGGATATTGTTGAATTAGTCATTTCTATTTCTGTCTTCCAGTATACCAGCCCTTCTTCATCGAGACATAAAACAAAGAAAAATGTTTTAGTAGTCAGGGAATGCAAGGGTAAATTAGGTTTGAATTTGTTTCAGCCAGTTGAAATCTAATCTTGCCTTGTAGTGTATGGTTTTGATCAGTTTAGTGGTGTAATGGCCAAGTTGGTATCGCTGCATGGGCTGCTTTTCAATTTACCATCCATCTTTTTCAACACTTTCAGTGACCAACCAACCAGCCTCAGTTTGGACCGACCAACTGTTGAGTCAGACAGATTAGGAGTTACCACTGAGTTGCCACGGCAACGCTCAAGCCAGTGTTGATCATACCTTTCAGGAGGAAACATGAGATAATGAGGCCTTTGGCTACTTTTTTAATTGGCTCTTTTTTCTATTGTAGTAGAAAATCTTTTCCACATCAGAGGAATTGTGGTCCTCAGGAACAAGAGCAGGGGGTGTGGGGAAGCCGTGAGGCCACTTTAGAATTCCCCTGTTGCCCCCTTATACACCCCCGCCCCTCCATCTAGTTCACAGGTCACACCTTAACGTTGACCTTAAACGCAACTGCCACCAACACTTTGACATACTACCACCACTGACAATACTACAAGTACAACTGCCTTATGTATCATAACCACCACAATTACAATAGCTATCATGACAACAGTGTAGCATCTGAATGTCATGATCACCCACCCATTAATTCATTGTTTATTCACTCTTAGTTATTATTTTTATACAATTATATTGGGATTGGGATATTTTTCTGTTATTTCACATTTGAACTACGTACAGATTGCTCTAAACAGAATGTAAAAATGTCTTTCTCTTCCTCTCTTATCTTTCAAAAATCTAAAGGTACTTGGAACAGGAGGAAACTCCTCATATGCATTTGCAATTGAGCGACACAATTTTCTATGACATTTAAACAAACCATTGAGTAGTCTGGGTTAAATCCTGCAGTGCCACTCTGTGACCCTTTCACTGGTCAGTTATATCAGAGATTAAAGGTGAACACGGGGGCAAATCAGTTAGCAAGTCAGAAGCACTACTCGTCAACTTTCCACTGTTCCGTTTCTTCCCCACACACTCACACACACACACACACACACACACACACACACACACACACACACACACACACACACACACACACACACACACACACACACACACACACACACACACACACACACACACACACACACACACACACACACACACACACACAGAAGCCCCCCTCCCTCTTCCTGAACACGGGGTCATGGCCCCACCACCAGGAAAGGAATGAAAAGAAGATGCATACACTCTAAAAGCTATTACTGATCACTTTAAACTCTAAATGCACGCAACGCAATGGACTGATCTCCACCTCACTCTCTCTGAGTGCGTCTTAGATTAAATGGCGCCGATAGAAAGGGCAGCCGAGCTTCTAGCCCCTAACTCTGCAGTATTTTGTTTTTTTCTGTGTTATTTCTTACATTATTAGGACAGATTTTTTTGTGTTATTGCATACAGCCGGGAAGAACTTTTGGATATCAGAGCGGCAGTAACTCACCAGCATTACCAGCATTATGACTTTCCCGAATCGGATCCTTTGTTCGTACCCCCCAGGGCAATTGAACTGATTCCAGAGGCTGATCCAAAACATCACCGGTGGAGACGAGGTACTCGGAGTGGACTTCTAGTCCAACTCAGGAGGCGCGCACACCACCCACCGCTTCCGAGTATATTACTCGCTAACGTTCAGTCTCTGGATAATAAAGTTGATGAGCTGAGGGCTAGGATTTCCTTCCAGAGAGACATCAGGGATTGTAACATACTCTGTTTCACGGAAACATGGCCCTCTAGGGATATACTGTCTGAGTCCGTACAGCCAGTTGGGTTCTCAGTTCATTGCACAGACAGGAATAAATATCTCTCTGGGAAGAAGAAGGGTGGGGGTGTATGTTTCATGATTAGCTACTAATGGTGTGATTGTGATAACATACAGGAACTCAAGTCCTGTTGTTCACCCGACCTAGAATACCTCACAATCAAATGCCGACCGTATTACCTCCCAAGAGAATTATCTTTGGTTATAGTCACAGCCGTGTATATTCCCCTCAAGCCAATACCATGACGGCCCTCAAAGAACTTCACTGGACTTTATGGAAACTGGAAACCACCTATCCTGAGGCCACATTTATTGTAGCTGGGGATTTTAACAAAGCAAATTTGAGGAAAACGCTGCCGAATCTCTATAAGCATATTGACTGCAGTACTTGCGCTGCTAAAACACTCGACCACTGCTACTCCAACTTCCGGGATGACTACAAGGCCCTCCTGTTACGACTTCCGCTGAGGTTTAGACCTACTTCAACTTGCTTACCGTCCCAATAGATCCACAGACGATGCAATCGCCATCGCACTGCACACTGCCCTATCCCATCACGACAAGAGGACTATATATGTAAGAATGCTGTTCATTGACTATAGCTCAGCATTCAACACCATAGTACCCTCCAAGCTCATCATTAAGTTTGAGGCCCTGGGTCTGAACCCCTCCCTGTGCAACTGGGTCCTGGACTTCCTGACGAGTCGCCTCCAGGTGGAGAAGGTATTAAACAACACCTCCACTTCGCTGATCCTCAACTCTGGGGCCCCACAAGGGTGTGTGCGCAGCCCCTTCCTGTACTCCCTGTTCACCCATGACTGCGTGGCCACACAAGCCTCCAACTCAATCATCAAGTTTGCAGACAACACAACAGTAGTAGGCTTGATTACCAACAATGACGAGACAGTCTACAGGGTGGTGAGGGCTCTGGGAGTGTGGTGCCAGGAAAATAACCTCTCACTCAACGTCAACAAAACAAAGGAGATGATTGTAGACTTCAGGAAACAGCAGAGGGCGCACCCCCCTATCCACATCGACGGGACCGCAGTGGAGAAGGTGGAACACTTAAAGTTCCTCTGCGTACAAATCACTGATAAACTGAAATGGTCCATCCACACAGATTGTGGTGAAGAAGGCGCAACAGCGCTTCTTCAACCTCAGGAGGCTGAAGAAATTTGGCTTGGCACCTAAAACCCTCACAAACTTGTACAGATGCACAATAGAGAGCATCCTGTCCGGCTGTATCACAGCCTGGTATGACAACTGCACCGCCTGCAACCGCAGGGCTCTCCAGAGGGTAGTGTGGTCTGCCCAACAGATCACCGGGGGCAAACTACCTACCCTCTAGGACACCTACAGCATCCAATGTCACAGGAAGGCCAAAAACAAAATCAAGGACAACAACCACCCAAGCCACTGCCTGTTCACCCCGCTATCATCCATAAGGCAAGGTCAGTACAGGTGCATCAAAGCTGGGACCGAGAGACTGAAAAACAGCTTCTATCTCAAGGCCATCAGACTGTTAAATAGCCATCACTAGCACATTAGAGGCTACTGCCTATATAGATAGACTTGAAATCACTGGCCACTTTAATAAATGGAACACTAGTCTACTTGCATTACTCATCTCATACAGTATGTATATATACTGTATTCTATTCTGTTCTATTCTACTGTATCTTAGTTTATGCCGCTCTAACATTGCTCGTCCATATATTTATATATTCTTAATTTCATTCCTTTACTTAGATTTGTGTGTATTGTGGGTATTGTTGTGAAATTGTTAGAAATTACTTGTTAGATATTACTGCACTGTTGGAGCTAGAAACACAAGCAATTCGCTACACTCGCAACAACACCTGCTAAACACGTGTATGTGACCAATAAAATTGTATTTTATTTGTAGACGTCACTAATCGGTTTTTGTAAAAGTTGGATATTGTATAAAGTTAAAACATTTCCAATGAGTTTTTGCATTGACTAAGAAAGACTCAGATTCCCATGCAAACTGAAAACCTCTTGTCCAGCCAATGTTGCCAGTTCATCAGTTTTGCCAGCAGTTATTATGAAAATGTGATGACAACATTGATTGATATAATTTAATGAATAAATTACAATATTTTGTTGAGTGCATTACCAGCAAGACTGCTGTGGTAATATCCACATTGGGCTACTAAAGTTGTGTGTGTGGGCATGAGAGAGGCATCTTTTAAGGCCATCTGTGTTTTCTTCCATGTGGAAAGAAAGACCAGACTGCCAACTTCAGACAAACAACAAGAGGAACACATAATCACCGTCTGCCGTGAGCAAAAAGGGTTCATTCTCACCACTGATTCTGTCTCGTCACACTGTAAAGAGGACCGCAAAACACAGCCATTTCTGGATTTGCTCCAAAAAGGCCCAAAACAGAGAGAGTAGGAGAGAAGTGAACGCTTTTCCCCTTGATAAGTTCAACTCCGCCATTGAACTCCTTTGAAGTTCTGTGGTGAGAAATTAAGGACAAGGAATGCAGGACATTTCTAGAATTTTCAATTTTTCATTGAAGGACCTGCCTATTTACTGTCCACATAAAATATGGAATTTTAAACTGGGCAATAAAACACGTTTTATAGCAATATATATTATCCTAACCCCCACTGTGAGAATGCTGCATTTACTCTCCAAATGAAGCTTACTGCTCCTTTTACCTAAACTCACCGACTCTGAATGATATATCATATTAATCAAAATGAACACATCATCTGTTAATGTTATGGTTGATTCATGAGGGGGTAATGGATAATGTTATTCATATGTACTACATGTGCATTTACTGTTTACATACCATTAATGTTTCTCATTTGACCATGTGTGGGAGAAGGCTGGGTGTGTGTAAATCGGAGTAGAAAGTCATATTACAGTCACAACTAAAGAGTAAAATGTCCCATCCATCCGTCTTCCACACACAGAGAGTGAAGAGAATGAGAAAGAGCTGAGGGACAAAGTACAAACAAAAGAGAGTGGATAAACAACAAAGAAGATGGCTAATTCAGAGGGGAGAGAAAGAGAGAGCGAGAGAGAGAGTGTTGTGTGGCCAGGTGATGACCAGGTGACAGAGGTCATATGTGACAAGGCCGAGTGTCCTGTCTCGAGCAGCAGGCCAGGTGAGGGGTGAGGCGGTGTGTGTGAGGGGGCAGTGGAGGGTTACCGAGGCTGACCTGAAAAGGAATCCCTCTAAACAAAAGGGCAAGCTGGGGTGCAATCAGATCCGGTGTGCTGCACTGGTAAGAGGGGGGAGGCTCTCGCACCTCTGCAAACAGACATTCCAGATCATGTGTGACAGTCCAGCTCCCATGGGACCCATGGTGGCCTGTGGAGGGGTGGAGAGAGAGGATGGGGAAGGGGGGTGCTCTACTTCTGCTAGACAGAGAGGTAACACACAAGAGATGGACACATGACCAGGCTTACCAGGTCATAGCAGACTTGCTAGAGACTTTAGACTTGACAAACAGTGCTGTTTCTGTACTGTCGCATTCACCATTCAATACTAGTGGACTAGACTGACTATTTATCGGCACTGCGCACTGCAGTACCGTAGGTTTTTAAACTTTGCTTTAAAATCCACCTTAGAACAGTAGTTCACTCCCGAATTCATGACTGGCTTAGTAGATTGTAGAGTAAGTGCGTCCCGAACTGGGAAAACAGTGGCTTAGTTATAATGACCTAATCAAGCCTTAGGTCACACACTGCTTATTACTTTTACTCCATTTTTCTCCCTCTAAAGAACCCTGGATGGAGGGAGGAGAGAAAGAGAAAGAGAGGAGGAGAGAAAGAGAGGAGGAGAGAAGGAGAGGAGGAGAGGAGGAGAGGAGGAGAGGAGGCGAGAAGGCGAGAAGGAGAGGAGGATAGGGGGGAGAGTACTGATATCACTTGGGCTAATCGTTTACCTGAACAGTAAACTCGCACTCCTCGTTACAACTCCTATCTCTCTCAGCCTGGCTGCCCCCATAGCTCCCTCCCAATGATCCACTGCTTCCCTCATAGCTCTATTTGACAGGTATCTATCTGCTCCAGCGATTGTTAGTAAACACCAATGAAATGCTTAGTCCAACAACGGGCTTCCTTTTTCACTCCCACCCCCATCTCCCTAAATCAAGGCTACCATGCATACCCCCTCTCCACACACACCACTCAGTCTAGATGGGGTGGGGAGATAAGCTCGGGTGGAATTCCTGTCTGGGTGTTCTTATGGAGTGACCTGGGTGGCAAAAGAGAGTCAATGGAAATCACTCAGCACTCGCCTCAATAAGGCCAGGCGCACTCGCTCTCCGCCTTTCCTTTCCTCCGTTTCTTTTTCTTTCACTCGCTCCCTCTCTTTTTGCTTTTAACCTGAATGATACAGACGCAAGGAAAGAAAAAGAAAAAGAAAGAAAATCAATGGGGTAAAACATGAACTTTTTACAACCCCGAATGAACCAGGATAATAAACAGCATTAGCAGTCTTATTCTGCATAAATCAAGGAATAAGCTTAGCGTTAAACATAAAAATGGAGCAAAGAACGTGACCTCAGACAAATCCAATTTCACGGAAAACATGAAAAATATATATATTCCATTAAAGTTCCATTGCAAATAAAAAGGCTGCATTGTTATATGTTGGAACTGAACAATGTATTTTCATACAGGCACACGCAAGCCCACACACACACACACACACACACACAAATACACTCACACACACACACTCACACACAAGCCCAAATTTGTTTTGGCTAAGATCATTAATCCTTCTCTGTGTTTTCCAAGGATTGTGGATTTCAGAGCTCAGCGTAAACAAACAAACCTTATCAGATCTGCCTGAACGTGGTTTAACCATCCCTTAACCATGCCTCCTCTGGAACGTCCTCAGGGATGCTCCATGTTCCAGGCCCCTATGGTTAGGGGAAAAATGCCTAAGGGGTATAGAGTGGACCACGTTAGGCCATGGCCTAGCCATTGTGCCCCAGCTAGCCAGGACAAGTTAATTAGGAAGTGAAACCTTGACCAGTTGACAGCAGGCTTTGTTCAGGACCGAGTGGGCCAAGAGAAATGGTTTTGAAATCTAGTTCACTTTCTTCGCCGAGGTGACCTCAACCCCGCTCCAAAGACGTATTTGGAGAGTCAGAAGTGTTCAATGAAACAAGAAGGTGATGGTGGGGGTGAAAACATTAAGGGCTCTATTCAATCAAATCCGCTTCATCTGACATCCACATAGAGGTTGTTTTGGCTGTGTTTTAGGTGTAACTGGGTTAGAGCTGTAAATCCACAGGCGGCCCCTGGCATTACCTAAAGCGGACATTGCCATTGGCTACACAGAGTCGCATTATGAGAAATCCCATGTAGCCTTGTTTACAAGTCTGAACACTGGAATGTAAGATGCAACCTACACCTCGATTAGGATGATAAAAATCCTCATTCTTTAAAAAAAAAACAAAACAATTTGTGCTTAATTACTTCTATATAGACGATACTTTATCTTTCTGAACTTCTAACGCGAGTGGGGAGGGTGTGGTCTTCTTGACAATGATTTCAAGAGCAGCTGCTCACCGATTTAACGGCTCCAACCGCACTTCCAACACCGGCAAAACATCCACTATGGGGCTGTCTGCAATTGCCGGTTAACGCTTGATCTGATCGGACCTAGGCCTAGAAGATTCAACTTCAATCGGACCTGATCGGACCTAGAAGATTCAACTTCAATCGGACCTGATCGGACCTAGAAGATTCAACTTCAACCAGAAGATGTCTTATAAGATTATTGTGAAACAAATGAAAATACATGTAAACATTATGCTGTGTTCTCACTATTCTGCTTTACGGTATTCTTGCATATATAAACTACTTCACTGTACTTGGCTCTTCCCTCTCTGACCAAACAAATCAAGACTGTCAATCATGCTGAACAAAGATGCAAATACCACAGCCTCTGTCATCCCCTGGTCAATGTTGAGAGGGAGCAGACAGCTTTAATGAACTCCTACATGCTGCAGCTGTGACCAGCAGTCAGCCAGCCCCATAATCAACTGTGCTGTGTACTTTTCCAGAGGTTTGGATTTCAGGCAGCGTCATCATCAGGCCTTGTGAATGAGCCAATAAGCATGATTATTGTGAGGGCATTCAGCCCCAGGGCCCAGCCCTGAGGACCTTTATTCTGCTCACCTCTGCTCCTAATGTGACGGCACAAGTGTGAAAGCAGCACTGGCTGGCAAATGAATGGCGCTGTGGCCAACAGCTCCACGCTAGCTGTGAAGTGACTGACCACAAGCCATATGATTACGGCCTCATTTACAAGCCTGGAGTGTTCACAAGTGGTCAGACACAATTAACTCCTCACGGTCCCAAAAAGTAACCATTTTACACCACTGAGCCAAGCCAAGCTGAGCTGTACTGCACTGGCCTTGATACACATTCAGCATAGGTAATTTAACCATGCTGGAAATGACAATATGACATGAAAATATCAGAGACAGCACAGTACAGTTCGGGTCGGCACGACAGAGCGAAAAGGGTTAAGTTGGATTAGTAAAGAAGTGTGACTGTGAAATAGTCAAATGTTTCCCAAAATATGATCATCTTCATTGCTTAGAAGATAGTTATATTTCGTTATTGTAGCTACATTTCCTTCTCTAGTTAGCCTATAGGGGAGACCGGGTTGGTTGTCACACTTTTTACTCACGTGTATCTCTCAGCAACAGTCTTTCAAGAATCTTGAAATGGGCACCCTTTTATTCCAACATAGA
This sequence comes from Brachymystax lenok tsinlingensis, assembly GCA_030435695.1. Taxonomy (NCBI): domain Eukaryota; kingdom Metazoa; phylum Chordata; class Actinopteri; order Salmoniformes; family Salmonidae; genus Brachymystax; species Brachymystax lenok. Next base: position 77,860,538 of record CM059789.1, read on the forward strand.
GTTATAAGCCATCAAACACACTCTGTACACTTGTGACAACCAGCCACTTCGCGGTGTTGGGTGTCACACAGTATGGGCAGTGCTTGCTATGTTGCGTGCTGATACTGTTTACATTTCGGTGCAGGAGCTCCACAAGGCTTTTGAGCTAATATTCTCCAAGTGGAACAGAAAATCTCAGGTGCTGGAGCTTGGTTGTTGTTGGTTGTTTGATAGTAGTTCATTCATTATGTAACAGGAAGTGAAACAATATTGTGCAAAGAGACTAAGAAATAGCCAAGCCTTTCTTTGATCGAACAATGTTCCTAATAAAATTCAGCATTTTTATGCCGTGAGAATATCAAATTACATTTTGAGTACATTTGTGTGTGTATGCGTGTGTTTCCACATGCATGTGTGCATGTGTAGGTGTGTGACAGAATGAATATGTGTGTGAGAGAGAGGCAACGAAGGGAGCTGATAGTGACAACCTACCCCACATTCCATGTAACAACCAACAACTAAATAAGATACTAGTTACCACGTGGCTTGACCTAGGAACTCAGAAATAAACAAAAAAAAGAAACGTCCCTTTTTCCGGACCCTGTCTTTCAAAGTTAATTCGTAAAAATCCAAATAACTTCACAGATCTTCATTGTAAAGGGTTTAAACACTGTTTCCCATGCTTGTTCAATGAACCATACAGACGGCAGGCAAATAAGGTCACAGTTATGAAAACGTAGGATGCTAAAGAGGCCTTTCTACTGACTCTGAAAAACACCAAAAGAAAGATGCCCAGGGTCCCTGCTCATCTGCATGAACGTGCCTTAGGCATGCGAGGCATGAGAACTGCAGATGTGGCCAGGGCAATAAATTGCAATGTCTGTACTGTGAGACGCCTAAGACAGCGCTACAGGGAGACAAGACGGACAGCTGATCGTCCTCGCAGTGGCAGATCACGTGTAACAACACCTGCACAGGATCGGTACATCTGAACATCACACCTGCGGGACAGGTACAGGATGGCAACAACAACTGCCAGAGTTACACCAGGAACGCACAATCCCTCCATCAGTGCTCAGACTGTCCGCAATAAGCTGAGAGAGGCTGGACTTAGGGCTTGTAGGCCTGTTGTAAGGCAGGTCCTCACCAGACATCACCGGCAATGGCCACAAACCCACCGTTGCTGGACCAGACAGGACTAGCAAAAAGTGCTCTTCTCTGACGAGTTGCGGTTTTGTCTTACATGGGGTGATGGTCGGATTTGCGTTTATCATCGAAGGAATGAGCGTTACACCGAGGCCTGTACTCTACAGCGGAATCGATTTGGAGGTGGATGGGTCCGTCATGGTCTGGGGCGGTGTGTCACAGCATCATTGGACTGAGCTTGTTGTCATTGCAGGCAATCTCAACGCTGTGCGTTACAGGGAAGACATCCTCCTCCCTCATGTGGTACCCTTCCTGCAGGCTCATCCTGACATGACCCTCCAGCATGACAATGCCACCAGCCATACTGCTCGTTCTGTGCATGTTTTCCTGCAAGACAGGAATGTCAGTGTTCGGCCATGGCCAGCGAAGAGCCCGGATCTCAATCCCATTGAGCATGTCTGGGACCTGTTGGATCGGAGGGTGAGGGCTAGGGCCATTCCTCCCAGAAGTGTCCGGGAACTTCCAGATGCCTTGGTGGAAGATTGGGGTAACATCTCACAGCAAGAACTGGCAAATCTGGTGCAGTCCATGAGGAGGAGATGCACTGTAGTACTTAATGCAGCTGGTGGCCACACCAGATACTGACATTTACTTTGGATTTTGACCCCCTTTGTTCAGGGACACATTATACAATTTATGTTAGTCACATGTCTGTGGAACTTGTTCAGTGTATTTGTTGCAGTTGTTGAATCTTGTTATGTTGATACAAATATTTACACATGTTAAGTTTGCTGAAAATAAATGTGGTTGAAAGTGAGAGGACGTTTCTTTTTTTCCTGAGTTTAGGTGTAAAATATATCTATTCCTTTCTTATTTTCAACAAACATAATGTTGTTCATGGATACTCTCATAATTGAAACACTTACAAAGAAAATATATGTTGTTTCTTCTTTTACTTTCACCTATGAAAAACATATATTCCCCTCACCTCAATGTTTTGTTTGTCTGACATGAATTGACTAGGCGGATGAGTTCTTTAAAATAATTCACACATTTGAAACAGGGTTGGGCGGTATCAATTTTTTCATTCCGCCGTGTACAGTATTACCGGAAGTGCACACAAGGAGCGCTATTTCTTAAAAAAAAGAACTATTTAGGCAACTTGGATCTTGATCCAGGAGAGTATTGATTGTCTTGCTGTAATCAAAAAGCTTGATCTTGCCATCTAGCCACTTAGCTAGAAAGTTAGCAAACCAAAATGCGCAGCTGGAGTCCTGAGCTGGATATCATTTATTTTACACATAAATAGTTAACTTATGGTAATAAGTAGTGGGGTAGATTGCACCCCTGCTGCCCCCGTCAGTAAGTTTAAATTCCCTGGTATACTGTAAATACTGTATACATATTACACAGCACCATTTACACTGAGTGTAAAAAATAAAGAACATCTTCCTAATATTGAGTTGCACCCCGGGTTCTGCCCTCAGAACAGCCTCAATTCGTCGGGACATGGAATCTACAAGGTGTCGAAAGCATTCCACAGGGAAACTGGTCCATGTTGACTCCAATGCTTCCCACAGTTGTGTCAAGTTTGCTGGATGTCTTTTGGGAGGTCGACCATTCTTGATACACACAGGAAACGGTTGAGTGTGAAAAACCCAGCAGCGGTACAGTTTTTGACACAAACCTTTGGCACCTACTATCATACCCCATTCAAAGGCACTTCAATCTTTTGTCTTGCCCATTCACCATCTGAATGGCAACACACAATCCATGTCTCAATTGTCTCAAGGCTTAAACATTCTTCTTTAACCTGCCTCCTCCCCTTCATCTACACTGATTGAAGTGGATTTAACAAGTGACATCAATAAAGGATCATAGCTTTCACCTGTTGAGTTTATATCATTAAAAGAGCAGGTGTTCTTAATGTTTGGTACACTCATGACACAACCAATCCCGGTCTCCACTATTCATACAGACGTATGTTTTTCTGCCTACATTGTCAAGAGTCTATTGGAAAGAAACAAATAGAAGAGTGTGAGAGAATTGAGAAAAGACAAGGGCCTCTTGTCTTGAACTGTCACGACTTCAGCCGAAGTTGGTCCCTCTCCTTGCTCGGGTGGCTTTCGGCGGTCGAAGTCACCGGTCTTCTAGCTACTGCCGATCTACTTTTCATTTTCTATGTTTTTTTGTCTTCATTATACACACCTGGTTTCTATCCCATAATTACATGTTCCTTATTTAACCCTCTGTTCCCCTCATGTTTTTGTGCGTGATTGTTTGTGTTTCTTTGTTCTGTGTTTTTGAGTGTTTTTTTTTTTTTTCCCCACGCATGTATTTTTGGAAATATTGAGTAAAGCATTTGAAAACTCATATTCATTGTCCTGCGCCTGACTCTGCCTTACCGGCATCACGGAGAACTTTGACATGAACAATGTTGCACATAACCTGAATGCATTACCACAACAAACAGATTCCTCCTTGCTTTGGATTGTGCATTAGCCTTGCAGCTATTCTATTAAACACCAAGCAGGAGAGGAGAGGAGTCACTCTGTCCTTTGTTACTTCCTTTGTTCTTCCTTGTTAGGAAGAAGCCATTTAGCTTTGCTCCATGCTATGCACTGTTCTGAACTAACAACGCTTCAATGCCTTTTCAGCAGTTTCCCAGACACGTTTTAAGACTAAAAAAGCATGTTCTGTGGAGATTATCCATTGATAATGCTTCTAGGCCCAAAACCAGGCTTAATCTTTTTTTCTTGCTTGACACTCATACCACACAGTGAATGAGTAGACAATGACACATTGGTTGATGTGCAAGTGAGTTACAGTACATTCAGCAATGTTGGTACAGTGTGAACAAGACAGGTACAGTATGCAAGCCCCCCAAAAACAATGGATGAGATTCAATCTTGGAACAAGCCACTGAAATCAACAATGCTGTCTGTGTCAGTGTTTTTGTAGTTCACGGGGCCCAAATCAAATCCTGTCATGTCTGTAACTACACCAGAGTGCATCCCAACCAAATCCATCTCAACCACTTGAAGCCATTCATTCCAACCTCTTTCCCAGATAATAAGACAACAACAGTATACAGATCCACGGAAGAGAGGGATAACCCGACACAAAGAAAGGATAGAAGATCCACAATCGATGGGCTCCCTATCCTCTGCTCAATATCAGAACATGACTGCAGGCCCTGGTGAATGACAAGCCCAGACATCATTGTATTGCTGTACACTACACTCTCCCTCGTTCCCTCCAACCACAACAGTTACACACAATGCTACAGGACAAGCCCCTGAGGGTACTCCCTGAACCATGGAAAATAAAATATTCCTCCCATCAAAGGAGCCCACAGCTCCACATACATACCGTATGTTCAACATTAAGAGATGGTTGTGGATATTTACCTGTATTTCCCTTTGGAAAACATCATCATTTCACAGTAATATTTGTGAGAAAAGAAAACTCATTCTGAAAGCAATTACTCTCAACTTTGTTACTGTTGAAACTTTTTGGGGAACCGAGTGTCAGTGTGACTGTATGGGTGGCAATTGGTCTCTTACTCATTCTCCTCATGCAGGTTTCCAAGTAAAGGCAGAGTTTCCAAGTAAGTGAAGTCAAATTACTGCTCTTGACTTTCCCCAGGAGTGTGTGGGACTGGGACAGAGAACAGTCCTTTATGCCTGCAGTAATTAAAGTTTTCATGTAGATGAGAGAGGATTTAGAAAATGCCAAGGGACATTTAGATTAATGATGCTATCCTGTATTCCAATGTTATGACACACCAGCTGACAGATGAAAAACAACTTGTTTTCTTTAGGGGCCATACTCTCACACTTTCACTATACCAGAGTGGTGTACACCAGTGGTTCCCAACCTTTTTTGGTTACCAACTTAATTTCTGCTCTACCTCTGAAGTACCCCCTCATGTGCATTTTACCAGTAACTATGGACTCATGATTATTTTCAAGTATCCCCTGTGGATAGGCCAAGTACCCCCAGGGGTCCTAGTACCCCGGGTTGGGAACCACTGGTCTGCACCATATGTATACACGCAAACACACACACACACACACACACACACACACACACACACACACACACACACACACACACACACACACACACACACACACACACACACACACACACACACACACAGGCAAACACACACTCAAACACACATGTGTGTGCGCACGCACACACCCACCCACCCACCAAATCCCTTCCCAACAGTCCACTAGCCTTGTGGCCTCTTTACCCTTGGTACCATGTAGCAGGCCACACTGCCAAGGCGTGTGGTGTGGAGAGTGGTGAGTGGTGAGTGGTGCCGTAGTTGCCTGGTGGGCCAGTGTTTGATTATGAAGTCATCAGTTTAAGTAAACTCCAGATGGCCAAGCAGAAAGTAAAACACTGCCATCTGCTCAGATTCAACTGCTCAACTTCTCTCCTTTTTTTCTCAGCTGGCAAGGCTGGAGGTAGAGTACTCTGAGCATTAATGCTATTAGTGAAATGTTTCAGGAGAGCCAGCCAAGCAAAATGTATTAAACTGCGACTGCCTTAGCCTACCATCAGGATCGCTGCAGGTTAACTAAGTCAGAAGGCAATGGACACACTGTATTTCACAGTAAGGAGATTATTGTTTTTACAATGAACACCACCCTTCTAGGAACTTTCATATTTTGTTGCTTACATAACAACACCAGGAGAAGTGCAACTGAGCGAGAGCATGTGAAGCAATCTTCCCATCTTTCCATTCAGGGATGTTAGAGTTGCTGAGGCACTTTTGTGAGGTCCCTCACTTAGAAACATGGGAATGAAACATCAGTTCAGCTGTGTGTCCGAGAAGAAAAACTGTCCCAATCTCCTCCACCACAACAGTGTTGTAATAAAGCCCACAGCTGGCAGTTCCCATTACACCATCCTTCCAGCCATCCAGGCAGGCAGGTGTGCACTATGGCACAGTTCCCTCGCCTCGCCTCGCCATGCAGCACCTGTACATTGTAAAGCAGAAAGTGTTTGGGGAACATGGGCCCACCATCGACAGTTAACAGTTGAAGAGAATTTTTGTTGTGTTTGTCGTGTGTGAAACACTTTGGGATAACACCCGCTCTCTCACCCAGCCTCGTGTACACTCATTTTCACATTCCATCCCTGATTGTCTAAAAGCCTCAGCTGAGCTGTCCAGGTGGGGAAAATGTCCACACGTGGTTTTAGGTTCAATAAAAATTCACACCATACTTTTAAAGTAGAGAACATGGCGTGCTGGAGTCCAGAAATGTAGTGTGGCGGCAATGGGACAGAGCTGATGCCCACAACACATTACCCCACAGTACAGCACAGCATCGCACAGCACACCACAGTACAGCACAACACATCACAGTACAACACAACACACCACAGTACAGAACACCACAGTACAGCACAACACAATGCAACACAGCACAGTGTAGCACAGTACAACATAGGCATCCCTAGGCTCCTTCTCTTCTGGCTATGATCAGCTGTCTCACCACAGACAAACACTTACCAGATTACAAGACAGTCAACACAGGCACACTCATAAAAACTCATAAAAACTCATAAAATACATTTCTTAGGTAGTCTCTGTGATAAATACATCCTTGTGAGGTACCGGTACATGGCTCTCTTTAACCTATTAGGTAGCAGCGGCAGTGTTCAGAGGTTTGGAGAGTCTGGCGTGCCCAAAGTAAAATGCCTGGTATTCAGGCCCAGAAACTAGGATATGCACATAATTAGTAGTGTTGGATAGAAAACACGCTGACGTTTCTACAACCGTTAAAATAATGTCTGTGCGTATAACAGAACTGATTTGGCAGGCAAAAACCAGAGAAAAATCCATCTGGAAAATGTGATTCTGTGAAGTGACACTTTTCCCATTGACTTGCTATTGACAGAAGGGGGATCCAGCTCCCAGATTGCAGTACCTATGGCTTCCACTAGATATCAACAGTCTTTAGACAAGGTTTCAGGCTTTTATCTTAAATAACCAAGGAGTAAGAGATGTTCTTCCTGAGGTCTCGTGAAGTGTCCTGTTATGGTTTATGCACGTGACAGTGAGCGCACTCTTAGCTATTTTTCTTTTCTATTCAACAGGCTATATTCTGTCTGAAATATTATCGTTTATATTCATATTAGGGTATCTGAGTATTGATTAGAAAATGCTGTTTGACTTGTTTCGACAAACTTTACCGGTACTTTTGGGATATTGTTTGTCTGCATGGATGAACGCCTTTGAGCAGGTGGATTACTGAACAAAACGTGCCAACCAAACGGAGCTTTATGGATATAAAGAGGGACTTTATCGACAAAAAGGACCATTTATTGTGTAGCTGGGACCCTTGGGATTGCCATCAAATGAAGATCTTCAAAGGTAAGCAATTTATTTTATCTCTATTTCTGAGTTTTGTGACACCCCGTGCTGGTTATGTTATTATGCTAATTGAATATGTGTGCGGGGCGCTGTCCTCAGACAATCAAATGCTATGCTTTGCCGTAAAGCCTTTTTGAAATCTGACAACGCTGTAAGATTACCAACATTCTAAGCTTTTAAAGAGTGTGCAACACTTGTATTTTCATGAATGTTTTATATTACTACTTTGGTATTTTGAATTTGGCGCTCTGCATTTTTCCAGATGTTGTCGCAGGTGGGGAGCTGTCACCCCACCGCTCCCTAAGTTAACGTACAACAATGTAAATTATTCAGGCTGTTGTGGAGGGGGTCCTACCCAGTACTAGATAGGTGTACCAAATAAAGTGGCCCGTGAGTGTACAGTAATGTCAAATCTGAAAACATGGTCTGGAAAAGTGGTACATCAGGCCATAGAAACAGTGTCTGATAAAGAATCAATATGGCGCCGACAAAGATGGTTGCCTCGCTTCACGTTCTTAGGAAACTATGCAGTATTTTGTTTATTGATGTTTTATTTCTTACATTGTTACCCCAGGAAATCTTAAGTCTAATTCCGTACAGCTGGGAAGAGCTATTGGATATAAGAGCAACCTCAACTTACCAACATTACGACCAGGAATTCGACTTTCCCGAAGCGGATCCTCTGTTTGGAACACCACCCAGGACAATGGATTTAATCCCAGTAGCCGACCCAAAACAACAGAGCCACAGAAGGGGCAGACGGAGCAGCCTCCTGGTCAGGCTCCTTAGACGTGCACATCGCTCACCTCTCCTGAGTATACTACCCGCCAATGTCCAGTCTCTTGACAACAAGGTAGATGAAAATCAAGCAAGGGTTGCCTTCCAGAGAGACATCAGGGATTGTAACATTCTCTGTTTCACGGAAACATGGCTCACTCGGGATATGTTGTCAGAGTCGGTACAGCCACCCGGTTTCTTCACGCATCGCGCCGACAGAAACAAACATCTCTCTGGTAAGAAGAAGGGCGGGCATGTATGCCTTATGATCAACGATTTGTGGTGTAATCATAACAACATACAGGAACTCAAGTCCTTTTGTTCACCTGACCTAGAATTCCTTACAATCAAATGACCGCATTATCTACCAAGAGAATTCTCTTCGATTATAATCACTGCCGTGTATACCCCCCCACGGATATGTTCCGGACAGCCTCAGACAACAACATTGATGTATACGCAGACTTGGTGAGCGAGTATATTAGCAAATGCATCTGTGATGTTGTACCCATGGTGACTATTAAAACCTTCCCTAACCAGAATCCGTGGATTGATGGCAGCATTCGCGTAAAACTGAAAGCGCGAACCACTGCTTTTAATCATGGCGATTTTGACAACATCCAGGGAAATGCAGAGCACCAAATTTCCCATAAAGTTCTCGGAAAAAAGTCAAACAGCATTTGTAATCAATACTCAGATACCCTAAAATGAAAATAAACTATAATATTTCAGACGGAATATAACCTGCTGAACAGAACAGAAAAAGAACTGAGCGCGCATTCCCTGTTACGCGCAGAATCCAAAACAGTACACTTGACGTAAACCCAGGAACTAGTGGTCTTACTCCCTTGACTTTCATGATTGAACGTTCCAACCTTTTTCTAAAGACTGTTGACATCTAGTGGAAGCCATAGGAACTGCAATCTGGGAGCTAAAATACCCAGCTTTGAATAGCATGACATTTGAAAACAGTGAGTAAAACATTTAAACGTGTTAACCCTCGCAAGGCTTCCGGCCCAAACAGCATCCCTAGCTGCGTCCTCAGAGCATGCGCAGACCAGCTGGCTGGTGTGTTTACAGACATATTCAATCAATCCCTATCCCAGTCTGCCCTGCCCACATGTTTCAAAAGGGCCACCATTGTTCCTGTTCCCAAAAAAGCTAAGGAAACTGAGCTAAATGACTATCGCCCCGTAGCACTCACTTCTGTCATCATGAAGTGCTTTGAGAGACTCGTCAAGGATCATATCACCTCCACCCTACCTGATACCTTAGACCCACTCCAATTTGCTTACTGCCCCAAAAGGTCCACAGACGAAGCAATTGCAATCACACTGCACACTGCACACTGCACACTGCACACTGCACACTGCCCTAACCCATCTGGACAAAGGAATACCTGTGTAAGAACGCTGTTCATCAACTACAGCTCAGCATTTAACACCATAGTACCCTCCCTGTGCAACTGGGTCCTGGACTTTCTGACGGGCCGCCCCCAGGTGGTGAGGGTAGGAAACAACATCTCCACCCCGCTGATCCTCAACTCTGGGGCCCCAGAAGGGTGCGTTCTAAGCCCTCTCCTGTACTCCCTGTTCACCCATGACTGCATGGCCATGCACGCCTCCAACTCAATCAATAAGTTTGCAGAGGACACTACAGTGGTAGGCTTGATTATCAACAACGACGAGACGGCCTACGGGGAGGAGGTGAGGGCCCTCGGAGTGTGGTGTCAGGAAAATAACCTCACACTCAACGACAACAAAACAAAGGAGATGATCGTGGACTTCAGGAAACAGAAGAGGGAGCACTCCCCTATCCACATTGACGGGACAGTAGGGGAGAAGGTGGAAAGTTTTAAGTTCCTTGGCGTACACATCACGGACAAACTGAAATGGTCCACCCACACAGACAGCGTGGTGAAGAAGGCACAACAGCGCCTCTTCAACCTCAGGAGGCTGAAGAAATTTGACTTGTCACCAAAAACCCTCACAAACTTTTACAGATGACCAATCGAGAGCATCCTGTCAGGCTGTATCACAGCCTAGTACGGCAACTGCTCCGCCCACAACCGTAAGGCTCTCCAGAGGGTAGTGCGGTCTGCACAACGCATCATCGGGGGCAGGGACACCTACATCCCCCAATGTCACAGGAAGGCCAAAAACATCATCAAGGACAACAACCACCCGAGCCACTGCCTGTTCACCCCGCTATCATCCAGAAGGCGAGGTCAGTACAGGTTCATCAAAGATGGGACCGAGAGACTAAAAAACAGCTAGTCTCAAGGCCATCAGACTGTTAAACAGCCCAACATTGATTGAGTGGCTGCTGCCAACATACAGACTCAAATATCTAGCCACTTTAATAATTTATAATTGGATGTAATAAATGTATCGCTAGTCACTTTAAACAATGCCACTTTATATAATGTTTACATACCCTACATTACTCATCTCATATGTATATACTGTACTCTATACCATCTACTGCATCTTGCCTATGCCGCATGGCCATCGCTCATCCATATATTTATATGTACATATTCTTATTTATCCCTTTACACTTGTGTGTATAAGGTAGTTGTTGTGAAATTGTTAGATTACTTGTTAGATATTACTGCACTGTCGGAACTAGAAGCACAAGCATTTTGCTACACTCGCATTAACATCTGCTGACCATGTGTATGTGACCAATAAAATCAATTTGTTTGATTTAATTTGATATGAATGACGATGAAATATTACATCCATAGATAATGTAGTCCAAATAGTCCAATTAGTTCATGTTCCACGATGTTTGGTGTCAACGGATCTCGTTATCCTGAAACTTTCATGACCTAAACATGGAATATTGTTCGTCAGTTTCCATAACACGATAAAATCAAATCAAATTGAATTAGTCACATGCGCCGAAAACAATAGGTGTAGATTTTACAGTGAAATGCTTACTCACAAGCCCCTAATCAAGAAAGCAGTTAAAAAATGTTTTTTAAGAAATACTCTAAAAAGAAATGCTAAAAAAAATATACTAAAAATATAAATAACAAATACGGATAATAATAAGAAATAATCCTGGGGGGAATACGTTTTGTCGTGCCCTCTCCACGACTGTCTTGGTGTGCTTGGACCATGTTAGTTTGTTGGTGATGTGGACACCAAGAAACTTGAAGCTCTCAACCTGCTCATCTGTAGCCCCATCAATGTTAATGGGGGCCTGTTCGGTCCTCTTTTTCCTGTAGTTCACAATCATCTCCTTTGTCTTGATCACGTTGAGGGAGAGGTTGTTGTCCTGGCACCACACTGCCAGGTCTCTGACCCCCTCCCTGTAGGCTGTTTAGTCATTGTCGGTGATCAGGCCTACCACTGTTGTGTCATCGGCAAACTTAATGATGGTGTTGGTGTCGTGCCTGGCCGTGCAGTCATGATTGAACAGAGAGTACAGGAGGGGACTGAACACGCACCCCTGAGGGGCCCCTGTGTTGAGGATCTGCGTGGCGGATGTGTTGTTACCTACCCTTACCCCCTGGGGGTGGCCCGTCAGGAAGTCCAGGATCCAGGTGCAGAGGGAGGTGTTTAGTCCCAGGGTCTTTAGCTTATTGATGAGCTTTGATGGCACTAAAAGAATAGCATTCTTACATAGGTTTTCCCTTTGTCCAGGTGGGAAAGGGCAGTGTGGTGTGCAATAGAGATTGCATCATCTGTGGATCTGTTGGGGCGGTATGCGAATTGGAGTGGGTCTAGGGTGTCCGGGAGGATGCAAAGCATGGCTACAGACATGAGTGCTATGGGTCAGTAGTCATCTAAACAGGTTCCCTTAGTGTTCTTGGGCCCAGGGATTATGGTGGTCTGTTTGAAAGATGTAGGTATCACTGACTTGGACAGGGAGAGGTTGAAAATGTCAGTGAAGACTCTTGCCAGTGGGTCAGCGCATGCTCACAGTACACTCCTGGTAATCCGTCTGGCCCTGCGGCCTTGTGAATGTTGACCTGTTTACAGGTCTTAATCACATCAGCTGCGGAGAGCGTGATCACACAGTCTTCCGGGAACAACTGGTGCTCACATGCCTGTTTCAGTGCCATTTGCCTCGAAGCGAGCATAGAAGTAGTTTAGCTTGTCTGGTAGGCTCGTGTCACTGGGCAGCTCTCGGCTGTGCTTCCCATTTTAGTCTGTAAAGGTTTGCAAGCCCTGCCACATCCGACGAGCGTCGGAGCCAGAGTAGTACGATTCGATCTTAGTCCTGTATTGACGCTTTGCCTGTTTGATGGTTCGTCGGAGGCCATAGCGGGATTTCTTATAAGCTTCCGGGTTAGAATCCCGCTCCTTGAAAGCGGCTGCTCTACCCTTTAGCTCAGTGCAGATGTTGCCTGTAATCCATGGCTTCTTGTTGTGGTATGTACGTACGGTCACCGTGGGGACGACGTCATCGATGCACTTATTGATGAAGCCAATGACTGATGTGGTGTCCTCCTCAATGCCATCTGTGGAATCCCAGGACGTGTTCCAGTCTGTGCTTGCAAAACAGTCCTGTAGCTTAGCATCTGCTTCATCAGACCACTTTTTTATTGATCTAGTCACTGGTGGTTCCTTCTTTAATTATTGCTTGTAAGCAGGAATCAGGAGGATAGAATTATGGTCAGATTTGCCAAATGGAGGGTGAGGGAGAGATTTGTATGTGCTTCTGTGTGTGGAGTAAGGGTGGGCCATTGTTTTATTTCCTCTGGTTGCACATGTAACATGCTGATAGAAATTTTGTAAAACGGATTTAAGTCCCCGGCTACTGGGAGCGTTGCCTCTGGGTGAGCTTTTTCTTATGCCGGAATACAGCTTGTTCAATGCTGTCTTAGTGCCAGCCTCTGACTGTGGTGGTATGTAAACATCTACGAAAAATACAGATGAAAACTCTCTAGGTAGATAGTGTGGTCTACAACTTATCATGAGATACTCTACCTCAGGCGAGCAATAGCTCGAGACTTCCCTAGAAATTGTGCACCAGTTGTTATTTACAAAAATGCCGCTGTTCTATCCTGCCGGTAAAGCGTATAACCAGCCAGCTGTATGTTGATATTGTCGTCGGGCAGCCACGACTCCGTGAATCATAAGATATTGCAGTTTTGAATGTCCAGTTGGAAGTTTAATCTTGCGCGTAGGTCATCTATTTTATGCACGTTTGCTAGCAGAATGGAAGGAAGTGGGTGTTTATTCGATCGCCTACGAATTCTCCGAAGTCAGCCCGCCCTTTGGCCCCTTTTTCTCCGCCTCCTCTTCACGCACATCACGGGGATCTGGGCCTATTCCCGAGAAAGCAGTATATTGTTCATGTCTGGCTCGTCGGACTCGTTAAAGGAAAAAAAGGATTCTGCCAGTCCGTGGTGAGTAATCGCAGTCCTGATGTCCAGAAGGTCATAAGAGATGGTAGCAGCAACATTATGTACAAAATAAGTTAAAAAATAAGTTACAAAAAAAGCAAATAAACGAACAAAAAACACAATCGGTTTTGAAACCTCTGCCTTCTTCTCCGGCGCCATTAAGAGTAATGCAACAGTTACTTATCACTTTGAGCAATTGTATCAATTGATCGTTAGATCATTGTAATGAAATGAATCGACAGTCATCTCAGATGTAATGTGTGAATTGCATTTTGAAATGGTAATACTTTGATGTTAAGTTGTGTCATTTTATACAGATGATTTTAGTTCAATGAACAAATGATCTTAGCTTTATGTGTATTGTATCCAAGCTATTTATTTGAAAAGTGTGCATTTTGATCATCGGTTGTGAGTTTTGTGTCTAGAGTTTTGAAAAATGACATCAAGGTTATGAAATTAGTGCCAAAGTGACTGTAAAAAACTGTAAAGTGATTGTCAATGTCGATCTGAACATTGGGGAGTTCATCAGATGGGTGACCAAACATCATAGTCTGTTGTGGATGTAAGGTTAAAGACACATGAGGTTTAAAATGTTGAGGATAAATATAGAGAGTCTTCCAACATGCATTGTGGGTTTCACAACTGTGTGTGTGTATGTGTGTGTGTCTCTCTGCATTCGTGTGTATGTGTGTGTCTGTGTGTTTGTCTCTCTGCATGCGTGTGTGTGTGTCTCTGTGTGTGTGTGTGTGTGTGTGTGTGTGTGTGTGTGTGTGTGTGTGTGTGTGTGTGTGTGTGTGTGTGTGTGTGTGTGTGTGTGTGTGTGTGTGTGTGTGTGTGTGTGTGTGTGTGTGTGTGTGTGTGTGTGTGTGTAGAGAGAATTAGGGGATAACCTCAGCAGTTTTAAGAAACATGTACAGTAAGAAACACATGATGTTCTTTTCATGGTCTTTAAATGAACTACCTGAGTACTTTTTGGCACAGGCCCCAGTTTTTATGAGGTTTATTTTCTTTGCTCAAATGGTGTACATTGCACACTGGGGCAAAAGCCTTTGACATGAGGGACTCAGGCCAAAATCTGAGCAGTGGAATTACCCAAGTAAATGGTTATATATGAAGTGGCCTGAGTATTGTTTGTAAATTAGTAAAATAACATACATATCAGTGCGAAAGGCCAGCTAGTTTGTACACGACTCTGGCCAGTGAAGTGCAGTTGTTGTCAAAGAATGGTCTGATCAGTGAGATTTGGATAGCACAATTCCAGTGGGTCAGAAGTTGACTGTGCCTTTAAACAGCTTGGAAGATTCCAGAAAATGATGTCATGGCTTTAGAAGCTTCTGATAGGCTAATTGACATAATTTGAGTCAATTGGAGGTGTACCTGTGGATGTATTTCAAGGCCTACCTTCAAACTCAGTGCCTCTTTGCTTGACATCATAGGAAAATCAAAAGAAATCAGCCAAGACCTCCGAAAAAGAATTGTAGACCTCCAAAAGTCTGGTTCATCCTTGGGAGCAATTTCCAAACACCTGAAGGTACCACGTTCATCTGTACAAACAATAGTACGCAAGTATAAACACCATGGGACCACGCAGCCATCATACCGCTCAGGAAGGAGACGTGTTCTGTCTCCTAGAGACTAACGTAAATTTGGTGCGAAAAGTGCAAATCAATCCCAGAACAACAGCAAAGGACCTTGTGAAGATGCTGGAGAAAACAGCTACAAAAGTATCTATATCCACAGTAAAATGAGTCTTATATTGACATAACCTGAAAGGCTGCTCAGCAAGGAAGAAGCCACTGCTCCAAAACCGCCATAAAAAAAGCAAGACTACAGTTTGCAACTGCACATGGGGACAAAGATCGTACTTTTTGGAGAAATGTCCTCTGGTCTGATGAAACAAAAATAGAACTGTTTGGCCATAATGACCATCATTATGTTTGGAAGAAAAAAGGGGATGCTTGCAAGCCGAAGAACACCATCCCAACCGTGAAGCACGGGGGGTGGCAGCATCATGTTGTGGGGGTGCTTTGCTGCAGGAGGGACTGGTGCACTTCACAAAATAGATGACATCATGAGGGAGGAAAATTATGTGGATATATTGAAGCAACATCTCAAGACATCAGTCAGGAAGTTAAAGCTTGGTCGCAAATGGGTCTTCCAAATGGACAATGACCCCAAGCATACTTCCAAAGTTGTGGCAAAATGGCTTAAGGACTACAAAGTCAAGGTATTGGAGTGGCCATCACAAAGCACTGACCTCAATCCTACAGAAAATGTGCTGGCAGAACTGAAAAAGCGTGTGCGAGCAAGGAGGCCTACAAACCTGACTCAGTTACACCAGCTCTGTCAGGAGGAGTGGGACAAAATTCACCCAACTTATTGTGGGAAGCTTGTGGAAGGCTACCCGGAAACGTTTCACCCAAGTTAAACAATTTAAAGGCAATGCTACCAAAAACGAATTGAGTGTATGTAAACTTCTGACCCACTGGGAATGTGATGAAAGAAATGAAAGCTGAAATAAATCATTCTCTCTACTATTATTCTGACATTTCACATTCTTCAAATAAAGTGGTGATCCTAACTGACCTAAGACAGAATTTTTACTAGGATTAAATGTCAGGAATTGTGAAAAACTGAGTTTAAATGTATTTGGCTAAGGTGTATGTAAACTTCCGACTTCAACTGTATAAGGTAGAAGTACCAAGACACTTTTTAAAGGTGATCAAAGTGCCTAACTCACAACATGACACTCCCTTCCCCCACTCTCCCTCCCTCCCTTCCCCCTCTCTCCCTAGCCAGTCTGATGAGTTACAGTAAGGGAGGTAGTGTTACCTTCAGGACATATGGTGCACGACAGGATTCATCATTACACAACAGTCCATTTCCCCTGCCACTGCAGATTGCAAGCTGTTAGCTTAATGAGATGCATGCCAGTGCTGAAGGTTGGGAGACAGATTGGGCCTCCTGCTAACTGGGTCCACCGCAGTCGCAGACCTCACCCCACCAGCCCTCCAGGCGAGCCTTTTGAGCAACCTGACTCTCTTTGCATAATTTAAAACCCACAGCTATCCTTTTTATAACACACTGCACCGGCATATCTCATCACTTTCTTTCAAATACATATATCAGAAGTTCCAAAAACGTAAACAATGCACAAAAATATATCTCCTAAATTTTTAAAAGTCCAAGAAGTTGAGTGCTAAACTTATAACTCAAAAGTCTGTTATTAGCGACCATTTACGTTTTCAAGAGTCTTGATCACTGCAAATGGCAAAGTTTATCTGTGCAGTGTTGTGTAGTGAATCAACATGAGATACTGAATTTACAATGAAGTAGCCATGTCCTTCTTGGTTCCTAGTTCACATTTTTACTCTAATCAAGCTTAGTGCTAAAACCACAGAATATTGAGCACATTCTGCAAATTGTCTTTATTTTTTCTTTCAGATCCAACCCAAACAGGAGAGAGTGTATTCTCTGGGATATTCTCTGGCACTGAGATTGTTTGGAGAGGGGTTTCGTTTTGCAACCCCTTCCCCATGTGGGAAGTGTCCAATGGTGTGAAATCTCCTCTGAAGACTGGGGTGATTCCCGCCTGTCTTGCTGTGGTGATAAGTCGTGATAGTATTATCAGTTAAGGCTTCACACTGCTCAGACACATAGGGCCCCACTTTGCAGACAGGAGGGAGTCCTGGAATTGTTTTTGAATGTGTACAGAACTTTTGCAGAATGTGCGTCTTGTATCTGCGGGCTGTTGTGTTTATGATTTTGCAACAAAGACAAGGTTTGTTCTGAGAGTGAGGTGCTACTCTATAGTTTGTGTGACAGGGATGTGAATGTGTGTAAGTGTTTCTGAAGATAAGAATAGATAATAGAACTATAAAAAAGATAATGAAGATTATTTTTTATTTTTTATTATGATTCTTATCATAAGTTCACCTTATTGGGCCATCTTCAAGGTGTGCTACTTTGTTGTGTTTTGTGTCGCTTTACAGAAAAGTTACTTCACCTTCACCTTGAAATATTTCTCAGAGTTCAGTCAAAGTTCTTGTTGAATTTCCTGCTCAGGTTCACGTCAGGTCTCAGTTGTATAATATTGGAAAATCATGATTAATCACATCATTTGTTTAATTCATGATGTACTTAACCTTCCATTCTGTAATATCAGATGTTAAATACAAGCAGCTAAACAAACAATTGAAATAAGGCTTAGCTTAAAAGTGTAGTTTAGAAAAGTGTAGTCACTGTTTATTGTCATCAAATAGAGTTTAGTTCATTTAAGCATTATGCGTTTTGTTAGTTTAGGAATATGCTAACTATGTGTGTTTAAATTAATTCCATGCTAATATATACTCTCTTCATCAGATTTGGGGTTTTGTCCACCAAAGCACCTTCATGGCCATTATTCAAGCAAAATGTTATCACAGAGAAAAGACATGAGAATATGATTAAACCTCAATTAGAGGTCCATTTGACCCTTTGTTTGAGCAAGGCCTCAATCCAGACACGGAGCAAAGCCCGAGAGGCGTTAGCTAGGAGTTAGTTGGTTGAGACAACATAACAGGTCCACAGTAAACCACTCTCCCAAGGACAGTTCAGATCTTGCTTTGAAGGTCAGTTCAGATCTTGTGTCTCTTACTCTTGTGGTGCTTTTTAGATAGTTGTGAATTATTATAGTCAGGGGTATTGTTAGTAACTCTCTAATTTTGCAGGATCATAATTGATAACAGGTGTGTGTCGAGGAAGTTTTTTGAAGTTCCGTATTTTTTTTCCTCTGCAGTGAACTGAGGTCATCGTCCCATGCACGCCTCAGTTGGAGAGCTTCCCTCTTCTTAATTCCATGCGTTCCTCTGCCGTCTTAAATGAGTTTGCGTTCTTTCATCCTCTTTGCTGGAGGTGGAAGACACCACAAGCACCACTGTCTATCCAGCTGGGATGTGGCGCAACACACTGCATTCCTCTTTCTGCTACGGTCACTCTGTGTCTGCTGTTCCCCTCAGTGGAGACTCCACAGAGTTCGTCCTAGCCAAGCCGTGTTGGGAATGGGACTGAGAATGGGGTTAGGATCGGCCGGGGGAGAGGAAAGGGGGAGGGATATTGGATTAGAAAAAGACAGAGGGAATAAATCTCTCTCAGTGTCTCTCCACTCTATCTCACATCCACACGATTTATGATGTTTAACAGAGGCAAATAAAGTTAAGAGGGAAAAAAACAACTTATGAAATTGTGCTCTTCAGAATTATTTGCTCTCTTTTGCAGCCTGTCTTGAGTTAACACAGCCTCCTGCTCACTGCTCCATGGCTGATTGATTGTGAAGCTTGCGATTTGTGAGAGTTTAGCTGTTTTTCCAGATGAGGTTAGTGTTGCTGCCCTGAAACACAAGTGAAGGGAGAGAGAGAAGAAGGAAAAAAAACAGAGTGGGTTTAATGGGTAAATCCCAGTTAGATAAATTAACATTCACTGGCTGGAGGGTGAGGTAATGAACCCCTCCCTGGAAAATATTTTGACCAATTTATGTACAACTAAATAGATGGTAAGTATTTCCAGTTTACCGTTTAATTGCAGTCAGCTGGAACATGTTGCGTTTTGACACAGCAAGTGAGAGAGAGGGAGGGAGAGAAGGGGACTGAAACTCTTTCACAAACACCTACATGCACATATACACACACAACACAGACATACACACCATTCTCCTCGCTGTGAAGGTGCAGCAGGTGTGCTTGTACTGTGCTGTTTCGGGCCAATTCTTTTCAGAGCCATGACTCAAGGGCACTCACAACACCTCACACTTTCCATCAGTCTGGCTTTCTAAATTCGGTGTGTGAGCCCTGCACACACTTTTCAGCAAAGACAAAGTGGAAAACCATACGACATTCTGCAAAGTGACTTACATAATATTGAGCGTGTGTGTATCAAATGAAATGTTATTTGTCACATGCGCTGAATACACAGGTGTAGACCTTACATTGAAATGCTTACATACAAGCCCTTAACCAACAATGCAGTTTTTAGAAAATACCCCCCCAAAAAGTAAGAGATAAGAATAATAACAAATAATTAAAGAGCAGCAGTAAATAGCAAAAGCGGGCTACCGGTACAGAGTCAATGTGCGGGGGCACCGGTTTCAAAGTAATTGAGGTAATATGTACATGTAGCCATTTGATTAGCTGTTTAGGAGTCTCATGGCTTGAGGGTAGAAGCTGTTTAGAAGCCTCTTGGACCTAGACGTGGCGTTCCGGTACCGCTTGCCGTGCGGTAGCAGAGAGAACATCAGGATGCTCTCGATGGTGCTGCTGTAAAACCTTTTTAGGATCTGAGGACCCATGATAAATCTTTTCAGTATCCTGAGGGTCACGCCCTGATCTGTTTCACCTGTCCTTGTGATTGTCTCCACCCTCTTCCAGGTGCCGCACCTTCTTCCCCGTTATCCCCTGTGCATTTATACCTGTGTTTTCTGTCTGTCTGTGCCAGATCGTCTTGTATGTGAAGCTCACCAGCGTTTTGTCCTGTCAGCTCCTGTCTTTTCCCAGCCTCTCTTTTTCTCGCCCTCATGGTTTTTGACCCTTGCCCGTCCTGACCCTGAACCCGCCCGACCACTCTACCTGCCCCTGACCCTGAGCCTGCCTGCTGTCCGGTACCTCTGCCCCATCTGAATTTCCGACCTCTGCCTGACCTGACCTTGCTCGGTCCTGATCACATTGAGGGAGAGGATGTTGTCCTTGCACCACACGGTCAGGTCTCTGACCTCCTCCCTATAGGCTGTCTCATCGTTGTCGGTGATCGGGCCTACCACTGTTGTGTCATCAGCAAACTTAATGATGGTGTTGGAGTCGTGCCTGAGGGGCCCCGTGCAGAGGATCAGCGTGGCGGATGTCTTGTTACACACCCTTACCACCTGGGGGCGGCCTGTCAGGAAGTCCAGGATCTAGTTGCAGAGGGAGGTGTTTAGTCCCAGGGTCCTTAGCTTAGTAATGAGCTTTGATGGCACTATTTTTATAGATTTTTTATTTTATTTTATTTCACCTTTATTTAACAAGAACAAGTTCTCATTTACAACTGCGACTTGGCCAAGATAAAGCAAAGCAGTTTGACACATACAACAACACAGAGTTACACATTGGAGTAAACAAACATACAGTCAATAATACAGTAGAAAAAACAAATATATATACAATGTGTGCAAATGAGGTAAGATAAGGAACGTAAGGCAATAAATAGGCCATGGTGGCGAAGTAATTACAGTATAGCAATTTAACACTGGAATGGTAGATGTGCAGTAGATGAATGTGCAAAGTAAAAACACTGGGGTGCAAAGGAGCAAGATAAATAAATGAATATGGTAGGGGATGAGGTAGTTGGTTGGGCTGTTAACAGATGGGCTATGTACAGGTGTAGTGATCTGTGAGCTGCTCTAACAGCTGGTGCTTAAAGCTAGTGAGGGAGATAAGTGTCTCCAGTTTCAGTGATTTTTGTAGTTCGTTCCAGTCATTGGCAGCAGAGAACTGGAAGGAGAGGCGGCGAAAGGAGGAATTGGCTTTGGGGGTGACCAGTGAGATATATCTGCTGGAGCGCGTGCTACGGGTGCTATGGTTACCAGTGATCTGAGATAAGGCGGGGCTTTACCTAGCAGGGACTTGTAGATGACCTGGAGCCAGTGGGTTTGGCGACGAGTATGTAGCGAGGGCCAGCCGACTAGAGCATACAGGTCGCAGTGGTGGGTGGTATAAGGGGCTTTGGTGACAAAGCGGATGGCAGAGTTTACAGTCTAGCCAGACACCTAGGTATTTGTAGTTGTCCACATATTCTAGGTCAGAGCCGTCCAGGGTAGTGATGCTAGTCGGGCGGGCGGGTGCAGGCAGCGAACGGTTGAAAAGCATGCTTTTGGTTTTACTAGTGTTTTAAGAGCAGTTGGAGGCCATGGAAGGAGAGTTGTATGGCATTGAAGCTCGTTTGGAGGTTAGTTAACACAGTGTCCAAAGAAGGGCCAGAAGTATACAGAATGGTGTCGTCTGCATAGAGGTGGATCAGAGAATCACCAGCAGCAAGAGCGACATCATTGATGTATACAGAGAAGAGAGTCGGCCCAAGAATTGAACCCTGTGGCACCCCCATAGAGACTGCCAGAGGCCCTGACAACAGGCCCTCCGATTTAACACACTGAACTTTGTCTGCAAAGTAGTTGTTGAACCAGACAAGGCAATCATTTGAGAAACCAAGGCTGTTGAGTCTGCCGAAAAGGATGTGGTGATTGACAGAGTCGAAAGCCTTGGCCAGGTCAATGAATACGGCTGCACGGTAATGTCTCTTATCGATGGCTGTTATGATATCGTTTAGTACCTTGAGCATGGCTGAGGTGCACCCGTGACCAGCTCGGAAACCGGATTGCACAGCGGAGAAGGTACGGTGGGATTCGAAGTGGTCAATGATCTGTTTATTAACTAGGCTTTCGAAGACTTTAGAGAGGCAGGGCAGGATGGATATAGGTCTATAGCAATTTGGGTCTAGAGTGTCACCCCCTTTGAAGAGGGGGATGACCACGGCAGCTTTCCAATCTTTAGGGATCTCGGGCGACACAAAAGAGAGGTTGAGCAGACTGGTAATAGGAGTTGCAACAATGGCGGCGGATAGTTTTAGAAAGAAAGGACCCAGATTGTCTAGCCCAGCTGATTTGTACGGGTCCAGGTTTTGCAGCTCTTTCAGAACATCTGCTATCTGGATTTGGGTGAAGGAGAAGCTGGGGAGGCTCGGACATGTAGCTGCGGAGCTGTTGGCCGGGGTTGGGTTAGCCAGGAGGAAAGCATGGCCAGCCGTAGAGAAATGATTGTTGAAATTTTAGATTATCATGGATTTATTGGTGGTGACCGTGTTACCTAGCCTTAGTGCAGTGGACAGCTGGGAGGAGGTGCCATTGTTCTCCATGGACTTGACAGTGTCCCAAAACATTTTGGAGTTAGAGCTACAGGATGCACATTTCTGTTTGAAAAAGCTAGCCTTTGCTTTCCTGACTGACTGCGTGTATTGGTTCCTGACTTCCCTGAACAGTTGCATATCGCGGGGACTATTCGATGCTATAGCAGTCCGCCACAGGATGTTCTTGTGCTGGTCAAGGGCAGTCAGGTCTTGAGTGAACCAAGGGCTGTATCTGTTCTTAGTTCTACATTTTTTTAAAGGGGCATGCTTATTTAAAATGGTGAGGAAGTTGCTTTTAAAGATCGACCAGGCATCCTCGGCTGACGGAATGAGGTCCTGCCAGGATACCCGGGCCAGGTCGATTAGAAAGACCTGCTCGCAGAAGTGTTTTAGGGAGCGTTTGACAGTGATAAGGGTGGTCGTTTGACCGCGGGCCCATAGCTGATGCAGGCAATGAGGCAGTGGTCACTGAGATCCTGAAAACAGCAGAGGTGTATTTGGAGGGCAAGTTGGTCAGGATAATATCTATGAGGGTGCTCATGTTTACAGATACCTGGTGGGTTCCTTGATGATTTGTGTGAGATTGAGGGCATCTAGCTTAGACTGTAGGACTGCTGGTGTTAAGCATATCCCAGTTTAGGTCACATAACAGAACAAACTCTGAAGATAGATGGGCACAGCTGGGAGCTGAGGGGGGTCTATAGCAGGCGACAACAGTGAGAAACTTATTTCTGGAGAGTTCTGGAGAATTAGAAGTTCAAACTATTTGGGCATAGATCTGGAAAGTATGACAGAAGGCTATCTCTGCAATAGATTGCAACTCCTCCCACTTTGGCAGTTCTATCTTGGAGGAAAAAGTTGTAGTTGGGTATGGAAATCTCAGAATTTTTGGTGGCCTTCCTAAGCCAGGATTCAGACACGGCAAGAACATCAGGGTTGGTGGAGTGTGCTAAAGCAGTGAGTAAAACAAACTTAGGGAAGAGGCTTCTGATGTTAACTACTTAGGAAGTGGTGGGGCGCTAGCACTCCCGACACTACCCAGTGAAATGCAAGGCGCCAAATTCAAAATCCAAAAGTTGCATAGTCATCAAAAGCTCTGCTTCTTGGCAATATCACAGCATTGTCAGATTTCAAAAAGGCTTTACGTCGAAAGCACAACATTTGATTGTTTGAGGGTAGCACCTCCAATATTTCCCATTAGCATAAATTCATAAACCATCACGGTTCACACAAAACACATTTCACAGCGAAAACAAATTCCTTACCTTTTGAAGCGCCCCACCACTCCCTAAGTAGTTGACAAATGAGAGTGCCTGGGGACACACAGGGCTTTAGGCACTATGTTGAACGCTGAGCTGTAGTCAATGAATAGCATTCTCACGTAGGTGTTCCTTTTGTCCAGGTGGGAAAGGGCAGTGTAGAGTGCAACAGAGATTGCATCATCTGTGGATCTGTTGGGGTGGTATGCAAATTGGAGTGGGTCTAGGGTTTCTGGGATAATGGTGTTGATGTGAGCCATGACCAGCCTTTCAAAGCATTTCATGGATACAGATTTGAGTGCTATGGGTCGGTAGGCATTTAGGCAGTTTACCTTAGTGTTCTTGGGCACAGGACTATGGTGGTCTGCTTGAAACATGTTGGTATTGCACTCTGACAGGGAGAGGTTGAAAATGTCAGTTTTAAGACACTTGCCAGTTTGCATGCTCAGAGTACACGTCCTGGTAATCCGCTGCGGCCTTGTGAATGATGACCTGTTTAAAGGTCTTACTTAATCGGCTGCGGAGAGAGTGATCACAGAGTCTTCCGGAACAGCTGATGCTCTCATGCATGTTTCAGTGTTACTTGCCTCGAAGCGAGCATAGACGTTATTTAGCTCGTCTGGTAGGCTCGTGTCACTGGGCAGCTCTCGGCTTTGCTTCCCTTTATAGTCTGTAATAGTTTGCAAGCCCTGCCACATTCGATGAGCATCGGAGCCGGTGTAGTACGATTCGATCTTAGTCCTGTATTGACGCTTTGCCTGTTTGATGGTTCATCTGAGGCCATAGTGGATATCTTATAAGCTTCCGGGTTAGAGTCCTGCTCCTTGAAAGCGGCAGCTCTACCCTTTAGCTCAGTGCTAATGTTGCCTGTAATCCATGGCTTCTGGTTGGGGTATGTACATACAGTCACTGTGGGAACGACGTCCTCGATGCACTTATTGATAAAGCCAGTGACTGATGTGGTGTACTCCTCAATGCCATTGGAAAAATCCAGGAACATATTCCAGTCTGTGCTAGCAAAACAGTCCTGTAGTTTAGCATCTGCTTCATCTGACCACTTTTTTAATGACCAAGTCACTGGTGGTTCCTGCTTTATTTTTAGCTTGTAAGCAGGAATCAGGAGGATAGAATTATGGTCAGATTTGCCAAATAGAGGGCGAGGGAGAGCTTTATACGCATCTCTGTGTGTGGAGTAAAGGTGGTTTCATTTTATTTCCCCTCTGGTTGCACATTTAACATGCTGATTGAAATTAGGTAAAACGGATTTAAGTTTCCCTGCATTAAAGTCCCCGGTCACTAGGAGCACAGCCGCTGGATGAGCGTTTTCCTGTTTGCTTATGGCCGTATACAGCTCATTGAGTACGGTTTTAGTGCCAGCACCGGTCTGTGGTGGTATGTAGACAGCTACGAAAAATGCAGATGAAAACCCTCTAGGTAGATTGTGTGGTCTACAGCTTATCATGAGATACTCTACCTCGGGCGAGAAAAACCTTGAGACTTCCTTAGATATCGTGCACCAGCTGTTGTGTACATATATGCATAGGCCACCGCCCCGTGTCTTACCAGAGGCTGCTATTCTATCCTGCCGATAGAGTGTATAACCCGCCAGCTGTATGTTCTTAATGTCGTTCAGCCATGACTCGGTGAAACATAAGATATTACAGTTTTTAATGTCCCGTTGGTAGGATATTCGTGCTTTCAGGTCTTCTCATTTATTTTCCAGCGATTGAACGTTAGCTAGTAGGACGGAAGGCAAAAGCAGATTAGCCACTCATCGCCTGATCCTCACAAGGCACCCTGATCTTTTTCTGCGAAATCTGTTTCCTTCTCCAGAGAATGCCGGGGATCTGGGCCTTGTCGGGTGTCTGTAGTATCTCCCTCCCGTCCGACTCATTTAAGAAAAACTCTTAGTCTAATCTGAGGTGAGTAATCGCAGTTCTGATGTCCAGAAGCTCTTTTCGGTCATAAGAGACGGCAGCAGCAACACTATGTTCAAAACAATTTACGAACAACGCAAAAAAACATTCAAGATAGCATGGTTGGTTAAGAGCCGATAAGACAGCAGCCAATCCCTCCGGCATCATCTTCACGGTGTATGTGTGCGTGTGTATGTGTGTGTGTGTGTATGTTTGGGTGTGTGGACGTGTTTTAACTATACTTGTGTGGACCAGAAGTCCCCACAAGAATACTAAACAAACTGGGGACATTTTGTTATTCCCCATAAAGCCAAATGCTAATTCTAGGGGATTTAGGGTTAAGGTTAGAATTAGTGTCAGGGTTAGAATTAGGTTTAGGGTTAGGGTTAGGAGCTAAGGTTAGTTTTAGTGTTAGGATCTAGGTTTAGGTTTAAGGGTTAAGGTTAGGTTTTTGAGTTAGGGTTAGGGTTAGGGTTAGGGTTAAGGTTAGGATTAGGGTATGGGTTAGGGTTAGGTTTAGGATTAGGGGTTAGGGGAAATAGAATTTTGAAGGGGACTGAATTGTGTGTCCCCATAAGGTTAGTTGTACAAGACCGTGTGTGTCTGTGTATGTGTGTGTGTGTGTGTGTGTGTGTGTGTGTGTGTGTGTGTGTGTGTGTGTGTGTGTGTGTGTGTGTGTGTGTGTGTGTGTGTGTGTGTGTGTGATACATGAATAGTGGGGCTAGGAGGTAAAATATGTGATATATGATCTGGATTTGAAAAATCTACTGCTTTTGCAAGAATAAAATTCAATTTGTGAGGTGGCTCTGATTTGTTAACCTTTTAGGGCTTGGCGTCCCGCTAGCAGGACAAATTTTGGTGAAACTGGAGGGCGTGCAATTCAAATAAATAATCATAAAAATTATGGATAGTAAACATTTAGAGTGTGTTTCTTGAGCCAAGAAAATCCCAAAACATGGGGAGACTCAATGAGGAGAAGCTGTATAGCCTCACTGTGATTTCCTGAAACCCGCAAATTAACAGGAACAGTGCTGTGGGTAACTCTACCAATGGAGCTGCCATCCAGTGCTCTAGTGTCCATGGAAACAGAGAGGAGTTGAGTGGAGATACCTAATTCAGAAACTAGTCTAGCGTCCATAAAACTCTCATCCGCCCCAAAGTCAATGAGCACCCAGAGAGACTTAGACTGGTCTCCCCACAGCTGTATCACAAAAAAAGGAGTGTGGTTGATGGGATTTAGAGGATTCCCAGTCTGTCTCACCAGAGTACTTGTACCTACTACAGAAATAGGTCTCTTAACTGGGAAGGTGGCTATATAATGTCCCTCAGTACAGTAACTATGCAACAGTGCAGCCCCTCAGTACAGTAACTGTTGGAACTTAGCCTATGTGAATGTTCCCTAGACGATAATCTAGCTCCGCCCAGTTGCATAGGTTCCGGAGTATCTGACTCACCCGTCGCGATGATTCTCGAGATAGCTCGGGTGGCTTCGGATCTTCTCGGAAAAACAGCCTTCGGGGACTTCCGGATTCCATCGAAGATGAGCTAGCCATCGCGGATAAACTAGTGTGCCCTAGGCCAGACCTCCTCTCACTCCTGCGTTCCCTCAGACGTCCATCAATTCTAATGGTGAGGGCAATGAGGGAATTGAGGTCCACCGGTAATTCCCGAGCAGCTAGCTCATCTTTTACCACCTCAGATAATTCGTGAAGAAAGGTATCGAAAAGAGACTCCGGATTCCAGGCACTCTCGGCGGCCAACGTGCGAAAATCAACAGCGTAGTCTCCCACACTGTGGGAGTTTTGACACAATTCAAGAAGATTTTGGTCCGCCTTTCTCCCGGATACTGGAGAATCGAACACCTTCCTCATCTCTGCCATGAAATCCTCCAGATGACGACAAATGGCAGATTGTTGCTCTCAAACTGCCGTAGCCCAGGAGATTGCCCTTCCCGAAAATGAGCCAAGGCTGACATTTTTTTTTTGTACTATCATTTTTTCTTTGAGCAAACATTGAAAATGGGTCCCACAGACCCGAACACCACACAAGGGTTAAAAATACAAATAAAATAGTGATATCAAATCAAAATCAAACAAATGTATTGGTCACATACACGTGTTTAGCAGATGTTTTTGCGGGTGCAGCGAAGAGCTTGTTCTTCTAGCTCTGACAGTGTAGTAATATCTAACAAGTAAGTTTCACAACATATAGCAAAAATACACGTAAATCTAAGTAAGGAATGTATTAGGAATATATATACATATATGTCTGTGTGGCTGGACCATTTTAGTTTGTCAATGATGTGTACGCCGAGAAACTTGAAGCTTGTCCCATCGTGTTGATTCCTGAAGTCCACGATCATCTCCTTAGTATCCTTAGTAATACAAGAGGAATTAAATAAAATACACAAGAATGGAGATATATACAGGGAGAACCAGTGCCAGGTCAATGTACAGAGGAACAGTATGAGGTATTTGCTGTAGATACAGTGCATTCGGAAAGTATTCAGACCCCTTGTAATTTTTCACATTTTGTTACGTTACAGTCTTATTCTAAAATTGATTCAATAGTTTTTGTCCCCCCCACATCAATCAACACACAATACCCCATAATGACAAAGCAAATACCAGGATTTTTTTATTTTTGAAAATGTTGAAAAAAACAACAGCTGAAATATGACATTTACATAAGTATTCAAATCAAATCAAATCTAACTTTATTTGTCACATGCAACGAATACAACGAGTGAATACTTTACCGTGAAATGCTTACTTACAAGTCCTTAACCAACAATGCAGTTCAAGAAGAAAATATTCACCAAGTAGACTAAAATAAAAAGTAATAATAAAAAGTAACACAATAAGAATAACAATAATGAGGCTATATACAGGAGGCACCGGTACCGAGTCAGTGTGCGGGGGTAGAGGCTAGTTGAGGTAATCTGTACATCTAGGTGGGGATGAAGTAGGTAACAAACAAACAGCGAGTAGAAGCAGTGTACAAAAGGGAGGGGTGGGGTCAATGTAAATTGTTTGGTGGCGATTTTATGAACTGTTCAGCAGTCTTATGGCTTGGGGTAGAATCTGTTGAGGAGCCTTTTGGTCCTAGACTTGGCGCTCCGGTATCGCTTGCCGTGCGGTAGCAGAGAGGCTTTCCTCTGACACCGCCTATTATATAGGTTCTGGATGGCAGGAAGCTTGGCCCCAGAGATGTACTGGAATGTTCGCACTACCCTCTGTAGCGCCTTACGGTCAGATGCCAAGCAGTTGCCATACCAGGCGGTGATGCAACCGGTCAGGATGCTCTCGATGGTGCAGCTGTAGAATCTTTTGAGGATCTGGGCACCCATGCCAAATCTTTTCAGTCTCCTGAGGGGGAAAAGGATTTGTTGGGCCCTCTTCACAACTGTCTTGGTATGTTTGGACCATGATAGTTCATTGGTGATGTGGACACCAAGGAACTTGAAACTCTCGACCCGCTCCACTACAGCCCCGTCGATATTAATAGGGGCCTGTTCGGCCTTCTTTTTCCTGTAGTCCACGATCAGCTCTTTTGTCTTGCTCACATTGAAGGAGAGGTTGTTGTCCTGACACCACACTGACCTCCTCCCTAAAGGCCGTCTCATCATTGTCGGTGATCAGGCCTACCACTGTTGTGTCGTAAGCAAACTTAATGATGGTGTTGGAGTCGTGTTTAGCCACGCAGTCGTGGGTGAACAGGGAATACCCCTGAGGGGCCCCAGTGTTAAGGATCAGCGTGGCAGACGTGTTGTTGCCTACTCTTATCCCCTGGGGGCGGCCCATCAGGAAGTCCAGGATCCAGTTGCAGAGGCAGATGTTTAGTCCCAGAGTCCTTAGCTTTGTGATGAGCATCGTGGGCACTATGGTGTTGAACGCTGAGCTGTAGTCAATGAACAGAATTCTCACATAGGTGTTCCTTTTGTCCTGGTGAGAAAGGGCAGTGTGGAGTGCGATTGAGATTGCATCATCTGTGGATCTGTTCAGGTTACCTTTGCTTCCTTGAGCACAGGGACTATGGTGGTCTGCTTGAAACATGTAGGTATTACAGACTCGGTCAGGGAGAGGTTGAAAATGTAAGTGAAGACACTTGACAGTTGGTCCACGCATGCTTTGAGTACACATCCTGGTAATCCGTCTGGGCCATCGGCTTTGTGAATGTTGACCTGTTTAAAGGTTTTGTTCGCATCGGCTACCGAGAGCGTTATCCACAGTCATCCAGAACAGCTGGTGCTCTCGTGCATGCTTCATTGTTGCTTTCCTCGAAGCGAGTATCAAAGGCATTTAGGTCATCTGGTAGGCTCGCGTCACTGGGCAGCTCACGTCTGGGTTTCCCTCTGTAGTCCGCAATAGTTTTCAAGCCCTGCCACATCCGATGAGTGTCAGAGCTGGTGTAGTACGGTTCAATCTTATTCCTGTATTGATGCATTGCTTGTTTGATGGTTCGTCTGAGGGCATAGCGGGATTTCTTATCAGCGTCCGGATTAGTCTCTCGCTCCTTGAAAGCGGCAGCTCTAGCCTTTAGCTCGATGCGGATGTTGCCTGTAATCCATGGCTTCTGGTTGGGATATGTACGAACAGTCACTTTGGGGATGACGTCATCAATGCGCTTATTGATGAAGCCGATGACTGAGGTGGTGTGTTCTTCAATGCCATTGGATGAATCGCGGAACATATTCCAGTCTGGGCTAGCAAAACAGTCCTGTAGTGTAGCATCCGCGTCATCTGACCACTTCCGTTTTGAGCGAGTTACTGATACTTCCTGCTTTAGTTTTTGCTTGTAAGCAGGAATCAAGAGGATAGAACTGTAGTCAGATTTGCCAAATGGAGGGCGGGAGAGAGCTTTGTAAGCATCTGTGTGTGTGGAGTAAAGATGGTCTAGAATTTGTTTTCCCTGGTTGCACATGTGACATGCTGGTAAAAATGTTGTAAAACTGATTTAAGTCCCCAGCCACTAGGAGCACCGCTTCTGGGTGTGCATTTTCTTATTTTCTTATGGCCTTATAGAGTTGGTTGAGAGCGGTCTTAGTGCCAGCTTCGCTTTGTAGTGGTAAATAGACTGCTATGAATAATACAGATGAGAACTCTCTTGGTAGATAGTGTGGTCTACAGCTTATCGTAAGGTACTCTACCTCAGGTGAGCAATACCTCAAGACTTCTTTAAAGGACAAAGTTTCTTCCAGTCCACTGCGAGTATCCGCTTTCCTGATGTCCAGAAGTTATTTTCGGTCGTAAGAGACGGTAGCAGCAACATTATGTACACAATAAGTAAAAAAATAAGTATTCAGACCCTTTACTCAGTACTTTGTGAAGCACATTTGGCAGCGATTACAGCCTTGAGTCTTCTTGGGTATGACCGCTGCAAGTTTGTCACAACTGTATTTGGGGAGTTTCTCCCAATCTTCTCTGCAGATCCTGGGGAGCGTTGATTGGGTTCAAGTCCGGGCTCTGGCTGGTCCACTAAAGGATATTCAGAGACTGATGGTAGCGCTCACTTTGTCTTCTCCGGACAAGCTTTTTTCCGGATGCCCCAAACATTCGGAAAGGGGATTCATCAGAGAAAATGACTTTACCCCAGTCCTCAGCAGTCCAATCCCTGTACCTTTTGCAGAATATCAGTCTGTCCCTGATGTTTTTCCTGGAGAGAAGTGGCTTCTTTGCTGCCCTTCTTGACACCAGGCCATCCTCCAAAAGTCTTCGCCTCACTGTGCGTGTAGGTGCACTCACACCTGCCTGCTGCCATTCCTGAGCAAGCTCTGTACTGGTGGTGCCAAGATCTCGCAGCTGAATCAACTTTAGGAGACGGTCCTGGCGCTTGCTGGACTTTCTTGGGTGCCCTGAAGCCTTCTTCACAACAATTGAACCGTTCTACTTGAAGTTCTTAATGATCCGATAAATGGTTGATTTAGGTGCAATCTTACTGGCAGCAATATCCTTGCCTGTGAAGCCCATTTGTGCAAAGCAATGATGATGGCACGTGTTTCCTTGCAGGTAACCATGGTTGACAGAGGAAGAACAATGATTCCAAGCACCCCTCTCCTTTTGAAGCTTCCAGTCTGTTATTCGAACTCAATCAGCATGACAGAGTGATCTCCAGCCTTGTCCTCGTCAACAATCACACCTGTGTTAACGAGAGAATCACTGACATGATGTTAGCTGGTCCTTTTGTGGCAGGGCTGAAATGCAGTGGAAATGTTTTTGGGGGATTCAGTTCACTTGCATGGAAAAGAGGAACTTTGCAATTAATTGCAATTCACTCTTCATGATATTCGGGAGTATATGCAAATTGCATCATACAAACTGAGGCAGCAGACTTTGTGAACAT
Organism: Brachymystax lenok tsinlingensis; assembly: GCA_030435695.1. NCBI lineage: Eukaryota > Metazoa > Chordata > Actinopteri > Salmoniformes > Salmonidae > Brachymystax > Brachymystax lenok. Next base: position 77,892,623 of record CM059789.1, read on the forward strand.
TTATATTTGTGTCATTCTCAAAACTTTTGCCCACGACTATACTGTCAACTGTGGGATTTTATATAGACAGGTGTGTGCCTTTCCAAATCATGCCCAATCTATTGAATTTACCACAGGTGGACTCCAATCAAGTTGTAGAAACATTTCAAGGCTGATCAATGGAAACAGGATGCACCTGAGCTCAATTTCGAGTCTCATAGCAAAGGGTCTGAATACTTATGTAAATTAGGTATTTCTGAATTTTCTGGGCCTTCCTCTGACCGCCTGATATAGAGGTCCTGGATGGCAGGGAGCTCAGCCCCAGTGATGTACTGGGCTTTCCGCTCTCGATGGTGCAGCTGTAAAACTTTTTGTCTTTATCTCTCTTTGAGTCAACTATCCACCACATTTTATGCACTGCAGTGCTAGCTAGCTGTAGTGACTGCTTACTGTACTAGATTCATTCTCTGATCCTTTGATTGGGTGGACAACATGTCAGTTCATGCTGCCAGAACTCTGATAGGTTGGAGGACATCCTCGGGGGAGTCATCATAATTACTGTGTAAGTCTATGGAAGGGGGTGTGAACCATGAGCCTCCTGGGTTTTGTATTGCAGTCAGTATATGGCTACACCATGGTGCTACTGAGACTGCTATTGAGACTACTGTAGAACTTCATTGCAAAAAAGTGTGTTTTAATCAATTATTTGGTGACATGTGAATATAGTTAGTATAGTTTTATCTCAAATTGATAACTTTTTTTAATGTTTCACTATTTTTATTTTTATGAAATTCATTGAGTAGGATCGTCCTTCCCTTCCTCCTCTGAGGAGCCTCCACTGAGTAAGACATATAATACGTATTGTAGCTTTTCAGTATCTCTGATAGGAGACTCTAAAACAATGCTCATCAATCTTATTCTCGAGTGACAGGACATTTGCCAATAGAACAGAGGGGAGCGACATTCTGTTTTCTCTTCATCTCAATTTTAACCAGGACTCCACCTTGTCTCCTGCATCTATGCCTGCGCCGTTTTGGTAGCCCAAGGAGCAAAGGAATAGGGTCTGGTATGAACAGTGGAACAGCTGAGTTGGCGAAGTGGGAGAGCATCCCCAAATCATATCCCACCATTCCTTCCTTCCCTCGCTCCCTCCCTCCCCGTCCCATACCAAACCCTACCGCATCCCCCAACACCATCCCCACCCCAATCCCTGCCAGCCTCTGGGAAACTCAGAGCGTGCTCTGTGTTCCACGACGAGCCACAGGAAAGGGTCTGAGAGAGGAAATGAGTCTCAGAGAGCGCTGAAGTTTAATAAAAAAAAATAAATGAATGGGGTGTCCCAGGGACAGAGAGATTGAATGAAGAGAGGGGAGAGAGAGAGAGTAAGAGAGGGGAGGGGGGGATCATTTTTTTTATGTAACCCATTACTGTGTGTTTCTGTACAGATGAATCAGGTGAAGTTGAACCAGCTGCAATAAGGGGTTCTCTCAAACTAGACTTGCAACATGGATCAACTGGCTGATCATTTAAAATCATTATACCCACTCATATCTCTACTAACATCGATCAGTGGGCACCTCACCTATACAATCAGTGTGCGTGTGTGTATATGTGTGTTTCCCGAGTCTGTGTACGTGTGTGTGTGTGCCTCTGTGTGTACGTGTGTGTGTGCATCTATGTCTGTGTCTGTGTGTACTGAGATAGGCCGCGTAGATCCTTTTCTTCCTCCTCTTGACACAATAACTCTCATGCTCTCAATAGCGAGAAAAAACATTCCAGACATGCCACATGTTGGGCAGACTGGCAAATCATTAAACTATGGAAGAGAAACTACAGGACACTGTCTTTTTCCTGTGTCTTCTCCAATTACCCTTATACCTTTAATTGATGTTAAACATGGAACAGGTATTAACTTATAAGGTAAAAGGAAAATCAAAATCTGCAGAGCATTAAAATTAAGTGGATACGTTTTATCCTCGAACGAGGCTATGTAATAACTATAAATAAAAGGGATTAGCCTCCTGCGGCACAGACTGTTTTCAGGATTACAATTTACCTTTGTGCCTCGAGCAACCAGGGCCTTCCAGAAAACACATGGGAAAAAAAACACAACAAAGACATTGGAGTCTAACAAAGACGTTGTAATATATAACAGAATGGTTTACACAATAATTCAACATTAGAGGTTGAGACTGAGTGAGGTGATTTGGGAACCCTTGTTGGAGAGGGATATCATCTCTGCTGCCTGTGCTCCTCGCATGCCCTCAGGGCTGTGGTGGGCTGGGCCCTTTAAGCAGCATGGCCATCTAAGTGCCTGAAGAGTAACGCCAAGCAATCTATTTAGAGGCAGATGATCTGCAGAACAAAGGGAGGATTCAGGGCCTTTGTGACACTGTGGGAAAGAAATGAGTGGTTATTAGCCCCACGATGGGACTTAACAGACTATTTAAAGTCAGTTTCCTTTGATTGTGACAGTGTAATTGTTCCACAGATACAATCACGTCGAGCAGTTACCTGGGGCAGGGGAAACTGGACTTTCATTAAAGCCCTGGATTAACTCCAGGCTGCTCTTTAATTGTCTGTTGTCTTGTTTGGTGATGTCTGCCTGAGCTCAGTCCCGTTGAGGATCACTGCTGAGGTAATGTGTGTGTGTGTGTGTGTGTGTGTGTGTGTGTGTGTGTGTGTGTGTGTGTGTGTGTGTGTATCTGCTGTACTGTCACTTGCAGATCATACTGATAGAGGGAAAGTGTTATAAAGGGGCTATAAACCCTTTGCTTATGCCTTACGATGTGTTTATCAGAGCACTTATTTCATGTTACATTATCAAATGCCAGAGCGATTTTCACTTGATAATTAAATACATAGAAATGAGGCAACTGTGACGCTGTTTTAGTAGCTCATGTACTCTAGAAGCTAAATAATGTCGAATTATGTACATGCAGACATGTGCCAGAACATAGCCACCTGGAACAGTCCTCCACTCTGGTCTGAACTGCAAAGGTTTAATTGGGAGATTATCGCTTCTGTGTGGGACAGGGCTTAAAATCAGCAGCCCATGAAGTAGCTTTTGAATAAATGTTGACTGCTGTAAAAAGTTCTGTACAGATATTAGAGTGCATTTTGTATGACAGCAGAATAGCCTGATGATACAACACAGTGTAACACTACAGTTACAAAAACGTAATTATCCGTAATTACCAGGTAAAAGAAGTAAGAATGTACAATATATACAGTATCAAGCATTGGTGAAAGCCTGAAAGGACAAGGATGATTTAAAGACCTTGATTAGCTGAAGTTGGGACAAAAGCCTACACATAGATGGCCTCCTGGACCAGGAGCAATGAACACAGCTGGAGCCCTACAACATATCTCAAAGCTAAACAAATCCATCTCTGAGGCTGTCCTAATATGTTCCTCATACGGACACCGTACTACAGGCTCCCTGTCTGTATCTCCTCTAACGTTTAGTAAATTCCAAAGTACCTGAACAAAATAAAGCAGAGTGTGAGAAAACCTCTCCATTCGATCCCGGGCTCTGTGTCTCGCTCCTAAATCTCCCCAGAAAGCTAAACTAGTGGCTTAGTGTTTGTTTTTGATTGTGCAGGCTGAGATGACACAGTCTGTTGGGTGCTCTATTGGCCATGTGGTTTGGGTCCATTGGCCATGGCCGCCTCTACGAGGGCTCAGTGATTAGATAATAAACTACAGAGGGGAGAGGTCCAACGGGATAGGGCCAGAATACCATGGCTTCTCTTTTTACTGCAGCATCATCCTGTCAGGTTGCTAAAGAGCTTGATGCCCAATAGAAAACAGAGAGGTGGGCCGCATCTGCAGACATGACACGAAGTGCCATATATCTTTAGAGAATTAATTGACATCCACCTGGATATGATCTGATTTTGTTTGTGTCTATCGTCCCCGGATATTATTGTATCTTTCTTGTTTTATTATAATATACAAATGTGAATGATGTTGTTCAGTTTTGTTTTGTTTTTACACGGGATGTCTACGGGTTTACATTGCCATTACAACACTTGCAACTTCAACAGTAAAACTGCAAACCATTGGAAACTTGGCGGATGTTTGATTTTAAAGATGAGTTCCGCAATAGCTACGAGTTCGAGATTCCAGCCTCATGGCTAGTGTGTTGTTTTGGCAGGGAGAAATAATACACAGACATGCAGCTGAGGGCTTACTCCGAGAGCTCACCGACATTTCTCTCCGGCGTTCTTTATTACGTGTCTAAACTCGGTGTGAAGTATTTTTCATGAAAGAAAAATGCATTATGGTTATTATTGCTTGCGTGGTTCATGCTTCCCCTGCTGCTTGTAACATAGTCCTCTTCTCCTTCCCCTTGGTTTGGTGTTCCCCGTTCAATTAAAAGTATGTTGATTTCTTGTCAAATGACAATTGTACAGTAAGTTATGCATCAATTGCATGTGTGTGTGTGTGTGGGAGAGTGTGTGTGTGCCTGCGTGTGTGTGTTCGCATGCGTGCATTGCCATGTAGGTGTGTGTGTGTGGCATTCCTTCACCCCCAATCTCAAAAGTAGCACAATTCAAAACCTGTTGATAGGTATGGTCTAGGGGCAAAGGTGAGTGTGCACAAAAATACTCTAAACCTTGCGTGCGCCAGTTTGCCAGCAAAGGTTGGTATTTATACATGTTTTACTTGATGGGAAAGTGTGTGTACAGGATATCCATGTAAATCTTAGACCATGCGTACGCACAGCATCTAGTGGTTGATCAATTGTATTGCAAGCAAATATTATTACTCTGAGGGAAAATTGGGTGTTTGATGCACAGGAATTATAATAATGGTAGGCAAATGAAAACGTAAAAACTTTGGCACAATGATAAAACGTATGCTTTTTGCCGTCTCCTTTTTGACATGACTGGTGTGTTCCCTTCACGCGACAAATATTAGGCTACCATTTGTCCATCGCTCATTCAATAGCCAAGCATGTTTGAAAGTAAATAGACCGGTAGTCTATGAAACATATTTGACAGTGTTGATAGGCTACAGTATGAGATAGGATCGCGGCATCATAGCCTATTTAATCTCATAGCCTATACCAAGGAAAGAGATCGAAACACAATAGTCTATTTATAAACAAAATATGTAACAACAATTTGTATTTTTTTAATTGTTTGACTAGACAATCCACCTTGCAGAATGTTTAGCCATTTTTCCCACACCTCTATAGAAAAATGATCAAATTTGCCATTGCACTTTCTTTGAGAAATTGTCATGGCCCAGTTCCAACATCTCCAAATCATACAGCAAATGAGGAGGATGGGTTGTAGCGCTCTTTCACGAGCGCACAAAGATAGTATGGCTTCGATTTATCAATGAAAACATGCGTATGTGTTGCGTGCGACAGTTTGATAAATCCCAATATTTTGTTGCGCAAACGGTTGATAAATGAGGCACTAGGACTATAAGTAACGGAAACAGAGAGAAGTCAAGCAAAGAGTATGGGGAAGAGTAGGTAACATGAAGGCCAGCATCCCAGAGTCGCCTCTTCACTGTTGATATTGAGACTGGTGTTTTGTGGGTACTATTTAATGAAGCTGCTAGTTGAAGACTTGTGAGGCATCAATTTCTCAAACTAGACACTTTAATGTACTTCTCCTCTTGCTCAGTTGAGCACCGGGGCCTCCCACTCCTCTTTCTATTCTGGTTAGAGCCAGTTTGCGCTGTTCTGTGAAGGGAGTAGTGAACAGCGTTGTACGTGATCTTCAGTTTCTTGGCAATTTCTCGCATGGAATAGCCTTCATTTCTCCGAACAAGAATAGACTGACGAGTTTCAGAAGAAAGTTCTTTGTTTCTGGCCATTTTGAGCCTGTAATCGAACCCACAAATGCTGATGCTCCAGATACTCAGCTAGTCTAAAGAAGGCCAGTTGTATTGCTTCTTTAATCAGAACAACAGTTTTCAGCTGTGCTAACATAATTGCAAAAGGGTTTTCTAATGATCAATTAGCCTTTTAAAATTACGAACTTGGATTGGCTAACACAACGTCCCATTGGAACACAGGAGTGATGGTTGCTGATAATAGGCCTCTGTACACCTATGTAGATATTCCATAACAAAATCAGCCTTTTCCAGCTACAATAGTCATTTACAACATTAACAATGTCTACACTGTATTTCTGATCAATTTGATGTTATTTTAATGAACAAAAAAAAAGCTTTTCTTTCAAAAACAAGGACATTTCTAAATGACCCCAAACTTGTGAACGGTAGTGTATATAAACTGTCCCTTTTTCCGGACCCTGTCTTTCAAAGATAATTCGAAAAATCCAAATAACTTCACAGATCTTCCTTGTTAAGGGTTTAAACACTGTTTCCCATGCATGTTCAAGGAACCATAAACAATTAATGAACATGCACCTGTGGAACGGTCGTTAAGACACTAACAGCTTACAGACGGTAGGCAATTAAGGTCACAGTTATGAAAACTTAGGACACTAAAGAGGCCTTTCTACTGACTCTGAAAAACACCAAAAGAAAGATGCCCAAGGTCCCTGCTCATCAGCGTGAATATGCCTTAGGCATGCTGCAAGGAGGCATGAGGACTGCAGATGTGGCCAGGGCAATAAATAGCAATGTCCGTACTGTGAGACGCCTAAGACAGCACTACAAGGAGACAGGATGGACAGCTGATCGTCCTCGCAGTGGCAGACCACGGGTAACAACACCTGCACGGGATCGGTACATCCAAACATCACACCTGCATGACAGGTACAGGATGGCAACAACAACTGCCCAAGTTACACCAGGAATGCACAATCCCTCCATCAGTGCTCAGACTGTCCGCAATAGGCTGAGAGAGGCTGGACTGAGGGCTTGTAGGCCTGTTGTTAAGGCAAGTCCTCACCAGACATCACCGGCAACAACGTCGCCTATGGGCACAAACCCACCGTCGCTGGACCAGACAGGACTGGCAAAAAGTGCTCTTCACTGACGAGTCGCAGTTTTGTCTCACCAGGGGTGATGGTCGGATTCGCGTTTATCATCGAAGGAATGAGCGTTACACTGAGGCCTGAACTCTGGAGCGGGATCGATTTGGAGGTGGAGGGTCCGTCATGGTCTGGGGCGGTGCGTCACAGCATCATCGAACTGAGTTTGTTGTCATTGCAGGCAATCTCAACGCTGTGTGTTACAGGGAAGACATCCTCCTCCCTCATGTGGTACCCTTCCTGCAGGCTCATCCTGACATGACCCTCCAGCATGACAATGCCACCAGCCATACTGCTCGTTCTGTGCATGATTTCCTGCAAGACAGGAATGTCAGTGTTTGGCCATGGCCAGCGAAGAGCCCGGATCTCAATCCCATTGACCACGTCTGGGACCTGTTGGTTCGGAAGGTGAGGCCTAGGGCCATTCCCCCCAGAAATGTCTGGGAACTTGAAGGTGCCTTGGTGGAAGAGTGGGATAACATCTCACTGCAAGAACTGGCAAATCTGGTGCAGTCCATGAGGAGGAGATGCACTGCAGTACTTAATGCAGCTGGTGGCCACACCAGATACTGACTGTTACTTTTGAATTTTGACCCCCCCTTTGTTCAGGGACACATTATTCAATTTCTGTTAGTCACATGTCTGTGGAACCTGTTCAGTTTATGTCTTAGTTGTTGAATCTTATGTTCTTACAAATATTTACACAAAATCAACACAGTTGACAGTGAGAGGACCTTCTTTTTTCGCTGAGTTTATATACATACATCGGACTATGACATTGCTCGTTCTGATATTTCTTCATTTCTTTATTTTACTTTTTGTATTATGTGTATATTGTTTTGTATTGTTAGGTATTACTGCACTGTTGAAGCTGGAAACTAAAGCATTTTAGCGGCACCTGCGATAATATCTAAGAAACTGTGTACGCGACCAATAAACATTGATTTGATTTGATTTGAACAGAAACATAATACGGTGTCGAGAAAGACAGTTAGATTCACAGGGAAATAACAAGATGCAGTGACACAACAGTTGACACCAATATTGCATCCCAGGGTGGTTTGGAGTGTGTCCAGTCCACTAGTCCTTAGTGTTGTGCATTCCACAGCGCAGCCATAAGAGGCTACCTCTCTCCCCACTTACATTTCACTTCCCATTCCAGAGTGCAGCTCAGCAGCTCGGGGCCTTGGGGGGAGCTGGGTTAACGGGACCCCCAGGAGCACGGCCATAATCTGGATCCTGATGGATTCTGTCTCTCTGGGAAGATCAGTTCCCCTCTTAATGAGGCCCCGGCCTCTCCACACCACCAGCCTCTCCTCCCCTCTGCATTTCTCACGTCCACCATATCACATTCTCTTCCTCCTTGCTGTAAATCTGGCCCGCAGTGGCTTGATCGACGTTAATTACTGTTTTCCTCTACGCAACAAAAACGGATCGGACCAAATGTGTGTGTGCGTGAATGCATGCGTACATATGTGGATGTATGTGCTGGTGGGAATTGGGGTCATGAAAACGGAAGATGAACAAATCAAATTCTCACACATAGGCCTATATACATCCACCCTCCCGTCCTCCAGCCACCCCCCGTGGACACACTAGAGGGGCCTTTCCCCCCTCCCAGGCCGAATTTTCTCCTCTCTGTTTATAAGTGCCTGAGCCCCAGAATTTTAAATATCAAGATCGGGTTTCCAGGCAGGTAAGTGCATCCAGACATGTTATCTGTGATATCACCGGAGGTTTAGTCCCTCTCTACTTCTCTCTTCCATCTCTCCCTCTCTCCATCTCCCCTTCTTTTCTGGGTATGTCCCCTCTCCATAGTACTGTACAGTGAAACACAATCCTTTGCATTATATACTTTGTAAAAAGCGGTTTTCCGCAGCATCTTGTCATCGTTTGGGTGAGCGGGGACTTTTTGAAGTGCTCTCGGGTTCTGGGCTCGGTGCATAAGAGTGACGGCTCTATTGCACAACACCGTATTATTTACCCAGATGGGGTTAATTGCTGAATAAAAGAATGGTTCTTTTCAGTTGACCATTGTAAAGCTTCCCCAACCCCCCTAACCCCTCTACTCCCCCACACTATGAATAAGTAGGATAGGGGAGCCCGATGAAGAATATCAAACCCTCCAACCAGAAAGAGCGTCTCGTTCACAGTGGAAATGCTTGAACTTAATCCAGAAAGGAGACGCATTCACTCGTAACTGTTCTCTGAGCGGGAAAACAAGAATACTCAAGTAGAAGGCAAAAAAAACACGAATAGGCTAATCCCCTAGTCTACCACATCAATGCTGTGCTTTTTGTCAACAGAGAGATGAAGAGAGACTATGTTAGCATTCAATTCATTAGTATTTACATTATTATTTATACAACAGCAACGCAAAAGCTCTGGTGTAATCGCAAGGACGTGTTTTGTGTAAATAACCAGGTGCAAAGCAAGGGCACATGGGGAGTAATAGGATTGAGAAAATAGAGGGAAAGACTGCGAGAGAGAGGGAGAGAGAGAGAGAGAGAGGGAGATAGATAGATAGATCTAGAAAGAGAGCGATAGGGGCCGGGGGTTCTGAGAGAAACCGCAAACAGCTCCACACTTTGCAGTGTCTGGACGAGGATGGCGGGTTAGACAGGGCTTGACAAGCCCCAGAACAGTAGCCTTCTCAAATCCCCATTAGCAGAAGGCTGCCAATATTCCTACTTTGAAGAGAGGAAACTCAACAATCCATTTCAGAAGATAAGGTGGAGGTGAAGGACTATGCATGGGTGGGCTGGGGAAAATACTCAGCGGTCTTTGAGGCTCTGTGAACTCACACAAATCCACATAGAAACAAAGCCAGCGCTCTTTAAACTCCATTCGATGACACAGAAGATAGTCATGGTGGATGTCCAAAACAGAGAGTCAGGACAAAGTTTAAGTAAGGCAAAACTGTATATCTGTAAAGAATAAAACTCAGCAAAATAATACACGTCCCTTTTTCAGGACCCTGTCTTTCAAAGATCATTTGTAAAAATATAAATAACTTCACAGATCTTCATTGTAAAGGGTTTAAACACTGTTTCCCAAACTTGTTCAATGACCCATAAACAATTAATCAACATGCACCTGTGGAACGGTCGTTAAGACACTAACAGCTTACAGACGGTAGGCAATTAAGGTCACAGTTATGAAAACTTGAGACACTAAAGAGGCCTTTCCACTGACTCTGAAAAACACCAAAAGAAAGATGCCGAGGGTCCCTGCTCATCTGCGTGAACGTGCCTTAGGCATGCTGCAAGGAGGCATGAGGACTGCAGATGTGGCCAGGGCAATAAATTGCAATGTCCGTACTGTGAGACGCCTAAGACAGCACTACAGAGAGACAGGACGGACAGCTGATCGTGCTCGCGGAGGCAGACCACGTGTAACAACACCTGCACAGGATCGGTACATCCAAACATCACACCTGCAGGACAGGTACAGGATGGCAACAACAACTGCCCGAGTTACACAGGAATGCACAATCCCTCCATTATTGCCCAGACTGTCCGCAATAGGCTGAGAGAGGTTGGACTGAGGGCTTGTAGGCCTGTAAGGCAAGTCCTCACCAGACATCACCGGCAGCAACGTCGCCTATGGGCACAAACCCACCGTCGCTGGACCAGACAGGACTGGCAAAAAGTGATCTTCACTGATGAGTCGCGGTTTTGTCTCACCAGGGGTGATGGTCGAAGGAATGAGCGTTACACGAGGCCTGAACTCTGGAGTGGGATCGATTTGGAGGTGGAGGGTCCGTCATGGTCTGGGGCGGTGTGTCACAGCATCATTGCAGGCAATCTCAACGCTGTGCGTTACAGGGAAGACATCCTCCTCCCTCATGTGATACCCTTCCTGCAGGCTCATCCTGACATGACCCTCCAGCATGACAATGCCACCAGCCATACTGCTCGTTCTGTGCGTGATTTCCTGCAAGACAGGAATGTCAGTGTTCTGCCATTACCAGCGAAGAGCCCGGATTTCAATCCCATTGAGCACGTCTGGGACCTGTTGGATCGGAAGGTGAGGGCTAGTGCCATTCCCCCCAGAAATGTCAGGGAACTTGCAGGTGCCTTGGTGGAAGAGTGGGGTAACATCTCACTGCAAGAACTGGCAAATCTGGTGCAGTCCATGAGGAGGAGATGCACTGCAGTACTTAATGCAGCTGGTGGCCACACCAGATACTGACTGTTACTTTTGATTTTGACCCCCCCCCTTAGTCACATGTCTGTGGAACTTGTTCAGTTTTTGTCTCAGTTGTTGAATCTTGTTATGTTCATACTAATATTTACACATGTTAAGTTTGCTGAAAATAAACGCAGTTGACAGTGAGAGGACGTTTCTTTTTTTGCTGAGTTTACATTAGCTGACACATTTTTATTAAAATGTCTGATAAATTCTTCTTTCATTCTTATACTTGCTGCATGGGGGAAGTGAGGAACTTTAAAAAAGCCTACTCCCTCATAGTCATCTTACCACACACACCACACACACTCCCATACACACACGCATACACACCTGAACAACACAAAGCCTTCGAGTGAAGGACAGGGTTCCCAGCAACAAATCTATCCCACATAAAATCCTCCACCTTCCCAGACCCCTATCAGAACATGGTGTCCCATCTCACCACAGCTCTTCAAACAGACTTGCATTGATTAACTCAGGGTCTTTCTCTGCCACCCACCTATTAATTATATGGCCTTCATTAACACTGGCCTGATGAATGGCCTCTGCTGGAAATCCGAGTTAAGAGGTGTTAACACAGCACCTGCCTGCACTCATGTTGCCACTTATTAACCAACAATGACCTTCCACGCCGTTAAGCCACTTGCTATCTATTTGCTGTCTAATAAACAGCCCCCATGTCTCTCTCCCCTCCCTTGTCCCCTTAATTAAGCCTCTCAGACTTTATTGCGCTTTAAAGCCAAAAAAATGACCCATAAACATCGAACACCTGGAATCAAGTAAAATACTGATCGGGCACACACACACCCAAAATGTTAAGTACTGTAGGTGGTTAATGGGCTATTGAACAACCTCTCTACGCTTTAGTTTAATAAGGGGAGAGACCCAGGTATGAGGAGCCATAAGGGTCAGCTTTTCTCTGTAATGGTACCAGCCAAACACCTCTTAGGCTCTTCAAGGCCAATCTGTCATAATAGTAGGGAAATTCCCACATCCCCTCAATGTTTTTTGGAACTCAGGGATGGTTGGACTAGAGTACAGTTAGACACAGGATAACCAGTTTTATGATTAAGCATCTTTCGGAGTATAATGACTAACGTCAGTAAATCCCCAGTCTTTTCTGTTAATGCTGCTGAATATCTATCTACCTGTGCAAGAAATCAATCTTTAAAACAATAACCAATCTATGATCACTTTATATACGTTTCTATCGAGACCAGCGGGATTGGGTTATGAAAAATTACAAGTGAGCTGCAGGGCCATAGTTAATTTCTCCCATTGTCAGAATGAGTGGTTTGGGCCATTTGCACAGGTTAGGAGTCAGTGTTGTATGTGACTGGATCGGTCTGTTGGTTGCCAAGATGGCATGCTCTCAACAGAGAGAGGCAGTAGGTCTGAGGGGCCATAATGATGTGGAGCAGGCTCCCTGAGTGAACAAGGAAAAAAACATTAGAGCGAGATGGTAATGGCTCGTAATGTGAGGACGTATTTATTTCATCCATTGGCCCAAGTAATTGGCCGTCTTTCAGTGTGGCCAGGGTTAAAACGCTGAGTGATGGATGGGAGTTTTGACAGAGGTTAGCCAGCTTCCGCTTTCACTGCAATTCTTCTCTGTGAGAGATGGCTCCTGTCACTGCTTTAGTAGACTGATCCACTGTGAGACCCCAAACCCTCCGAGCCACTTTGAGTCAAATCAGTAAGTGAGTATTAAAACCTGAATTAAGGAGTACAATTCACATACTTCACAGTGTCTGGGGCATTTTCTTTGAATTTGAGGTTAACATGTCAAATAGAAATTCCTCTATACAATTTGACTGTATTATCAGAGACTTGAAATTACTCTTGGGGCAGGAGAGTATTAATGTCCATGTCAAACCATTTAGCAAATAATCTTAATGAATATCACTGTTTAAGAGGAATAATTCAAGGAAAACGTAAACTGAACCAATTCCAAAAAACTATTACTATTGGGGGCGGCAGGTAGCCTAGTGGTTAGAGTGTTGGGCCAGTAACTGAAAGGTTGCTAGATTGAATCCCTGAGCTGACAAGGTAAAAATCTGTCCTTATACCCCTGAACAAAACAGTTAACCCACTGTTCCTAGGCTGTCATTGTAAATAAGGATTTGTTCTTAACTTACTTGCCTAGTTAAGTAACAATGTCTACGCTAGTAGGTTACAGAAAGAACAACATTTAGAGTAAAGATTCCTGTTCAATCTATTAAAATGATTGAATGCTGGCTCCTAGTATTTAATCTATTGTATATTGGATGCTGGTTGAGATATGATCCTATACAAAATATTTTCAATTGAACATTTAATTGACTCTTAGCTGTGCCAAAGCAGCGCAGAGCAAGAGTAAAATGACTCATTTAATACGGCAAGTAAAGCCAACAGAATGACTTTAGAGATTGGAGTGAGTTTCCCCTGGCTCACAATCCCTCAGGTGGATGGGGGGATGCATTGTACAGGGATGTGGGGAGCCATAAAGAAATCATGTGGTCCAGCAATCCAACAGTGTGTGTGTGTGTGTTTGTATGCTTGTGTGTGTGTGTGTGTGTGTGTGTGTGTGTGTGTGTGTGTGTGTGTGTGTGTGTGTGTGTGTGTGTGTGCATGCATTAGTTAGCTAGTTTTGTGAAAAGCGGGTAACCTTGAAGTCAAACCCCTTCCCCTGTGTCCCCCTATTCTTGGGTCTTGGCTCAGCCAGTGCCCTGGCAGGTGGACCTAACCATCACAGTGGAAGGGGTGGGGCGGGCACTTAAATTATGGCTTGGGCAAAGCGCTCTTTCACAGTTCCCTGGCCACCTAACCCTTCCAGCTAAATAAATGCAATTTTATGCACTTACATAAATCTAATCAAACATGGCCTTCTCTTTTATTATTTCATCTGATTCACCAGTGCTCCCTTATGCCATGCATTGTGACCAATGCCAGGACAGCTGAAAAATCAGGAACTGGATCCAAAAACAATCCCTGGACTTTTAAAAATGGAATCAGATACAGTGTACTTTGCTGAGAGCATGCTTCTATGAGTTGCTGAAGTGTTCCTATCTTTATGTAGTTTTATTCAAAGTTCAAGTAAAGCATAGCTAGTCTAAGTAAAGCATAGGTTTACACTGAGTGTACAACACATTAGGATTACCTTCCTAATATTGAGTTGGACCCCTTTTGCCATCAGTTTTACTGTTACTTTTATTTTAATTATTTTTTCACTTTAGTTTATTTAGTAAATATTTTCTTAACTCTATGTTCTTAAAACTGCATTGTTGGTTAAGGGCTTGTAAGTAAGCATTTCACGTTAAGGTCTACACCTGTTGTATTCGGAGCATGTGACAAACCTAAATTTGTCAGGGCATTCCTAATGTTTTGTAAACTCAGTATATACTTTAGTCTTAAGCAGCTAAATACTTAACAAAATGGTGGAAAGGATACAAATAAGTGATAGTCTTGATTTTGCTTCATTAGACTAAAATATACAACAAATCTTAAACTGGAAAAAATTTGTTTGTGTCTGCATTTGTCTCTCTTTGTTCTCATAAGCTGCCATCTCAGCCACAGCTGAACCCTAACTGGAGAGCAATGCACTGGCTCAGTGCTAAGCGTGGGCCACAGGGATATTAGTCGGGACAGGCAATAGTGTTGATTACTCATTGGCCATTAGATTGCTTTCACTGCAGTGGCTAAGCCTCCTGCATCATGAGCTCACTTGGCTGAGTACAAGATTAGAGAGCGTGCTTCACCCAAATCCCCCATCCCACCCGCCCGCCTTCTCCTCTCCTCCTCCCCTTCTCCCCCCTGCTGGCCCCTCTCCTCCTTCCGACCCCCCCATAAAGTTCATCTGGCTCGCCTCAGGTCAGCGCGACAGTGCAACAGCAAGACAGGTTGACTCGCTGTGGAGTCCTTATTACCTCATTTCCTGTGACCAGGGTTTTACCCCCCTTTCTTTTCTGGTGCAGGGACATGTTTTATGATGGTTATGCATACTTAATGGTCCCTACAACTTAATTGTTTTTAGGGTCAATTTAGAGTGACAAATTCAACTGAACTTGATTGTTTTGTTGGCTCATTGGATCACGGCTGGAAAGGGAACTGAAGGGGGTTCTGTTTATGATTTTAGAAGGGCTTTCCACACACAGCACGCATGCTAGCATGCACACACAACCCCTCCTATCCCACTGCTTGCTTCTTAATGATCGACTGGATTTAGCGGAAAACCAACACAGATTGTCTTCCTTACATTAAAAAAGCAACAAACCCAAAAGCATATAAGTTCACTCCCAGTCATCTGGTGGAGCTTAAAACACTGAGCTGAACAGTAGAGCCAGCCTTTCGGGAGGATTCAGGCTAGTATCAAGATTTATAGTCTGGGTCCTCCACTTCCAAATAACCTCGGACTTGAAAGGTGGACAGAGAATAGCGTACATAGCAGTGCAGCTTAAAGCTCATTAACCTCTCTCTCCGGCACCTTGCTGAGTTGAAAAGGCTTGGCTGCCTCTCGTAGACACATTCACTGGCAGATAACCAGGTCAACAGCGGAATTAACCAATCTTTTAGATTTGGTCACTGATGCTTGCAGGTTGTAAAAATACTTGCTTTTGAGTGTCATTGTGACTTACGGTGACATAGTAGCCGTCTTGTCATTTGGAACAATGAGGGATATTTCGAGAAAGTTAAGGGACAAGGGCAAACCTCAGAGGGTTTAGTGGGATGATGACAAGGGAGATATCATGCTATGTACATCTTCCAGGGAACACTATCAGTCACTAGCGATGATGTGAAGGCCTGTCCCAGATATAAAAGGTGGATAATAGAAAAGCCAAGGTGTAGCCAGCGTAGCCTCCACATGGGAAAAAAAGTATCCATTTTGCTAAAACTTGCATTATTTAACAGTTTTGTAGGGGTGACCAACCACATATCATAATATTATACATACCGGTAACATACTAGAATACTATATACATGTATATACATTGAACAAAAACATGTAACAATTTAAAAGATTTTAATGAGTTACAGTTCATATAAGGAAATTAGACAATTGAAATAAATTAATTAGGCCCTAATCTATGGATTTGACATGACTGGGAATACAGATATGAATCTGTTGGTCACAGATACCAGAAAAAAAAGGTAGGGACGTGGATCAGAAAACCAGTCAGTATCTGGTGTGACCACCATTTGCCTCATGAAGCACGACACATCTCCTTCACATAGAGTTGATCAGGCTGTTGATTGTGGCCTGTGGAATGTTGTCCCACTCATATTCAATGGCTGTGCGAAGTTGCTGGATATTGACGGGAACTGGAACATGCTGTCGTACATGTCGATCCAGAGGATCCCAAATATGCTCAATGGGTGACATGTTTGGTGAGTATGCAGGAAGAACTGGGACATTTTCAGCTTCCAGGAATTGTGTACAGATCCTTGTGCATTATCATGCTGAAACATGAGGTAATGGCGGTGGATGAATGGCACAACAATGGGCCTCAGGAACTCTTCACGGTATCTCTGTGCATTCAAATTGCCATCGATGAAATGCAATTGTGTTCGTTGTCCGTAACATATGCCTGCCCATACCATATCCCCACCACCACCATGGGGCACTCTGTTCAAAATGTTGGCATCAGCAAACCGCTTGCCCACACAACGCCATACACGTGGTCTGCGGTTGTGAGGCCGGTTGGACGTATTGCCAAATTCTGTAAAACAATGTCGGAGGCGGCTTATGGTAACAGCTCTGGTGGACATTCCTGAAGTCAGCATGCCACTTGCACGCTCCCTTTAAAACTTGAGACATCTGTGGCATTGTGTTGTGTGACAAATCTGCACATTTTAGAGTGGCCTTTTATTTTTCCCACCTGTGTAATGATCATACTGTTTAATCAGATTTTTGATAGGCCATACATGTCAGGTGGATGGATTATCTTGGCAAAGGAGAAATGCTCACTAACAGAGATGTATACAATTTTGTGCACAACATTTTAGAGAAATAAGCCTTTTGTGTGTATGGAACATTTCTGGGATCTTTTATTTCAGCTCATGAAACATGGGACCAACACATTTATATTTTTGTTCGGTGTATATACATTAAACTTATCCCATCAAACAAGCTATTTTGTAACCAATTCAATCCAGTATTTGTTGCATAGTAATTCTGGCTTCATGTAATTTGCTACACAAACAGCTAAACATCTTAATATGACTGAATCAAAATGCCTTGCTATACAGAGGCTTCCATGAAAAGCATTGGAAAAGGACTTTAACTTATGAATGTATGCACATGCACATTTACGCACGTGTGTGCTCACACACGAGCACACGCACACACTGTCACACACACGCAGGCAGAGAGGCAGGTTTATTTGTGTGCTGAGCATGCTGGACAGCCCCTGACCCACACGGTCATAGCAGGTTGTCCTAACAGGGAAGAACATCAATCTCTCCCATGTATCAGGGTGCTAAAGGCCGCCGTTTAACAGCTCAAACATTGACTGGTGTGTGTTTGCCATAGAGGACATTTTACTGAGGTTTGTTTCGGAGAATCGTCAACCTACCTTCCTTCTATCGCCCATCCTAAACACACAAAGTCCCTTTTACTAACACGCGTCACCTGACAGAAATGCATTGTTATTTTGTTAGATCATTTTCTAATAGATTGAAGGTAGTAAAGTAATATGTGTAATATAAGCTCAATAGCCATTCTTTAGGCCTATATGTTGATATACCCATATTCTTAAAGATACAAGTATCAACTCAGAGAGGAGAATATTCAACTCTCAACCCCTCACCTCCTGCTGTTTCACCCATGCAGTCATGCGGCCTGGGGGGCACCAGTGGGAGTGTTCTATGCGAGGGGGCAGGAGGGGGGCATTGGCAGGCCCAAGGGGTGATTGCTGCTGAACTGTGGGAATGTGGGATATGCTCCCCTGACATCTCTGTGTGGATTACGGCTCACGAGCCGTCGCTCCCAATCGGCCGGGCTCTACATCACCCTCCACCCAGGCCATCAGGGAGCAGTGGGCCTGGGCCCGGCCTGGGTTCCTCAGCCCCTCAGCTCAATCCCTGAGCCCCGACAAGACTGGAGCAAGGGGAGGGGAGGGTGGTGAGATGGGTGGGTGAGGCAGGTTCTGTAACAACACGGGGTATCTGAGTGCTCTGCACAGAGGAGAGGTGAGAGAGGGGAGGGGAGAGGGGGTCTAGAGAGAGAACCTGGGCCAAGAAAATCTGTCTTGCTCCGATTTACCTCCCATGAATCCTTCCAAGGAGCTAATGCATAAGAAAACTGAGGGAAATCAAATAAATAGAAAGACTTTTAGATGGAATTTGGCCATTTGGGGTGATGTCATTTGTTTTGTGAGCAATATACTCTACGGTGGACATGCTTCCCTGGCTTTGCAGGGGAATAGGGAGACGGACATGCTATATAAATTATAAATGTAATGTTCCACAACAATTCATCATGCACACACACACGTTCAAGTAAGGCACAGCAAGTCTAAGCTATCATGGTTATAGTTGTTTGTTTGCGACAACACAGACATGCACACTTATTTAAAAGTAGTATTCTGTTGAACTGACTTGACCTTGGATGAGTTACAGTGCAGTACAGTGCAGTAGACATGGCCTCAGTAATGATATCAGGTGAAACGAGTCCACTGCCGTGGTGGTGTGGGTTAGTCATGGCCATTACAGCTAATGCTTGTCATCCGCTAACTCAGTCTCATGAAAAAGCATATAATCACAGACCAGTCTCAGGACAGGCTGGGCTATGGAACTGTGGCTCGCTCCAGCTCTGTTCTGTCTGTCTCACAACACAGGCGAATGGAAGGAGGGGGAAGGAAAGAAACAGAGGAAACCGAGGTACAGGAATAAGGACAGAGTGACAGCTATAAGAAAGCGCTTGAGAAAGAACATGGGAGATAAACGGAAATGCTCAAATTTGTCTCAAAGGCTGTGACCCTCTGATCCAGCAAGTAAAGAGAAAGAGAGAAAGATACAGACACAGAGAGAAGGAAAGAAAGAAAAAGCAGTTCATTCCTTGCATTCCAGTGAGAGGCAGGCGCAAGTCTCACCAGTGGGTCATTTGGAGTGATTGACATTATTTGCTACCACTAGCCAATACTATGTGGTTGCCCTCTAACCCCCTGCGAGCACGTTGTTTGAAACAACTTTAAACAGTTTGTTTTAATCTTCATGGGAAAAAAAGCCCTGGATCCTGCCAGGGCCCCCTTTGATCAATCACCAATTAGAGGTGAGATAATGGAACCCCTATCTCCAAGGTCAATAATTCAACTCTACTCTTTATCTCTTTTTCTCTTTCGTTCAGTCTCTCTCTCTCTTTTCTACCTCAAACTCTTTTGCTCTTACAGGCACTCTCTCTTGCTCTCTTACACACTTTCTCTCCCGCTCTCTCTTTACTTCTCTCTCTCTCTCTCTCTCTCTCTCTCTCTTTGTCTCCCTGGTCGTGTCTACACTTGACACTTACGTGCAACTTCTGCTTTCAGAATACAAAGATTGCATTGAAAAGACAGTTTGTGGTCTGACTATGTTCAGATCTGGCTGACCACTTCAGGAGGTGGTCAGGGATGCATTGTGTGCGGATTTCTTCTCAGTCTGGATGTAATCAGGCTACCGAAAGTGTATGCAGTGGGCAACGTCATCAGCACTCCTCCCACAAGTCTCCAGAAAATGTGCATTTTAGGACCGAGAGGTACCTTTTCATTCTAACATTGGAGGAAATACATTCCTAGTGTGTGAGTAACGTGTTTGCTGGCCTCATAAATGCTAGCCAGCTAGCTAATATTTAGAACATTTTCTTTTTGGCTAGTTCTAATAACCGTTTGCAGTCCCTAGCGTTGCTTGCTAGCTTGCTGTCTAGTTAGCTACAGTAGTTCAAATCAAATCAAATCTCATTTTATTTGTCACATACACATGGTTAGCAAATGTTAATGCGAGTGTAGCGAAATGCTTGTGCTTCTAGTTCCGAACATGCAGTAGTATCTAACAAGTAATCTAACAATTTCACAACAACTACCTTATACACACAAGTGTAAAGGAATGAATACGAGTATGTACATATAAATATATGGATGAGCGATGGCTGACCGGCATAGGCAAGATGCAGTAGATGGTATAGAGTACAGTATATACATATGAGATGAGTAATGTAGGATATGTAAACATTATACAAGTGGCATCATTTAAAGTGGCTAGTGATACATTTATTACATCCACTTTTTAATTATTAAAGTGGCTAGAGATTTGAGTCGATGGCCGAACGGCATAGGCAAGATGCAGTAGATGGTATAGAGTACAGTGTATACATATGAGATGAGTAATGTTGGATATGTAAACATGATATAATATTTTTTTTTTAAGTGGCTAGTGATACATTTGTTACATCCAATGTTCAATAATAGCAATAACTGATGGCAGTAGTTAGCTACTGCCATCAGTTATTGTTGTGTTGTTCTCATATTTTGCCTATTCCACCGTTTGTAGAATACATACTGGCATTTGAATATAGCGTGGGAAAAGGGAATCCACACTGTGGACACGGTAGACACATTTAAGTGTAGGTGTAGATGATGCGTTCGGAATTCCACGATCAGAACTCTATGATCAGAATAGCTGCTTGAACTGTCAAGTCTATACACGGCCTCTCTCTCTCTATGTTACTGCTCCCTCTCCCTCTATCACCACCAACAAAATAATGACCGTGAAGGAAGTTAAAGACGTACCGTATGTGTGCGGTTTGACATAAAAAAAGCGAAAGTCCTCTTTTCTGTTTTAATGACAGACAAAAACCTGTGAGCCAAGTTCTCCCCTTGCCTCATCGGACTGATGTAAGTGTGAATGAACGAGGCACAGTGGGTTCAGAGTTAAGCATTAAAAAAACACAATTCATGTTTTGATTGACAATTCAATTCTACAGTTGAAAGAAAGTCTACCATATACCATACATGGCTTTTGGTTGTGTTGAAACATTTCTAATTCAATAGAAGAGGTAAGGTACTGGTGTTAAAAAGCAAGGAATACTACGTAACAACCATAAACCATGAGGCAGTTAAAAATACATCTAACCTGATTCTTCTCTAAATAAAGTTGTAAAAACACAGCTTTGATGAAATATTAATGCCTACTTTTTAAGTGTAAAATGTACGACAACTTCTCCTCTCATGGCATTCCCTCACCTCTGTAACAAAATAGTAATGTAGGCCTATTTGACCTTTGAATTACAGAAACATGGTCACAACCCGGTGTGTGTGTGTGTGTGTGTGTGTGTGTGTGTGTGTGTGTGTGTGTGTGTGTGTGTGTGTGTGTGTGTGTGTGTGTGTGTGTGTGTGTGTGTGTGTGTGTGTGTGTGTGTGTGTGTGTGTGTGTGTGTGTGGAAATGAAGAACACCTGAGATAAATTAAGTTTGCAACAGGCTGAACTATGACCCTCCCACATTGAGCAGCTGGTGTGAAACAAGGGTTAACAACAGTACCCCCACCCACCCACCCCAGTTCCATCACAAAACCCTAGTCTTCACGCCCAAAAAGAGGGCTGCGGCCTACATGAGGTGAAGAGAACAGAATGAGGAAGGGAAACAATGTTTCAATGACACACATTACAGGGCTACCAAGACGAGTTGATTGGATGTGACATCTTACAATAAGCAAAGTGCTTGAGCTCGGGTATAGTCATGTGACTTGATATGTCAATTCGCTCTTGTCCATCAGTGTAGTGTGTCATTATTTTTCCTTCGCCCAACCTCAAAGGCGACAGACAGGTAACTGCCAAAATAAAGGAAACACCAACATAAAGTGTTTTAATAGGGTGTTGGACCATTACGAGCCTCCAGAACAGCTTCAATGGTTTACATTGTTTTCACGCTCATCAAACCTGTCACGTCCTGGCCATAGATAGCCCTTTTGGCTGCTCATTGGTGTGGTTTTGGTCAGGACGTGATCAGGGGTGTGTTTTGTTCTATGGTTATATTTCTATGTTGGTTGGTTTGGGTTCCCAATTAGAGGCAGCTGTTAGTCGTTGTCTCTAATTGGGAATCCTATTTAAGTTGGTTCCCTGCCCCACTTGCCTTGTGGGTTATTATTTGCATTTGTGTACCTGTGCGTGCGTGCGTGCGTGCGTGCGTGCGTGCGTGCGTGCGTGCGTGCGTGCGTGCGTGCGTGCGTGCGTGCGTGCGTGCAGTTGCTTCTTTGTTGATTGTTTTTTTGGCCAGTTTGCACTTTAATTAAAGTATGTATACTGTGACAAGACCATTGTGACCATTCGTGTCCTGTGGATGGGGGCATTGGCATCCTATGGGGGCATAGCCATGGTAGCCAAAACACTGTCCAAAATAATGGCCTGTCCAACATTTGTGTGCAGTACATGAACCTAAGCATGATGGGAAGTTAAATGCTTAATTAACTCAGGAACCACAACTATGTGGAAGCAACTGCTTTCAATATGCAGTTCACAAAAATATAATCACAACATGTAGTATTGGTCCCATGTTTCATGAGCTGAAATAGGCACAAGAATGCTCAAAAAGCTTATTTCTCTCAAATTTTGAGCACAAATGTGTTTATATCCTTGTTAGTGAGAATCTCTCCATTGCCAAGATAATCCATCCACCTGACAGTTGTGGTATAGCAAGCACAGTTGCAACTTGTGCTGGGGACAATAAAAGGCCACAATAAAAGGCCACTAAAATGTGTAGTTTTGTCACACAACACCACAGATGTCTCAAGTTTTGAGGTAGAGTGCAATTGGCATGCTGACTGCAGGAATGTCCACCAGAGCTGTTGCCAGAGAATTGAATCTTAATTTCTCTACCATAAGACACCTCCAACATCATTTTGGAGATTTTGGCATTACGTCCAAACGGCCTCACAACCGCAGACCACGGACCATGTGTAACAAAAGGGAAAGGGGGGTACCTAGTCAGTTGTACAACTGAATGCCTTCAACTGAAATGTGTCTTCTGCATTTGAACCCAACCCCTCTGAATCAGAGAGGTGCGGGGGGCTGCCTTAATCAACATCCACGGCGCCCGGGGAACAGTGGGTTAACTGCCTTGTTCAGGGGCAGAATGACAGATTTTTACCTTGTTAGCTCGGGGATTCAAACTTGCAACCTTCCGGTTACACGTCCAACGCTCTAACCACTAGGCTACCTGCCGCCCATGATTGACATGTATTTGTACATGTCAATCAGGATTTTACTGTAAACATGCAAACTTTTTAAACATTAAATGCATTATGAAGTAATGACATAAAAATGTTGAGCTTTTTAATATAAATTCCAAATCCAAAAGTTTTGAACATTCAATTACCAAAACATTGAAAATATTGTCTCTGTCAATTCCACATTGGATAGACATCAATAGAAAAATAGGAAATTACTATGAAATAATAAAATATTTCAGTTGTGTATGTTGCTGATTATTTTTCCTTCCTTAAAGTCATCATCTCATCTCCACTTAGGCAGTAGCAGCCGAACAGCCAGACAGCGTTATCTCCATGATCCCCATACTGTACTGTCTTTAGTCATCCTACTTAGCTAGTCTAGCTGTCTGACTAAATCATTGTACTAGTTCTTCAAAGTAGATAAGGCATACTTTCACTAACTGTCTCTATCCCTTTCTCTCATTGTTGTGTTGTGTATATTCCTCTCTCGTTCGGTCTCTTCAAAGCAGATAAGGCATACTTTCACGAACTGTCTCTATCCCTTTCTCTCATTGTTGTGTTGTGTGTATTCCTCTCTCGTTCGGTCTATGCAGTCTGTGTGTACCTAACCTAAGAGAGTAGGCGTAAACGTGTATCCGTCTCTAACCCAGATGGAAAAAACAGGCCCAATATCCATGGTCATACACATAGCATCCCACATAGTTCTTGATACTGATTTATCTCGTGAAAATGTAGATTTCTCACTGGAGAAATGGTGCTTTGGGCTCACAAAAACTAAATGGAATTCAAGTAATTGAACCGATGTCGGTCAATTAGCTGTTCAATTACATTTTCTTTTTCTGCTTTGTTTAACACTTTTTTTGGATGCGACATGATTCCATATGTGTTATTACATAGTTTTGATGTATTCACTATTATTCTACAATGTAGAAAATAGTAAAAATAAAACCCTTGAATGAGTAGGTGTGTCCAAACTTTTGACTGGTACTGTAGACTGACCAGGTGAATTCAGGTGAAAGCTATGATCCTTTATTGATGTTACATGTTAAATCCACTACAATCAGTGTAGATGAAGGGGAGGAGACAGGATACAGAAAGATTTTTAAGCCTTGGGACAATTGAGACATGGATTGTGTATGTGTGCCATTCAGAGGATGAATGGTCAAGACAAAATATTTAAGTGCCTTTGAACAGGGTATGGTAATAGGTGCCAGGTGTACTGATTTGAATGTGTCAAGAACTGCAACGCTGCTGGGTTTTTCACACAGGTTCCCGTGTGTATCAAGAACGGTCCACCACCAAAAGGACATCCAGCAACTTGACACAACTGTGCTAAGCATTGGAGTCAACATGGGCCAGCATCTCTGTGGAACACTTTCGACACCTTGTAAAGTCCATGCCCCCGATGAAATGAGGCTGTTCTGAGGGCAAAGTGGGTGCAACTCAATACTAAGAAGGTGTTCCTAATGTTTTGTACACTCTGTACCACATATTTTGTTCATTAGCATAGACAACCATATAGCAGAACCCCCTGGGCAAAAACTGGTTGTTTCCCACATCATTTCAACCAGAAAATGCAATGTGAAGATGTTGAATCAACATGGAAAACTGAATGGACTTGCAAAAAGTAATCAACGTAAGGATTTTGAACCTAAATTGAACCTAAATCCAATGACGGTGAAATGTTTTGTTGATTTCAAGTTACATTTCCATTAGTTTA
Source organism: Brachymystax lenok tsinlingensis (assembly GCA_030435695.1). Classification (NCBI taxonomy): domain Eukaryota; kingdom Metazoa; phylum Chordata; class Actinopteri; order Salmoniformes; family Salmonidae; genus Brachymystax; species Brachymystax lenok. The sequence goes on from CM059789.1 coordinate 77,917,654, forward strand.
TAACTCAACCAAATGTAAATCAAAATTAGACGTTCGAACTGACGTCTGTGCCCAGTGGGAACCAACATGGTGGAAAGGAAACTGTGTTCCTGTTGACTCGAGCAGCACTACACCGCAAGGAGGAGAGAGGAGCTGAGAGACATTGTTTATGTAATGGCTCTGCGTCTGAAATGGCACCCTCTTCCCTATATAGTGCACTAGTTTTGGCAAGGGTCCATAGGAGTTAGTTCAAAGGTAGTGCGCTATGTTGGGAATAAGGTGCCATTTGGGACGCAAACACACGCACAATATGTTCCTTCCTTGAGGTATCGCCACGTTTCCTCGGACAGTTTAAGCACTGTAATTTAGAGCGCATCTTTGTGTGCTGTGGACGTACAGTAGCCTGATAATTGTTTAAATCCGTTTTTTTTCCAAGAGAGCCATGCGTGTGTGGAGTGGGGAAGGTTATTAAAAGCCCTTTTCCATACTGCGGGGAACATTCCCGTAGTCTGAGGAAGTGTTAATAAGCTCTCTTTAATACGGGCGCAGTGCATTTCCCAGGTGATGCAAGGCAGTTGTGAAGCATTCGCCAGAACCAGCCTGCATTGCTAGTTAACCCTTTCTGGTGTAGCCTTTGTTGTTTTCAGCATTTACTTCTGCCATGGAAAGTATAGCCATTAGTGAAATCTGTGCAATACTTAAGGACGGCATAGTACCGTAATAGACTGGGGGAGAGCAACGTGGTACCATACCGTAGTCCACCTCAATGATCGGAGTGGAACTGGTCAAAGGATGTGAGCTTCAAACCTGGGTTTAGTATTTGTTTTCTTTTCAAATGCTGTAGCTGTGCTTGATTGAGGTTGTCTGGCATCATGGAATCAATGGAATACTCCCAAAAGTGCAAGTCCCTCCAATCTGTCACTTCAGCTGGCTCAATACAATCTTCAAAGTAGCAGAATGAAAACAAATACTATTCACACCCAGATCTATTGTGCTTGTGCACATGTGAGAACATGTAGGGTGTGGTTATGTATAGAGAGCGGTGGAGATGGCTGTGGTCCTCTGTTTGTCCTTCTTGTCTCAAGAGACAGATGCTATATCCCAGTGTGACTGAGCTTCCATATGGACCCACTCCACAAAGCAAACAGAAAAGGCTGGATCACCAGAGGGAATAGTCCTTTGAGTAATAAGGAGGAGAACTAAGCTGACGATACGACAACTATTCCAGTTACCGCCCCCAGCTCCCAGAACTGAAACTCTTCTTTCCCCCTAGCAAAACCTATAGCTACGCTCATGTACATGAGCAGGTTCATAGCAAGTGGAGCTATCTATCTTCTAGTATTTGAAGGCCTGAGGCCCCCTGCACTCACCCTTTAAACACATACATTGACCATATGAAAAGTCCACATGAAAATGTTCATCCCATAATCAATAATGATAGAGTAAACTACAACTCAATATCCCCACCTGCTCTTTGATCATATAGGATCCAATCTCTTGTCCCCTGGTCACAAACAGACAGGACTGTCTCGCTCTCGTTCTAGCGCTCTCTGTCTCTCTCTCTCTCTCGCTCTCTCTTTTCCTCTCCATCTCCCTCCCCACTCTCTCTAACCCTCTTGCTCCATCCCTTCCCAGGCCAGAGAGAAGACAGGGCTGTGTTTGCCCTCTCCCCTGGGATGTAACTGAGAAGCCTCATATCAGCCCCCCTCCACTCTGAGCCAACAGAACCTATATTACAAATGATGATTTATAGCCCCTAAATACAGCAGTGAAGTGTCTGTAATAAGACAAGGAGCTTATAAAGACGGACGTGTGATTAAGAACAGAGCAGATCCTCATCTGCCTAGGTCACCGCGGGGAGAGAGAGATTAACAAAGCCTCTGTGCACCAGATGTACAAAGGTCTCAAAGGTAAAAGACCTTGGATATTAGGAAGACATGTCGTCAAACCCCGCCCAGTGCACTGCACAGGCCCTCATTGGGAGAGTACAATACAAAACAGAGAAAGACTGCGTCTCTCTACACTGTACAATAAGCTGCAGCAGCAGTATTTATCTAGGCATGTAATCAGCCCAGACATAGAAAAACAATGCATGCACACAGGGGTCATAGAATTCAATTGGACCACTGAGAAACAACCCCTTTTTCCTCCTGCGTCTGTCTAGAAACCCGGCCCGTTTCACTCCTCAACAATTACAAATGGCCACTGTGATGTAATCCAGGACGCACTTCCTTAATTGTGGCATTTTGTTGGACGGCACAGTGGCTCCCAGGGATCCTCTGAGAAGCCTGCCCCCACTCTTCCTTCTCCCCCTCTCTCCCTCTCTCCCCACCCCCTGCCTCCTGGGAGCAGGGACTGAGTCTGGTTTCAGTCACATGTAGAGAGGCAGTCTGGTGGTCGTGGCTGTGGCTGTTAGAGTCAGGCCCTGCTTTACACTACTTTGAGCTGGGCTGGGCTATGCTGGAATGTGCCTGTGCTGTGAGGCGGGGCAGAGGCCCCCTCTGCTGCAGACTGACCGAAGGGGGAAATATCTGATTTAAGTCTGCCCCCCGTGGGACTCGTTGAGCTAATGAGAGGGAGACACGTCCCTCAAGCCGCCTGTCAGAGGACAGACAACAGCAGAGATGTTCTCTCCTCTTTCCTCTCCTCTCCCCTCCCCCGCCTCTCCTCTCTTCTTCTCTCCTCTAATTTACTCTCCTCTTCCCCTTCTCCTCTCCTTTCCTCTTCACACCCTCCTCTCCCTCTCTCAAGCTCAGGCTGTCCATGCTGATCAGCAGAACTGGGGAACGCATTATAGATCATGCATCAGTATTATGGGACTTCTTTAGCAGAAGTGACCTGAATGCAATGCACAGACAGGGCTGGTAAAGGCTCTTGCTATGAGTCTTGAGGCGTGTGTCAGGCATGGTCACATAATGATTACGTCTCTCTGTGTGGTCTAAAGAGTATACTACATCTGGCTGGGATGGATGGTAGAAAAGGACAGGAGGATTCCAGACCAAAGTCTGCCAGTAAGTCTGGGGCATTTCCCCAGTCTGTGTCTGTGTGTGTGAGAGAGTCCTACTCACTATGACTAAGAGTGTCTGCTTCTGCAAGCTTCCCCTGGTCCTGCATTGCCTCATCATATACTGTATGAGCTCAAAATGGGTTGGGGCCCCAAGGGTCTCGCTAGGGGGACTAGGATTGGCCTGAAAGCCTGGGAAACATGTAGATTCTTGACCATATAGATGCCAAGAACACATACGCATGTATGCACACACACACAGACTCACACAGACACGTACATGTACAAACACACACTCTCTCCAAACACCTAGTGAGCTAACAATCAGTCTGAAGGTAGAGTATATGACTGGGGAAAACTGGTCATGGGAAGACCGTCTGTAGTTAAGCAGGGTGGGGAGCGTCACTAATATGGGCTGCAGGTAGCCTAGCGGTTAGAGAGGCGAGCCAGCAACAGTTGCACCCTTGAGTATGGCACTTGACAATTCAAATGAACAGCTCCCCAGGCACCCAGTGTGGCAGCCCCCCGCACCTTTCCAAAAACATGTATGTGTGTCTTTCTTTTGCTTGCAAATGACCAATAAATCTTAATGTGAAACACTCTTCCACTTTCCCATCCTCAAGTCCCTTTCCTCACAACACATAGTGGCTCTACTCCCAAAATACTGCTTATTCCTCAAAACTAAACTTCATGGGAAGCCTTTAGATGACACAGATTGCAAGTTAATTATAGATGTAGATAGTACATCAATAATACATTCACAAATTGACTTTAACTGTAACCTACATTCTACTCAGAGGAGAGATCCCAGTTAGCTACCAGTTAAAAAGGTGTCTGCTTTGACATGTCAGATATGAATCACTGGGGATGAATGGAGGATCGTTCATGCCATCTATGCCTGCAAGGACTGAACAGCCGGGTTTGAAGTCTCATTACATAATGAGAGTGGCGTGTCAAAGCCCAGCTCTGACGAAGTGTCATTTGGCCATTGAGCGTGCCGTACCCTCAAATTCACACAGGACCAGAATAAGGTGGGAACGGAGATGAAAGGAGTGAGACAGCAACCGCAGAGAGAGAAAAGAAAAGGAGGGGAGGGGGGACTGGCCCAGTCAAAATTGCCAGGAGATAATTAGAGGGGAGAATCCTGTCATGCCACGCGATTACTCTATTCTTGTGATAACCAAGAAATGCCACAGTCAGGTCAGGTCTATAATCTGGCCAGGCTAAACGCTGGCGGGAAAGAGGGGAGCTACGGGACAAAGACGGTGAGAGAGTTCACACTGTCAGGAGTGCATACTATTATGATAGATTGAGAGAGTTGTGTGAGTAGATGTAACTCAGTGAAAAAGTTGTTTAGTGGTACACACTAGAACACACTAGCATACCACAACAGCAAGAGAGTTTTGTAAGTAGTGTACACATGATATAATTGCCAAAAAGGGAACACAGGAGGCTCCAGTGACACCATTTCCACACACCCTGACACTCACACATCCACCCCCCTCATACAGAGCTTGTGAGTGATAAAAGCCATGGAGAACTAATAATAATGAAGAATGAAAATAATGCGGAGATACGGAGATGACAGTTACAGTAAAAAAAGTAAAAAAATAGAAAACGAACTAGTAAAACGTAAACAAAGGTTATTATAACAGTCAGATCAGGTTAAGAATGAAATATCAGTTTTGAGAGAATGACTCATGCAGCATGTGGGAGGATCAAACCTTATTAAAGCCTCGTAAACCGGTAAAATCTAAATTACATCTTGAAATATGAATTACCAAAGAGGAACCCACCAATTTAGTATCCATGTCAGCCGGTGATGGACTGGCTCATTCAGTGATTCAGAACCATGTGCCGTGGGAAACACTGAAAAATTTCACCAGGGCAGGAAGAGTGTGTAACAACTAGCTTAACCAGTCCCTCCAGGATTTTGCAGGGATTTTATGTAATATTTGCATGCAAAAATGCTTGATTTTGCTGAGACAATTCTGAGATATGCGCTGATTTGTCCAATTTGTCACGAAAATGCGTTGACGAGGGGAAACGTTTGTTGGAGTGTGGCTTGATTGAACCATATTATGCAGTAATGGGTCAGTGATGTGTCCGTTTTATGCGATAATATTGCGATGATTTAACTGTTTTCGGCAGACTGTGGTGATTGGTCCAATTTGTAAGCCCTCACATAATACACAGCGAATTGTTGATTTTGCAAGAAAAATTGCAATCACAGAATGGTAGAATACTGGAGGGAATGCTTAATGATGATCAACAGCCCCATCGCACAGACATGGGAGGAAACATGAGAACTGTGTTTGCGGCAAAGAGAGAGAACACTACATCAAAATGGGGCCCTGTCGGTGACAGAATCATATACACATCTGTTGGTTTGATTCAGAACCGCTTGACTTCTGTGGATCAATTAGCACTTTCCCTCAGTAGCTGCATCCGCTTCGTCTGACAAAGATTTATGCCTGGGAGAGGGTGCTGTAACTTCAGCCATTTTTTCCTCTCCCCCTTCCTCTACCTCTCTCTCTCTCTCTCTCCTCCATCTCAAGTTGAATCCCTCCTCCAATACCCTCTGACCACCCTCCTTGATCTCTGAAAATATACAAACATGACACTGAACCTATGATAAACACCGGTGTTGCTCTGAAGCCAGAGGAAATCAAATCCAGCCCAGGATGTGACCAGTACCTCTCTCTCTCTCTCAATTAGATTCAAATCAATTCAATTCCTTAGACTTCATTAACATGGCAAATTTTATTGGTCACATACACATATTTAGCAGATCTTATTGCGGGTGTAGCGAAACGCTTGTCTTCCTGTGAAATACAACAATATTAATGAGAATAACAATACTACATTAAAGCAACCAGGACCTAGACCAGTCTCAACATGACTGAGAAGCCACATGACATGGTATGAAAGCCAAAACAAAACAAATATTATTGACATTAAATTGCACTTTTCACTGTCTGTCTCTCAGGTTGTGGCAGGAGGACACATATTTGGCCGGCAAAACTGCACATTTAGGCTTTTCAACCAATAAACATATTTTTTAATTATAGTTTCAAATTCTTTGTATGTAATAATAATTTTAGGAAAGAAAGATTCTCTTAAGTGTGAGTATTTGTCACAGTGTAATCGGAAATTCAGTTCTCTCCCCCCTGGAGCAGAGTGAGCACAGTCTGTCCTCTCTGGGCAGCCAGGTTTACCTGTCACGACTGATCACTATAGCCAGACAGGGCTCACTGAGTCTGTACCTAGTCAGTGCTTTCCTCTGTTTTCTATCAGTCACCGTGGTCAGATAGTCTGCCACCACGTACTGTCTGTTTAGAGCCAAATAGCATTGAAGATTACTTCGATATTTTGTGGTGTCTTTCCAATAGGTGATATATTTTTATTTTTGCTTTGTGATCCTTTGGTTGGGCCAGATTTTCTCAGTGCTATCCTGAGGCTCTAAATCAAATCAAATACAATTTGATTGGTCACATACACGTTTAGAAGATGTTGCGCGGGTGTAGCGAAATGCTTGTGTTTCTAGCTCCAACAGTGCAGTAATATCTAACAAGTAATATCTAACATTTTCACAACAATACACACAATACACACAAATCTAAAGTAAAGGAATGGAATTAAAAATATCTAAATATTTTGGACGAGCAATGTCGGAGCGGCATAGACTAAAATACTGTAGAATGGAATAGAATACAGTATATACATGTGAGATGAGTAATGCAAAATATGTAAACATTATTAAAGTGACTAGTGTTCCATTATTAAAGTGGCCAGTGATTTCAAGTCTACGTATGATGGTTTTTCAGTCTCTCGGTGCCAGCGTTGATGCACCTGTACTGACCTCGCCTTCTGGATGATAGCGGAGTGAACAGGCAGTGGCTCGGGTGGTTGTTGTCCTTGATGATCTTTTTGGCCTTCCTGTGACATTGGGTGCTGTAGGTGTCCTGAAGGGCAGTCAGTGTGCCCCCGGTGCTCTGTTGGGCAGACCGCTCCACCCTCTGGAGAGCCCTGCGGTTACAGCCCGACAGGGTGCTCTCAATTGTGCATCTGTAAACATTTGTGAGGGTTTTCGGAGCCAAGCCAATTTTTTTCAGCCTCCTGAGGTTGAAGAGACGCTATTGCACCTTCTTCACCACACTGTCTGTGTGGGTGGACCATTTCAGTTTGTCAGTGATGTGTACGCCGAGGAACTTGAAGCTTTCCACCTTCTCCACTGAGTTCCCGTCAACGTGGATAGGGGGGTGCTCCCTCTGCTGTTTCCTGAAGTCCACGATCAGGTCCTTTGTTTTTTTTTACGTTGAGTGAGAGGTTATTTTCCTGGCACCACACTCCCAGGGCCCTCACCTCCTCCCTGTAGGCTGTCTCGTCATTGTTGGTAATCAGGCTGTTGGGTCGTTTGCAAACTTGATGATTGTGTTGGAGGCATGCGTGGCCATGCAGTCATGGGTGAACAGGGAGTACAGGAAGGGGCTGAGCACACACCCTTGTGGGGCCCCTGTGTTGCGGAATCAGCGAAGTGGAGGTGTTGTTTCATACCTTCACCACCTGGGGGCGGCCTTTCAAGAAGTCCAGGACCCAGTTGCACAGGGCGGGGTTCAGACCCTCTCTGGGGTTGGTTTGGGTTAGTGAACTGAGCCTCAGAACCAGCTGACTGAGGGGACTCTTCTCTCTCTCTCTCTCTCTCTCTCTCTCTCTCTCTCTCTCTCTCTCTCTCTCTCTCTCTCTCTCTCTCTCTCTCGTTCCAGATCAATCAAACTCCAACAGCCCTGCTGAATGTGTGTGTGTGGGGGTGTGATCTGACACAGGAAGTGTCTGACAGTACAAAGCCCCCTAAGAAACATCCCCATCCACTAAACAGACACACAGGCGCACACACACACCACTAAAACTATTTCTCACACACACATCCTTTGCACACTATCTGTCTTTCTCTCTTTTTCTCTCTCACACACACACATGCACACACACATGCACGCACACACACAGCACCGTAGGGTTGCAGACACACACACACACACACACACACACACAAATAAACTGCTGGGACACACTTCACTGAGCAGAGGTAGCTGGGCTGTAGGCACAAACAGTTAACAAATCTCACAGGAGGCAGGTAAAGAAAGAATGAGCCTGCAACAGGATTCCAGGGCCACGGTGCTCCATTTACACTTCAACTCCCCCCTTCCTTATCTCTGAGATTAGCCTCGATAAGAGAATTATAAACCCAGCCAGGCATCTAAAGCTTCCTGGGGGGTCAACGGCGTGATGAGAGACAGCCATGAGGAGACGGCTGCCTCAGAACCGCTTACCCCCACCCGCCCTCCACCCAACCTCCTAACCCCCACCCCATGGCCCCACTCATACGGGGTACCACCTGTGCCTGTGCTCCCTCCTCTCTCCTTTATCAGAGAGCGGAGGAGAGGGGGGGATGAGTGGGGCTCTTTCAGATAGCCTTACTTCCGTGACTTCCTTCCTGAGCATTCCAGGTTTTGTGACCCTACTTCAAGGACAAGGAGCTAGAACACTTTCTTATTTCCTCAATATTCAGAAGGAGAAGGATAACTAGACCCCACCCCCCCATATCAAAATATCATGGCAGTGAGTCTGAAATAAAATACCAAAATATTAGCAGTAAGTCTGGAATGAAATGTCATATTTTGTCAGGCACTATTTGAAGAGCTGGCTTGCAGATGTTTCATGCAAGAGGTTTCATCTGGAAAATTAGGCGAGTCTTCGAGATTCCACAAAGTGATGGAGAATGTCTATATGAGGAATTATTGTTACTAATTGGACAAATAAATCACACAAATATCACCCCCTAATGACCTTTAGCTATGTCACGTACAACTGCAGAGCAAAGAAAAATAACGAAAGACTGAAAATATTTCAGTAGATGAAATTGATCTGTAAAAATAAAGCAGAAGATACCGTACAATGGAGCTCAGTATTTTTCTATTTGAATCACATTGGTCTCTCATCTATTTCAATTACAGTTCGTACAGAGAGAGAGAGAGAGAGAGAGAGAGAGAGAGAGAGAGAGAGAGAGAGAGAGAGAGAGAAAGAGAGATACTGTAGTTTACTGACCCTCTATCCTCTGGGGATGCTAATATAGGCTAATATTGATCTGTGTGAAGTGATGCTGAGTCTGAGGAACTAGCATGCTCGCTTTATCAGTCTCGTTTTGGATTTGCCTACTGACTTTGAAATAAAGGTTCTACTCTGGGAAATTCACCAGAGAAACAGAGAACAACTAATCCGCCAGAGGACAATTCATCTTGCCAGTCATCTAACCTCGAGACATACAGTATGTTGTTGACATATGCCATACAGTGTATTATATCGTTGAAATCCTTTTTGCACTAACACTCTTGCACTGACTATGCACACACACTGGACACTACCTACACACTCACACATACTTACACTGACATCCTAACACACACATAACACGCACACACATGTATACGCATGCACACACACACACACATGCACACACACACACACTTACCACATAAACTAATACTACTGTCTATTATCTATCCTGTTGCCTAGTCACATTACCCCTACCTACAAAGACTCAGTAATGTTACTGGTACTCACTGTACAGTACATAGCCGTGTTACAGTATTTTTACTTGTTATTGTGATTGGTTATTCACCATGTATTTATTCCCTGTGTCACTATTTCAATGTATAATTCATTTTTTTATTTAACTCTACATTTTTGGGAAAGGAGCCATAAGTAAGCATTTCACTGTTAGTCTACAGCTGGTGTTACAGACAAACAGGGTCGGCACCACAGAGATTTATCACACCACAGGGTTCTCACAATGTGCACGTCATTTCAGAATAGTTTTTTTCTCCAACAGTAGGGAATGGCTAGGTGCCCATACTCATCTCCCCTCCCTTGGGCAAATTCTTACATAATGCCTCAACTCGCCAAGAGTTGAGCGTTTATAAGGGAGTCACAGGAAAACTGGTGTCACATCTACCATTCCGCCACACCTTCCAATACCCTTCTTCTCCTCCACTCAAAAACAACAAGTCTCGGCGTCAGTCCATCAGTGATTCATTCTTCGAATCTGTCATCTCCATTCAATGACGCACCCTGTGCCCAGGGCATAATTAAATAACATTTTCAAATAGTGAATGAGATTGCAGCTGCATCAACACGGAACGCACCTCTCTTACTCTGAGCCATCTCCTGTTCACCAATAGGCTCTCTCCCCCTGATTCTCTTGCTTGTGGACTGGCACCAGCAGTACCACAGGCAAATAATATTCGTCCTGAATCTGATACCCCCTGTCCCCACCCCCAACTAAAAAATCCACCCCTACCCTCTCACCAACCAGCTGCCCGGGCCGCACCATGTTCATTTAATCCAACAACACTTCCTATAGCAGCCTGTTAATGTCAGAATGAATTTCCTCTGCGTTCCCTGTAACCCAGAAAAGAGCACCACCCTACCATTTCGCCAGGAACCTTCCTTGGTTTAGTGTTTCCCAACAAATGGCAAATACGCTTCAGTACCAATAAACGTGCCCCTGATATTTATTGGGCTGTAATACAAATATTCCCTCCCTTCTCAGCAAAATGCCTACCCCCGTATCCAACACGCACACAAGCAGCATTCTCAATTTCTTCCCTTTGTGTTCCTCTCCCTCGCCGCTCACCCTCACACTACGCTTACCCATGTACTGTAACGCAGAACATAACAACTCTTTAATCTTCTATCCATCATTAGAATTGCATACACTTTGTGGCCGGTGTGTGTGTGCATGTGCGCCTGCGTGCGTGTGTGTGTGTAGGAGATGGGGGTAAGCATTTGGCTGAGAAGGGAAGGAATACTTGTATAAAAGTCCAATAAATATTAGGGGTAAGTTTATTGGTTCTGAAACATATTTTCTGTTTGTAATCCCAAAGTATCCCTTTAAGTGAACAAACAGTAGGCCTATTACAAACAATACCCACCTATTCACTTGACAAAAGCCCTTTTTACCACTTGGAAGCAAAGAATCATCACATTTTTAACTAACGCAAAAGGTTTAAAACGTTTAGTTGTCTGAGCAGCAGCACATACAGGCCCACATGGCCGAGCATTCTTAACTGCAAAGCTACCTGTTGCCCAGATTGAGATTTGAGATGCTAATCAAAGCAACTTCTGTTTCCGCGAGTGCATGCAAATACTGTATTGCTTTTTATATTTCTAAGTGTTTGGTTTCTTTTCTGTATCGTTCCAAGGTTAAGTTTAGGGACTACCTCTGAATTCTTAAGGTTAGACGTTAACTCCTATATTCTTAAGGTTAGGCATTAACTCTGAATAGTTAAGGTGAGGGTTAAGTTTTGGTTTAGGCTTAAAACTAAAATATCAAAAACAACTTTATGTTGCTGCATTCAAACATGCAACCTGAGGCAGATAATCACACCCATCCACCATCCCCGTCCACCACGACCTAGGAAAACCAAAGCCTACTTGAAGGTAACAGCTCTCACTGTTGCCCCTAGTGGCCAGTTTTCACGTAATGGATGGACATCAAATACTGACTTGGATCATGGGTGATCTGCCTGGGTAGGGGTGCATTTGCTTACAGGTAATGCTTGTTAATTTCGGTATAGATTGGCCTACAAATACTAAGCCTATGATGCACATATAGGCATGTTTATATTATAAACTACTACAAATAAATATGCAATTGTACAACCATGCTTACTCAGTCAGAAATAATGTCGACCCTCTGAACTGACTGAGATGTGTACAAACACTTATTTCACGACAAAACAAGTTTATTGCTGCAAATGTCCACTTCCTCTCCTTGAGCCCAACCCAGACATTGTTCTATGGGTCCCCTCTCCCCTTCCCCCGCAAATAGTTGCTTATCAATACTCTTTCAGCCCCCTCATCAATCAATCAATCTCCTGAGCAACAGTTGTTTCCTCGCGGGCCAGTCTGTTGCTAAGGTCCGGCAACTGCTCTCCCTTTCCTGCCTGCTGGTCAGAAGGCTAATAAAAATGTCCTGGTCGTTCAGGAGACACCCAGTTAGGGGGAAGGTGCAGGGTCACAGATTAGGACAGCCTGGACACCACTGGTATGCAGGGAGGGGAGTGGGAAGGTCTCTTTGTAGCTGGACCTCCAAACTCCCAGAGAATGACAAATAACATACAGTTGAAGTCGGAAGTTTACATACACCTTAGCCAAATACATTTAAATTCAGTTTTTCACAATTCCTGACATTAAATCCTAGCAAAAAATTCCCTGTCTCAGGTCAGATAGGATCACCACAAAATGTTAAGAATGTGAAATGTCAGAATAATAGCAGAGAGAATGATTAATTTCAGATTTTATTTCTTTAATCACATTCCCAGTGGGTCAGAAGTTTACATACACTCAATTCGAATTTGGTAGCATTGCCTATAAATTATTTAATTTGGGTCAAACATCTCGGGTAGTCTTCCACAAGCTTCCCACAATAAGTTTGGGTGAATTTTGGTCCATTCCTCCTGACAGAGCTGGTGTAACTGAGTCAGGTTTGTAGGCCTCCTTGCTCGCACACGCTTTTTCAGTTCTACCCACAAATGTTCTACAGGATTAAGGTCAGGGCTTTGTGATGGCCAACTCCAATACCTTGACTTTGATGTCCTTAAGCAATTTTGCCACAACTTTGGAAGTATGCTTGGGGTCATTGTCCATTTGGAAGACCCATTTGCGACCAAGCATTAACTTCCTGACTGATGTCTTAAGATGTTACTTCAACATATCCACATAATTTTCCTCCCTCATGATGCCATCTATTTTGTGAAGTGCACCAGTCCCTCCTGCAGCAAAGCACCCCCACAACATGATGCTGCCACCCCTGTACTTCACGGTTGGGATGGCGTTCTTCGGCTTGCAAGCCTCCCCCTCTTTTTCTCCCAACATAATGATGGCCATTATGGCCAAACAGTTCTATTTTTGTTTCATCAGACTAGAGGACATTACTCCAAAAAGTACGATCTTTGTCCCAATGTGCAGTTACAAACCTTAGTCTGTCTTTTTTATGGCGGTTTTGGAGCAGTGGCTTCTTACTTGCTGAGTGGCATTTCAGGTTATGTCAATATAGGACTCGTTTTATTGTGGATATAGATACTTTTGTACCTGTTTCAGCCAGAATCTTCACAAGGCCCTTTGCTGTTGTTCTGGGATTGATTTGCATATTTCGCACCAAAATACGTTCATCTCTAGGACACAGAACGTGTCTCCTTCCTGAGTGGTATGACGGCTGCGTGATCCCATGGTGTTTATACTTGCGTACAATTGTTTGTACAGATGAACGTGGTACCTTCCGGTGTTTGGAAATTGCTCCCAAGGATGAACCAGACTTGTGGAAGTCTACAATTTATTTTCTGAGGTCTTGGCTGATTTCTTTTGATTTTCCCATGATGTCAAGCAAAGAGGCACTGAGTTTGAAGGTAGGCCTTGAAATACATCCACAGGTACACCTCCAACTGACTCAAATTATGTCAATTAGCCTATCAGAAGCTTCTAAAGCCATGACATCCTTTTCTGGAATTTTCCAAGCTGTTTAAGGGCACAGTCAACTTAGTGTATGTAAACTTCTGACCCACTGGAATTGTGATACAGTGAATTATAAGGGAAATACTCTCTGTAAACAATTTTGGGAAAATGTACTTGTGTCATGCACAAAGTAGATGTCCTAATTGACTTGCCAAAACTATAGTTTGTTAACAAGAAATTTGTGGAGTGGTTGAAAAACAAGTTTTAATGACTCCAACCTAAGTGTATGTAAACTTCCGACTTCAACTGTTTAAAGGAGTCAGTAAAACACAACTATTGCATTGTCATCAGTTAAAGTTAATTAGAAAATATATGGGGGTTTGATTGAATGTGTCTCAGGGGGGTGATCACGGAGAGGAGGCGCAGGCCAGCCATAGACAGTTGTCCGTGAGTGACTCACACACATTCCCAGGAAGGGGACCTGGTCTGTGTAAAGGCCTTCAGTTGAGTGTGGATGATTCATTCTGGGTCTTCAGAAGACCAAACCAAGGGCGGCTGTTGGTCACTTATCCACAGTGGCCCTGATGAACATTCTAGACATATTACCGCAATGTTCTGCAGACAATTGGTTGTCCCTCTCTAATGAGTCAAGGTTCATGTACATTTCTGTGCTCTGAAAATGCATTGGATTGGATTTCTTCTAGTACCATATGTTTGTGTAATGTTCCTTTGCTTGGATGGATTGGTGAAGTTCACCACAAACTCTTTTTGATCACCAGGCTTGAATGAATCACTGGAATGAATAGATGTTCCTGTTGTAGTGAGAATCCATAATGAAAACATGAGAATACTCCCACTGAGCACAAACTGGTTAAATCAACATTGTCTCACCGTCATTTGTCAATGTATTGTGATGTGGAATCTACGTGGAAAATAGATTGGATTGGAAAAAAGTCATCACCGTCAGCTGTCGTTTTGTGAAATTTCAACCACAGGATTATGTCATCGTGGTAAGCAATTTTCAACATAGACAAACCATGTGTAAAATATGTTGAATTTGTACCTTTGAAATAACGTCCAATTTCCAAAGTAATATACACTAAAGCAACATTTCAAAAATAGTCTGAGCAGCACCTCCTACTGGAGATTTGAGCTATCTACAGCTATCCCATCCAGGGTTTTATCTAAGCCCTGCTTAGCTTCGATATTTGTCTCTGCCTATTACCTACGTGCTATCGTGAGAATGACTGTTGAGATATCTCCACTTCATAGATTCCCTATTGCTGTCAAAGTCATTCCAAAGGCTATGTTTAACAGAGCAAATGAAATGTAACCATACTTGTTCAACCATGTACAGTAACATCAACGACGCTATTTAGGCCTTTATAGCCTTTGAGAAGTCATCAACATCTAGTGTTTCAATTCAGTCCAGGATTCAACCAAATATAGACAATGCATATAGGCCTAGGGTTTCAAGCTTTGGTTGATATCAAATGGAATTTACAAGTTAATAATCAATATGTTGGATTCAAGTCTTCATCTCAACCAAAAATCTAAGTTAAAGAATAGGACTAAATCAAATCAAACTGTATTTAAAGTTTATGTGAATCCGACATATCAATTATTAATTTGTAGACAAACTGGAATTAAAGCCAGACTAAGTCATTGGCACAGATGGAACTATCCCAGCAGAAGATACAGCTCCTTCAAATGTTGATATTTGGTTGCGTTGACAACCAAACAATATTCAATATCACTTTTGAAATACAGTAAATATCCTATTAACTTGTCTAAAAGTTAGCAAATGATATGTTGGACTCACTTCTCCATCTCAACCAGAAATGACAGTTTAACGAATAGGATTAAGCCAGTCGCTCAGATAGAACTATCTAAGCGATAGAGACATCTCCTTTAAATGTTGATCATTAATTGCCTTGTCAACCAAACACAACCCAACTCAATATTACCTTTGTAATACTACAGTAAATAGCCTACAGTTAAGGCTATTTTACAAACTAATATAACAGTATTTATTCAACCTTAAAATGTGTAACAGATCATGGCCACATTTTGAGGTTACTGTAACAACAAATGTCTTCTCACGTAATAATAGAAAGTGTGCATGTTCAATATAGCATGCAAAGGTCGAGGTCTGTGGAAATATTCACGAATGCTACAATAATCTGCAACGGCATTGATCACTTGCACCATTTAATGTAATCTACTTTGTACTTTAATGTAATGTAATCTCTACTGCAATCCAGGTCATTTGGTTGCGCTATTAGATGAAGCACAATGATTACACATTAAGATGTTGTATAAATAAACACAACATCTGAAATTGTATTCCCATTTTAAGTTTGATGTGTTTTAAATTGTTGAAATCATGGTGATAACACATTGGGAATTCAACAAACTTTTAGCTGTCATTTTGAGTTGGTGAAAATAGGTTGTAACATCATTGATCAACGTATCAACCAAATATTACCCAATTCTCCACGTTGGAATCTCGTGGTGTTCCCAGTGGGCTGTGTGTGTGCGTATGCTTGTGCGTGTGTGTGTGTGTGTGTGTGTGCGTGCGTACATGTGAGTGCGTGTGTCTGTAATAAGGGATCTGTTGTGTCTCCGACAGATGGCTTTGTGACTGATTTTGAGTGTTAGGGTAAAGCAATGTGGCCAATCAGTGCATGTTTCTTTACATTTTAGAGCCAGGCTGTTGTTGGCCCCCCGTAACTCAATACATACACACAGACAGACATTATCACAGACACACACATACACGCAGAAAAACAACACACACAGAAATGCCTCTGCCAATGTGATCCCATGATGTAATCTTATTCGATATGTACTTGATATTATAAACTGGGTGGTTCGAGCCCTGAATGCTGATTGGTTGACAGCTGTGGTATATCAGACCGTATACCACTGGTATGACAAAAAGGTTTATTTTTACTGCTCTAATTACATTGGTAACCAGTTTATAATAGAAATAAGGCACCTCAAGGGTTTGTGGTATATGGCCAATATACCACGGCTAAGGGCTGTGTCTAGGCACTCCGCGATCCTTCGTGCCTAAAACAGCCCTTGTCCATGGTATATTGGCCATATACCACACCCCCTCGTGCTTTATTGCTTAATTAAACCAGTGGAAGCCACATGTTTTCAACGTTTGTCTGACGGTCGCTCTTCGTTAATTCTCCATGTTTTATTTCAGAGTAAAGGGGACAGAGAATACAATTTCTCGATATCGTGTTATAATGTCGAAATCACTCCGAAGGAAAATGGAAAAAAGAGGGGGCATAAATCTTCCCTGGTATGGGTTGCAGGGAAGGAAACTGTTATGTTGAAGAACAAGAAGCACATGTAGCGAGCAAGCTACCAGGAAATTGGTATAGTCTTGTATGATTTTATAGGGATCTTGGGCATGCCCTTCAGATTAATTAGGATGTGGAGTGCGGAGGTATTTTTTACAGGAAACTAAGTTTGGAACCCCTGCTGTCTGCCTCAGGGCTCCAATCGTGAGTCAAAAACGTAGAAGACTCTGTAACCACAGAAACGGGGATAATGCAGGTCATATGCACCCACGGACACACACACACTCTCACACACACACTCTCACACACACCCTCTCACACACACCCTCTCACACCCCTCTCACACACACACTCTCACACACACATACGTGTGTTTACACACAAATGTAAATGCACACAGTCTCCAACAAATACAAAAGTATAGAAAGAGTGTTGTGTTTGTCAACATTCTATGGTCCGTACTCATCCAGGTAGTAAGTACATAGTCTACGGGATTTATGATCTTTGGGTTTCAATAACATGGAGTTTCCAGTAAACCTAGTTAACTGGGAGACCACACCATACAACAGTTGTTTGTTTTTTTACGCCTTGGATATGTTGTTAAGGAAATGTTTGCTAATAACAACCCATGCCCACTGGGGAGGGATAACATCTTGGTCTAGCACAGATAATTTATTGATTTGTTCAGTCGTAGTGTGTGTGTGTGTGTGTGTGTGTGTGTGTGTGTGTGTGTGTGTGTGTGTGTGTGTGTGTGTGTGTGTGTGTGTGTGTGTGTGTGTGTGTGTGTGTGTGTGTGTGTGTGTGTGTGTGTGTGTGCGTGTGAGTGTAATGCTTTAATCCATCCATAAAACTTAAGTACTATCGCAGAATCTCAGAACAACTTTCCTAATCTAGTACCTGTCTCTATTACATTATCCCTTTGTGTGTTGTCTACTGCCATGTGCAAGGTTTTCTCTGCCCACCCAGGTAGTTATTCAAAAGTACACAGTGGTAACTTCGTCTTCTGTGTACTCAAATATGGCACTTCTGAAATGCCTTTGATTAACCGCAACCAAAATGCAAATCAAACAGAATTTAAAATCGTATTTTTCAATCCTAATCTCTATGAGAACTCTAATAGAACTGTGTGTGTGTGTATGTGTGTGTGTGTGCGCACATAAATATTGTGTTGCTTTACATATGACCCATGGCACTCTCAACAT
This sequence comes from Brachymystax lenok tsinlingensis, assembly GCA_030435695.1. Taxonomy (NCBI): domain Eukaryota; kingdom Metazoa; phylum Chordata; class Actinopteri; order Salmoniformes; family Salmonidae; genus Brachymystax; species Brachymystax lenok. The sequence continues at coordinate 77,935,668 of CM059789.1, forward strand.
AAAGGGTGACTTGTGAATGGCGAGGAGGAAGAGGATTGTCAGAGTGTGTAGCACAGTGTCAGGACAAGCAGTTTCTAAATGTATGTTTACACAATCTAATGCACAAGGGGCAAAGGGCTTTTAATGTTTCCGGGTTTATTTATGCAACCCAGTGCCTGGCTAAGATGAAAACCCCCACACACACACCCACCCACCCGAGTACAACCACGGCCCCTTTGCAGTCTCACCAATCTCCCACCCTTGCAAACCCTCCCATGACATCACAAACTCGAATAGACACCCCATAATCTGATTGGCTAAGAGCAAAATATGGTTCGGTGTAGGAAAAACATGCAGTTATCCCTCTTCACAGGGAGAAGAAAGAAATCTAAATTCTATAAGATAATACCTAAACATCTGCATGCATCTGTTTCACATTTCATGTGTAATCTGAATGTAGTAAAAAATAAAATAAAAATCCATTGCTGTCACTGAGCACTGAGCTCTCATTCCTGATTTCCTGTGTCTAGTTTTTGATTATTATTTGCGTACTGTTTGACATTCCTGCTGAACTGTTAGGAGCTAGTAGCACAAGCATTTCGCTGCACACGCTAAATTGTGTATGCGACCAATAAACTTTGATCTGATTTGATTTAACACACCTCTCGTAACTTGCAAACTCACTCCCATACAGGATGCACAGACTCCGGCACGCACACACACAAAACGTAACATAAAAACCCAAATAAATCCTTTGCTTTCAATCTGAGCGTGGCTCTAATGTGACAATTGTAACTTGTACAAACACCCATGCACTCACGCACACACACACACAAACACACACATGCAGCATCTCTTATACCCTACACTGCTTGCCATACTTCTCACAAGTTGATGTTAATGGTTTCTTTACCCGACATAGAATCCTCCAGGCAAACATGTCATGCCTTAGCTGTTGTGACTGATAGCAGATACAAGCCACCGGCTGCATAGCATAAACACTTGAGCCATTTTACGTGGCCAACCAGCAGTAAGTGGATAGTGTTGGTCCTCGGACCGAAGAGTTGTAAAATCGACATGTCTATAAATCCACGCTTTTATTGACACAACTGAATGGCTCCAATGATTTTGTCAGTTTGTTTACTGTTATTTCCTAATCATTCTGAAACGCTTGTCGCATTTTGGCAATGGTTCTTTGACTTTGGAGCTGTGTTTTGTTTGAGGTAGCAAATTGCAACATCTTCCAGCAGAAGTGGAGAGAAGACTGAACACTGAATAGAAATTCCAAGCGGTAAGTACAATGGTCACCCAGGGGTCAGGGAGTCAAGCCAAGTAGTCGTGGCTAACAATGTATCTCAAAGTCCTCACAGGCCCTCTGGTCTATCCTCTTCAGGATGTGACCTTGTATTGTGTAATAGCAATAATGGTTCAGATATCGTGCTTCAGTTTGCCGCGAGACATCTCACATAACTACATCAATCGTTGCCAATTCGAATTACATTTAACAATATGCTGTCACATTATTCTCTCTCATCATTAGACCTCTCATAAGTCGTGGTCCCACATACCACTATCTCTATGGGCCAGGGAAAGAAGACACTACACGTACATGGCCTACGTGCAAAGCTCCTCAGTGTACTGCTATTGGAGGGCCATACTACTGATCTCTCTCTCTCGCTCTCTCTCTCTATCCCCCCTTTTCTTCTTCTCCCTATCCCTCTCTTTATCCATCTCTCCCCCACCTCCCCCCATGTTAACGAGATGTGCCCGTCAGAGGGCACCCTGCTGGCAGCAGTGGTGCATTGCCTTGGAGGGATGATAGGAGCAGCCACTGCCGATCAGCCTGGCTGGAACTCTGGAATGCCCTCCTCGCTAATGGCTCATACCAAACCCACCAGGAGCTCTTAGCCTATGCCATCATCGTGGCTGGCTAGCCCCTGGGAAAATACAGCCACCACTACTTTCTCCAAGGTGGATGGAGGCATGTGTGCTTTTGGAATGCGTGTGCTGGTATTGTCCAATGCGAAGTGTTCCCACCCAGGCACACATAAACTGTGGTAATTGGATGTAGTATGTGAACTTCCACGGGCATTCTTTTGTTATGTTGACACAAGTTCTTTTTGGTTTTCTTGCTGGGCTGTTTGTGAACTAGAGAGGCAATCCTGCTTACTTTGACAGATTCATTCCTCCACACACCCGCTGTCTCTCTGCCACAGTGCACTTGCTCCTCCTTGGAGAGACCAATGGGAAAAAAACTAGATATGATCCAGTGATCTACCATCCATTTGACCAATTATACTGCTTCTGAATTGATTTGTTGTAGTTGTTTGTTTGGTGACAAAATGTGTCACCCATAAGAACTCCATTCATATCTCACATTATAAATTCAGGGGGTATTTACTTCTAGGGAAACCCAATACTTCCATTGATCAGGTCTGAGAGGCGAGCAGTTAAGCATCCTAAATATAACCATTATTTACCGGCGTAAGAAAAGCAGTACTTGCATCGATCAGGTCAGTGAGGTTGAGCAGAAAAGCATCCTAAATAAAACCAGAGCAATTTAATAGGACTCATAGACATTTATATGGACTTGTGTTATGAAACATTACCCATTAATGCAGGTTGGTTTAAGGGTTTTAATGCGAAAAATGAAAAGATGTTTCACTACTGTTCTGGTATTTTTATGTTCTATTTTTACGAGAGCTAGATTTTTTTTTCTGTCTCTTTCTTTTCTTTCTTGCTTCAGTTTACATTCACTTTACTGCCTCTGTTCTGGAGTTCAACTGGAAATGCTTTGTTTTCTCTGAGAGCCTTTTACTGCTCAACAACAGAGTGTTGGGACACAAGATTCTCAACAAGCTTCCCACTGGGCAAAAACTGGTTGAATCAACATTGTTTCCACATAATTTCAACCAAAAAAGTCAATGTGATGACGTTGAATCAACGTGGAAAACTGATTGGATTTGCAAAAAGACATCAATTTAAGGGTATTTCACTTATTTTTTCCACAGCTAATGTTCTAATATAGGCATTAAAAATATATTTGCTTCAAAGTGGATGTTACTGCACCATTAGAGGAATATCCAGAAACGTATTTAATGTATTTCTGTTAAATGATTGCTGGCGTCATCTTGCAAGATAGATAGGTGGTCATAATAACATTGTACCTTACTGCAGCAAGTCATATTGAGAAAGCAAGCTTTTAAAAACTTATTCGGGATCGGTGTCCCATCCACGGGATGGTTGAGCTAATGTAGGCTAATGCGATTAGCGTGAGGTTGTAAGTAACAAGAAAAATTCCCAGGACATAGACATATCTGATATTGGCAGAAAGCCTACATTTTTGTTAACCTAACTGCACTGTCCAATTTACAGTAGCTATTACAGTGAAAGAATACCGTGCTATTGTTTGAGGAGAGTGCACAATTTAACATGAAAAGTTATTAATAAACAAATTAGGCACATTTGGGCAGTCTTGATACAACATTTTGAACAGAAATGCAATGGTTCATTGGATCAGTATAAAACTTTGCACATACACTGCTGACATCTAGTGGCCAAAATGTAAATTTCACCTGGGCTGGAATAATACATTATGGCCTTTTTCTTGCATTTCAAAGATGATGGTACAAAAAAAAAATACAAAAGAACGGTTGGTATTTTCTTTGTATTATCTTTTACCATATCTATTGTGTTATATTCTCCTACATTCCTTTCACATTTCCACAAACTTCAAAGTGTTTCCTTTCAAATGGTACCAAGAATATGCATATCCTTGCTTCAGGGCCTGAACTACAGGCAGTTAGATTTGGGCATGTCATTTAAGGTGAAAATTGGAAAATAAGGGGCGTATCCTTAAGCCCAGAACTGTATTTTACTTCAGATCCTACCCTGTTGCTGTCACTTGAACTTGGTAGATCGGTTAGCATCTCTCTGCAGAGAGCCAAGTACTTCCATCAAGATACTGGATGTGGATCAGTTTTATTTGACATTTTCATTGTTTTCATTGTATTGCTTGTGGTGCAATCCATTTGGCCCAATTTGTTACAAGCAGATTGTATTTACAATGAAATGGAACATGTTATTGGTTTAACAACTTGACTGAGAAGTTGGGGAACTGAACCAAAGAATCAACTTCTCAGGTTGAAAACGACTGATGTGACATCGATCTGAGTCAGAAACATGTATTCTACTGTCAAAATTGACTACAAAGTGTAAATAGGATAATTTTGGTCATAAAGTCAGTATAGTTCGAAACAGACATTTGCAAGATGGTTAGGAAAAAAGGCAAGTCAGGAAATAAGGTTACACTTGAATGTTGGGTTGGATACAAGTATGTCAACAATCATGCCCCCTTTCGCGCAGTAACACATGTTGGCAAGCCTAGGGAGAATTGTCATGCACAGAGAAACAGCTGCAGTGATTGCTCTCTATCTTCTGAGATTGGTGCCTCAACGGTGCCTCGAGAGGGAGAAACATCAGTAACTGCCAGGGTATGATAACACACCCACATCAAACCATAACACGAAGACTGAAATCTTGTTTTTCTTGATGAGCAGCAGAAAAACACATGCAAAATCTGTGAGTTTTTTTAAAACATCGCTTTTTAAAACATACTGTTAAATGTAAATATATCTATGTACCAACTTAAATCAGTGGAGGCTCCTCAGAGGAGAAAGGGGAGGGGAGGACAATCCTCTTCAGGGAATTTCATAAAAATAAAATTGTGAAACTCAAAAAGTGATCCTTTTTAGATAAAACTATACTAAATATGTTCACATGTTACCAAATAATTTATTAAAACACATTGTTTTGCAATGAAGGTCTACAGTAGCCTCAACAGCACTCTGAAGGTTAGCACCATGGTCTAGCCGGAGGACAGCTAGCTTCCGTCCTTCTCTGGGTACACTGACTTCAATACAAAACCCAGGAGGCTCATGGTTCAACCCCCTTCCATAGACTTACAGAGTAAATATGACAACTTCCAGAGGATGTCCTCCAACCTATTAGAGCTCTTGCAGCATGAACTGACATGCTGTCCACCCAATCAAAGGATCAGAGAATAAATCTAGTACTGAAATATTAAGCTACAGCTAGCTAGCACTGCAGTGCATTAAATCAGGTGAGTAGTTAACACAAAGAGAGAGAAAGACAATAGTTGAACAGTTTTGGACAAATACATTTCTTCAAAAATGAAGACCTAAGCAAGAGAGAGAGATATACACTACCAATCAAAAGTTTTAGAACACCTACTCATTCAAGTCAAGGGTTTTCTATATTTTTACTATTTTCTACATTCTAGAATAATAGTGAAAACATCAGAACTATGAAATAACACGTTAGACAAAATGTTAGACAAATCTAAATATATTTTATATTTGAGATTCTTCAAATAACCACCCTTTGCCTTGATGACAGCTTTGCACACTCTTGGCATTCTCTCAACCAGCTTCATGAGGTAGTCACCTGGAATGAATTTCAATTCACAGGTGTGCCTTCTTAAAAGTTAATTTGTAGAATTTCTTTCCTTCTTAATGCGTTTGAGCCAATCAGTAGTGTTGTGACAAGGTAGGGGGGGTATACAGAAGATAGACCTATTTGGTAAAAGACCAAGTCCATATTATGGCAAGAACAGCTCAAATAAGCAAAGAGAAACCACAGTCCATCGTTACTTTAAGACATGAAGGTCAGTCAATACGGAAAATTTAAGAACTTTGAAGGTTTCTTCAAGTGCAGTCACAGAAACTATCAAGCGCTATGATGAAACTGGCTCTCATGAGGACCGCCACAAGAAAGGAATACCCAGTTACCTCTGCTGCAGTGTATGTTCATTAGAGATACCAGCCTCAGAAATTGCAGCCAAATAAATGCTTCACAGAGTTCAAGTAACAGACACATCTCAACATCAACTGTTCAGAGGAGACTGTGTGAATCAAGTCTTCATGGTCAAATTGCTGCAAAGAAACCACTACTAAAGGACACCAATAAGAACAAGAGACTTGCTTTGGCTGGGAAACACGAGAAATGGACATTAGACCGGTGGAAATCTGTGCTTTGGTCTGGGGTCCAAATGGGAGATTTTTGGTTCCAACCGCCGTGTCTTTGTGAGACGCGGTGTGGATCAACAGATGATCTCCGCATGTGTATTTCCCATCGTAAAGCACGGAAGAGGAGGTGTTATGGTGTGGGGGTGCTTTTCTGGTGACACTGTCAGTGATTTATTTAGAATTTAAGACACACTTAACCAGCATGGCTACCACAGCATTCTGTAGCGATACACCATCCCATCTGGTTTGGGCTTAGTGGGACTATCATTTGTTTTTCAAAAGGACAATTACCCAACACACCTAAAGGCTTTGTAAGGGATATTTTACCAAGAAGGAGAGGGATGGAGTTCTACATCAGATGACCTGGCCTCCACAATCCACCGACCTCAACCAAATTGAGATGGTTTGGGATGAGTCGGACCGCAGAGGGAAGGAATAGCAATCAACAAGTGCTCAGCATATGTGGGAACTGCTTCAAGACTGTTGTAAAAGGATTCCAGGTGAAGCTGGTTGAGAAAATGCTAAGAGTGTGCAAAGCTGTCATCAAGGAAAAGGGAGGCTATTTGAAGAATCTCAAACATAAAGTATATTTAGATTTTCTTTACACTTTCTTGGTTACTACATGATTCCATATGTGTTATTTCGTAGTTTGTATGTGTTCACTATTATTCTACAATGTAGAAAATAGTAAAAATAAAGAAAAACCCTTCAATAAGTAGGTTTTCTAAAACTTTTGATTGGTAGTGTATATATTTAGTATTTTTTTCATTTTCACTTACTTAGCTAGCAAATGCAGCTATCTAGTTTAGCCTACTCAAACACCAGGCTCAAACAGAGGGATTCTATATTAGCTAGCTGGCAATGACTATCCAACACAACACTGGAACTCTTCCAAGTCAAGGTAAGCTTTTGGTTTTACAAATTTATTGCCACCGGAGCCCGCCGATGTAACTGCTAAACTGCTTACTGACTGTACACTGTACTGCATGATTGTAGTGGATTAACTAACGTGTTAGTTCTATTAGTTATGTTGACTATGACGTGACTTTAACTTATATGGTGACAACGATGTAGGCTGTGTAGTGGATATGATACGGTTTGGCTCAAAAATGTTTTTTTTTGCCTGTTCACATATATGTGTTGTGCATTGATGTCCACAAGCGAAGGGAAAAGGTGAGAGGAGGAGAGCGTGTAGATGCGAGAAGGAATACAACGTGGCTGCTATGAAAGTGATCTGTTTTTACGTGTGATCAGGGTTGTATTCATGCCGCCAATTCTGTTGAAAAAACATTTCTTAAATGGAAGCAAAAGGAACGAAACAGGGATAAAAATACCAGAATTTGTCCAATAGGAACTCTAGTTTGCAACTGTTGTGCACCTGTGTGCACCTACAGTGAGGGAAAAAAGTATTTGATCCCCTGCTGATTTTGTACGTTTGCCCACTGACAAAGAAATGATCAGTCTATAATTTTAATGGAAGGTCTATTTGAACAGTGAGAGACAGAATAACAACAAAAACATCCAGAAAAAACGCATGTGAAAAATCTCAATAATTGATTTGCATTTTAATGAGGGAAATAAGTATTTGACCCCTCTGCAAAACATGACTTAGTACTTGGTAGAAAAACCCTTGTTGGCAATCACAGGTCAGACGTTTCTTGTAGTTGGCCACCAGGTTTGCACACATCTCAGGTGGGATTTTGTCCCACTCCTCTTTGCAGATCTTCTCCAAGTCATTAAGGTTTCGAGGCTGACGTTAGGCAACTCGAACCTTCAGCTCCCCTCCACAGATTTTCTATGGGATTAAGGTCTGGTGACTGGCTAGGCCACTCCAGGACCTTAATGTGCTTCTTCTTGAGCCACTCCTTTGTTGCCTTGGCCGTGTGTTTAGTCAAAAGTCACCATTATTAGTCAGTTGTACAACCAAATGCCTTCAACCGAAATGTGTCTTCCGCATTTAACCCAACCCCTCTGAATCAGAGAGGTGCGGGGGGCTGCCTTAATCGACATCCACGTCTTCGGCGCCCGGGGGAACAGTGGGTTAACTGCCTTGTGGGTCATTGTCATGCTGGAATACCCATCCACGACCCATTTTCAATGCCCTGGCTGAGGGAAGGTTCTCACCCAAGATTTGATGGTACATCGTCCCTTTGATGCGATGAAGTTGTCCTGTCCCCTTAGCAGAAAAACACCCCCAAAGCATTGTTTCCACCTCCATGTTTGACGGTGGGGATGGTGTTCTTGGGGTCATCGGCAGTATTCCTCCTCCTCCAAACACGGCGAGTTGAGTTGATGCCAAAGAGCTCCATTTTGGTCTCATCTGACCACAACACTTTCACCCAGTTGTTACCCACTTTTCACCCACATGTATATGTGCTTTCTTGAGCAGGGGGACCTTGCGGGCGCTGCAGGATTTCAGTCCTTCATGGCGTAGTATGTTACCAATTGTTTTCTTGGTGACTATGGTCCCAGCTGCCTTGAGATCATTGACAAAATCCTCCCGTGTAGTTCTGGGCTGATTCCTCACCGTTCTCATGATCATTGCAACTCCACAAGGTGAGATCTTGCATGGAGCCCCAGGCCGAGGGAGATTGACAGTTCTTTTGTGTTTCTTCCATTTGCGAATAATCACACCAACTGTTGTCACCTTTTCACCAAGCTGCTTGGCGATGGTCTTGTAGCCCATTCCAGCCTTGTGTAGGTCTACAATCTTGTCCCTGACATCCTTGGAGAGCTCTTTGGTCTTGGCCATGGTGGAGAGTTTGGAATCTGATTGATTGATTGCTTCTGTGGACAGGTGTCTTTTATACAGGTAACAAACTGAGATTAGGAGCACTCCCTTTAAGAGTGTGCTCCTAATCTCAGCTCGTTACCTGTATAAAAGACACCTGGGAGCCAGAAATCTTTCTGATTGAGAGGGGGTCAAATACTTATTTTCCTCATTAAAATGCAAATCAATTTATAACATTTTTCACATGCGTGTTTTTCTGGATTTTTTTGTTGTTATTCTTTCTCTCACTGTTCAAATAAACCTACCATTAAAATTATAGACGGATCATTTCTTTGTCAATGGGCAAACGTACAAAATCAGCAGGGGATCAAATACTTTTTTCCCTCACTGTACATTGTAAACTTTCATTCATAGGCTAGGTTGTAGCAACCTCATGATGATTATAGGGCAAATTCGTGTATCATGTAGTAACCTAACCCTATCAATGTTACATTGAGCTGGGTGAATGGAATGTGAATGGCAGTCATCCAATATGTTGTTATAGAAATAAGACCATTCTTTTGAAAAAAAAGAATCGTCCTCCCTCATCTTAAACGGCACCGACCGCCACTGGATGTTTTCATATCACTAACCACATTTCCATCCACAGTTTTTATGCGAGTAAAGGCATACCGTATTTTTTTTAAATCGGTACATCTGTGATGGAAACTGTACGTTTCGGTACGAGTTTATAAATGCCTGTTTGTGGGGTTGGAAACAGCTTTCTGCACAAGTACTGATATAATAACCATCATATCGAAGTAAACTTGGAGTCACACAACGATATGTCAAAGTCACCATTATTAGTCAGTTGTACAACTGAATGCCTTCAACCGAAATGTGCCTTCCGCATTTAACCCAACCCCTCTGAATCAGAGAGGTGCGGGGGGGGCTGCCTTAATCGACATCCACGTCTTCGGCGCCCGGGGAACAGTGGGTTAACTGCCTTGTTCAGGGGCAGAACGACAGATTTTTTCCTTGTCAGCTCGGGGATTCGAACTTGCAACCCTCCGGTTACCAGTCCAACACTCTAACCACTAGGCTACCTGGTGTGTGGTCCTCCCACTACGACTTGTAGTGGGAGGACCATGCAGTTTATTAGGTTACAGATAAAATAAGTTATGATGAACTTCACAGGTGAAAGTGCACGGTGATGAGTTTGATGCTCCTTTCCAATAAATGTCGAGGGTCTTATTCTGGTGACATGGTGATCGACGCTTGACTGCTGTTTGACAAATACAAATACTCTCGCTCTTATCCATAATAATCTCATCATGTAGACTAGCCTACCCGCACAGTCTACTCGCAGTGTAGGCTATCTGCGAGCTGTTGACTAGAGCACACGTGCCAAAACCAGAGGAGACACTTGCTATTTAACAGTTTTTGTGACAAAACTATAGGTAGAGTCGAAAGTGCAATGGAATCACATTTTAATTCGGTATATGAAAACGTAGTGTGCACTACGTCATAACGCACTGATTTTTATCTGCAACAAGTCCATTTGGTGGAAACACACCACTCGTGGAAAAATGTGCATATATTTTTTGAATATTCGCATGAAAAATGTTCGCCAATTGGATGGAAACCTAGCTACTAACATGTATATTTCTATATCAGCTTGTGACAGTTTATTAACACAACCAATGGTGTAATGTAGAGCAACTCTGCAGCATCTGTTAATTGTCTGTTAGGGGGTGGGGTGTGTGTGTGCATGTTTAAGGCCAGGGAGGGCGGGGAAGGTGGGGTGACGTGGAAGTAGTCCCAAATTAATCTGATTCAGTGCAATATTCTTACAATCCTAGAAGGTTGAAGAGAAACTCCAGATCTTAATTCAGACTTGCATTTCAAGCCCCCTCTGAAGTAGACAAAGAGCTAATTTGCAAAGGCATCTGGATCCTGTGGCAGAGCAGGCAGGGCCATACCATGGTGTACATTCCCATCCAACACAAGCCCTCATAACCCCACCAACATCCCAGCAACCACCCCCAGTCTGTTTATCATACAATCTCCAACACAGGATCAAACATGAAAGGATGAGCGCTCACGAGAGCCTTTTTAGATTTTGTGGAAATGTGACATCTCTGGAAACATTTAGCCTGTCATAGCTGCTGGTGCTCTTCAAAGAGCGCAGAGAGGAATGAATTAATGTTGCTTCTGTACAAACCTACTTCCTGTCCTCCACATCCCCTGCTACAAAGAATGTCTCATCCCCCTTTCATAATGGAACTGAAAGACAGATTATAGGGCTGTATTGTAATGGGGCAGCAAATCACTTTTCATTTGGCACGTTTGTCAACCCTGTGTATCAACTCTTGAGCTTGAAGCACATCAGGGTTTTGTGAGGCTCTTTGCCATCAAAATATTATATTGTATCAGAGAAACAAATGGCAGTTCATTCTAAATACAACTACACCTTAGAACTTGTATTTGTCACGTACACATCAAAGTAGCTATCCTGCCATGCAAGAAGCCTACACCAAGTGGTGCACCTCATACACCAATGGGTTTTACCAGACATAAACACTAAAGATAACCTTAAGGCTCTGCTCTGTATCACAGCAGCATTGTGACTGAGTAGCTAGCTTCCAGTTGATGCCGAGGTGGTTTGTGAGTCGTGGGCCCAGTCTGACACAGACCTAGTCTTCAAGAGCAGGATGAGGTTTGTCAGTCAGGCCTCAGTGAGCACAGGGTCAAGTGGAGCAAATCCGACATCAGATCCAGACCGCTCCGAGCATCTTCACTGAAACCAGGCACAATACACACACACACACAAGCACTCATGCACGCATGTACACACACACGCACACACATAGACATACGCACAGACTCACATATACAGACACACACACTTGCACAGATAGAGAGAAAGGAATGCTGTTTGCTCACTGTTTGCACACTGTTTGCTCATTGCACTCGTCCATGAAAAATGTCCATCTCAGTCGGACATTCTCTTCTGTTCTCCACTGCCCCTTACCACCCCCTCACCCCGCACCCCAACACCACCACCACTTTACCAGCACAAAAAGATACGGCACGGCACTTTCCTTTTCACCCTAGCATGCAAGCCCCTGCCCCCACCCCATGTCTCCCACCTTTGTATCAGTTGAAAGGCATATGGTTACTGCCATTTGATTCCACCGGCTGAAAGTGCCTTTCACTTAACCGCAGTTCACAAAGAGGTCAGACTAGAGCAAACAGAAATATTGTGCGAGAGCTCACTTTTTTTGCTTAAGCTAAGGGATGAGAGACACAAGAATAGAAAAAAAGTACCTGATAAGGTTACATCTGGTCAAACAAAACTCACTACATTCCTCATGCCATAAAAGACCACAATAATTTATGTCACTCTAAATAGAAAGTGGTATTTGAAGGAATTAATAAAAATCTCAAGTTATGGTAACTACATATCATAAAATTCTACTTTGAATAAACGCACAATTTGAACCATGTTGGATGTCATAACATAAAGCAAAAATTATCCTGAGGTATTATGTAGTCTAGAAAGAAGATCTGAACAACAGTAATGTCATATGGTGACATTTTCAGTGACAAAAAAAAACGACAAAGGCCTGACATCTCAAATATCATGTCACAATAGGAAAATCAATCAGCAATCTGAACGTTTTTTCCAGGATTGATTGGAGAGTGGCATCAAAAATGTCACTGTGGTGTCTCTGTGTGTAACACGATGAGCCTGTGTTTAGGTCACAAAGGCCTCTGGGTCCTCTGGGCTATCTAGTCTCGCCAGACCTCTTTGTCTCCCTCTGGTAAATGATTAATATCAACTGTTCCTCTGCTGACCTTGTTTGTTAAAAGACTTGTACCTGACAGCTTTCCACAGTTTGTTCTCTAAAGAGGAACTATTGGTGACAAACACCAGCCTTCTCCCATTTCAAAATGCCTCCTTGTGTTGGTTATGAGTTGTAAAATAAGTTTTGCACTTTAAAGCTTTTTGGGTCCCTACTGCCTGCCATATAGTCTCTTTTGTTAACCTTAATAATTGTAGCCATGACTTGGAGGGGGACTTTTTAGTATGTAGCCCTGTAATTAAACTGCTGCTCATCCATCAATTTAGGACCAATATTTTGCTAAGGCATAAAAGCTACTGAACTGTAGATTTGATTCGCAGTCCAACTTTAGGGGAACCACACCAAAACAGCCTCTGAAAAGAAACCACAGCAAGAGACCTCAGCACATCAAACACTTCTCTGAGAATCCAAAGAGATTACTCTTGAAAGAAAGTTAACCAGTCTTTACTGTTTGCTTTTTTATGATGGTTACTTTCAGTAGAATAACATTTGGTGTGAAGTTGTCATAGTTGGTTTGATTCTCTGCCTGCTATCTGTCCACAGACCAGGGGCTCTCCGAGGAGGTCTCCACAGTTTACTCCCTCCCGTGAGAAGAGGCTGTCGGCCAGCCTGGATGCCTACCTATTGGAGGGGCCATCAAACATTTATTATTCTTTTAGACTGCTGCCAACAACCTCTGTGACCATATAGGCCAGCCTGGTAGGAGGAGAAAACTGTTCATGAAACATTTGACTTACTCCTAATATGAATATGCGCTTTTCTTTCATGTTTGATCCACTTTAGGGGAGAAGCCTACAAAAACATAACAACTCCGGAACTTCTCATCCTTGTGTGTATGTGTGTAAAAGGGAAAAGGGGGTGGGAAGGGGATGGCATTCCTGAATGGAGGACCGAGTTGCACCATAAATCTGTCTCTCATCGGGAAGACAAAATGAAAACGGCCCGTCATAAAACATCTGTAACAGTTCCATCCGCCACCAACGCGTAATGGGGTAATTGCTGTGAGGGGGCTGGGACAGCGTGAAGCTTTTACTCTCTTTTGTACACCATGCAGTGTGTGTGTGTGCTCTCCTGCTACCCAACCCACCACCACATGACACAAGAGCTATAAAACAGACACAGTCGGAGAATCCAAAGACTCCACATCCAAACGCTTATTGAGCCTTGCCTAGAAAGACTGTGTGCGTGCGTGTGTGTGTGTGTGCATGTGTGTGTGTGGAACCTTAGCAAACAGTCAAAGACCTGGTGTATGTTTCCCTTGCCCTGTTGCTTTGGTAACAGACAGGCTCATCCAATCTGAAGTTGCATTATTGATGTCTGATCTTTTCTGGAGGCTGGGCCTGGGCGCTGTGTCTTCCACACCTCGTAATCAAGCGTAATTGAGGTGAACTGTACGGCGTGGCTGAAACGCTAGACAGGTAAGCCGCAACGGCTCATGATTAATGTAGTGTGGTGGTGTTCTGGGCTCTGACCTTTTGAGATACCCCAGGCACCATTTTTAAGTGAAAGCTTTGCCTTGCAGAGCTGTGGAGTTGTCCATCAAGTATTCCTAACACCCCACCACCCTGCCCCTCCATCTCCTACTCAGTGAGATCCTAGTCGTCCTGCCTCATTGCCCCTGACCCATGTTAATTTTTCTCCCTGTCTCATTTTACAGTACAGAACAAAGACCTCTGTCTGTTTCTCCCATCTGGTCCATTGGTTTAGTCAGGGCCTATGTTCTCACTAAATACGAATCAAACCAGGTTAATGTTCTATGTTGAAATGATTTGATATGGCTACCTGATGTATGGTTTCCAAATCACACTGTTGGGTTGGACAAGCCCCTCTTGTGGTATGTCCTGGAGGTCTTGACCAATGAAAGGCATGCCCAGCCCCCTGGCCAATCATCATCCTCCTCCCACCACCACTCCCGTTGCCATCCCAGATGTGAATTGACAGGGAGGCCATGTCCTGGCTTTGCCCCCAAACATAAGCATTGTCAAAGTTACTGAACAAATTTACTCTGGTCTTCAGCACATCCAGATTCACATACAAACACACACAGACACTAGTCAGTCTCACACACAGGTACTCCGACACATGCCCTTACAAAAATCAATCTGTACACACACACAGGACAAGCTCTCAGTGACGTACATATATTTGCTAGTGCTTATAGTCTACGGTAAAGCCTATGCTTAAGCCTTTGGTACACTGTCAATATGAGGAAACATTGCTTTCAATAAGACAATTCACCATCAGAGACATACTCCTGGTTAGTAGCAACAAGATGAAGAGAGATGAAAGGGCACTCTGGGACATTCCTTGAGAAATAAATGGGAGCTTGAAAGGTGCCCCCACATAGATCAATCAACCTCACCCAATTGACATTCTGTTTCTGGTGGAATCTTTTTTTTTTTTTTACATTTTTATTTTACATTTGCACTTTTTTAACTAGGAAAGTCAGTTAAGAACAAATTCTTATTTACAATGACGGCCTACCAAAAGGCAAAAGGGGACAAAACATGGTACAAACCTTTTTTTTTGGGCACAGACAACAGCACAAAGGACAAGAAGGTAGAGACAACAATACATCACACAAAGCAGCCACAACTGTCACTAAGAGTGTCAGTGATTGAGTCTTTGAGTCTTTGAATGAAGAGATTGAGATAAAACTGTCCAGTTTGAGTGTTTGTTGCAGCTCGTTCCAGTCGCTGGCTGCAGCGAACTGAAAAGAGGAGCGACCCAGGGATGTGTGTGCTTTGGGACCTTTAACAGAATGTGACTGGCAGAACGGGTGGATATCTCCGACAGGAGGGAGTGAGGCCTAAGAGGGTTTTTATAAATAAGCATCAACCAGTGGGTCTTGCGACGGGTATACAGAGATGACCAGTTTACAGAGGATTATAGAGTGCAGTGATGTGTCCTTTAAGGAACATTGGTGGCAAATCTGATGGCCGAATGGTAAATAACATCTAGCCGCTCAGAGCACCCTAACATGCCGATCTATAAATTATGTCTCCGTAATCTAGCATGGGTAGGATGGTCATCTGAATCAGGGTTAGTTTGGCAGCTGGGGTGAAAGAGAAGCGATTACGATAGAGGAAACCAAGTCTAGATGTGACTTTAGCCTGCAGCTTTGATATGTGCTGAGAGAAGGACAGTGCACCATCTAGCCACACTCCCAAGTACTTGTATGAGGTGACTACCTCAAGCTCTAAACCCTCAGAGGTAGTAATAACTGCTGTGGGAAGAGGGGCATTCTTCTTACCAAACCACATGACATTTGCTTTGGAGGTGTTCAGAACAAAGTTAAGGGTAGAGAAAGCTTGTTGGACACTAAGAAATCTTTGTTTTAGTGCATTTAACACAAAATCTGGGGAGGGGCCAACTGAGTATAAGACTGTATAATCTGCATATACAGTTGAAGTCGGAAGTTTACATACACCTTAGCCAAATACATTTAAACTCAGTTTTTCACAATTCCTGACATTTAATCCAAGTAAAAAATTCCCTGTTTTAGGTCAGTTAGGATCACCACTTTATTTTAAGAATATGGAATGTCAGAATAATAGTAGAGAGAATGATTTATATCAGCTTTTATTTATTTAATCACATTCCCAGTGGGTCAGAAGTTTACATACACTCAATTAGTATTTAGTAGCATTGCCTTTAAATTGTTTAACTTGGGTCAAATGTTTCGGGTAGCCTTCCACAAGCTTCCCACAATAAGTTTGGGGAATTTTGGCCCATTCCTCCTGGTGTAACTGAGTCAGGTTTGTAGGCCTCCATGCTCGCAGACGCTTTTTCAGTTCTGCCCACAAATGTTCTATAGGATTGAGGTCAGGGCTTTGTGATGGCCATTCCAATACCTTGACTTTGATGTCCTTAAGCCATTTTGCTTTGGAAGTATGCTTGGGGTCATTGTCCATTTGGAAGACCCATTTGCCACCAAGCTTTAACTTCCTGACTGATGTCTTAAGATGTTACTTCAACATATCCACATAATTTTCCTCCCTCATGATGCCATCTATTTTGTGAAGTGCACCAGTCCCTCCTGCAGCAAAGCACCCCAACAACATGATGCTGCAACCCCTGTGCTTCACAGTTGGGATGGTGTTCTTTGGCTTGCAAGCCTCCCCCTTTTTCCTCCAAACATAACAATGGTCATTATGGCCAAACAGTTCTATTTTTGTTTCATCAGACTAGAGGACATTTCTCCAAGTATGATCTTTGTCCCCGTGCGCAGTAGCAAACCGTAGTCTGACTTTTTTATGGCGGTTCTGGAGCAGTGGCTACTTCCTTGCTGAGCGTCCTTTCAGGTTATGTCGATATAGGACTCGTTTTACTGTGGATATAGATACCTTTGTACCTGTTTCCTCCAGCATCTTCACAAGGTCCTTTGCTGTTGTTCTGGGATTGATTTGCACTTTTTGCACCAAAGTACATTCATCTCTAGGAGACAGAACTTCCTGAGCGGTATGATGGCTGTGGGGTTCCACGGTGTTTATACTTGGGTACAATTGTTTGTACAGATGAACGTGGTACCTTCAGGCATTTGGAAATTGCTCCCAAGGATGAACCAGACTTGTGGAAGTCTACAATTTCTTTTCTGAGGTCTTGACTGATTTCTTTTGATTTTCCCATGATGTCAAGCAAATAGGCACTGAGTTTGAAGGTAGGCTTGAAATACATCCACAGGTACACCTCCAATTGACTTAAATTATGTCAATTAGCCTATCAGACGCTTCTAAAGCCATGACATCATTTTCTGGAATTTTCCAAGCTGTTTAAAGGCACAGTCAACTTAGTGTATGTAAACTTCTGACCCACTGGAATTGTGATAGAGTGAATTATAAGTGAAATAATCTGTCTGTAAAATGTTTTTTAAATGTACTTGTGTCATGCACAAAGTAGATGTCCTAACCGACTTGCCAAAACTATAGTTTGTTAACAAGAAATTTGTGGAGTGGTTGAAAAACGAGTTTTAATGACTCCAACCTGTGTATGTAAACTTCCGACTTCAACTGTAAATGGATGAGAGAGCTTCCCAATGCCTGAGCTATGTTGTTGATGTAAATTGATAAGAGCGTGGCGCCTAGGATCGAGCCTTGGGGTACTCCCTTGGTGACAGGCAGTGGCTGAGACAGCAGATTTTCTGACTTTATACACTGCACTCTTTGAGAGAGGTAGTTAGCAAACCAGGCCAAAGACTCCTCAGAGACACCAATATTCCTTAGCCGGCCCACGAGAATGGAATGGTCTACCGTTTCAAAAGTCAATAAAAATAGCAGCACAATATTGCTTAGAATCAAGGGCAATGGTGACATCATTGAGTACCTTTAAGGTTGCAGTGACACATCCATAACCTGAGCGGAACCAGATTGCATACCCGAGAGAATACTATAGACATCAAGAAAGCCAGTCAGTTGATTATTGACACGTTTTTCCAACACCTTTGATAAACAGGGCAAAATAGAAATAGGCCTATAACAGTTAGGATCAGCTTGAAGAAGAAAGGGTCCAAACCATCTGACCCAGATGTTTTTTGGGGGTCAAGTTTAAGGAGCTCCTTTAGCACCTCGGACTCAGTGACTGCCTGCAGGGAGAAACTTTGTAGCGGGGCAGGGTAAAACGATGGAGAAGCATCAGGTATTGTCGCATTAGAAGGGGTGGGAGATGAGGAAATGTTGGACGGGCAAGGAGGCATGGCTGTCAAATAGGAATCCTGACTTAATGAAGTGGTGAATAAAGAGCTCAGCCATGTGCTTCTTGTGAGTAACAACCACATCATCAACATTAAGGGACAAGGGCAGCTGTGAGGAGGAGGGCTTATTCTCCAGGTCTTTAACTGTTTTCCATAACTTCTTGGGGTTAGACCCACAGAGAGAGAACTGCTCCTTAAAGTAACTAACTTTGGCTTTCCGGATAGCCCGAGTGCACTTATTTCTCATTTGCCTGAACGATAGCCAGTGAGCCTGAGTATGCATGTGCCGAGGCTTTCGCCAAATTCAATTCTTGAGGTGGAGTAACTGCAAGATCACGGTCGAACCAGGGGCTGAACCTGTTTTTAATTCTAATTTCTTTATGGGGGCATGTATGTTAACAATACCACTGAAAATATAAAAAAAGAAGGTCCAAGCATCTTCGACAGAAGGGATCAAGCTGATTCTATACCATTTTACAGAGGCCAGTTCATAAAGGAAGGCTTGCTCATTAAATTTTTTAGCAAGTGTCCATGATAAATCAGAACAGGTTGTTTCACTGAGCAGCCATTACGAACACAGGCTGTAAAACAGTGGTCATTACAGAAAACACCAGACTGATACCTATCAGGATTATTTGTGAGGATAACATTGAGGAGAGTAGCCTTTTCTAGGTGTTTGGAGTCATACTGTACCTTGTGGGATTGGTAATAATCTGAGAAAGATTTATCGAGTCCCATTGCTTTTGGACTTGGTTAGGCGAATTATACATTTCCCAGTTTAGGTCACCTAGCAGGACAAATTCACTCTCAGTGTAAGGGGCCAGGAGTGAGCTTATAGTGCAGGTAGGGTACAGGCCGATGCTGATGGAGGACGATAGCATCCAGCAACAGTCAACAAAGAGCTATTTGAAAGTTTAATGCTTAAAACCAGCAAATCAAATTGTTTGGGGACAGACTTGTTAGAGACAACCGAGCACTGAAGGTGATCCTTGGTAAAGATTGCCACTCCCCCACTTTTGGAAGATCTGTCTTGCCGATAAAGGTTATAACCAGAAAGGTTAACATCAGTATTCAAAACACTCTTCCTTAACAGTAATTCTTCTCAGTAATGACCAGCACATCTGGATTGGAACTGTGAACCCACACTTTCAATTGATCCATTTTAGGTAATAAGCTTCTAGTGTTAATGTGCAGAAAACCCAGTGTTTTACGAGAGAGTAGAAATCAGTGAAGCAGATATCAGAGCACAAGTCAGAATTGGGGCTACCCAGTCTTCAGTCAGTGCTTTTATTTTAAAACCTTAACCCAGGATCATGTGTCCCAAAAGCCCCTCCCTCGCCCCAATTCGATTTGGAATATTGAGATAGGATAGATAATAAAGTAAAGAGGGCCTCAAAGGGTGTGATGTAACACAATTAGCAGGTGATCTGCAGGGAAGTGGAGGTGTCCGCCAGTCTGTCCCCCGTATGGCCTGATGGTACCCCTGATGGTGGGGTAGGGTGGGCTACCATAGGGCCACAGAGGGTCCTCCGCAGTGCTTTGTTATGCTACTCCTGTGTTTTCCTTTTTTATTTTACTTAGTGAGCAGCAGCCAGGGGCAACCACCTCTCTTTACAGCATCACTGTCTCATGTGAGTCAATCGCAGGTTGAAAGAAATATGAAGGTTCAAATCATGATAGATAGAAAAGGGTTCACTCATTTCTTCTTTTCTCTCTCATTCCCTTTTGGTTGCACCGCTCAACGCGCTCAACCGTCTGCCTAAGAAAAAAATAAGTATATGGACAAAATGGGACCTCAGGCATTAAGGCACAAGCAAGTATATTTAATGTTTGGATCCGCCCCTGCCTTTGTGTGCAGGCCAGTGGTTCAATGCAGGGTGGCAGTGGGGGTCAGTCCAGGCATCTGCCGCTACTCTGCAGCACTCATCTGCCCATCTGTGAATGCTGCTGTCCTTCTGTCCTCTAGCACACGCTCACACACACACACTATACAATATACATGCATGTTCACTCTAAACCAACACAATTTGTGTGTGTGCACACACTCTGGGGTTCTGAGTATTTATTTTCTATAATAGGGAAAGAAACCACCTTGCACTGGCCTGTGAGGTAAAGGGGGAGGTTGGGGAATGAGCCACAACCCAGCCAGGCTCTATTAGATGCAAGGAATTAAAAAGGGAATAAGGAGGGATCTCTTTCCAGAGATAAACAAAAATCTCTGAGTGGAGAAACAGACACTGAAAATCTTTCATAAAGAAATTCCAATTTGATGTCATCAAATAGCGTCATGAACAGTTTGAGTTCAGGCCTTTGCACTGTCCAAGCATTCCCTTTCCCTGCATCCCAAATGCAGCCATTCAACAAATCACAATGAGAGTTCTCGTACTTAACAATGAATCATATCATATTTCACTATGCCCATTTCCCTATATACTCACTGAAAAGTTACCTGCAGCCTAAATGTTAAGTTCGATTTATCTCCTCACTGCACAGTTTATGAGGACATCACTGATAACAGTGGGGTTAGGTATGGGGGGAAATGTCTTTCTCTATTGGAGCCAACTTGTGTTTTTAGACATTGGAGAGACTCCCGGACGGTTTGGAGAAACACATTGTAGATCTTGACTTTGTTATCATGCATCATCATGGACCATGAAGAGGCAGGCAACTCAGTGGTCCACAGATGTGGGGTGTCAAGGCTATTTGTGTTAAACATTCTATACATATTCTGATGAAAAGGAGCTGTGCCTTTGCCAATACAACATTGGTTAAATAAATAGAAATAGATAGAAATGATAGATGATAGATAGAAATGTTAAACAAAGCACTCTCTCGGAATGGCTTCGCCATAATGGTGACTAAGACAATTATGCAACCATGAAGACGAACCTGTTATTCTTTATGAGACCATAAAAGCTAAAGAGTGAATGATTGAGACGACTAAACTAAAGCATTCCTTCCTTTTCATCGGCATGTAACCATTCTCAAAACTTCCTCCATCAACCCAGTGTACAAACCAGAGATATCATCACTGTATCCAAATAAAATAAAGGGACCTAAAATGTAAGGGGAATTGAATTTCCAAGCCCTCATTTTTTTTCACAGAAGCAGCGTATGCAATCTCACAGGTAAGTTAGGAGCATAGAGGACATTTGACTAATGGCAGTCAACCTGTCACACACTTTCTGTCTTTCCCTTCAGACCTGTGTCTTTTCTCTTTTCCACTTGCACTGCATGTCTGCTAGTAAGGTATCACCATGCTATGGGTATCACCAACACACTGCACTTGTGGGGAGTTAGCTAGTGGGCCTAGCATTAGCCTCATAGCATCCTGATGCGATTCAACGCTGACACACAGACATAGCCTGAAGGGCCATTTGGTTATGCTCAGGGGAGTGGTTGCTGTGTCAGTCATTTGCAGGAGCAGCTAAAGAGCGCACTTAGTGTCCTCTCTTTCCCCCAGCAACCATGTGGGGAGTGACATGATACTGTACAAGAACCTGGACAACATATAACATTTCAAAGCCATTTCCTAATTGTTTCCAGGCCAAGGTCGATAGCCTATGTGGAAGCAATCCCTGCTGTCAAACTTTTTTCATCCTCAGATTGGGAAACATTAAAGTGTTAAGTAAACTTGACCCAGGGGATGGCTAATTCATTGGGAAATAGCTGTGGTTCATCCATTCAGTACCATATCAGTGACAGTCAATGCATTTCCTTCTACTTGAATGGTCACCACATGTTAACATAGTTTTAGCATAGCGCTGAGCTGGCAAAACACTGAACAATAACACTCGTTGTCTGTTTACATGTTAGTGAAAACACTAAATTATCCTGTGGCTTGAAGCAGAGAGACGTATGACTTCCAATAAGTTCATGACCTACACAGTACCATTAGATCAATCATAGCCTACAGTGCCTTTGGAAAGTATTCAGACCCCTTGACTTTTTCCACATTTTGTTGCGTTACAGCCTTATTCTAAAATGTATTAAATAAACAAAGAATCTCATCAATCTACACACAATACCCCATAATGACAAAGGGAAAACAGGTTTTTAGAAATGTTTGCAAATGTATAAAAAAAAATAACAGCAATACCTTGTTTACATAAGTATTCAGACGCTTTGCTATGAGACTTGAAATTGAGCTCAGGTGCATCCTGTTTCCATTGATCATCCTTCAGATGTTTCTACAACTTGATTGGAGTCCACCTGTGGTAAATGCAATTGATTGTACATGATTTGGAAAGCACACACCTGTCTATATAAGGTCCCACAGTTGACAGTGCATGTCAGAGAAGAAACCAAGCCATGAGGTCGAAGAAATTGTCCGTAGGTCTCCGAGACAGGATTCTGTCGAGGCACAGATCTGGGGAAGGGTACCAGCATTGAAGATCCCCCAGAACACAGTGGCCTCCATCATTCCTAAATGGAAGAAGTTTGGAACCACCAAGACTCTTCCTAGTGCTGGCCGCCCGGCAAAACTGAGCAATCGGGGGGAGAAGGGCCTTTTTTCAGGGAGGTGACCAAGAACCTGATGGTCACTCTGACAGAGCTCTAGAGTTCCTCTGTGGAGATGGGAGAACAATGCAGAAAGACAACCATCTCTGCAGCACTCCACCAATCATGCCTTTATGGTAGTGTGGCCAGACGGAAGCCACTCTTCAGTAAAAGGCACATGACAGCCCACTTGGCGTTTAAAGGACCTAAAGGACTCCCAGGCCATGAGAAACAAGATTATCTGGTCTGATGAAACCAAGATTGAACTCTTTGGCCTGAATGCCAAGCATCACTTCTGGAGTAAACCTGGCACTATCCCTATGGTGAAGCATGGTGGTGTCAGCATCATGCTGTGGGGATGTTCTTCAGCGGCAGGGACTGGGAGACTAGTCAGGATCGAGGCAAAGATGAACAGAGAAAAGTACAGAGAGATCCTTGATGAAAACCTGCTCCAGAGCCCTCAGGACCTCAGACTGGGGCGAAGGTTCATCTTCCAACAGGACAACGACCCTAAGCACACAGCCAAGACAACACTGGAGTGGCTTCAGGACAAGTCTCTGAATGTCCTTGAGTGGCCCAGCCAGAGTCCGGACTTGAACCCGATTGAACATCTCTGGAGAAACCTGAAAATAGCTGTGCAGTAATGCTCCCTATAAAACCTGACAGAGCTGCAGATATCTGCAGAGAAGAATGGGAGAAACTCCCCAAATAGAGGTGTGCTAAGCTTGTAGCGTCACACCCAAGAAGACTCAATGCTGTAATCGCTGCCAATGGTGCTTCAACAAAATACTGAGTAAAGGGTCTGAATACAGTGACAAATGTGATATTTAATTTTTTTATAAATTAGCAAGCATTTCTAAAAACCTGTTTTTGTTTTGTCATTATGGGGTATTGTGTGTAGATTGATGAGGGAAAACAAAAATTGTATCAATTTTAGAATAAGGCTGTAGAGTAGCAAAATGTGAAAAAGTCAACGGGTCTGAATACTTTCCAAAGGCACTGTATAGCAACTCCTACCAATAAAGATGAATGATTTGTTTACATTGCGTACACTTTTAAAGAAAGCTGAACTCCATTGTCACCACCGTTGAGTTCTATTGCATGAGTTCTAAAACAACTACAACTCTCAAAGTCAAGCGTTTCGGTGCTGTAACCAGCAGCACTAATTATAATCCTACATAGATTGTCCTGTATCCCCTGCTAGAAATAAAACACCACGCTTGCTAAAAGCTCGTTTTGTAATTCAAGCACATTTAATGGTTAAAATTTGGAAATACATCATGGATTCATTGTGATCCGATAAGACTGATATTAATGAAATATGCATAGATAGGGTTGAGCAACAGAACACTATACAAACAAATAGCATCTCTGCTTATATACAAGCTTTGAAAGAAAGAAGAAAGGGAAAAACAAATGCTTCTTTTCCCATAGTTAATATAATCCAATGATCAAAGGAGACATTCTTCTGACTTCGTATTTTGGTCAACATGAAAAAATGCACAAAAGTCTGACTGAAGTGTGAGTTTTTCCCATTATTCAAATCCATGTACACCACTTGATTTAGCATTATACTTACAATAACGTTAGGTACCGTAATTAGTGTGGTTCATATCTGTAACTTCATTGGAAACAAGCAGAGTTATAAATCACTTAAAAACGATGTTTTCTCTCAGTCACAAAGCTCACAGATTTCTGGGGAAATAAATGAGGGAGTTAAGTCATCCGAAGAACAAGAGTGTGGGATGTATTTTTCTTCACTTTATTAATACAGTAATAGTGTGGAATAATATCCTATAAAATATATATATATATATATATATATATATATATATATATATATATATATATATATATATATATATATATATATATATATATATATATATATATATATAGATTGGCCTATATAAATGTATAATTTCATATATCATTTAAAAAGAATTTAACACAGTTGAATGCACCTCAGAATTCAGAACCTAGGTAATTATGAGGTAGACATCAATAATGGTATTTCCACCCTCAACATGTTTTATACAGCTTAAATTACTCTTATCAATGTAAGAAATATATGATTATCATGAAACTCTGTACATCACAATTAATAATTAATTATTATAGAATAGATATTATAACTATTTGAGTGCATTTAAAGTATGTACATTTACAAAGAAATGCATTTTGTCATTTCTTCATTCGTTGCACTTGTAAAGTTTTAACTATATAAATATTTACAGCTCAAATAATGAACGGCAGTGCATTCAAAGCTAATGTGCATTTAAATATCTCGTTTTGCGAGTCTTTTCTGGTCAGTCGATGATTCATGAAAAGGCGTTCTTCCGGACTACATGACACTGGCGCAGTCATTTGTGGAAGTGCCTTTTGTAAAGATGCAGACGTTGAAGATGAAAATGTTTGTCTTGATTATTTCAAGTGGCCTCTGGTGTCCCCACGTGCTCCTGTGCGCAACCGGGTCCAACTGCCTTTCAGTGTGCCTTCAGCAAGTCATCGTGATACAGTCGGTGGTCAATGGCAGGCACAATACCAATGCTTATGTCCATGGAGCCCATGTTTAGAATCGTCTGTTAAGCCTTGCATCCGTTACCCGCCGGCTGTGGTGACTCGAGCGCGCACTCCATTCCGATGAAAACAGGGCGCACAGGAACATCTCTTGTAGGCATACCTGCGTTATCTCTTTTCATCAGAGCCCATTGTGTGTTTGGTAGATTACATTCACCTTTTAGAGAGAGAGAGGGAGAGAGAGAGAGAGAGAGAGAGAGAGAGAGAGAGAGAGAGAGAGAGAGAGAGAGAGAGAGGGGTGCTGGGGCCAATTGATAACGCATCAGAAGAGCTCGATAGTTTCAGCTGGACACTGGCAGTGAGCCTGGAAACACCCGCTACAAAGGAGTCCTCTTTGCAGGACCGCTGCAGGGAGCTGCAACAATGCACAACGGCTATCCCGTGACTGCGGCCTAGTTTGAACAGGTGCATTCCAATGTGCCCATTTCGGACATAATTCACTGATGGAAGACCAACAATTCCAAGTCTGCTCAGAAAATGACAAATAATAGCCTATCACTAGCATGTCGATAGCCACTCCTCTCCTGCGGACTAATGGTTCCTGACAACCTGTCTATCCATGTCGGGGCTCGCGAAACAAGAGACTATGCTATTGAAAAACATATCAGATGGATGGAAATGTAGACTAGGAGTATGTATTAGTTTAACACAACAATTGGACAGATAAGGTTATGTGAGATTGTACTGAGTTTAAATTTGACCAAAATAAATATGCTTGCATAGGCCTACACTGCAAATAATGTCTCTCGCGGATCCCTTTTGAGTGTTTAGGCGCATACCATGATATGGCAAGAACGCATGGGTCTATATGCTTAAGATATGCCACAGCTTTCATATCCTGACCTGGGCCGACTGA
Source organism: Brachymystax lenok tsinlingensis (assembly GCA_030435695.1). NCBI lineage: Eukaryota > Metazoa > Chordata > Actinopteri > Salmoniformes > Salmonidae > Brachymystax > Brachymystax lenok. The sequence goes on from CM059789.1 coordinate 77,961,898, forward strand.
CTTATCTTTGATTTTACGGGGTTTAAATACTTTCAAGTGTCGTAGAAGAAGAGGGCGCTACCTGCAGCCACACTGCTCTACCACCATGTCCTCATACTGTTTGTACACAACGTTATTGCCCGAGTCTATGTAAAGAATGCTGATGGGACTTAGTTTAGTGGGAACGCAACAGCTAGGAGGTGTGCTATTGGGGTCCATTGAATTCATGAGAGTTTGAATGATGGCATGGTTTGTTGGCTCTAAATGCGATCTCAAAGGGAAGTCGCACACGCCCTCGCAGTGGTACGCCTCGTAATCCAATGGCGCAATGATCCAGTCATCCCACCCTAGCTCTTTGAAATTAACGTGCAGAGCCTTTTTGCTGCATCTAGATTTGGACTTTTTGCCATGTCTTTTCCCATGCCGATTGTTCAATGCAGTCCTCCGTCGGCGCCTGGCTTTGAACCGCAGGCCCCTCTCCTCCTCCGACCGGCTCCCCGATCCGCGCGACTTGATCTTCTCTTTCATTTCGTTGAACAGGTTCTCCCTTTTCTTGGACCTGGTGTAAACCACCAAGATGGCCTTCTCTTGCTGGGTTCGACCGGTTCTGTCAAATCCCATCTGTTTTAAATCGATTTCCATTTCTGATTTACCCAGAGTGCCCTGGAGCTGGAGACAAAGCTGGCTCCCCTGGGCAGAGTGATGCCGGTTTTTAAACATTTCCCACACGTCCAAAACCTCCCATCCTGGTTTTCGGGAATCCAGAGGATCAAGGGATCTGGAATCCAGTAGCCGTTCTGATCGACAGGAGAGTAATTGAATGTCATAGAGACCTGTCGGGGACGTTTGCAAACTCCCGGGCACTTTTCTAAATATCCTTAATTCAGCTCCAACCAACTCCTCTTTGTCTGAAAGGGTTGAGACATCAAACAGATACGTTTGTCTTCGCAGAGGAGAGTGCAAGAGATCGTCTGCAAGATAAAAAGAAATAATTGCAGTCAGATTCACTTAGGGTGTACAGTGTTCAGGAGAGGGAGAGGGAGAGGGAGGGAGGAGGAGGGTTCACATTCTCACAAAGAGGCCAGATCCACTGGCCTTCTTTCTTGTTTTTCTGTGCCCACTCAAAAGTCGAGCTGAGACAAACTACGAGTGACACGTCATCAAATTAGTTAAAAAGGTCTCATAGTTAACATCATAGGCTACTTGATATCATTTCTGAGCAGAAAGGGTGCATTATCATTTTGGTACTTTATAATAACAATCGTCACTCTTAACATCAATAATCAACAGATGCAAACTTATCAAAACAACTACCATAATAATCAATTATTTAGATTTGCCCATTATGCCTAATATGATGAGGTGTCACCTGTTTGTTTCAACTTTATTTCCATGTTACTAAATTTTAATTGTTGTGACAGTAGCCTGAATATTGTAGTCTAAGCCTATGATCAAAATACACCAGCTGGCAATTACATATTTCTTTCTCTCGCTCTCTCTCTGTGCCACGCTGTCCTTTTGGATTTTACACATTTTCGATGTGCAAAATAGCCTATAATCTTATAATTTTGCCCTGTACTTTAAATGTTGTCACTTTTTCTTATTAGAACAAAATCGAAATATAGCCTATGTATTTTAATTCTTATTGAGAGAAATTTGAAATTCGGAAGCAAACTCAATTGTCAATTGAATCTTATCATTCATTTGAAATGTTAACGATATTAGGCTGTTGTTTTCTAATAACACCCCAAATGAATCCCTTCTGAGAATACTTAGCTTTTTCAATGTAGGCCTATCATCACTAAACGAAGAGCCTAATTAAATTAGTGAATATTTTCTCAAACAAGTTTATTAATTATTCTTTGCTTGGGAAAAATAATTTCTGAAACGATTATCAAAGTCGTGGAGCATAGAAACGAGGGGCCTAGTGACATGACGGGAGGGGGATTCTGCCAGACTCAACCGACCAAAGGCGACATAGGCTACTGTACACTCAACTGAACAATACACAATTAATACATTATTCCCTGCTCGAGACCCACGAGGCCTAGGCCACACATATTTGATCCCAGCGAGGCAATGTGCTCTCATATAAATTAGAATATTGTTAATTTCTGCTGTGAAGGGTATACTGGCGGTTTGCAGTGTTTTTATTACATCTAAAACCCAAGGTTTCATAAAATACATTATAGCTTTTAAAACATAGTTTTCTGAAGATTTTTCGATTACTTACGAGAAATTTAGATTTTCGTTGTCTTTCATCAGTCAAATATAATTATACTTAGGCCTAATAGGGTAAATACTCAAATAGGCTGAAGTAAAAACGTATCTGTTTTACTTTTAAGGCTACCATGAAAAAATATGTTCCCCAAACTAAATGCGATTTTCTTTAGCATTCACGATAACAGGAATATACTAAGCCTACATAAGACAGATCAACATGTGGTGTTCTGAAATATCAACCAAATGTGATTGCGTTTATCATTTGTACATCAAATTAAATGCACTGAAACATATTTTATTTAATAAAAACAACAACTGTTGGTAGCCTGTTCTAGGCCTAAACAATTGCGCCCTGTATGTGGGCTATTAATCTATAACTCCAACATAGATGCCATATTTCAAAATAATATGAGTTTATTCTAAATAGATATTTGAATATGATTGCCAGAACTTTCCCCCCTCTGTGAACCCTGCAGAGTTTAATAGTAAAAGTAGAGTGAAACCTTGTGTTTGTTTCAGTAACTTTGCACGTATGGTCTACATTACGATTTTTATAAGACCTCAAACAAATCGTATACAAGGTCACCAAATAATTAACAGTTCTGAATTCCCCTCTTCCTCATTAAAATACTTCCCCGCTTATATTTCATCTCCTCTTGCCAACGACAACACTCCCGGTTCAAAAGTGCTTGGCCTGATTATGCTGACTTTAAGTTACAGCGGGAATCCGTTTTAAAGAACTTGACATTGCAGTTTGTTGATTTGGAGATATGATTCGACAAATTAAGAGACACATTTGCTTGGAAAATATAAACATTTCGACATAATGGAGCCTGTGCGTAATTTACATATTTATCTGACCAAAATATGAACGATACGGCGTCATCCACGTATGTTAGGCCTATTGTTGTATTATCTGAGTTTGTGGACAACATAAAACATTGATGTTACGCTTTCGTCTATGTATTAGGCTACAACTTTCTGAAGGCTGAGAAAGAGAGCGAAGAGGAGAGGAGCGAGCGAGAGAGAGAGAGAGAGAGAGAGACTTCTAGTGCTGTGGCTTCCAAGGCAAGCGAGCACCATCTGCGTTTTAATGAGTTACTTCAAGTGCCAAAAGTAATTTTCATACATTTGGTTTATTCTTGTCTGACCTTGCGACCATAACGAACATGGACGTCTCCTAATCTGTTTTGCATAAAAAATTCATTTCACCTGCAGAGGGGAAAGGCTACACAATATAAAACATTTCAGTTTTATACAGAAATGTCGTCTATCGTACACGTGTTTCCAAATAGGGCTGTGCGTAATAGCTGAAAAAGCGCAAAATGCATATATTACGCACGAACGCTGTCGCTTAAGTATTACTTTTCTGACTTTTGTCAGTGCAAAAAAACATTATGTTGTAGCCTGTTATACAATACAACTCAACACTCGAGGGCCTGGTAGAATCTTAACAAAAACCACCAATGTGCTGACTGCTGAGAGAACGGAAGAAAAATCATTGTCAGTGATTAAAGTGACGGTCGCACAGGGAGGTACACAGTAAAATACTAACCACTTCATAGCAAAGAACGTGCTCTTACATTTTTCCCTTCGTTTTTGGTGATGTGCCATTGGCTGAGCTGGGTCATTATGGGAGAATAGACAGTGTTTGATATGTTATGACATGAACACTCAATTAGATCACGAGTTCAAATACTCCAATCAGCGGTTCGATGCTAAGCAACCCTCAGAGAGTCCAGAGGAGGGTCAGAGCCAGTGACACATCAAATCAAAATCAGGGGGGAAAGTGAGGCTTTTTCACCAAATCAGCTCTATGTTACAGATGGGAAATAATGCCAAGAATGACGTTAACTGATTGTATTTTTCCTCTAATGATACACGTGTTCGGTTTGTTGGTGTTTATCTGCCTTTGTTTGTCTAATCAAACGCGTCAAATCACCTTGTTACAGAGTTAACTGTCCCCAATCACCTGCAGCACACCCTGACCCATTCTAATATATCCGTTTATTAACTGCAGAGTTGGCCGTACATATTTCAGTGATGGCATGATAATCTGTAACACAAACTCTTAATTCCCATCTTGATGCACCCAAACTGTAATTTCCTGTTTGACGTGTTCACTGATTCACATAGTCTTACACCAATTTGTAAATGAATGCACAAGTTCTTTGGAAGTATAACTTTTTCTATGATTATTTCAATTGGCCCTGTTTTGAGATAGTCTGACGACAAGGTAAGGTTTGAACAGGTTGGGTTTGGTGCACGCGGGGACCAATAGAGAATGATTTACTGCCTTCATTTAGATAGGGCCTCAATTAGTGTTTTATTGTCGTCTTACCTGGGGGTCAATGTAAGTATAATATAACTTTATACTTTGCAAAACTGACGTACTCCTATGGCTCTTTAAAATGTGTCCCAGGGGCTCAAAGGGAACTGAATGCGACAACAAAAAGTAATGCGTCCCTCATAAACAGTGATAAAGTTCCAGTGCAACTAATACAACTTTGAGGCTGACAAGATAATTGCACTTTAGCTTGTGATATATCGTTTTATGCATTAATTAATAGTACATTTTACAATTCAAACTTCAACATATTTAGATTGGATCACCTCTAAACCTGCACAATCGACTGATAGGCAGCACACTCTATTTTGATGTGGTTATTTTATGTTATTTTATGGCACTCTTTATGGTTCAAGAGTAGAACAGGCACACCATTTTCCACATTTCAACTTGCAACTCCAGAATTTCACTCAATAAGACAGCCATTGTAAAATGTATAGTTTATGCTATTGTGAAAGGGGCTGTTTTTTTTTTTTTGATAAAAAAATGCATACCATGGCTGCAGCGATGTGTGCAAATCTAGAACAAATGTAGCAAGATTCTTACTTGGTCGTATGCAACGGTAGTAGGCTACATAGCTAAGTCATTTTAGTTGAGACCAACCTGTTCCTCTGTCCACAAAACTTGTTATGATGTTTGCAGACTTTGAGGAGCGGAAAAAACTTGCGTTTAGTCCGAGTCTCTCTGCAGCCGAATACGTCCTGAATATGGAGAGCATGTAATCGTGGGGCACAATTACGTCCTTATTAAAGTCTTCTCGGTGGTGGCTTAACATAGGAGAAGATGCGAAGATCTCTTTGAGAAATGTGGTTGACCTTTGTCCATCATGAAGGATCTTGACTCCCTTGTTTCTCCTTGGCATAGAGGGAGATATGATGGCAGCTGACTGAAAACATGGTATATTCCACATGAAGAGGAGTAACAAATATAACGATAGTACTTGAAATGCGTCCATGGTGTTAGTGTCCCAAATATGTTTCGAAGCCCTCTCCACAATGAAGCGATTTTAGACAGCAAGAGCTGAAGATGGACTGCGCGTCAGTTAGACTTCTGCGTTCCCTTCTCACCAGAAAAGTGCGTTCGCGCCCTCGACTTCACACAAGAGCGGAGACTGTTGAATCAATAGAGAAACACGCCCACTTGCAGACGCTCATGTAGCCTACTTATTGGAGAACTGGCCCCAGTCTTTCTATGGACGTTAAGACGGAGGAGACATCTCCGACGGCCGAGAAGTCGTGTCTCACCGCCATAAGTAACGCCACAGGAAGCCAAGTTTAAAGGTACAATAACACGTTGACAAAGGTCAAGAGGTGGACAAAGATTTCAACAGAGCAGAGGTCATGGAACGTTCCTAACCAGCTGAGAGAGTAGTAGCCTATTGGCCTAAATTGATGAATGCAACCAATTATCTAAGACCCCCAATAAACTTTTAGGCACGAAAACATGAAGATCAGTGATTTATTTCAAACATGCAAAGATTTTGTGGCCATTTTGTTTTACTTTATAAAACCCTTAGCAATAGTTCAGCTATTTGGGGCGATGTTCTACATCCCTAACGAAAGTCACAGGTGCAATTTTGACTTTTCAAGACAAGGGACCTCAGTTATATATATTGTATTTCTGTGCGTAAACCAAACTGGCAATGTCCACGAGGGTATCAATGGATTCTGAAAGTACTGAAGAGAATGTGTTCCATTCAAGAAAATAAATGGCACGAAGAACACTATTCATTACGCTATTCAGCCTCTCTTTTTGCTGTACTCTACCGGCCTCCAATGGCATTGCCACGAACTGCAAGTGGCTTCAAACTCATACGACCCATACTTCTCTAAATATCTAGGCCCACTTGATGAAGACATGATAATAATGTATCCTCAAAAATGTGTCATTCAGTTCATGATAAGGCCATCAGGCCATCATGTCTCCAGATAAAGGACTTAATGAAAATCCCTTGTGTAAATCTCCAATCTTGAACGGGTTAGTCAGAGATAAGATGTGTGCATAGGCCTTGCCAGTAACATATTAACTAACGGTGGTGTTAGTAGGTCAACAAACCGACAAGGTCCTTTACAGTGATAAGATTTTAAATAGTTTGAGACAGGAAACAACTTCACAGTTATTTATAATGCATGCAAGTGTTGATGCATTCACTAATTGTGTGTCTGCCATAGTTTTTACTCTGTGTATGTGTAGGACTATAGCCTATCTATATGCAGACCCTATTTCTAATGACAGTTGGGTAAGACTGCATACAGAGGATTCACCAACCAAATACTTTACCTGTTTTTGAAAATTTCTGAAGCTGATTTTTTTGTAGTTGGTAAAGTTTTAGCTTTTATCTACACTACCGGTGAAAAGTTTAAGAACACCGACTCATTCAAGTGTTTTTCTTTATTTTTATCTTTTTCTACATTGTAGAATAATTGTGAAGACATCAAAACTATGAAATAACACTTATATGGAATCATGTTGTGTTATCAAAAAAGTGTTATACAAATAAAAATATAGTTTATATTTGAGATTCTTCAAAGGAGCCACCCTTTACCTTGATGACAGCTTTGCACACTTGGCATTCTTTCAACCAGCTTCACCTGGAATGCTTTTCCAACAGTCTTGAAGGAGTTCCCACGTATACTGAGCACTTGTTGGCTGCTTTTCCTTCACTCTGCGGTCCGACTCATCCCAAACCATCTCAATTTGGTTGAGGTCAGGGGATTGTGGAGGCCAGGTCATCTGATGCAGCACTACATCACTCTCCATCTTGGTAAAATCGCCCTTACACAGCCTGAAAGTGTGTTGGGTCATTGTCCTGTTGAAAAACAAATTATAGTCCCACTGAGCCCAAACCAGATGGAATGGAGTATCGCTGCAGAATGCTGTGGTAGCCATGCTGGTTAAGTGTGCCTTGAAGAATTCTAAATAAATCACAGACAGTGTCACCAGCAAAGCACCCCCACACCATAACACCTCCTCCTCCATGCTTTACGTTGAGAAATACACATGTCAAGATCATCCGTTCACCCACACCACATCTCAAAAAGACATGGCGGTTGGAACCAAAAAGCTCCAATTTGGACTCCAGACCAAAGGACACATTTCCACCCGTCTAATGTCCATTGCTCGTGTTTCCCAGCCAAAGCAAGTCTCTTCTTCTTATTGGTGTCCTTTAGTAGTGGTATCTTTGCAGCAATTCAACCATGTTGGCCTGATTCACACAGTCTGATTCACACTGATGTGTCTGCTACTTGAACTCTGTGAAGCATTTATTTGGGCTGCAATTTCTGAGGCTGGTAACTCTTATGAACGTATACACTGCAGCAGAGGTAACTCTGGGTCTTCCATTCCTGTGGCGGTCGTCATGAGAGCCAGTTTCATCATAGTGATTGATGTTTTTTGCGACTGCACTTGAATAAACGTTCAAAGTTCTTGAAATGTTCCGTATTGACTGACCTTCATGTCTTAAAGTAACGATGGACTGTCGTTTCTCTTTGCTTATTTGAGCTGTTCTTGCCATAATATGGACTTGGGTTTTTATGAAATAAGGCTATCTTCTGTATACCGCCCTACCTTGTCACAACACAACTGATTGTCTCAAAGAAGATTGGCATTTAAAAAGGAAAGAAATTCCACAAATGTACTTTTAGAAGGCACACCTGTTAATTAAAATGCATTCCAGGTGACTACCTCATGAAGCTGTTTGAGAGAATGCCAAGAGTGTGCAAAGCTGTCATCAAGGCAAAGGGTGGCTATTTGAAGAATCTCAAATATAAAACATATTTTGATTGGTTTAACACTTTTTTGGTTACTACATGATTCCACATGTGTTATTTCATAGTTTTGATGTCTTCACTAAAATAGTAAAAATAAAGAAAAAACCTTTGAATGAATAGGTGTTCTAAAACTTTGGACCGGTAGTGTATATGGCGTATTTGAGGTTTTAAATTAGGGTTTAAAACCTTTAAATGTATTTATTACCTTTATCTAAAACTTTCATGTGAATGATTATCTATTTGCATTTCTATAAATTGGTATGTGGAGGAATAAACATGATTAAATCAGTCCATAAAATAGCATGTGGTTGAAATAGCATTATTTGCTCTTCCATTGTGTAGCAGTACCCTCCAGCAGAAGGCAGCATTTGTCCACCACCTCCTGATATCTGTGGCTTTGACATGGAGCTTTCACTCTTTAAATGTACTCTAAGACACATGGACAGGGTGAGTATTTTACTCCAAATGTTTCAAATGAGAATAGGCCTTCGATGTCTCACACACTTAAGCAGCCATTGGTCACAGGGGTAGTCTACTTGAATGTTCTGGCCACAGGTGTGAAGCTACTCAGTATCCCCCCACCTCTTTGACCTTGGGTTTTTTGACAGCCTCCCTCTGATGATCTCTGCAATCTGAACTTTAAGTATGGAGAGCTTTGGCAGGTACTTGTCCTCAAATAAATGTTGCTCTCAAAGGGCCCTGCTGCATTATGTTATTCACTTCTTATTATTCACTTGTAATGTCTTGAGAAGGATGCACTGCAGAGTCTACTCACAGACGCTATCCCACTACTGGACGGTACCGGGGATTTGACCTGCTTCGTTTCCGACCTGGGCCAGCGCAGCCCTCCTTAGACGAGCTGGTGGGCCCGGGCTCCCCCAGGAGCACTATATTGATACTGAATTTAGTGCGGACACCCGTTCGACACGGAGCGCCTCAGCTCACACAATGAGCCAAACCTCAGCCTCCGGGTGACTTGGGCCACCGCGCACGGCGCGAAACTCAGCTGCAGGTAAAGGTGATAAGCGGAGTAGTGTGTGACGTCATTTCAAAGGAACGCTTATAATCCTTTGCAAAGTCAACGAGAACTAAAGACTTTAGTTTTCTATAAACTAGGCTTCAAGTGCTTCAAATTACCCGCCGATTTGACAACATTTTAATAGAAAGTCAGAGTACAGAAAATCTCTGATAGCCAATGTTTTTCTCTTTGTAAAATGATGGAAGGTTATCTGTGCTGCTGAAGGTTAAGAAATAAAACAAGGTTAATGCATTTATGCTTTACCAGACATTATGAGAGTACAGTAAAAAAAAAAAAAAAAAACTTGAACCGACAATGATATTGTAGTATTGTGTTTGTATTTGTTTATTTTAAAACAGTTACAGAAATGCAATCATTTCTTTAGAAAAAGCAATAATTGGTTTTTAAATTTGCTTAGGCTAAAACAAGATTTGATAAACACAACCACAGAATTTCTCTATGCGGATTTCATTCACAATGGACAGAAAATAAAAACCAAACGTAGACCTTCCATTCACATCAACCATGCTTTGCTTCAAACCCATTGTTTAATGTTGGCAATTATTCACCCTTACTGTTACTTTAGAAATATAAGTATTAATTATTTTAACATTCTAGTCAAAGACATAACTGAATTTCTGTAATGAAAATATTGTAACACACGTGGACAGGATCAGTTCTTTATTCCAACTGTTCCAAATTAGAAAAGTAGGCTCAGTTTTGCCAGGGTATGTTTGGCAGCATGAGTGAAGGATGCTTTGTTGTGAAATAGGAAGCCGATTCTAGATTTAATTTTGGATTGGAAGCAGTTTTCAAACAAAACAAACAAATTGATAAAAAGACTGGGTTTCGATGTCTTGCCAAGGCTGCACTGCAGCGTCTACTCACTACTAGACAGCACCGGGGCTTTGACCTGCTTCGTTTCCGACCTGGGCCGGTGCACCCATCTTTAGATGACCTGGTGGTCCCGGGCTTCCGCAGGTGGTCCCAGGCTCCCGTGTTTTTTTTGTGTGCACTCCAGGGAACCTTTTTTCTATTTATTTTACATAATGGTATCAATTTCAAAGCGTTTCTCGAGATTCATCCTTCTTCCATCGGAGTCGCAGTTTCTCATTTCTCCAGTTCATGTGCATAAGTATGCGTCAAAGTGTCCAAGGAAGACCGCACATTCTCCTGTCAAGTTAGTTTTTTTATAAATTTTATAAAGTTTGCTTAGAAAGTGGCGTATGCCTCCTTTTGTGCCAACACAAAGTTTATAAATGAGTCCCCAGAGCTCCACAACTCACTCGATCCGCCAACCTCAGCAATCCCAGTGACTTGGATTACAGGGACGCTCCACTGTGCCAAGCGAGAAATTTAGCTGCAGGTAAAGTTAGTCTGCTGTGACGTCATTTCAAGAGAAGAATTAAAGACTTTGGTTTTCTATAAACTAGGCTTCAAAACGGCCTCAAATTACCCTAAAATTTTATATTTTTATATGAATACAGAACATTTCTGATGGTCAGTTATTTATCTTTGTAAGAGGATGGAAGGCTATCTGTGATGCTGACTAGCATGTTGTAAGAAATAAAATGAGGTTCATGCTTTTATGCTTTACCATAAATTGTGGAAGGGCACATAAAACCCCCACCTGTAACTGATAATGAGATTGTACTATTGTATTTGTATTACATTATTTTAAAACAGTTACAGAAATTCTATAACATTTTCAGAAAAAGCTATATTTTCATTTTAAATCTGCTTAGGCCAAAAAAAAATGGATAAACACAATCACATAATTTCTTTAAGCGTTCTTCGCTCAGCGTTCAACACCATAGTGCCACAAAGCTCATCACTAATCTAAGGACCCTGGGACTAAACACCTCCCTCTGCATCTGGATCCTGGACTTCCTGACGGGCCGACCCCAGGTGGTAAGGTAGGCAACAACACATCTGCCACGCTAATCCTCAACACAGGGTCCCCTCAGGGATGTGTGCTTAGTCCCCTCCTGTACTCCCTGTTCACCCGCCACTGTGTGGCCAAACACAACTGCAACACCATTGTTAAGTTTGCTGATGACACAACAGTGGTAGGCCTGATCACCGACAACGATGAGACAGCCTATATGGAGGAGTTCAGACACCTGGCAATGTGGTGCCAGGACAACAACCTCTCCCTCAATGTCAGCAAGACAAAGGAGCTTATCGTGGACTACAGGAAAAGGAGGGCCGAACACGTCCCCATTCACATCGACAGGGCTGTAGTGGAGCCGGTCGAGAGTTTCAAGTTTCTTAATGATCAAATCAACAACAAACTATTCGTTTGTACGACAACACCTTTTCCCCCTCAGGAAACTGAAAAGATTTGGCATGGGTCCTCAGATCCTCAAAAAGTTCTACAGCTGCACCATGGAGAGCATCCTGACCGGTTGCATCACCGCCTGGTATGGCAACAGCTTGGCATCTGACCATAAGGCGCTACAGAGGGTAGTGTGTTCAGCCCAGTACATCACTGGGGCCAAGCTTCCTGCCATCCAGGACCTATATACTAGGCAGTGTCAGAGGAAGGCCCGAAAAAATTGTCAAAGACTCCAGTCACATAGACTGTTCTCTCTGCTACCTCACGGCAAGCGGTACAGGAGCGCCAAGTTTAGGTCCAAAAGGTTCCCTAACAGCTTCTACCTCCAAGCCATAAGACTGCTGAACAATTAATCAAATGGTCACCAGGACTATTTACATCCCCCCCCGCTGCTACTCGCTGTTTATTATCTATGCATGGTAACTTTACCCCTACCTAAATGTACAAATTACCTTGACTAACCAGTATCCCCCGCACATTGACTCTGGTACCAGTAACCCCTGTATATACAGTGGGGAAAAAAAGTATTTAGTCAGCCACCAATTGTGCAAGTTCTCCAACTTAAAAAGATGAGAGAGGCCTGTAATTTTCATCATAGGTACACTTCAACTATGACAGACGAAATGAGAAAAAGAAATCCAGAAAATCACATTGTAGGATTTTTAATTTATTTATTTGCAAATTATGGTGGAAAATAAGTATTTGGTCAATAACAAAAGTTTATCTCAATACTTTGTTATATACCCTTTGTTGGCAATGACAGAGGTCAAACGTTTTCTGTAAGTCTTCACAAGGTTTTCACACACTGTTGCTGGTATTTTGGCCCATTCCTCCATGCAGATCTCCTCTAGAGCAGTGATGTTTTGGGGCTGTCGCTGGGCAACACGGACTTTCACCTCCCTCCAAAGATTTTCTATGGGGTTGAGATCTGGAGACCACTCCAGGACCTAGGCCACTCCAGGACCTTGAAATGCTTCTTACGAAGCCACTCCTTCGTTGCCCGGGCGGTGTGTTTGGGATCATTGTCATGCTGAAAGACCCAGCCACGTTTCATCTTCAATGCCCTTGCTGATGGAAAGAGGGTTTTCACTCAAAATCTCACGATGCATGGCCCCATTCATTCTTTCCTTTACACGGATCAGTCGTCCTGGTCCCTTTGCAGAAAAACAGCCCCAAAGCATGATGTTTCCACCCCCATGCTTCACAGTATATATGGTGTTCTTTGGATGCAACTCAGCATTCTTTGTCCTCCAAACACGACGAGTTGAGTTTTTACCAAGAAGTTCTATTTTGGTTTCATCTGACCATATGACATTCTCCCAATCCTCATCTGGATCATCCAAATGCTCTCTAGCAAACTTCAGACGGGCCTGAACATGTACTGGCTTAAGCAGGGGGACACGTCTGGCACTGCAGGATTTGAGTCCCTGGCGGCGTAGTGTGTTACTGATGGTAGGCTTTGTTACTTTGGTCCCAGCTCTCTGCAGGTCATTCACTAGGTCCCCGTGTGGTTCTGGGATTTTTGCTCACCGTTCTTGTGATCATTTTGACCCCACGGGTGAGATCTTGCGTGGAGCCCCAGATCGAGGAAGATTATCAGTGGTCTTGTATGTCTTCCATTTCCTAATAATTGCTCCCACAGTTGATTTCTTCAAACCAAGCTGCTTACCTATTGCAGATTCAGTCTTCCCAACCTGGTGCAGGTCTACAATTTTGTTTCTGGTGTCCTTTGACAGCTCTTTGGTCTTGGCCATAGTGGAGTTTGGAGTGTGACTGTTTGAGGTTGTGGACAGGTGTCTTTTATACTGATAACAAGTTCAAACAGGTGCCATTAATACAGGTAACGAGTGGAGGACCGAGGAGCCTCTTAAAGAAGAAGTTACAGGTCTGTGAGAGCCAGAAATCTTGCTTGTTTGTATGTGACCAAATACTTATTTTCCACCATAATTTGCAAATAAATTCATTAAAAATCCTACAATGTGATTTTCGGGATTTCTTTTCCTCATTTTGTCTGTCATAGTTGAAGTGTACCTATGATGAAAATTACAGGCCTCTCTCATCTTTTTAAGTGAGAGAACTTGCACAATTGGTGGCTGACTAAATACTTTTTTTGCCCCACTGTAGCCTCGTCCATTGTTCAATGTTGGCAATTTTCAGCCTTACTGTTACTTTAGACATAGAAGTATTCATTCTATTCAAATTCTAGTCAAAGACAGAATTGCTTTTCTGTACTGACAATCTGGGGTATTTCTATGATTTGAAGACATTCAGGGCTTAGCCCAAAACCAGTAGGTGGGTCTGAGGGCATTCTTCCCCAGCACAAAAAAAAGAAGCAATTTCAACAGCTATATCCGTGAATTTGGCGCACTTTGAGATTAACTTGCACCTTCCCACCTGTCACAGCAGACACTGCCAGTACTCAATTACAGTTGCTGCTGTGGGTCTCTCTACTCTAGAACAATCTTTACTCTGGAATACTCTAAAACAATCTTTACTCTGAAATGTATTTCCAAAAACTCCACTGGCCTCCTTTTCTCATCTGTCCTCCTTCTAGGCTCATCTGAAAGGAAGCAAGGTAGAAGTGCAACATGTCCTTAGTTTTAAGAGTAAGCCAAATTATTTTGCCAATTATCTTCAGCCGGACATTAAATTACATATTGTCCCATGTACATTGTGTAATTAACCAATGGTCCCTAACTAGCCCTTAGGCCAGGGATGGGCAACTGCAGTCTTCAGGGGCCGGAGTGATGCCACACTTTTCCCCCATTCCTAGCAAACACAGCTGATTAAACTAAATGCATTCTGAACTGAAGATCATGATTAGTTGATTATTGGAGTCGGGTTTGTGAACTGGGCCTGGGGCAAAAGTGTGGCACCAATCAGGCACCAGAGGACTGGAGTTGCCCATCCCTGTCCTAAGCAGTGCATTCGGACCCCTTCCCTTTTTCCACATTTTGTTACGTTGCAGTATTATTCTAAAATTGATTACATTATTTAAAAGTCCACATCAATCAACACACAATACCCCGTAATGAAAAAGCGAAAACAGGTTTTTAGACATTTTTGCAAATTACTAAAAAATAAAAACAGAAATAACTTATTTACATATTATTCAGACCCTTTGCTATGAGACTTGAAATTGAGCTCAGGTGCACCCTGTTTCTATTGATCATCTTGAAATGTTTCTACAACTTGATTGGAGTCCACCTGTGGTAAATCCATTTGACTGGACATGATTTAAAAAAGGCACACACTTGATCTATATAAGGTCCCACGGTTGACAGTGTATGTCAGAGCAAAAACCAAGCCATGAGGCCAAAGGAATTGTTCGTAGAGCTCCGAGACAGGATTGTTTTGAGGCACAGATCTGGGGAAGGGTACCAGAAAATGTCTGCAGTATTGAATGTCCCCAAGAACACAGTGGCCTGCATCATTATTAAATGGAAGAAGTTTGGAACCACCAAGACTCTTCCTAGAGCTGTCAGCCTAGCCAAACTGAGCAATCGGGGGAGAAGGGCCTTTTTTTCAGGGAGGTGACCAAGAACCCGATGGTCACTCTGACTGAGTTCCTCAGTGGAGATGGGAGAACCTTCCAGAAGGACAACCATCTCTGCAGCACTCCACCAATCAGAACTTTATGGTACAGTGGTCAGACGTAAGCCACTCCTCAGTAAAAGGCACATGACAGCCTGCTTGGAGTTTACCAAAAGGCACCTAAACGACTCGCAGACCATGAGAAACAAGATTGAACTCTTTGGCCTGAATGCCAAGCCTCACGTCTGGAGGAAACCTGGCACCATCCCTTTGGTGAAGCATGGTGGTGGCAGCATCATGCTGTGGGGATGTTTTTCAGCGGTAGGGACTGGGAGACTAATCAGGATCAAGGGAAAGATGAGCAAAGTACAGAGAGATCCTTGAAGAAAACCTGCTCCAGAGCGCTCAGGACCTCAGACTGGGGTGAAAGTTCACCTTCCAACAGGACAACAACCCTAAGCACACAGCCAAGACAACGCAGGAGTGGCTCAGCCTGGCCCAGACCTGAAAATAGCTGTGCATGGACACTCCCCGTCCAACCTGACAGAGCTTGAGAGGATGCTCTTGCTCGTCGAACATCTCATTCCAAAATCATTCATATGGAGTTGGTCCCCATTTTGCTGCTATAACAGCCTCCACTATTCTGGAAAGGCTTTCCACTAATGTTGGAACACTGCTGTGGGGACTTGCTCCCATTCAGCCACAAGAGCATTAGTGAGGTTGGGCACTGATGGGGTGTGTGTTCGATAGGTGTGTTCGATGGGGTTGAGGTCAGGGCTCTGTGCAGGCCAGTCAAGTTCTTCCACACCAATCTTGACAAAAGATTTCTGTATGGACCTCGCTTTGTGCACGGGCGCATTGTCATGCTGAAACATGAAAGGGCCTTCCCCCAAACTGTTGCCTCAAAGTTAGAAGTGCATAATAATCTATAATGTCATTGTATGCTGTAGCATTAACATTTCCCTTCACTGGAACTAAGGGGCCTAGCCCCGAACCATGAAAACCAGCCAGTAGCTACCGAAGTGTCTAGCCAGCCAAGCTAGCTACATAAACAAAACCCATCAAATACACTAGCTGAAAATGAACACTTTTCATCATGACATACGTCAACATCCTTTGCTTGCCCATTCACTAAATATGCTGTTAAATAACTCTGAGTGACACCCAATAGCTTAAGGATGCATAGCACTAATTCTAGCGTATTAGCATTAGCCAACCCTTATGCTGAGGGAGGCAATTCAGTTAGCTACTACCAACTCTGCACAAACCTGTAACTCTGCTGCTACACATTGACTTCATGGCTGTTCTGCAACCTCTCGACCTCATTCCCTGCTGCCTCAACTTGCTCAACCTGCTTGCACTCTTTTGGAAGAAGTTCCGAATATCCAGACTCTGACTGAGTGACAGGCATTTTGCTGAGTGACGACACTGAGATCTAACCAGTGCTGCAAGGGTGGGCGAGGGGTCAAGAGATGTGAGTGGTCCACTGCAATGTGAAATCTTGATCAATCACAGCAGGCACTGTGTCATTCTAGGGGCTTCTTTCAGTGCCTTCTGCCTAGCATATTATATTGTATTGTTTACTTTTGTCACACATTTTTTCAGTAAAATGTTTTCTTATAAATACTGCATAGTGCAAGTGATGTGTGGTTGTGGAAACTCATATCAGACTGAAATGTAAGAAGGTTGGGGGCTGGGTCAAAATAAATCTGGGGCAGGAGCCCCGGAAACCCAGGCCTAATGACGCTACTGCTCAATTTCTGGACTCACCCAGTTACCAGCACCTTGGACAGGAAACGCATGCTGCGCCTCAATCGTACTGACATTGCCTGAGATGCAACTATATTGGTTCAAAATGTAGATATTTGTTGTTATTTCATGCATTGGTTGTTGTCACACATTCTGATCTTATTGTCTGTGACATTTTGGGGGAACAAAATCTAATCTGAATCTCGCTACATAGGCTATGGGAGGCGGAAGAAGGCATTTTCAGGACGGAGCAATTATGCCTGCGTTATGTAACCCTACACTGCTGGAACATTGGTCATATTTGACTTCGAGCACGCGCTGTCACTGGTGGTGAGTGTTTAGCAGCTTCATCCTCGTCCAATCCTGTGTGCACAGTGAAATTTCCTCATATCAAAACACAGAGTGGGATGGGCTCCTCAGTCAGACTCGTGAGGAACACTGGAGTAACGCGGGACTCGTTGTGGTGTCCGTGATT
This sequence comes from Brachymystax lenok tsinlingensis, assembly GCA_030435695.1. NCBI lineage: Eukaryota > Metazoa > Chordata > Actinopteri > Salmoniformes > Salmonidae > Brachymystax > Brachymystax lenok. Next base: position 77,979,331 of record CM059789.1, read on the forward strand.
TAGGCTACACGCGCATCCTTTGCGACTGGGGAAATCAACACCAAACATCCAGGCAAGTATAATTATATGTTTATGCAAATAGCTCGATGAAAACATTTAGGGAAAAATATGAAAAGATAAAAACGATACGCATGTAATTCTGATTTCTATCTGGCCTATGATGTTGTTTACTTTCCAATTTCTTATCACAATTTGCTATCCATCGACATATTGTTGTATTCCCTGTCCGAAATGATAATGGTAAAATATATTACATTTATTTAAGCTACTGCGCACTAACCAAATGTTAAAGGTGGGGCTGGTTGAAAAGATGGTCAGGTTAAGTTTGAACTCATACAGCGCTTGATCATATTCAGCACCACGAGACAGTGGACAGCGCCACTGATTTCAACTGCGTATTAAGATAATCCCATGGGCGACCATCTCCCCTATGCTTTGATATCTTTCTTCTGGGGTTACAAGTGCGACAAAGCATGGTTTGGTAGCTGTATTTCAGTAAATTTATAGGCTAGACTATATGTTTTTCCTTTGTTGCTGGATTTGAGGAGAATGGTCTAAAATCATTGACAAAGCGTCAATATTAAGAATGTATACATGTGGCAGATAACTTTTGCTATTAGGCCTACCTTTGATGTTAAAAAGGGGGGAGACCTTCATCTAAGTCACCATGAAGCACATCACATAATGTAACTTAAACATGGACAACATGGTCAGCATTTGTCTGTATTCTCTCTGTAAATAATGTGTGTTTTAGAGTGCACTGAATGGGATATGAATGGGATAACTGCCGATAACTGAATGTTATGATAACTGAATGTTATCAACCACCAACAGCAAGTGAAAGCTTTTACGCCTTGCCATTGTTTTGGGTCTTTTTATGGGTATTCTATGCACACCATAAGGTTCAGGTTGATAAGTAAAATCTCTGTTGGATTTGTGGAAAATCTATCAAAGCACTTTATAGAGCTGGACATTTTCAGATGTGGTTTTATTGGAGAAACTGAAATGTATTCGTTTGTGAACATCATCAAAAGACAGAAAATTAGACACCTTGAAACACACAGTTTCTATCATCATCCTGAATGCTCACACACGTTTGCATGTATACACACACACACACACACACAAACCATACACATACATACATATGTCCAATAAGCTTATGTTCTCTGTTTTTATATGGCTTTCAATAAATTATTATGTGCCATACCATATGTCAACCCACTCAGAGGAAGAGATTGGATTATATAACGCTCCATACAGTTGACTGCCCTAAAGTGCACACTCAAGCCAAGCAGGCAGACAATATACAGATTGAACAGAATGAGGATGCAGTATTGTGAGGTAATTCCCAGCTCAGAAATAACCTTACATCGAAGTGAATTACTTGAATTAAATGAAACCATTATACCCACTAAATGGGCTTTCATAACTAAATTAGTTATCTTGTTAAAATATGAGCTTGCCAAACCCCGCAGATCTGTGCAGCTATTTAAAGGCCCAGAGGTCTTATATATTTCCACACTATGAGGTTGGAAAAATACTGTGAAATTGTGAAAATTATGATAATGCCCTTTTAGTGTAAGAGCTGTTTGAAAAGACCACCTAAAATGTCAGCCTGTTTTGGTGGGATGGGGCATTTTGGCCTGCCTGGTGACACCACCAGGTGGTAAATTTGTTTATAGACCAATAACAAAAAGTGTTCCGAACCTCTCTGCCAATGACAGCTAATTTCAGTTTTCCCCTCCCCACTCAGACCACTACCAGACAGTCCTAGCAAAATTCTTGTTTGAGAAATTGCTCTTCGCTAAGAATCTATTTTCGTTTCTTTTTGACCATTTTAATTTAAAACAATTACAGCAAGGTACATAATTATTACCCATAAATGATTTGATATTGAGATAAATGGCTGCAAACCACTAGCAGAGATGAGAAACCTTGCCTGCAGAACAGAAAATTACTGTTAACTCCCAGAGCTGAGGTCTATAGATTTCAGCTTGGTAGGCTAACATAGTCCTGAGTTGTGCAAAACACCCGGGTTTGATACCCAGTTGATTGCATAAATTCCAGCCGTAGGACCAAAGCCAGGAACACTGTGAACAACACAGCCAGGTCACCCGTGATGCCAAGTCAGTGTTAGACGTCCATCCATATCTGAGGACGTCAGGAGATTGTGTGGAGACCAGCCACAAGGGGCAACAGTGAGCGGTGTTAGTTTCAAGTAGGTTTATGTTTTTGATGTGGACAAGGATGGGTGTAAGCATGTGCCTCTGGTGCCAAAGGTTGCATGTTCAAATCCAGCGATAGAAAGTAGTTTTTTAGATTTTTTCCCCAAACCTTAACCCTCACCATAGCCATTCAGAGTTAATGCCTAACCTTAAGATTTTGGAGTTAATGCCTAAACTTAACCTTAAACACTTCAAAATTTGACATTGGGAACAAATGTAACCCTGGTGGTCCCTTAGCAGATAGAGACCTGGATGGAGGGTTGACAGCCTCAGATTCACAGAGAGATGTTGACCAACGTGACCATCTCCACAGCGGGAGCCGGCTGGCGCTCTGGCTGTTGTCAGAATTAAATGTTTGTCCATGTTTCTCAAGCGTCAAATTTCGCTTGAGAAAGATGGACGAACATCTAATTCTAACGTGAGACTGTGAGAGCTTGTTGCAGCTGCGCTGTGGAGATGCTCACGGTGTTTTGCATCTTATCTACCGAGAGCATGCATGGGCAGACTTAGATTAAAACATCTCTCTGTGAATCTCAACCCAGGTCTCTATCTGCTAAGTGACTACCAGGGTTACATTGGCCTGCATGGAAAAGGAAATGTTTTAAAATATTTTGTAACGGAAAGCATCAATATTATTTGACAAGTCCAGGTAGACCCTCACCGTTTCAGTCCATTTTCTTTTACCTTTTCTTCTACCTGGGTCATTCCTCATGACCCAGGAGAAGGATGTTTACAAGCACTGCTGAGATTCAATCAGCATTGAGACACTGTATGGTCATGATACGATAACAACTATTGAGTATAGCAAAGCACAAACTTGATTGCTGTTGATGTGCACAGAGACAGCGGCTCACGTGCACTTGCTCATATGGGAGCACACCTGACCTTGTTCCAGTCTGTGGTAACACTCCCGCACACTGCCCCAGGCCCGAAGTAAACAACATTGACCTTTGTTATGTTGCAGGAGGAAAACCCTCCTATTGCACTCTCGGAAGATGCAGAACACAGAACTGTCTGCAAATTTAATTGGCCCCATTTAGCCTGTGTCTTCCTTGCAGTAATTTTCCTCTGTTGCTAAGTCTGTTGCTAGGCTATTGTTTGGTTGGTAGCTCTGCGACTGTGCTTGCTGCCTAATCTGATTCCACTCTGAAGCTGTGCGCCTGTGTGCCAGCTATCCAGAGGCGGGTAGAAACAAAACTAAAACATATCGAGACATAAAATGCTGGCGTACTGCTGTTTTATTGTGATGCTCATGACTCACTTCTCAGTTGCCTTAAGAGGTACAAAAAGCTGAACTCATTTCAGGTGAACTTTTGGGGTGTTCTCATATCAGGGCTGGGGGACCTAGAAGACTAAAAGTGCATACAATTTGGTATAAAACCTGCCTTCAAGTATTATTGTTTGTGGTTTAACTGTTTAACTGATTTCTTCGCCCTTACTTGCTGAAAACGTACCTGTAGTGGAAGACATGATGTTCAGGGTACACAGTGTATTTCAAGATGGGTGTTTGCTTGGGGACAGGGACAGCTGCTATACTTACCAACATCCTGGGTACCATGCAGTCAAAATAAAGAGATCTGGACTGTAAGGGGGGAAAGGGGGAAAAGAAGTCTGGATTCACTAAAGCGATAACGACCTTAGGGGTCAATTACGTCATTCGTGATATAAAAAAAGAGAAGACCAAACACGTACACACTTACATAACCAACTCCTTTAAGCGATGATGCTAAGAGGCACAACATTCAACAGGAGAGAGGGAATGGGTAAAGTATGGAGTTATGTTATAATGTGCAGTCAGGCATTATGTGAACCTTGAATTATTCAGCCATCAAACATCAATAAAACATACACTTCTGTGCATGTACTGGAGCCTGGAGGCCTTTGTATATCTATGTCAAAATGGAGAGGGTGAATTGAACTACGTGTATAGGGTCTGAGAAAATCAATATACAACCCAAACATCGTACACTATTATTCTGTAATTCTTTTCTCAATATTCAGTGAGCGGTTTGCCGGTGTGTTACTCTCTGGTGTCATCTTTTTGGCAGGAAAAAGGCTCTTTGGCACAGGATCCCAAAAGGAAGAAATTATGTCATATTTCTGTGTTTTTTTCTTGGCAGAATAACTCATGGCACTTAGGCACTTAGTCAACCTCTCTCTTATAGATGTTTGAAGATGCTGCTGTCTGTTTTCCACCTAGTGGGACATCATTTAGAAATAAATGAATAAATTAAGAGTTAGAACCCCACCCAGTTCCTCTCTACAGCATCATTCACAACTAGATTTCAATCATCATTCAATTACATCGATACGTAATCGGATAATGGATTTTTTGTGGCACATGCATGTGAAGGACAGTAAGCCTTGGTTTTATTGGATTAAAGAAACAGTCTCATGCCTTTGTTCCATATTTGAGGAAATACATGCAAAATATTTTCAAATAAAACAAAAATATTTTCAATCTGGTAGCCTATATTTGATGTGGGGCTCACTGGTTTAATGACCAAGGTCCGGTCAGTGTCTGTGCCATCTGTGCCAGGCAGGGGTGGACGTGGGCGGGGGTGACATGATTTACGTAACAGATTTCGGACAGAGTCGCCCTTGTTCGTAAAGGGTTCAGTGCCAGTGTGCCACGTCATGATGCCTTGGACAGAAATACATCTCACCTAGTTTTACTTTTCTCACAGATCCAAAGGGGAAAACGCAGCGTTAAGCACAATGGGACCATTCCAGGAATATGAGGTGCGTGTCATTGCAACACTTTGAAAGTCGATCATTCTTGCTATATTAGGCGATCATTTTGAATCTTAACAATTCAGCTAATATTTTGGTTAAAATTTCACATCATGAGAATGATAGTTATCTCATCTAGACTGTCACAGTCACAATAGTAGACCATAATTAGTTAATGACTGCGTTGCTGTGACAGAGCTAGTGAGATAAAAACAAAATGCGCAAAGTTGTATTTGCGCACACCGATTATGATATGAATCTGATATGTTCTTGTGGCAAAACTTCAAGTGGTGAGCATAGTTGTGATACCTGTGTGGTGCTCAGGAAAAGAAGTCACCGAGGAAGGAGAGCCCCCCGCAGCCGCATCCCACGCTTGATCCTCCATCCTTTCCACCCTAATGAGAAAGGGTCACCCCTGTCCGAATCATTCATTTCAGAGGAGGAGGGTAAGGACTGTGACATCAGCTCGGACAACTCCAAAAGGACCATCAGCACCAACAGCGTTTGCTCAGGTATGTGGTTCCCATGTTTCAGATCAAGGTTAGGGTGCCTCCTAAAAGTCTAAAGTAGGTTCCTCTTCTAATCTCACTACATTTAGCTGAACATTTTTAATTGCAGCCAGGGCATTGTTGATGGCAGCCAGGGCAGTTCTGGCAATGGCAGACGGGCTGGTCTATCTAAATATACGTTTTGTGTGCAGAATTAATGGCCGTCGGTGTGTTAAAAATGCCAAGGACGATTTCTGATCCCAGTCCATCACTGCAGCCAGGGTTCATCATATAAAAAAGTCTGAAATCATGCCAACACACTTATGTAAGCTTTGTTATGCCATTCTGGCCAAGTAGGCCAAATCCACATCTTATCACATACTAGTCAGGGCGTTGATTAAATAATCATACGTTGGAGATTTTGTGAGTGTTGCCAAGTCAAATTATGTAAAGAGAAGTCCTCATCATATCATATGAAAGCTTGCTGATTACTGTTGTTTCAATCAACTAGCATACTATTGAAACAAATTTGAATTACACAAGGCTACGAACCTACCATTAACAACAAAGTTGGAATAATAGTTGGCATTATTCCAGAAATGACCTAGCCTTCTGTAGTAGGCCTAGATTCTTTTCTCTATCGACATTATTTTGACAACAGTTACACCTAACCAAAATTAGGTTACAACATATTGATGTATATTGAATAACATTAAGTCATCCTAGGAAGTTTCTTGTCACCCCTTTTGCCTCCCTTCAGCTTCCATAACACAGTGCTGTGGCATTGGTTACATGAACACTGTTGGTTGGATGAGTTACAGTATGAACAAATAGGAGGGAGTAAACCTCGAGCTCTGAATGATTGATTGACTGCTGTGTGTTCCATGCTGCATGCGTATTCTTGGCTATACCTGTCTACATAGATGACACCGGCTGCCCCAGTAGTCAGTCTGTGTCCCCCCTCCAAAACCCCGTCAGGCTCAGACAACAGTCCGCATGGCTCCCCCATGCCCACCGCCGAGTGCAAGACCAAGGTGAAGAGGGTGAGGGTGATGGCAGAGTGGCACGCACCCCCGCCAAGGCACAAGAGGGAGCAGCGATCGTCCACATTGCCCAGAGGTAGGCTACTGCAGGGAATGGCTTCAGTTTTTTTTTTTTGTAGGTGGGGTTAGGAGGCTCATACATACATTGTCCTAGTAGATCTTAGGCCAGGGCTGCCCAACCCTCTTCCTGGAGATCTACCATCCTGTGGGTTTTCAGTCCAACCCTAATTTAACACACCTGACTCTACTAATTAGCTGCTCAACAAGACCTTAACTAGCTGAATCAGATACGCTACATTAGGGTTGGACTGAAAACATACAGGACAGTAGATCTCCAGGAAGAGGGTTGGGCAGCCCTGACTTAGGCATTTCTCTCAATGCTGATTCTATTTATTTGTTTGATTGAAGTACTTGTCTAACTGTCAATTTAAATAGATCTACAAAATACATCTACATCAGATTAAAATATATATGAAATAACCATGTGAAATGGTTTCTTGTAGACCAGGGTTGGGCTCAATTTGAATTGAAGGCAGTCAATTCAGGAAGTAAACTAAAATCACAATCCAATAATAGAAAAAAAGGGCATTTATTTTCAATGACTTCTCAATAAACTCAAAAGTAGAAGCTATTTATTTCAAAAGTTTTTAAAATGTCTGCATTTTAAATTCAAATAATAAATAATTCAAATTGAGCCCAATTTGATTCCTACATGCTTTGTGTGTATACACTATCTACATAGTATTGTTTTCATGTCATTTCAGCAGTAGAAAGTAAGCAACAATGATTTGCTTGGTCAGAGAATGGGAGAATCTCAATTGCAAAACATCCATTGGAGGAGACAGTCAGATCTGCAGGACCTCTGGCTTTCTCATCCAATGGGGTTCGAGAAGGAGGCGAGACGCTAAAACGTATTTGTGTATTTTTATGAGTATGCAATTGAGGTTCTCCCTATGGCTACATCCCAAATATCTCTCCTACATTCCACAGTGTACACTTGTTCACTTCCCTTCATGGATTTGAAAGGAACTGAATGGTAAGAGAAATATGATAGAAACTTCCTCTAGCCCATGTCTACACCAATCCAATGCTTTTACATTTCTGGGAAATAATGAAAAATGCAGGAAGAAGGAGATATCATTGGGACGCACTCAATGGTTGTGTTCCTCTGCTCAGACATTGTATGTATTAACCAATGGATGCATGACACTTCATCTTCTGTGCCTTTGGGCACCAGATTGCTATGACATATGATGTGGTTAGCTGATATGTAAAATACTGATCCAGGCTTTGTCAAATCTGGCATGCATCAGCAAAGGCCTGTGCAGAAGAATGCCAACAATGAGGGGATTCGATTAATCTGGCCCGGGGCATCCCGTTTAAAGCCCACGTTGAAGTTGGCTCAAAAGAAAAGTGATATAGTTAAGCATGTGGAGTAATGAGTAGGATTCTGTGTTTTCACATGCAAAAGTGATTGCTTTTGATAAAAAAAAATGCTTTATCTGCCTTGCAAAAAAATTCAAACATATACTGTATGGAAAAGAGATGTATGTTTCGGGACGATTCGCCATGCTGCCTTGTTGACGACATGACCGAGACGCGCAGATTACTGTTTGATTTGAGATGGGCACTCTTCCCTCATTCGTTTTGCCCGTTCACGTCACGCGCCATATACTGGTGCCCCGAGGCTCAGCATAATTGAATCGGCCCAACGCCTTAATCAAGGTTCAAATCCAGAGAGGCTGCTGATTGGATAAATAATGTTGGACCTGAGGTTTTCCAGTTAGGCTGATTACCAGTCAGACTTCACATTGCACTTGATTCACTCGCACAGTGTTGAAGGTTCAGTTTTGTTGTTATTTAATCACAAATTCACTCTGAGCACTTTACTATGGTGTTATCGAATGGAAAGAGATGCTACTCAGGTATGACATGGTTTTGCTGAAAATACATCATTAGTGTCCCATGCTTCCTTTCCTTACAGGAGTTTACCAATCACTGATTAGGGCGAATAATGTTCTACCCACATAGGGAGTTGCTATGCTGGCTCATTCTGAGTGATTATTTTGTTTGCGAATGCAGTGTTGCAATAGTATATCTGCACTAATTTAGCAACATGTCTTCTGAGGTTATTTATGGAATGAAATTGGTTCTCATGATTTGGTACAGCTCTACTGTAGGCACATTTGGTTGGCCCTGTTCTTTTCATTATTCATCTGGTCTGAATCTTTACTAGATGCTTAAAATGTACTATGTTTGGTTTTCTAGGGATTCGCTGGATTTAAAATGTGTATGTGAAGTGGTTGCTACAATTTTTACATACCAATTTGCATCGGCCCTTCATGTCTGCAGGTTACTGTAGTGCATAGGGGAGGGAGAGGTTAGGAAAAGGGATACCACAGCCTGTCCTGCAGCCATCAGACAGGTGTTGAGTGACAGATCTCATGGTTGCCTTGCCCAATAATGGACTAAAGGAACCTGATGTTATTCCTTATAGTCCAAGCAACTCACAGGTTCTGTTTTAGAGGTGAATTGGCTCTGGCAGCCAAATACTCAATCTAAATTGAGTCGATTCACAATTGTGGTACGGTTCTAAACTTTGCCCTTTACTTTCATGTCACAAATACAAAATCTACTTACTGTACACTGTTTTAAATTGCAGTTGGCCGTTTTGTTCAATGACACAGGTGTTTTGAAGACTCAGATAGTCAACTCTATCCGCGCTAATTAGCTGTCTTCTGTCTGTTCTCCATAAACAAGCGCTGTAACATGGAAATATGGCCGTGTGGGAACCCTATAAAGGTGTGTAGCAATTTAACCTTTCATATCAGCGAGGAAAAAAGATCCGTTCCGTATGTTTCCAAACCCGTACTGTAAGCGACGCATGTGAGCGTTCAGAACGAGCGTTGGGGCTCTTAATAAAACTCGCCCGGCCAGAAGAGCCTGTCGTCAATAGGCGCTAAAGGTAGGTAGCGTCTATGAATGGGTGAGGCTGCAGTCATTGAGTATTCTCTCGTGCGAGGTTGGACCGATCTGGCATGCTTATGTTATGGCAGCTGTGTAATCTAATAGCCTCTGCTTGAATCATGCCATTGTTGCTAACCACAAACACACCATAGCCTATAACAAGGAAGGGCTTTGCAGCAGGATGAAGCTCGTCAGTTTGTTTACCGTTTTGAAGTGGCTCACTCATGTTTTTTTATGTTTTACTTTTCTGTGATGTTTTTGACTTCTGAATGCAGAGAAGTTTGTTCTTGAAATAGACATGGGTCACAACTGCAAGATGTGTAGCCATGGAAATGCAGAATGCAAGTGTGTGTGGCACCAGTTTAGTGTTTCCTGCCCGCTGATGCCAGGTCAGTGGTAATATCCTGATGTGTTTGTCTGACTCTGTAGGTAGCGAGGCAGACTTCAGCTCCTCTAGCAGCACGGGCAGCCTAAAGAGAGGGGGGAGCCTGGCCCACAACTCCACAGGGAAGATCTCCGCACGCAGGTGATATATGGGGTGCCTCCTTTGTAGACGCAGACACACCATGCCTTTACCATGCATCTTACCCCGCTAATGGGTGTTATACTTAAAGGGCCCGTTTCCCAGATTCAGCCTGATCCTAAACTAAAATGCACTTTCAACAAGAAAATGTAATTGGGTCTGGGAAATTGTTCCAAAAAGTATAGCTATGCTATTTCTTTATTGCTGTATATCCCCCCCTCCCACTGGTATTTTGTTTTTTCAATGATAAATGGACAACATTACAAGACTGGTGTTGTGGAAAATGTCTTCTCCTTAGCTATGCCTAACTACTGCATGTATTTTCCCACAGTCGGGGTGCCCACATCAGGAGCCTCCCTGTGTTCAAGCTGGCAGGGATCCCCTCAGCATCCCGTGATGCAGAGCTCTATGCCCCGTATAGGACAGTCCCCTCATCCACCAACAGCAGCAGCAACTCCAGCCCCACAGTACCCTCCAGGTAAACAGCCATGTCAATAATTCTACCTAGCCTATCAAAGGACACAAGCAACTACCATGTTCCTATCCTTTCAGATCAGCATGAAATGCCCTAAGAAGAAAGGGTTAGGGGTCAATTTGTAATGAAGCATCTGTTTCTCTGTGAGGGGTGGGCATTCACTAGGTGGGGACATGGGGCAAGGGTGGATAGATTAGGCTCTATGCCGGGACTGTGTGTCAACTCCTCTTCCCCCCCCCTCTTCTGAGAGACCGGGATTATATTGGTCAGGATTGGGCTATGCCGAGATTAGAGGATTTTATAAACAGTCAGGATTATTTTGTGTGTGTGTGGGTGTCAACCTTGGGTTTATAGGAGAGGAAGAGTTCATTAATATTTCAGTCGATAGCCAGACGTGCTTGCCTGGCTGTGTCCCTGTCTTTTTTTCACTTACTGTCTGACATTTGTGGTAGAGCTTCTGGGTTCTCGTGTTACTATGTGGCAGAATATTCACTTGAGGGTTCCTGTGCTGCCATGACAGCAGCACTGCACGAACAAGCTCAACCTTGCCTTTCTGCTCGGACTGTAAAATAACTAAAGCCGTTATGAATTCAGCCCACAAGCTTAATGTGAGTCATTCTCTATGCAACACATCCCTACTTATGTATCTTATGCGGACGTGAAAACGTCCATGACTGCATCTTTGTTTCTCAAGTCATTTTATTGCTACGGGATTTGTGTCCTTGTTCCCCTCAGCTCTCTTCTGCCTGGCTGGGTTTTGTGTGACGTCCTAGTTCTCTCTCTACCTTCTGCTAGCCTGTTCTATTTCTGGCAGGGATGCAGAGAGCTCGCATCAAAGAACAAGTCCCAGGTTGTTGCTAGGATATAGTGCTAGCTTTTAAGCCTGTTTGGAAGAGGGGCTGCTCTGCATATTAGCCAAATCCACCCTCCTCCTCAAACAATGTGTTTCATCAACCCTTTTTTTAACCTGAGGCCTGATCACAGGGATATTCCAGAACTGCTAATGTACAATTGAAGGTTAATGTGCTTGTAGCAATTTAAAATGTTTCGCCATTTCAGGGATTTCTCCGGCAAAACACTTACCTTGTAGACTAGAGTCAAGCAAATATAATTTGGGCTTTCCCTCCCAATTCATTGTTTTCCTATTCATCCCTGCCAGCTTTTGACCAACCTGGCTTTTTTGCAGCATGAAGTCTGCTGGCTGGTTAGCTTGTCCTGACAGTGCAATCACCAGTCGAACACAATCAACTATTTAGAGCTTTGCATCGTGCAAGTTGCACCAATCCCTTTATTCTTTTGCGTGGCCTAGTTCCTTCCCCACAGATCTTAGGGAGCCTACTTTAGATGGGGCTCAGCACAGTACAGGATGGTGTGTACAAATAGATGGGGTGTCCTCTTCCTCAGTATCCATATTGAGAAAAAGATGCCGTCTGACCAGCAGAACATAGCGTATGTGACTCGGGGCTAAGGTGTAATTTCCTGTCTCATTTCCCCAGAAGGATGATCTCCAGAAGATACCACTCCTGTGGGGACAACCATGGCATCAGACCCCCCAATCCAGAGCAGTACCTCACCCCCCCTGCAACAGAAGGAGGTGGCCATTCGCCACCTGAGGAGCAAGCTGAAGGAGGTGGAGAACACCGTCCACGACAGGTTACCTTCTCAGTGAACATCACATGTTTAGCTTTTTCCTAAATGCATCCCATAGAGTGCATTCCACCTACAGTGTAGCCAAACATTGCAATCCCACACAGTTGTAATTATAAGCTACCCCTCTCTTGTCTCCCTCAGGAGTCTGAGATCGAGAATCTCAAGTCCCAGCTGGGACGGATGAGGGAGGACTGGATCGAGGAGGAGTGCCACCGCGTAGAGGCACAGCTGGCCCTAAAGGAGGCACGCAAGGAGATCAAGCAGCTCCGGCAGGTTGTGGAGACCATGAAGAGCAGCCTGATGGAGAAGGACAAGGGCATCCAGAAGTACTTTGTCGACATCAACATCCAGAACCGCAAGCTGGAGTCCCTGCTGCACAGCATGGAGATGGCCCAGAGCGGCTCCACGTTGCAAGACGAGCCAACCATGGACTTCATCTGTGGCGACTCCGACTTCCCTGTCAACGATAAGCAGGGGGAGGTGGGTGACCAGGCGGCGGAGGAGATGGCGGACAGTGGGCTGCTGGTCAACGACAACCTGGAGCACGTGCTCATGTCCACGGCGGTGGACTCCAGCCACGACTCTAGCGGTAAGCTGCGTTGCCACCCAGAGGCTGGTCCGGGGTGTCCACTCTACTCCACAGTCTGGAGGAGAAGATCACACCACTGCCTTCACCACCCTCCTCCAACACGTTCTGCTACAGCACACTCCCCTTCCCGCTCCAGAGGACAAGGCCGTTCAGACCGAGGTGGTGTCCTTCCCTCCTGACCTGCACACCCTCCTGCTGCAGCTGCTGAAGCTCCATGGTGGTGCAGTTGGAGATGCTCTCCTCCCAGCTTCTACCAGCCTCCTAGAAATCCCAGCACTGCAGGGCCCAGACTCTGCCCCTAACCAGTCCACCTTAAGCCTGCCTAGCCCCAGCCAGCCCATCCCAGTTCTGCCAGTGAGCCCTGACATGTCCAGTGATTCAGGCCTGTGTTGCTCAGACCCTGAGGTGATGGTCTCCATGCGCTTCATGGAGGAGCTGGATTTTGAGGTGAGCAGTGAGGATCCCTGCAGGGCCCCTGAGATGGACATGGTCAACAAACGCTATTGGAGCAGCAGCTTCCTCGTTGATCTTGTTGCTGTGGCCGTACCAGTGTTGCCCACAGTGGCCTGGCTGTATTCCCGGCATGGTGTGGATGGGGCGGCGCCAGTCTACAACATCGCAGCACTGATCCGCGGCTGTTGCATGATGGGATTGCACTCTCTCCGTCATGTCACTCATCATGGGGCAGATGTGTAACAGCCTCCGACCCGCATGCACAACCCGACCCTTCAACTTGAAGCACTTCAACATCAGTTAACCAGAGTATTTGTGAAAATCTTTAGTTTTTCTACACTTGTGAATATTAAAGCTACAGTTATTATTTTAGGTTCCCACGCGGTTACTTTGCACTGTGTACAGTTGTTGTGAGTTACGTCATATTGTGAAGTTATTTATGGTGAAGGGATTTTGTTCATTTTATTTACTTTCCAGCTGTTCTGTTATCATAATTGTGTATAAATGGATAATCTGAGTAGGTGGTTATGCATCATTGATGTCCTGGGCTGGCACTAGTTACCCCTACTTAAAGCAATCATGTTTTTGTTTTTTTTCTGAAAGTATTAGGATTTCTGAGGGTGGGGATGAAATTGAATGTTAGTTTAAGCAAGCGTTTATTTTGGAACTGTTTATGTTCCAATATTATACCTGCAGCCAAAGCTTTATTAGTGAACGTTCACTCTCAATGTTTATTTTTCTACCTGGGAGTAGAGCTTTTTACGTACGTGTGTAACAAATTGTTCATAAGCGTATGAGATCAATGCTTCAAAACATCCGTACTCGTTTGTGCCTCAGCTACTGTGTGTAATACTCTTAATATCAAATGTCCTAATATATTTATTAAAGCATGATCATCCCATCCATGTGTGATTCCTCTTGGGCATATTCTGGTGGGAAGGGTTTAGCAGACTTTCTTCCCAAGCATTTTCTATTGACCATACATTCGATATGGCATATCTAGCAACAGCACACAACTGTTGTATTGTTCCACAACCAATTGAGATGCATTGTTCAGCTCGGTCTTTTTCATGGGTGCCAATTTCAAGTTTCTCTTTAAATGCCAACAAGAAGGATATTTGAGTGAGCAAATTAAACTGAAGACTTCTCAGATTTACTGTTTTAATCTCCAGAGTAGAGGGGATCCTTAATTGCCAAGCCACACAAATGTCAGAGGCCAGCTCTGAGAACGGCAGAACACAATGTTCCCGGCTCCAAACACGAGGGTACGTGTTTCTGCAAGTTCAAATGAATTAATAAACAGATCTGTCTGAGCCTTTCCTTATGACTGCATATTACACTGAACAAAAATAAAAACGCACTATGTGAAGTGTTGTCATGAGCTTAAATAAAAGATACCAAATATTTTCCATCTGCTCAAAAAGCTTCTCATTTTGTGTACAAATTTAGTTTGCATTTCTCCTTTGCCAAAATAAGAAATCCACCTGACCGGTGTGGCAAATCAAGAAGCTGATTAAATGGCATCTTTACGCAGGTGCACCTTGTGCTGAGGACACAAGGCCACTCTAAAATGTGTAATTTCGTCGCACGACATCTGTGGTATAAAGTTTTGAGGGAGCATGCAATTGTCATGCTGACTGCAGGAATGTCAACCAGAGCTGTTCATTTCTCTACCATAAGCAGCCTCCAATGTAGTTGTGGAGAATTTGGCAGTACGTCCAACTGGCCTCAATCTCAGACCATGTGTGACCACGCCCACCCAGGACCTCCACATTCAGGTTCTTCACCTGCAGGATTGTCTTTTCTTCACCAGGGTCTTGACCTGACTGCAGTTTGGCGTCGTAATCGACTTCAGTGGGCAAATTCTCACCTTCGATGGCCGCTGGAGAAGTGTGCTCTTCACGGATAAATCACGGTTTCAACTGTACTGGGCAGATAGCAGCGTGTATGGCGTCATGTGAGCGAGCGGTTTGCTGATGTTGGCGTTGTGCGTCATGGTGGCGGTGGAGTTATGGTACGGCCAGGCATAAGCTACTGGCAACGAACACAATTGTATTTTATAGAATGCATAGAGATACCGTGACGAGAACCTGAAGCCCATTGTCGTGCCAATCATCCGCCGCCATAACCTCATGTTTCAGCATGATAGATCACGGCCCCATGTCACAAGGATCTCTACACAATTCCTGGAAGCTGAAAATGTCCCAGTTCTTCCATGGCCTGCATACTTACCAGACATGTCACCCACTGAGCATGTTTGGAATGCTCTGGATCAATGTGTACAACAGCGTGTTCCAGTTCCCGCCAATATCTGGCAACTAAGCACATTGAAGAGGAGTGGAACAAGATTCCACAGGCCACAATCAACAGCCTGATCAACTCTATTCGAAGGAGATGTGTCACGCTGCATGAGGCAAATGGTGGTCACACCAGATACTGTCTGGTTTTCTGATCCACGACCCTAGCTTTTTTTAAGGTATCTGTGACCAACAGATGCATATCTGTATAACTGTATTCATGTGAAATCCATAGATTAGGGCCTAATTCATTTATTCAATTGACTGGCCATCTTCGAAGAAAGGTCATGCCACAGATCAGCAGTGACTGTTTACACACACAGATGTTTTCACTTGTCACGTTACATCTATGTTTGTGTGAGGGTTAAAGTAAATCTAATCAAGCGGCAGACTGATGAAATGAGACTGGAGTTGGAATGAGAAGCCCCATGTGATGCTAAATAACCCATTTCCCCTACTGCCATATGGGGATGTTGCATTACATAACCATGACCCTCTGTTCATTAGAGTGCAAGCAGACTGATGAATCATTCCATCTGCTGTCATCTCTCTGCAACCAGGCCTGGTAGCAAAGAGAAGGTTGAATCAATATGGGGAGGGGGGGTGGAGTCATGCTGCGTTCGTAACCAGTGGGAAGTGGGAATTTACCACATACGAATGGCCCTCCAACAGGTAATTACTAGTGGGGAACTCATCTACAATCCTGAGCTCTCTCATTTCTCCCACCTGCTGACATCAACTACTAAGGAAATTACCTTGATAACAGCGTTTTCAGCAGTTAAATGCAATAAAACTTTATTTATAAAAGGCAATCTATTAATATGGTTTTGAACATCATTTGTTTACCGGCTTGATAGCTGAACATTTAGTTTATGGTTTACTCAGCTTGTTGGCCATTAGCCATTCTGCGTTTCTCAACAAGTTCATAGCATGTGAATGCATCCAACTGTTATTTATGACTTCACAACTGGTCAATCTCACCTCCCACTTGGTTACGAATGCAGCATCAGCTGAGTTCAGGGCTGTCTCAATTTGTCTTTCTTTGATGCCATGCATACCATCTCCCTGCATCCTTCTCAATTGTATTGGAGGAGAAGGACCAAGGTCCCTTCCCTCTGACCTTCTCCAATGCATTTTGAGGAGGCGAGGCGATAGGATGTGAGGAATCAAGGAAAGATGGATTGAGATAGTGCCAGAGAGAGCTAGTAGTGGTTAACATATCAGAAGGATAAATATGGATACTTTACTTAGAATGGCTATTATTGACACAGATGAGACAATTTCAGGTTTTACAATGGAAAAATAATTCAAATTCTGCAGTCACAGAGCAGATTATCCCTCAGAGATGTCTACCCCAACTGTTGCCGAATAACTGATGAGTGAGACATTTTGTTCCTAAAAGTAGGTCATGATCAGTCTCTGAGTGGTTTGGTCAAGCGGGGGTGTTTTTAGACAGATAGTGAATTTGTGACGATGATATTACATGATAAGGCCGGAAATGAAAAGAGAGTCAGGACAACTAGTCTGACCTTGGGTTTGAAAAGCATTTGAAAGGAATTTGCATTGCACGAGATTAAAATGCCCTATTAATCTACTTACAGAACAAGCACATCTAATGACACTGGGCTCCATGCACGTAAAAGGTTTATTCATAATGGGAGTTTTTCCTAATGCAATAAGTTGTGGGTGATTCAGAGAAATAATATGGCTTGAGTGAATCTCGGGAGGACATTTTATTCCAATACTAAAAATGATGTTCAATCACAAACAAGTCTGAAAAGAACAAAAGTGATTTAATGCTGATTTAATCTTAACATTTACTGGTTTTGTACCTTTTAGAGTCATGACAGAAACATATTGGTTAACATTCAGACACAATTGAAAAGGGATCCAGAGATGTATTACAGAAAATGAAGGAATGTGCAAAAAAGACATTTATTGACAAAGAAAAACATAAGCATGTATCCCCATCATGCTGACTTTGATAACAATTGGAAGAAGTATTTGCAAAGAAAGCAAAAAGGACAAAATGTCAGCGGTATTATTTTCATAATTCTCTGTGTCATACAACCTCTTTCTTCCTGATCCAATTTTCTATGCAATGGCCAATATAATACTATCAATATCATTCATATCAAGAGTCTCTGAAAAACTCAGCGGTATTATTTTCATAATTCTCTGTGGCTAACAACCTCTTTCTTTCTGAACCAATGTTCCATGCAATTGGCAATATAATACTATCAATATCATTGATATCAAGAGTCTCTGAAAAACAGAAATGAATCCCTCATTTACCACAAAGCCCCACCTAAAATAACCATGAAAACACCACTGTTTCAAAGGCATCGTTCATTTAGACATTCAACATAAAAACTATTTTAGCCAGAACCCCCATATTATATACAGGATACCCCAGTGACGGTACAAGGAAAACACAAATGTGTAAAAGGGACTCCCAGTTATTCTAATCCAACAGGTCTGTTTAATTGCAAATGCCTTATGCATGTCAGCTCTTACAGCTCCAGCTCTGCATATATGTTTCCATGGCAACTAGACCTTTCTGCTTGACATTCCAGTCTCATACACCGGTTGCTGGGCACTCGCACACAAACACTTCCGTCACAAAAAGCTCCAATTGATTCGACATCGACTGACCATTGGTTATTAGTCCAGTCAATGCCAAAGGCTTTATAAAATCTATTGACCGATTCTGTTAATAACGGTCCACAAATTACAGGAGGAGAGGAGCACGGAGCTTTGCATCTTTCTATTGGCTATAATCACCGATCAAGGATGTCTGTTGGCCATCCAAGTCTGATCACCAAGCTGTCTCAGATAACAGAGACAGAGTTTGTGTGTGTTATGCTACATTGAACGTGTAAAAAAAAATAAAACCCACATTAAACATAATAACAAAGACAAAAGTCATTGAGTCGCTGCTTCTATTTTGGTGTATTAAAATATTAAAAGCAGGGATAAGAACAAGGAATTTTTTTGATTATTCAAGATGTCAGATGTTGAGCCCGGCAGATCAGTAACCACAGGATTACCATAGGAATCCACAGCCAACTCGAGTAAGGCTCAATTAAATTCCCAAATCGATTTGACAGTGTCCACACCCTCAGTTTGAAACTCTTCTTTTTAAGCCTTCAATTAGAAAATGTGCAATTCCAGTATATTGAAGGCTGTACAGTAAATGTACATCAGGAATATCAAGCAACATCAATGAGAGAATATGGTTTCGAACAATGACGACGAGAAACAATTAAAATGCACAATAACCAAGGCAACAAAGGGATGTATGTAACTGATATACAGCGAGACTTACATTTAACTACACACCTTTGTCCTTCATGGTATAAATAAGACAATGTCAGAGAAATAGGTCTATTGAGAGTCCACTTGTACTATAGGTACCAGAATATTCACACATATTCCTTGGAAATACAAATGGACAGTTTCTTTGTTTTCTATAACTCAAATCTAACTACTGAACCCTGAGTCATACCTAGCCAGAGTGACATTTGATAGCAAGTCTTTGATATATTGAACCCTTCAGATTCAATAAAGTATAAATCAGGGTAGTGTTCATTCAGCGCAAAACATAAGAAAATGGACTGATTCAGGGGTGACTTCCTGGACATGTCAGATAAGAAACGCTCATTTCCGTTTTCCGTTGCGTGCCCTAATGAACACATCCCAGGTATGAAGTGCCTTCCGCTAACTAAATGCAACAGTCATTGAACAAACATCACACTGGCCAAGCCATGCCTCGAATGATGGCTGGTGGACAGAGATTTTTTTTTTTTTAAATGACCGCTGTGTGGAGTAGAGATGACTAGAGGATAGCGTGATGACGTTTGTCTCAGTGTTTCTTTTTTTGCCCTCAGTCTAAAAAAAAAAAAAATTACGAGAGCTTGACAGCAATCTTCTGGTCCTTCTTCATCATCCTCTGAACCTCCTTCTCCATCTTCTTCCTCTGCTGCTCCATGGAACGCTTCTCTCTCTCGGCCATCTTCTGTTGTCTGGAAGACAGGGAAACACAAAAAGGTGGGAGTTTAAAAGGACTGCAACAAACCTAATTACTAAGCTTTTTGAGAGAGCAAAGGTGATAGTTCAGAGGTAGAGAGAGGGAAAAAAAATAAAAAATAAAAAAATAATCATAAAAAGTACTGCCAACCAAGTTTCCCTGAAGCCAGAATTTTCTGTGTGCAAATAATGCCTTCTTTCATGTTGACGCTGTGCTGAACATTCTTAATATACTGCCACCTGCTGGGTAACAACTAAACTTGCAGATCTCTTGACAACATGACAGGAGTTTCACATTGAACTAGGGCTGTCCCCGACTAAAAAAACAATATTGCTCGACCTTGAGTTGTCTGGTCCATTTTTTTTTATTTTTCCATAAAATGACATATCCTATGCATTTTCATCAAATCAACTATATGCACTGAGCTTGTCTGATGCTTTAGGCGTACCGTCCAAGAAGAAGATTGGAGGCTGTTATAGCAGCAAATGGGGCACCAACCCCATGAGCTTGGAAAGAGATGTTCGATGAGCAGGTGTCCACATACTTTTGGTAATGTAGTGTATATGTTTGGTCTCATTGAAATAGAGTAGGCTGCCAATACATGGGCGGAGAATCACTGGCAGTTACAGTTGAAGTCGGAAGTTTACATACACTTAGGTTGGAGTCATTAAAACTCGTTTTTCAACCACTCCACAAATTTCTTGTTAACAAACTATAGTTTTGGCAAGTCGGTTAGGACATCTACTTTGTGCTTGACACAAGTCATTTTTCCAACAATTGTTTACAGAGATTATTTCCCTTATAATTCACTGTATCACAATTCCAGTGGGTCAGAAGTTTACATACACAAAGTTGACTGTGCCTTTAAACAGCTTGGAAAATCCAGAAAATTGGCTTTAGAAGCTTCTGATAAATGATGTCAATTCACCTATCAGAAGCTTCTACAGCCATGACATCATTTGAGTCAGTTGGAGGTGTACCTGTGGATGTATTTCAAAGCCTACCTTCAAACTCAGTGCCTCTTTGCTTGAAAATCAAAAGAAATCAGCCAAGACCTCAGAAAAAAAAAAAAAGTCAGGTTCATCCTTGGGAGCAATTTCCAAACGCAGGTAACACGTTAATCTGTACAAACAATAGTACGCAAGTATAAAGACCATGGGACCACGCAGCAGTCATACCGCTCAGGAAGGAGACGCGTTCTGTCTCCAAGAGATGAATGTATTTTGGTGCGAAAAGTGCAAATCAATCCCAGAACAGCAGCAAAGGACCTTGTGAAGATGCTGGAAGAAACAGGTACAAAAGTATCCACAGTAAAACGAGTCCTATATTGACATAAGCTGAAAGGCCACTCGGCAAGGAAGAAGCCACTGCTCCAAAACCACAATAAAAAAGCCAGACTACGGTTTGCTACTGCACATGGGGACAAAGATCGTACTTTTTGGAGAAATGTCCTCTGGTCTGATGAAACAAAAATAGAACTGTTTGGCCATAATGCCCATCGTTATGTTATGTTTGGAGGAAAAATGGGGAGGCTTGCAAGCCTAAGAACCGTGAAGAACGGGGGTGGCAGCATCATGTTGTGGGGGTGCTTTGCTGCTGGAAGGACTGGTGCACTTTACAAAATAGATGGCATCATGAGGCAGGAAATGTATGTGGATATATTGAAGCAACATCTCAAGACATCAGTCAGGAAGGTAAAACGTGGTCGTAATGGGTCTTCCAAATGGACAATGACCCCAAGCATACTTCCAAAGTTTGGCTTAAGGACAACAAAGTCAAGGTATTGCAGTGGCCATCACAAAGCCCTGACCTCAATCCCATAGAAAATGTGTGGGCAGAACTGAAAAAGCACGTGTGAGCAAGGAGGCCTTACAAACCTGACTCCGTTAAACCAGCTCTGTCAGGAGGAAGCTTGTGGAAGGCTACCCGAAACGTTTGACCCAAGTTAAACAATTTAAATGATGAGGCAATGCTACCAAGTACTAATTGAGTGTATGTATTCTTCTGACCCACTGGGAATGTGATGAAAGAAATAAAAATCACTACTATTATTCTGACATTTCACATTCTTAAAATAAAGTGGTGATCCTAACTGACCTAAGACAGCGAATTTTTACTAGGATTCCATGTCAAAAATTTTGAAAAACTGAGTTTAAATGTATTTGGCTAAGGTGTATGTAAACTTCCAACTTCAACTGTATCTTTCCAAGGAAATTTACTACCCGAATATGATTAGGCTAATCTTCTACATTGCCTATAAATAAATATTCATAACCCATAATTGTCTTAGTCTGAAAATCTTCCAAGAGAAAGTGCACGTCTCTCCAACTCTACGTCTAGCATATTGGCTGATATAGCCCACTAAAACCAATAGCTTAATATAATGGGCCATGTGAGAATCACAGATAATTTAACCTAGGCTATTTCTTAGGTTATTTTTGCACATTTTCCATATTGCCTAATGAGCGCAAAATTGCTGGGACCATGGCTGGCAAGTGAGCTGCGTCACATACGCCTAAAATAACATTGCAAGACAGCGGTTGGGTTCAGAACCAGTAATGCGGTAGCGGTTGGGAGCAGGATGAAGAAATCAGTCCCGCGCAGACTACATCGAAGCCAGTTCCACTTTTTCACCCATTCTTCTCCTCCAAATCAGGGACTAATTTAGACCTGGGACACCAGGTAGGTAAAATTCATTATCAGGTCAAATAGAAAACCAGCAGGCTCTGGACCTTGTAGGGTAAGATTTGAATACCCCTGCTCTTGACATTATTATTAAAAGTGCTATCACCTGAGCACTAAATCGGCCTCCCAGGCAGCATCTGACGACTCATCCTCCCAGGCGTTGGCGTCCTCGTGCCAGGTATCCATGTCTCCAAGCTCAGACTGTGGGACAGAGAGGAGGACAGGAATGTAGTCAGGACATGACACAGTATAGGATGGCAGTGGGACCTAATCTCCATTAGCAACTATTCTTCACAACGCAATAAACCTTTATTCAACCTGAATACAGAGAACTGTGGCCCTGGAGGACTTGTGCACTGCTGGAAATGTGCACTCCTGGGAATGAACAATGTCACAGCACTGGTCCACTAAAAACAGACTACTTTCGATCATATTGCTATAGAGAGCTGGTGTGTAATCCTTGAAACAAGAAATTGGACAGGCATTGGCTAGCTTCTCAGCTTTTGGTGGCTGAGGTTTTAAAATCTGGACACAGTGGATAGAGCAGTACCACCTCTCTAAAAGCCCCTCCCCAGCCCGTCCCCTTTCAAAATACCTCTGTTTACAATCCAGGCTGCACAACAATTGATACAACAATTTCAGAGGTTAGCAGTGTGCATTAGAACATTCAAGTCAAAAAACCTTCAAAATACCACCTCTGCAAAAATCACTATTCATCAAAATAATTTGTGACGCTAATCCACCGTACAAGGAGATCCCCCTCTTAGATTCAGCAGAGGCCAACCGATGATAACATTTATATTAACAGTCTGTCACAAGAGACAAGTAGTACAGTGCCTATAAAAAGTCAACACCCCCTTGAACCTTTTTCACATTTCGCTGCCTTAAATCGAAAAGGACTAAATTAAGACAACCTACTCCATAGCTTTGAAGTCAGTTATAGAACATTTTCCAAATTAAGAAAAAAAAAGAACAAAACTGAAATATCATAATTGGATAAGTCTCCACCCCCGAGTCAATACTTACTTGGTGGAAGCACCTTTGGCAGCCATTACAGCTGTGTGTGAATAACTTGGAATAAGATTCTACTAACTCTTAGGGCAACATACATCAATTTTCTTGTCAAAATTGCTCAAGCTCATTACATTTGGTTGGAAATATTTGACAGACAGCAATATTCAAACCTGGTCTCAGATTTTCAAGCAAATTTCATTCAGGACTAAGACTGGACAGCTCAGAAACACTCAACACCTCTTAAAAAGCCTTTCTAGTGTGTCTATCCCAGGGTTAGGTTCAGAAAACTGAATGCAACAACATTGCATTCATTCCATATTACTGGCCTGTATGACAAAGTGAAAATAAGCCTGTGTAAAACAAAATCCACTCCAAATGATCCATTCTGTTTGCAACAAGGCTGTTAAGTAATATTGAAAACTGCAGGATTGGGTCAAATCCAATACAAAACAGAGTGAAACCCTCTCTATTTTCAAGTAATGTGGTGGCAACATCATTTTATGGGTATGTTCGTCATCGGCAGGGACTGCGGATTTTGTCAGGATAAAAAAAGTTAGCGGAAAACCCGACAGTCTTCTGTAAACCGAAACCTGAGACTTTTTTTCAGCGAGACAATTACACACATTTTAATGCCAAAGACACACCAGAATGGCTTTCCAATAGGTGTTGGGTGTTCCCGTGTGGTCTAGTATCAGTCCTGACTTTGAATCAGCTTAAAATAATCTAAGACAAAATGTTTAAATATAGCTGAAAATCAATGATCCCCAACCAAATGTTAGGAGTTTGAGTAATTTTGACAAACAATGGATACAAACTCAGCAAAAAAGAAACATCTTCTCACTGTCAACTGCATTTATTTTCAGCAAACTTAACATGTGTAAATATTTGTATGAACATAAGATTCAACAACTGAGACAAACTGAACAAGTTCCACAGACATGTGACTAACAGAAATTGAATAATATGTCCCTGAACAAAGGGGGTCAGAATCAAAAGTAAGTCAGTATCTGGTGTGGCCACAAGCTGCATTAAGTAGTGAAATGCATCTCCTCCTCATGGACTGCACCAGATGTGCCAGTTCTTGCTGTGAGATGTTACCCCACTCTTCCACCAAGGCACCTGCAAGTTCCCTGACATTTCTGCGGGGGGAATGGCCCTAGCCCTCATCCTCTGATCCAACAGGTCCCAGACGTGCTCATTGGGATTGAGATCCGGGCTCTTCGCTGGCCATGGCAGAACACTGACTTTCCTGTCTTGCAGGAAATCACTCACAGAACGAGCAGTATGGCTGGTGGAATTGTCATGCTGGAGGGTCATGTCAGGATGAGCCTGCAGGAAGGGTACCACATGAGGGAGGATGATGTCTTCCCTGTAACGCACAGCATTGAGATTGCCTGCAATGACAACAAGCTCAGTCCGATGATGCTGTGACACACCGCCCCAGACCATGACGGACGCTCCACCTCCAAATCAATCCCGCTCCAGAGTACAGGCCTCTAACATTCATTCCTTCGACGATAAACGCAAATCCGACCATCACCCCTGGTGAGACAAAACCGCGACTCGTCAGTGAAGACAACTTTTTGCCAGTCCTGTCTGGTCCAGTGACAGTGGGTTTGTGACCATTGTTGCCAGGGATGTCTGGTGAGGACCTGCCTTACAACAGGCCTACAAGCACTCAGTCCAGCCTCTCTCAGCCTATTGAGGACAGTCTGAGCAGTGATAGAGGGATAGTGCGTTCCTGGTGTAACTCGGGCAGTTGTTGTTGCCATCCTGTACCTGTCCCGCAGGTGTGATGTTCGGATGTACCGATCCTGTGCAGGTGTTGTTACACATGGTCTGCCACTGAGGGCGATCAGCTGTCCATCCTGTCTCCCTGTAGCACTGTCTTAGGCTTCTCACAGTACAGACATTGCAATGTATTGCCACATCTGCAGTCCTCATGCCTCCTTGCAGCATGCCTACGGCACGTTCACGCAGATGAGCAGGGATCCTTGAGCATCTTTGTTTTGGTGTTTTTCAGAGTCAGTAGAAAGGCCTCTTTAGTGTCCTACGTTTTCATACCTGTGACCTTAATTGCCTACCGTCTGTAAGCTGTTAGTGTCTTAACGACCGTTCCACAGGTCCATGTTCATTAATTGAATATGGTTCATTGAACAAGCATGGGAAACAGTGTTTAAACGCTTTACAATGAAGATCGGTGAACTTATTTGGATTTTTACGAACTATCTTTGAAAGACATGGTCCTGAAAAAGGGATGTTTCTTTTTCTGCTGAGTTTATGTTGCCCTAAGAGTTGTTAGGATCTTATTCCAAATTATTAACAGCTGCAATGGCTGCCAAAGGTGCTTCCACCAAGTATTAACACAGGGGGGTGGAGACGTATCCAACGATAATATTTCAGTTGTCCTTTCTTAATTTAGAACATTTTCTATAACTTTCTTTCACTTTGAAAATGTGGAGTAGGTTGCGCATCTCTGTAGAAGAAAATAATCGAATTTTATGGCAACAAAATGTGAGAAAAAAAAGTTCAAGAGGGCGTAAACTTTCTATAGGCACTGTACTTTGGGCAATGCTGCACTAACTCACAGATGGCTGGATGAAGGAGGTGTCCTGAGTGGCTGCCAGTCTGCTGGAGAAGCCCGCACTGTCGTCGGGTACCAAGTAGTTGAGTGGCTCCCTCTTCTTCAGTACAATCTGGGGTGGGGACAGAGAGAAAGGAGACAAGTTTAAACTACTAAGACTCAACGATATGATATGGCGGGACCACAAGCAGCAGTGTGGCCAGCGATATTGTCAACAGAGTGTGAGGCAAGAGGCTGCACTCGTCATCACCAATACAAATACCGTTAAGCATCAGGGCATGTGCACGAGAGCTTGCTTCGCCCTCTCATGACATGTGATAGCTCGGGGGAAAACAAATGTCTAACAGTGCAGCCTGACCCTTTAGACAATTTTTGATTGTGTAGGGAGTTACCCTGCTCCTCCCTTCTGGTAAACGCATATTAATGAGTCTACCTTCAATTAGTGTTGAGAAATGCACTTAAAGGTGGAATCCGTACTTAGTGAAAATGCCTCGTCCATTTGGGATATTTCAACAAAGAAGTTAGGTCAAATAACAAACACTTTTTCCCCTTTGGACATCATTGCATGCGCATATAACACCAGAGTATGTACAGTACTGCGATTCTTTTATCATGCTGCCTGACACTCCTCTCCTGAGTTTCATAAACTCAACAAAACAAACACAACAAAAGACACTGGGGCAAACAGTGGCATAGATTTCAGCTTTAAAATGAAGACCCAGCCTACTTTCTGTGTTTTCCTGATGGTGGGAGCCATGTCTTTGAAGTAGTCTGGTTCTTCTTCCTCGCCAGGCTGAGGTGGCACGTTGCCGTTACCGCCCTCGATCTTGATACTTGTGGGACCGTCTTCATCCCACGAGCTCCATTCTTCAATCTCTGGCTGCGCGGGGTTTGGTCAAAGTGACAAGGTATAAATTAAGTTTCTTCTAAAAAGAATGACAAAAATAATATGACGAAAATAAAGAGAAAGGATTTAAGTGTGCCACAAAGTAAACCTTGACTGTTGGTTGCACAATAAATGCTTGATGATGTAATTAATGAAAACAGGTTTGTTAGGGATGTAAAGCGAATAGACTAAGCACTTACAGCCCACTATTGCTAACATGATGCATCTTATAAACTTGTATATCACTGACCGGTTTGGGTACTGATGAAAAATCAACCGTCGTTGGAAGAGATATCTGATCTCCGCTTAGCTTACGCAACCTCCCAGATCTATGTCAAAACAGGAAATGTGCCTACAATCAAACTGTGGGCCACCACAAAAATATACATTTTAGAGCAAAGGCATTCAATGGGAAGCAATTTTCACATGCAAATAGCATTTGATTTCTATGCTAATGTATTTGGTTGTGCTCAAGGAATGACATTCCATATCATTCATTTCAACATTAAGTAAAATGACTGGAAATCTTACAGACTATGGCTTTCAGATTTGACCAAATCTATGCAGACATAATCTGACACAGCAAAGGGTTCTAGATCAGTTTTGCTTCTTTTAATTCACCATAATGGGTGTTCCTTACCTGCAAATCAACCTTTTGAAGAATGAAAGGAAGGTTGCAAGCCATGTGCAAATCTTAAAAAGGCGAAACTGAGAGATGGCCATGGTGAACTTGAGCTAAAAGGATGACATAACATTATTAGCAAATTGGATTTATAAAAATCAGAATTTCCCAGCAAGACTGTCATCAACATCCATCTAATGATAAGTAAGCTCGCTAGCTGTTATAGCTTTTGTCATTAGCATAGCTAGTAAACTAGCTAGCTATTTTCTTCCTGGTTTCAACTTCCTCCTGGCAAGTTAAAGAGTACCACAGTATGAGTCATAATACCCATAAAACCAAGCGGTCAAAACAGGGAAATGGATCCAATTGTTTTTACACCATTAATGTTTCCCATATGGGATTTTAGAAATGTTTGAAAAATAAGGGCTGGGTTTCGTGTAGGCTTATCCTGGCGTGACATTTTGATAACCGTTTAAATCTCTCTAGGACAATGTGACTAGCAATATATCTGCCTGTATTTACCCCCCTAATATGCTGCTAATGTGGCTATCATAAAGAACTACAAATGCCATGATCTGGACGAGACTGCCGAATCGAGGCAAAGGTAAGCATCTCTGGATTAACTATCTAATGTTAGCTAAATGTAGTACATTTCTCTAAATGGGCAATTCTGTGAACTGTCTTGTGCAAGTTTTAAATTGACACAATACCTGTTAGCAAAGGTGTCAGCTAGAGATGACGTGCAGGAGCTTGCAGGGATTTCTAGTTTGGCATGATGTCTACTTTGATGCTACTTAGCATTTTCGAATCTGAGAGTAAATAGTTGTGCTGCTATTTTTATTGATTTGGCCAAAGCTTTTGATACGGTAGACCTTTCCATTCTTGTGGGCCGGCTAAGGAGTATTGGCATCTCTGATGGGTCTTTGGCCTGGTTTGCTAACTACTTCTCTCAGAGTGCAGTGTATAAAGTCAGAACATCTGCTGTCTCAGCCACTGCCTGTCACCAAGGGAGTACCCAAAAGCACATCACTGCACTCTATACTTCTCTGTAAACTGGTCATCTCTGTATACCCGTCGCAAGACCAACTGGTTGATGCTTATTTATAAAAACCTTCTTAGGCCTCACTCCCCCCTATCAGAGTTATCTACTGCAACCCTCATCCTCCACATACAACACCCGTTCTGCCAGTCACATTCTGTTAAAGGTCCCAAAGCTCACACATCCATGGGTCGCTCCTCTTTTCAGTTCGCTGCAGCTAGCGACTCGAACGAGCTGCAACAAACACTCAAACTGGACAGTTATCTCAATCTCTTCATACAAAGACTCAATCGTGGACACTGACAGTTGTGGCTTCTTTGTGTGATGTATTGTCTTTACCTTCTTGCCCTTTGTGCTGTTGTCTGTGCCCAATAATGTTTGTACCATGTTGTGCTGCTGCCATGTTATGTTGCTACCATGCTGTTGTCATTTGTTGCTGCCACGCTACTGTCTTAGGTCTCTCTTTATGTAGTGTTGTCTCGTGTGTTTTGTCCTATTTTTGATGTATTTTTATCTCAGCCCCCGTCCACACAGGCCTCTTGGTAGGCCATTATTGTAAATAATAATTCATTCTTAACTGACTTGCCTAGTTAAATAAAAGGTTAAAAAAATAAATGTATTGATAAGTCACCTTAGATTTCCATGGTTATCAAAACGTCACGCCAGGGTAAGCCTACACGAAACATAACCCTTATTTAAGTGTTTCTAAAATCCTCTATGGGAAAATGTTTATGGTTGAATAACTATTGGAACAATTTCCTTGTTTGAACGCTAGGTTTTATGGATATTATGAGACCACCACTGTGGGGCTCAATTGCTGCATCATCTAATACCCCATTCAAAACAACTGAGAACTCATACAAATATGAGCTCAAACTCACGCAGGTCGAAAAGTCCGGAGCTCAAGAAACCGTTCAAATCGATTTCTCATTGGAGATCGTTTTTTTCTGGGTTCCGAGTTGTTTTGAACGCACTCAAGTCGGAGATTTCAGAGTTCCCAGTTGTTCTGAACGCGGCATTCTAATCAAGTCTACTTAACGTTAGCTCGATTTTCTGGGGTCTGAAACGGATAGACAGGTAAGTTAGTCCATTGTTTTGACTGTTAAAATACAGACACTCACCGTACAGATCAATATACTTGATTAGCTGGCGAATCAGATGTGGCCGTCCCCAGAAATCATGTGTTTGGCTAGCTAGCGCTAACTTAGCAAATCAGCATCGCGATATGCAACGTATTTCTCCTTGTCAATTTCACTCTCGAAAACAACACACTTGCAATAATGACACGGGTCATATCACAAGCGTATGTGTCTAACAGCTGCTACCCAGCATCTGTCCTCATTATTTATTCCAGAAATATGTGTCGCTTCTTTCATAGCCTCATGGCTGCCATCTTCAAACTGGGGAGAGGATGTGGAACCACAGCCGGGGCAAGAGAGTCTCTCTGGGCTATGGTCGGCGTCGGTCTCCTGCCCCCCAACGGTAGGACATATCACAGGACTTTGGCTTTATTTGTCTTCCCTGAAAGAGCTGTTATGTGAAAATGTAATAGGCAACAAAGAAAAAAACTGTAGTTGGTTAATAAAAGTATCAATGTCATCCAGGCAAACTATGGATTTATTATGACCAAATAATTAGGACACCTCCTAGCCCACTAACCAGTGGTGTAAAGTGCTTAAGTAAAAAATACTTTCAATTACTACTTAAGTCGTTTTTTGGGTATCTGTACTTTACTTTACTATTTATATTTTTTGCCAACTTTTACTTCACTACATTCCTAAAGAGAATCATGTACTTTTTACTCCAACACATATGTCTGAGTGTCTGGATATCCGCCAATAAAACATGTAAGGAATTTTAAATGGTTTATACTTTTACTTTTGATACTTAAGTAGTTACCTTTTTAGCAATTCCATAATTACAAAATTACTAATAATTTGAATCGAAGTGGGCGGAGCATTTGGAATATTTGGGGCGTAGTCAACCATACAAACTGGCCAATGAGCTGACGAAGTACTTGGAAGTGGTAGATTTGAAAGTGTGTTATAAACAGACAAGACGTTTTTTTTGTTGCTGGAAAGTGTAATTATTTCACGTGAAACTACATTTTAGAAAAGGTGAGATGCGTTTTAATCTAATGTACGATGTATATATATAACAAATAAAGTGATTTTGATTGCTTTATAGCTTTGTTTCGTTGTGCTACGGCCTACGCCACAATCCGGTAAACTAAGTAGCTAGAACTAGTAGCTAACGCGTTATTAGCTAAGCTAGCTTTGCTTTGGCTAGACGAGATGCAAATGGTTAGCGAGCTGGTTATTTACATCAGGGTCCGTTGTCTGCTTGTTGATTCACACATCAGGAGGATATATCGCACTATAGCGTAGATGTCCTGTGTGAATGGTTAGCTAGGCGTACAGTCATTAGCTGCCTCAATATCCATTAGCTAACGTAACGACGGTAACGTTAGCTACATTCTTTGCAGAGATGTTGGAGGAGGAACATACAGACAGACAGCACCAACTTGCCATGTTGTGTCAGAAGCTCGACCGAATTAAAACAAGATGTCTAATCGAAGGTAATCACACCATTTCATTCGTTCCATGGCGAAGACAACATGCCTCATATACTGTACATAATGATATGCCCCTATAAGGCAACTGAGTTTGCAAATGGTCACTCACTGTCTTTTTTTCCCTCCCATTTTCATGCAGATGACACTGATAACATCAACCAGGCCATTGGCTCAAATTCGCCTGAAACGTGTCTAGCATATCTGATGGTCTTGGAGAAGAAAGGAGACCCTCACTTGGATCATAGTCATCTCACAAAGCTTACAGACTTCTATACCCGTGTATTCTCAACTATGCCACTGGGAAAACACTGCCAAAATGAGAGCTATGCCAGAATGCTGGTCAGATTTGCAGAGCTGAATGTGTGAGTGAACCATGATCATACTGTTCCATGAGAGGCTTGAGCTTTGTTTTGCAACATGTTCCTCTGATGACTGTACCTAGCTATATCAGTAAATACAATGTGTTGTGTGTGTTAATAATATTAAAGTGGCAATCTAGGATTTGGGTAAACTACAACGTGGTCACCCAGCCACTGTTTTTGGTTAACGGCTGAGGGATAAGGCTAGAAATGTAACCATTCTCAAATTCATGGATGCAAGGACTGACTATGCATGAGATCAAAATTATAGTTTTATCTATATTTTGAAGCTATTCTGTGTTTGTTTACAATGACATCGTTTACAAATAATGGAAGTAAAATAAGTTTAGATGTTGGGTTCTCTGATGGATTACAACAGTTGAACTAAGCTCTGGTGGCATTTATACTAGTAAATTATTTTATTCCAAAAATCAATGGCTTATTTCCAAATTTAAGTAAAGAAATGTATGTACCAATCTCAGATTGCCCCTTTAACAGACAACCTTTTGGTATTTTGTTTTTTCCATCATATGGTCGAATGAGTCCTTTAATTTCTTTCAGAATTCAAGACCCCAGTGGGGCAGAGGGCAACTTCAATGTTGCGACTACACACTGCCAGGATTTCGCTTTTGTCCACATTGCACATGCTCAGTTTGAACTGTCTCAAGGTAGAGAGATGCACAACAATCTTTGGTTTCGACTGGCATAGATTATTTATACACACAGACAACAAAACTTGGGTTATTGACTCAACTTTAGCTCAATGCTTTTACCAGCTTTTTCATATTCACCCAATACAGTACACACCCATAGCAACTATTGAATCTCTAACATGTTATTCATATCCTGACAATGATGCATGCATCAGTCCAATCTGGGAAACTCACATTCAGAAACTCCATACTGCTGCAGGAAAGTATTATTGGTATCTAGTCAGTAAGATAATTATTTCTTTACTATCCCATCTCAAAAGGCAACACAAAGAAAAGTACTTGGATACTTCAGAGGGCCATTGAACTGAATGCCAAACCCAACGACCTGCTGGAGGCTGCGATGCAGAACTTGACACTGGGCAAAGCAGAACTTCTTTCCTCTGAGGATAAGGAAAATGTACCAGGTTAG
Organism: Brachymystax lenok tsinlingensis; assembly: GCA_030435695.1. Classification (NCBI taxonomy): domain Eukaryota; kingdom Metazoa; phylum Chordata; class Actinopteri; order Salmoniformes; family Salmonidae; genus Brachymystax; species Brachymystax lenok. The sequence continues at coordinate 78,011,693 of CM059789.1, forward strand.
TTATGTCCAAGTTCCAATCCCATTTGAGATTAGTATTAACCGGAAACCCATCTAAAAAAATGTTTTACGTCAAAGACAAATATAGTATATACATGAACATGTTTCTTCACCCTAGATTTGAATGAAATCACCACTTTTATGCTACTTTAGGGTTCTAGTACTGTATTCTAATTGTCTTAATGTGTTGTCAAAACTATTTTTCTTTCAGTCTCAACTTATAATATAAATGGTTCTGCAAAAAAATGGCAAAGAATTTCGCAAAGTCTCCAGAAACTCAGACGGTACAGGCGACTTGCAGCTCTCCAGTATATTTTCTTCAGGGTAAAAGACAAGTGTTTTTTTGTGTGCCATTTACAGTGCCAAGTTCTCACCCCAAGCTTTTCTCTGTTTGGATTTACATTCTTCTATTCTGTTTCGTAAAAAATATTGTTGACACTTCTTCTCATTCTCTTAGAACAACGGAACCACGGAATGGACCCCTAGAGGACCAGGCTCCTACTTGGAGGTCTCGGTCTCAACGAAAGAGAGCTGTTGGCATAGTAATGTTTGATTTTAGTATTTTAAAGATCCTACATTTAGTTTTTATTAGTAGTAGTTTTAAGTTGAGGGGTGGGGGGGGGTTGATACAGTTACATATTGCAATATTACTTTGGACGATATTGTATCGATACTTTGACTAAAAGTATCGATTGTGTTTTTTGCTAGGTAGCGTTAGCTAGCGCTAGTTGGTTGTATCTGCGCCAAAAGTCTGGTATTTTTCATCCTATAGCTTGTTCTCCATCTTTTTAAATAGTTAGCTAACATGTTGCTCGCAGTTTTATTTTCATGACTGATCAAAACTTGTTTTTATTATGGCTTTCTTGTCTCTGCAGCAGACATAGTGAGCAATATGTTTGGAACATCAAATCGCAATAAAATCACATTATCGAATCACAATACATATAGAATCGTGAGATTCGCAGTGAGGGGGAAAAAAGTATTTGATCCCCTGCTGATTTTGTACGTTTGCCCACTGACAAAGAAATAATCAGTCTATAATTTTAATGGTAGGTTTATTTGTGAGAGACCGAGACAGAATAACAACAAAATAATCCAGAAAAACTCATGCGAATTTTTTTTACAAATTGATTTGCAATTTAATGAGGGAAATAAGTATTTGACCCCTCTGCAAAACATGACTTAGTACTTGGTGGCAAAACCCTTGTTGGCAATTACAGAGGTCAGACGTTTCTTGTAGTTGGCCACCAGGTTTACACACATCTCAGGGGGGATTTTGTCCCACTCCTCTTTGCAGATCTTCTCCAGGTCATTAAGGTTTCGAGGCTGACGTTTGGCAACTCGAACCTTCAGCTCCCTCCACAGATTTTCTAAGGGATTAAGGTCTGGAGACTGGCTAGGCCACTCCAGGACCTTAATGTGCTTCTTCTTGAGCCACTCCTTTGTTGCCTTGGCCGTGTGTTTTGGGTCATTGTCATGCTGGAATCCCCATCCACGACCCATTTTCAATTCCCTGGCTGAGGGAAGGAGGTTCTCACCCAAGATTTGACGGTACATGGCCCCGTCCATCGTCCCTTTTGATGCAGTGAAGTTGTCCTGTCCTCTTAGCATAAAAACACCCCCAAAGCATAATGTTTCCACCTCCATGTTTGACGGTGGGGATGGTGTTCTTTGGGTCATAGGCAGCATTCCTCCTCCTCCAAACACGTTGAGTTGATGCCAAAGAGCTCCATTTTGGTCTCATCTGACCACAACACTTTCACCCAGTTGTCCTCTGAATCATTCAGATGTTAATTGGCAAACTTCAGACGGGCATGTATATGTGCTTTCTTGAGCAGGGGGACCTTACGGGCGCTGCAGGATTTCAGTCCTTCACGGCATAGTGTGTTACCAATTGTTTTCTTGGTGACTATGGTCCCAGCTGCATTGAGATCATTGACAAGATCCTCCCGTGGAGTTCTGGGCTGATTCCTCACCGTTCTCATGATCATTGCAACTCCACGAGGTGAGATCTTGCATGGAGCCCCAGGCCGAGGGAGATTGACAGTTCTTTTGTGTTTCTTCCATTTGCGAATAATCGCACCAACTGTTGTCACCTTCTCACCAAGCTGCTTGGCGATGGTCTTGTAGCCCATTCCAGCCTTGTGTAGGTCTACAATCTTGTCCCTGACATCCTTGGAGAGCTCTTTGGTCTTGGCCATGGTGGAGAGTTTGGAATCTGATTGCTTCTGTGGACAGGTGTCTTTTATACAGGTAACAAACTGAGATTAGGAGCACTCCCTTTATGAGTGTGCTCCTAATCTCAGCTCGTTACCTGTATAAAAGACACCCGGGAGCCAGAAATCTTTCTGATTGAGAGGGGGTCAAATACTTATTTCCCTCATTAAAATGCAAATCAATTTATATTTGTTGTTGTTGTTGTTGTTATTCTGTCTCTCACTGTTAAAATAAACCTGCCATTAAAATTATAGACTGATCATTTCTTTGTCAGTGGGCAAACGTACAAAATCAGCAGGGGATCAAATACTTTTTTCCCTCTCTGTACATGTCGTATCGTTACCTAAGTATTGTGAGAATATATCGTGAGCCCTAGTTTTAAAGTAGTTTTTCCATCACTTCTCTGGCTTTAAATCATCTCCTGTTCTGTATTATCCTTCCCTCTAGCCAGGGAGAGTGCCTGTAGTCCACCGCTCTATCTCAGAAATGGATGATGATGACAGTGATGGAAGACAAGTGAAGAGGAGGGAAGCTCTCATCCCAAGTAGCTTGTCCAGGTAAGCATTTAAAAAAAAAAAAAAAAAACCTATTTCAAGGAAACCCATTCAGAACACACAGGGTAACAAAGCCTAAACTGATGAATGGAACTTTGTTTTAGGCAAACATCTGGTTCAAATGCCATGTTCAACTTGTCCTCGGCCAAAAGCGTGTTGAAGATGGGGACTTCCTCAGTCTAAAGGTTTGTGAATGAAAATCCCCACCGTTCGCTTGTAATTATAGATTGCGTAAGAATTTTTTCACGCCCGCCCAACTGTTTACAATTATATAAAATAACATGGAGAGCAGTGCGTGTGATATCTTACAGTATTCTATTTTAAAGTCTATTTTAAAAAGTTGATTGGACAATCATATCATTGTTGATTTGCTCTCTCAGACACCTATCATTAGCCCTGAGCCACGCCCGTGGAGGACATGGGAATGGTGGACTCCACCACTACACTGCTGCATGGGCAAGATAGGAGAGATGCCACTAGGATGGAAGGTAGGTACCTTATACATTGAAGTGAAACCATTTTGACCTAGTAGTTGATGGTGCAACAAGCTTGGTGAAAAGCAGTAGTTGGTGCACACCCACATATTCAAAGAGGTGCTCACTAACGGAATGGTGAACTTGTGAAAAAGTTTCTCGCTCATATCGAGTTTATGTTCTCTGCTGTTTCAATGGTAGATACCACTGACAATATAAACCAGATAATCGGTTCCAACTCCCTGAGGCTTGCCGGATCTATCTGACTAATCTGGAGAAGAGGGGCAATCCTCAGACAGACACTAACCTTCTCCTGAAGCTGAAGGACTGCTATTCCAGAGTCTTCTCCAGACTGCCATTGGGAATGTACAGCAAAACGAAAGCTATGCCAAGATGCTGGTCCGATTCGCTGAACTCAAGGGGTGAGTGTACTTCAGGATGTTTTGGGGTATTAAGAAAAATCATATTCAGATATGTTTCCATTGTTCTAGAATTGGTTTGATGGCTGTCTATAAATGTCCTCTGTAGCATTGATGACCCAGATGATGCTCGGGACAACTTCATCGTTGTGAGATCCAACTGCAAAGGCTTTGCCTTTGTGCACATAGCACATGCTCAGTTTGAGGTCGCTCAAGGTAGATTGCCCGTTTTGTATTTTACATAAACGATTGTGCATAATATAGAGTTTTGATACTAAAGAGATTTTTGTTCATATTCTTCCAATAGGTCAGGTCAAGAAAGGCACCTCAATACTACAGAAAGCCCTTCAGGTGAGCACAAAGCCCACTGAACTAATTGAGATGGCAATGCAGAAGCTAAAAGCCGGGAATTACCAGTTTCTCCCAGCAGAAGACCGAGAGAGTGTCCCAGGTAGGTTTCATTTACGTTTAGTCAATTATGCTGTATGTCTTGGTGTTCATTAGGGAATGGAAAACGTAGTCACTCTGTTTTCTCCTGTTTGGTACCTAATGAACATGACCCTGTTCATCCTGACTACAAAGTGATAACAGCTTAAAGCTTGCAAACCTGATGTAAGTTTTAGTTGAATAGATTCCTTAAGTGTGTTTCTTTTACAGAGGCACAGTCCCACGGGTCGTTGAGACTGTCAAACTATGGTAGAGAGAGGGAGCCGGAGATTCCCGCCCGTTTACCTCTGAGCCAGACACAGCCCAAACCCTCAAGCATTGAGCTGTCTTCAGGGTGGAAAATGCCCGCCCGTGTCAGCCGAGTCGTGTCTCCAGAGGTTTGGCTTGCTATTTTATTTTTGGGGTTACAACTGTGTCATCAACATAAATTGCTAGCATCAAACTCCAATTTACTTTGTTTGTTCTTATGGCTGAGTTAAAACCACATTTCTGTCTCTCTTTGCCTCTGTTTTGACACTCTTAACACATGTTTTTGTTTTCTTTTGGATTCTTCTATTTTAACCTCTGGGTTTATCTGTGTGTTTGGTCGTCATCAGGAGAAGCGCACCCCTCCTGATCTCAGGCCCATTCCACGTCTGGTGGACTCTCTGCCCACCCCATCCCTCCCTCTCCCGTCCCGACTCAACCCACCTGTCGCCTGCCAGACGCCCAACTACAAAGACCCCAGGGCCAACAGGTGAGGGGGCTGGAGTGGACATATATCTGACATAAAATCTCTTGTACAATGATCCTAATCCCCATAATCTAATGATTCTATTTCAGCTCTTGAGATATTAGGAAATGCTATTGTCAGTGTTGGGGAAGCTACCCTGAAAAATCTGGTTTATCAAGCTACAAATTACTTTCCACTGCAAGAAGTTGAGTTACAGTAAAGCTACCCTCAAAAAAATAGATAGTTTGTGTAACTAAAGTTACTTTGAAAAGGTTACTTTGAGAACTACCTCTTGAAAAAGGATCATATTTAATTCTGAACTGTCATAGTGCAAAGTTAAGACTGTCATCCATACTGTGACGTGGCGTAAGTAACGGTCACGGCAGACAGTGTGGTGAGATCTGAGTGTGTTTCGTCTTGGAATCAAGGGGAAAGACGCAAAAAGTAGGACTTTCTCTGACACTTGTATTCCCTTCTACTCAGTTACGTTACCCCCGTGGTCAAGAGGAACCCTCCATTTGCGGCCCCTCTCTCAGCAGCCCATAAAGCCGGCCCTGCCCAGCAGCAGCCGTGCACCCCCCTTAGCCAGGTGTCCTATGCCCAACAAAACCACCAGGTAAACCCCCAAACGGCATCCATGGGATTTCCCTGATCACTTGAGACGCGGTCAGGAGGAACTAACTCATGGCCCTAGTTATGTTCTCTATTTGTGAGTTTTCTGTTTTAAGTTATAGGCTTATGTCAAATTAAATGTGAACTTGATGGTTGAATGACTATGCACTTGTTCCTTACTTCAGGGTTCCGCCGCTGCTCTCTCGAACGAGTCCATCATGATAAAGGGTAAACAGTTCCTCGTCCTGAAAATGATTGGCCGAGGTGGATCCAGTAAGGTAGGGTGTAGTTGTCTTGTTCAATAGGGCACAATGTAACAAAAGCTCTCAAACATTGTGCAACGGAAAACAAAAGACAGAGTTACTTGTTGGACAATTTAAGATTGTACTTCCCTGTTTCAATTTGTTTGAAACAGGAAGATACCAGGGAAGTACTACAGGTGTTTGGATGGCAGATTTTAGCTGTTTTTTTCAGCTGTTTGATGGTAGGTTCTCTGTCATTTCAGGTGTACCAGGTTCTGGACCAACGGAATCAGCTGTTTGCTGTGAAGTATGTGAACCTGGAGGAGGCTGATGCCCAGACAGTGGAGAGCTACAAGAACGAGATCGAGCATCTCAATCGCCTGCAGCAGTACAGTGATCAGATCATCAAGCTGTATGATTAGTGAGTGCTCACTTCTCTGACTTATTCCGCTAGGGTCTAGCAATTAATTATTTAGATTTCTTTGATAAAAATGCATACTCTGTACATCCAAAACACAACAGAAACTGGTGGTACTGGTACATGCATAAATATAGTCACATGATCTACATAAAAAAAAAAAAAAAAGGATAACACAACATATTTTTTTATTTTAGTTATGTTTTTTTTTTTTTTTACACCATTTGTGATATCCAGTTGGTAGTTACAATCTTGTCTCATCGGTCTTGTATCAACTCACCAACGGGAGAGGCGAAGGTCGAGGCATGCGTCCTACGAAACATGACCCGCCAAGCTGCACTGCTTTTTAGCACCTGCTCGTTTAACCTGGAAGCCAGCCGCACCAATGTGTCGGAGGAAACACTGTTCAACTGACGACTGACCCGCCACAAGGAGTCGCTAGAGTGCGATGAGCCAAGGAAAGCCCCCCCGGCTAAACCCTCCCCTAACCCGGAAAGACGCTGGGGCAATTGTGCACCGTCCTATGGGACTCCCGGTCACGGCCGGCTGTAACACAGCCTGGGATCGAACCCCAGACTGTAGTGAAGCCTCAACACTGCAATGCAGTGCCTTAGACCGCTGTGCCACTCGGGAGGCCCCAACACAACGTATTTCGCTTGTGGTCCTCTGTTCCATCCCACTATACATGTCCAGTGAGCAGTGCTTTTTATCAGTCAAGTTCTCTTTTATTCCAGTGAAATAACCAACAGCTACATCTACATGCTGATGGAATGTGGCAACCTGGACCTCAACACCTGGCTACGAAACCGTAAAACTGTCAACCCACTGGAGAGGAAGTTCTACTGGAAGAATATGCTGGAGGCAGTCCAGACCATCCACAAACATGGTTATCTCTCCCTCTATCTTGAACTCTATCTCTCGTCATCAGTAATCCTTCTGTTTTCTAAGTTCCTCATACCCAAACATTGCACTCTCTCTATAAGAAGCTTTTTCGTTTTTTCAGTAACTTTTTTTTTTTTGTGTGTAGGTATTGTCCATAGTGACTTGAAGCCAGCCAATTTTGTGATTGTGAATGCTTCCCTGAAATTGATCGACTTTGGCATTGCAAACCGCATCCAGCCTGATGTGACAAGCATTATGAAAGATTCTCAGGTAAGAGCATAACCCCCATCTCTAACTGTAGTTAATAATGTATGTATGCATAACCAGAAGCTTGCCAAAATAAGGATATTGATCTTCAAGAAAAAAAATCCTAAACACAGGTGGGGACCTTGAACTACATGCCTCCCGAAGCCATCAAAGACACTTCATCCCAGCCAGGGAAGGCAAGCTCTAAGGTGAGCTGATGTCCCTTCCTTCCAAAACAATGTATTTTAATACATGCATATTCCATATGGACTCATTTATATCAATGTTGGAAGATTATGCATGTGTAATGATGTATAATAAGTCTCTTTGTTGATTTGATTCATAGATTAGTACTAAAGGTGATGTGTGGTCCCTTGGTTGCATCATGTACTGCATGACCTATGGGAAGACTCCATTCCAGACCATCACCAACCAGATCACCAAGCTACACGCCATCATTGACCCGACCCATGAGATAGAGTTCCCTGACATTGCAGAGAAGGATCTGCTAGATGTGTTGAAGGTGAGTGATTCCATTCATTCCGCTATGTATTGGCTTTTTGGTTGAGTTTTGAATGACATGGATAAATAGGATCTGATGGGATGTTTGTTTTTCTACCACCAGAGGTGCTTGGTACGAAACCCAAGGGAGCGGATATCCATCGCGGAGCTGCTGGAGCATTCATACCTAAAGCTTCAGTCTCAGCAACAGTCACCTGCGCCAGGTACATTAACACCCAAACATTATGCATATTTATACCTCATATCTGCCATAATACCAAGTGTTTTTATGTTTTAATAAGAAAAAGAATTGCAACAACTTTAATTTTGACTTCCTCTATCTCCTTTCAGCACCTCCTGACAATAACGATCTGAAGAGGATCCTCAACGAGCTCGCTGCCTTACAGTCTCCCAACAGCATTGCCAGGGCTGCTAATGTAAGCATAACAGTGTGGAATTTCCAATAATATTCATCTCATCGTCATTTGCTTTTAACTGACTGGTATTTTCTCTGCAATCGACAGAACTTGGCGAAAATGTGCAACAGTGGTCGGAAACTGGACGCTGCAGGGTGTGTAAAGTCATCCAGCCTGCTCAACTGGAAGATGTGATCTGGCCATGTAGATGCTCCACTGATGGCCTAAAAAACCCCATAGGGGTCAGTAGATGGGACTCCATTTCTAGCCTAAGTCGTGCTTTACCCAAGAGATACCCTGCCCATGCCATGCTTCAGCACAATCTGAAAAATACATCTGCTTGGCAGTACACTGGCTTTGTTTGAATACTCTGAAAATGTATCCTTCCTTCTCCTTCTTGAAGTAATCACTGATCTGACATGTCTGGATTGGTGAAAGCTATGAAGTGGAACCTTTGCTTTTATTCTAGCCATGTTAGATCAGTGCTGACACCGAGGATGGGAGGAAAGAAGGAAGCATTTTAACCGTTTTTAAGCAGGGTCCATATCTGCCCTACAGAGCTCTACCATCTCCATGTTTTATCCTCTCATGTCCTCATGACTTCCCCTTGCTTGCATCTTGAAGGATATGGATCTACACTTGTTTTTTTAAAGACGGGACACTTTTTTTGTTTCTTTACTTTACACATTTTACTGTACTCTCAAACATGTAACTACAAAAAATGCTCAACAAATAAACTAGCTTAACCGTATTATTGATGTTTGTTTATTTCAGCTGTCTATTTCATCTGTAGTTATATACAGTTGAAGTCGGAAGTTTACATACACCTTAGCCAAATACATTTAAACTCAGTTTCACAATTCCGGACATTTAATCCTAGTATAAATTCCCTGTCTTAGGTCAGTTAGGATCACCACTTTATTTTAAGAATGTTAAAATGTCAGAATAAGAGTGCAGAATGATTTCAGCTTTTATTTCTTTCATCACATTCCCAGTCAGAAGAATACATACACTCAATTAGTATTTGGTAGCATTGCCTTTAAGTTGTTTAACTTGGGTCAAATGTTTCAGGTAGCCTTCCACAAGCTTCCCATAAATTGGGTGAATTTTGTCCCATTCCTCCTGACAGAGCTGGTGTAACTGAGTCAGGTTTGTAGGCCTCCTTGCTTGTGCTTTTTCAGTTCTGCCCACACATTTTCTATGGGATTGAGGTCAGGGCTTTGTGATGGCCACTCCAATACCTTGACTTTGTTGTCCTTAAGCCATTTTGCCACAACTTTGGAAGTATGCTTGGGGTCATTGTCCATTTGGAAGACCCATTTGTGACCAAGCTTTAACTTCCTGACTGATGTCTTGAGATGTTGCTTCAATATATCCACATTTTTTCTTTCTCATGATGCCATATATTTTGTGAAGTGCACCAGTCCCTCCTGCAGCAAAGCACCCCCACAAAATGATGCTGCCACCCCCATGCTTCACGATTGGGATGGTGTTCTTCGGCTTGCAAGCATCCCCCTTTTTCCTCCAAACATAACGATGGTCATTATTGGCCAAACAGTTCTATTTTTGTTTCATCAGACCAGAGGACATTTCTCCAAAAAGTACGATCTTTGTCCCCATGTGCAGTTGCAAACCGTAGTCTGGGTTTTTTATGGCGGTTTTGGAGCAGTGGCTTCTTCCTTGCTGAGCGGCCTTTCAGGTTATGTCGATATAGGACTCATTTTACTGTGGATATAGATACTTTTTGGTCTTGTACAAGTGGTGAGCAATCAGCCCTTGATTAACTCACCAACTCCACAATCAGCCCCAATTAGTCCTGGCCGGAGAGCCCGTCGAGACCTGGCACATCCAGCAGATGGAGCCATTGCCTTGTGATGTACACTCCATCTGTCACCAGGCCTCGACAAGTCTCCCCCTGGTGGCTGACCTGCTGTACGCCACTATATATATATATATATATATATACATACATACAGTGGGGGAAAAAAGTATTTAGTCAGCCACCAATTGTGCAAGTTCTCTCACTTAAAAAGATGAGAGAGGCCTGTAATTTTCATCATAGGTACACTTCAGCTATGACAGACAAAATGAGGAAAAAAAATCCAGAAAATCACATTGTAGGATTTTTTATGAATTTATTTGCAAATTATGGTGGAAAATAAGTATTTGGTCAAAGGAGTGGCTCAAAAAAACATGACTTAGTACTTGGTGGCAAAACCCTTGTTGGCAATCACAGAGGTCAGACATTTCTTGTAGTTGGCCACCAGGTTTGCACACATCTCAGGAGGAATTTTGTCCCACTCCTCTTTGCAGATCTTCTCCAAGTCATTGTTTCGAGGCTGACGTTTGGCTGCTCAAACCTTCAGCTCCCTCCACAGATTTTCTATGGGATTAAGGTCTGGAGACTGGCTAGGCCACTCCAGGACCTTCATGTGCTTCTTCTTGAGCCACTCCTTTGTTGCCTTGGCCGTGTGTTTTGGGTCATTGTCATGCTGGAATACCCATCCACGACCCATTTTCAATGCCCTGGCTGAGGGAAGGAGGTTCTCACCCAAGATTTGACGGTACATGGCCCCGTCCATCGTCCCTTTGATGCGGTGAAGTTGTCCTGTCCCCTTAGCAGAAAAACACCCCCAAAGCATAATGTTTTCACGTCCATGTTTGACGGTGGGGATAGTGTTCTTGGGGTCAAAGGCAGCATTCCTCCTCCTCCAAACACAGCGAGTTGAGTTGATGCCAAAGAGCTGCATTTTGGTCTCATCTGACCACAACTCTATCACCCAGTTGTCCTCTGAATCATTCAATGTTCATTGGCAAACTTCAGACGGGCATGTATATGTGCTTTCTTGAGCAGGGGGAACTTGCGGGCGCTGCAGGATTTCAGTCCTTCACGGCGTAGTGTGTTACCAATTGTTTTCTTGGTGACTATGGTCCCAGCTGCCGTGTAGTTCTGGGCTGATTCCTCACCGTTCTCATGATCATTGCAACTCCACCAGGTGAGATCTTGCATGGAGCCCCAGGCCGAGGGAGATTGACAGTTCTTTTGTGTTTCTTCCATTTGTGAATAATCGCACCAACTGTTGTCACCTTCTCACCAAGCTGCTTGGCGATGGTCTTGTAGCCCATTCCAGCCTTGTGTAGGTCTACAATCTTGTCCCTGACATCCTTGGAGAGCTCTTTGGTCTTGGCCATGGTGGAGAGTTTGGAATCTGATTGATTGCTTCTGTGGACAGGTGTCTTTTATACAGGTAACAAACTGAGATTAGGAGCACTCCCTTTAAGAGTGTGCTCCTAATCTCAGCTCATTACCTGTATAAAAGACACCTGGGAGCCAGAAATTTTTCTAATTGTGAGGGGGTCAAATACTTATTTCCCTCATTAAAATGCAAATCAATTTATAACATTTTTCACATGCGTTTTTCTGGATTTTTTTGTTGTTATTCTGTCTCTCACTGTTCTAATAAACCTACCATAAAAATTATAGACTGATCATTTCTTTGTCAGTGGGCAAACGTACAAAATCAGCAGGGGATCAAATACTTTTTTCCCTCACTGTACCAGTGAACACCACCTCTTCCATGGCAATAGGAGACACCTTATTTATCTCTATAATCAGCCAGGGAGTGGAAGAATCCTGTCTAAACAAAAGTAGGCTTGAACGAAACGCTTGTGCATGGAAATTCAGTTTAAAGTTTGGTACGGATATTCCTCCTATGTCTTTCCCTCTTTAAACGTTTGTTAATTTTATCCTTGATTGCTTACCTTGTCATACATTTTGAAACCGCGCTATGGATTTTTTCCCAATCACCAGAAGTGGGAGACAAGGGAATCATTGCACTACAGAAATTCAGCCGTGGCAATATTCATTTTGACAATAGATATTCTTCCGGTTAAAGCAACTGGGATGTTAGTTCATCTACTGAGGTCGGATTTAATTGATTTGAGCGTTCTGTTAAAGTTTCTGGCAATGGTTTTATCTAAGAAAGAAAATATATCTATTCACAAATATTTAAAATGGGAAACGAATGGGATTCCATAAATAGAGACGGAGTCCTCCATCGGGGTCTTGAGAGGCAGTAGGGCAGATTTGGTTAGATTTATTTTATAACTTGAGACAAAGCTGAATTCATAATGAGATGACGTGATCCGTAGAATTGAGCGATATTGGTGTCGAATTGCCTGGGCCAGAGGCTCTAAGAGTCTTCTCCAGGTCCTGATTAGCTCACTCCGACTTGCCGTTAGACTGATGGTGAAACCCGGAGGAGAGGCTGGACTACGACCCAATGAGTGTGCAGAACGTCTTCCAGAACCGGGACGAGAACTGAGGACCACGTTCGGAGACCATGTCCACCGGAAGTCCATGGATTTGGAAGACATGCTGCACCATGAGCTGGGCCGTCTCCTTGGCAGACGGTAGCTTGTGGAGGGGAATGAAATGAGCGGCTTTGGAAAACCTGTCCACCACTGTGAGGATAGTGGTGTTGCCATCAGACGAAGGGAGACCAGCGACGAAGTTCAGGGATATATGTGACCATGGACGGTGAGGAACAGGAAGAGGTTGAAGGAGGCTAGCCGGAGCTTGCAGAGAAGTCTTATTCTGAGCACAGACAGTGCAGGCGGCAACAAACGCGGAGATGTCAGGGACCATGGTGGGCCAGCAAAAGCATTGTCACACAAAGGCCAGGGTCCAACAGGAGCCAGAGTGGGAAGCAAGTCTGGAGGAATGAGACCATTCCAGGAACGGGGAGCGGGCCACGTCTGGGACAAACATGGGAACGTTACGCCTCACAGACCTGGTTGTCTATTCCCCAGATGAGTGTAGCATCCAGACACAAGGTAGGAAGGATAGTCTTGGGGACCGGATGGATTCATATGGGAGCTGTGGTGAAGTGGTGCTTAAGGTCCAGGAACTGCTCTCACCTTTCTGGTATCCATCTGCACATTACCAGCAGCCAAGGAAGGAGATGGTGGAGCGATGGAACTCGCATTTCTCTGCTTCAACAAAAAGCTGGTTCTCCAGGAGACTCTGGAGGACCTGTTGAACACGGAGAACGTGTTCTTGAGCTGAGCGGGGTTAAACAAAGATGTCGTCGAGGTAGACGAACACGAACCAATTCAACATGTCGCGGAGAAAGTCGTTAACCAGGGCCTGAAACACAGCAGGGGCATTGGTCAGACCAAATGGCATCATCAGGTATTCGTAGTGTCCGCTAGCAGTGTTGAATGCTGTTTTCCGCTCGTCACCTTCCAGCATCAGATGGTCGGCGTTCCGCAGGTCCACCTTAGAAAAAATGGTGGCCCCCTGGAGCGGCTCGAAAGCTGAGGCGATGAGTGTTAGTGGGTACTGGTTTTTAACCGTGATGTCATTGAGGGCCCAGTAGTCGATGCACGGGCGCAGGGTTTTGTCCCTCTTATCCACAAAGAAGAACCCTGCGCCGGCGGGGGAGGTAAAAGGACGGATACACCTTGCAGCCAGGGAGTTGTTGATGTACGTCTCCATAGCCTTGGTCTCCGGACCTGACAGTGAATACAGCCATCCCTGGGGTGGTATATTGCCCGGGAGAAGGTTGGTCCCACAGTCATAGGGTCGATGTGGAAGAAGCGAAGTGGCCCGGGCCTTGCTGAAAAACTCCAGGAGGTCCTGGTACTCTGCGGGAATGGTGGAGAGGTCTGATGCTTCTTCTGAGCCCACAGGAAGACATCCCAAGGAAGGCTGCGCCGATCTCCGGCAACGGGCATGGCAGAACGGGCTCCAGCCCATGATAGCACCAGCAGTCCAGTTGATACAGGGATTGTGATGCTGGAGCCAAGAAAACCCCAATACCACGGGAACCTGAGGAGACTTAATGAGCATGAACTACATCGACTCACTGTGGTTCCCTGACACTCGCAGGTTGATAGGAGTAGTATTGCGGGTGACTCAGCCTATAGAGCGCCCATCCAGTGCTCAATTGTCCATGGGAATGGAGAGGGGCTGAGTGGGGATGCCCAGCTCTGACACCAGGGTAGCGTCCATGAAACTCTCATCGACCCCAATGAGTCAATGAGAACCTGGAGAGATTTCGACTGGCTGCCCCAGAGCAGGATGGCATGGAGAGGGGTGTGAGTAAGGGGAGAAGGAATATTCTCTGTATGACCCACCAGAGCACTCGTACCTACTTATGAGCCTGGTCTTTTAATGGACAGGTAGACACGTAATGACCGGTAGTCCCGCAATATAGACAACTCTTTGTGTTAAGTCTGTGTAAATGTTCTGCTGGAGACAGCCTAGCTCTGCCTAGTTGCATCGGCTCCAGGAAGAGGCAAGTCGGCAGACCTCGGAGACTCTCGGGAACGTGGACGTGGACGCCGGGGAACTCCGGGATTTCTCGGAGGCGAGGCAGGACCGGAATCAGACCTCCTCTCCCTTGACCACCGATCCGGATGGTCAAGGTGATGAGCAAGTCGAGATCCTAGGGAGCTCCCGGGCTGCGAGCTCGTCTTTAACCTCCTCCCATGAAGGAACACGTCGAACAGGGCTTCCGGGTTCCAGGCACTCTCAGCTGCCAATGTGAGAGAATCCACTGTATAGTCTGCCACACTACGGGAGTCCTGACGTAGTTGGAGCTGCTTACGAGCTGCCTCTCTCCCGGACAACAGAGAATCAAACACTTTACGTACCTTCTGCCATGAATTCCTACAGACTGAGGCAAACGGTGGATTGCTGCTCCCACACTGCCGTAGCCCAGGCAGGAGCCCTCCCAGACATCAGCGTTATCAAGTACGCTATCCTCGAGCGATCCTAGGGAAATGAGGAGGGCTGCAGCTCAAAGATGAGAGAACACTGGGAGAGAAACGCCCAGCAGGATCCTGGATCTCCAACATAGCGCTCCGGAGGAGGTAAGCAGGGTTCTCGGGAAGCCGGGGTAGATTGGGGAGAGGCGCCACTGATAGCGGGGTAACTGACACTCTGGGGGGGTTCTGTAGTGGCGGGCTGCCTAACAGACAATCTGCCGAATTGCTCCAGCAATGTATGGAAGGCACGGTCATGGCGTTCTGGCCAGGTCTGGAATCCTAGTCCGACTCTGCTGGGTTGGTCATGGCCAGTACATACTATCAGACCTCAGGATAAGACCCATGCAGACAGTTTAAATCACAAATGTTTATTAACAAAACAGGGGGCAGGCAGACGACAGGTCAAGGGCAGGCAGAAGTCGGTAATCCAGGGCAGAGTCAGAAAGGTAGAGAACGGCAGGCAGACTCAGGCTCAGGGCAGGCAGAGTGGTCAAAACCGGAAAAACTAGAAAAACACGGGCTAGGGAGAAACAGGAGAACGGGAAAAACACGCTGGTAGGCTTGACGAGACAAGACAAACTGGCAACAGACAAACAGAAAACACAGGTATAAATGCACAGGGGATGATGGAGAAAATGAGCAACACTTGGAGGGTGGTGGAGAAACATATCAAGGTGTGACAAACTCGATGGATAGCAAATTCTGCTCTCCGTCCTATCAATACATTTAGTTCTGTCTTGCCCCCTGTTTTGACTTTGGAGAAAGTAGTCGCTACCGAGTCTGTTTGTTGAGGATGCTCTAACGTTGTTAACAACGTTTCCAATTCTGATATCTTCTTTAATTGTGATGTATTCAGCCCAGATCCAAATGCAGTTGCATTATTTTTTGACCCGTAAGAGTCTAAGCCCTGTCTAAAAAAATCTAAAGAAAGTTTGTTCTGAAGTGTAAAAAGAAAGATCATAAAACATTATTATTTATACACAGTACCAGTCAAAAGTTTGGACACCTACTAATTTCAGGGTTTTTCTTCATTTTTACTATTTTCTACATTGTAGAACAATAGTGAAGACATCAAAGCTATGAAATAACACATATGGAAAATAGTAAAAATGAAGATAACCCCCTGGAATGAGTAGGTGACTGGTACTGTACATGTCCTAACCAGAAGCCATGGAACAGGCAACATCCGCATCGAGCTAAAGGCTTGAGCTGCCGCTTTCAAGGAGCGGGAAACCAATCTGGAAACTTATAAGAAATCCAGCTATGCCCTCAGGCGAACCCTCAAACAGGCAAAGAATCAATAGAGGACTAAGATTGAATGCGTAGTCACTTTACAAATTACCTCGACTAACCTGTACCCCTGCACATTGACTCGGTACCGGTACCCCCTGTATATAGCCTCTTTATTGTTATGTCATTTTCTTGAGTAACTTTTTGATAATTTTTTTTTATTATTATTTTAGTTTATTTAGGAAATATTTTCTGAACTATATTACTTGAACTGCATTGTTGGGTAAAGGCTTGTAAGGAAGCATTTCACGGTAAGGTCTGTATTCTGCGCATGTGACAAATACAAGTAGATTTGAACATGTCATTTACATAAGTATTCACAAACCCACAATACTTTGTAGAAGCACCTTTGGCAGTGATTACAGCTGTGAGTCTTTTTGGATAAGTCTCTAAGAACTTACCACACCTGGATTGAGCAACATCTGCCAATTATTCTTTTCAAAATTCTTCAATCTCTGTTAAATTGGTTGCTGATCATTGCTAGCCAACCATTCTCATGTATTGGCAAAGATTTTCAAGTAGATTTAGGTCAAAACTAACTCTGCCACTCAGGAACATTCACTGGGTCCTTGGTAAATAACTCCAGTCTCGATTTGGCCTTGTGTTTTAGGTTATTGTCATGCTGAAAGGTGAATTAATCTGGAAAAGCAGACTGAACTAGGTTTTACTCTAGGATTGTGCTTAGATCCTTTACGTTTATTTTTTATCTTGAAAAACTCCCTAGTCTATGCCAATGGCAAGCATACCGATAACATGATGCAGCCCCAACCATGCTTGAAAATATGAAGAGTGGTACTCAGTGATGTGTTGTGTTGGATTTGCCCCAAACATTACACTTTGTATTCAGGACATAAAGTACATTTCTTTGCCAATTGCAGTTTTACTTTAGTGCCTTATTGCAAACAGGATGCATGTTTTTAAATACTATTGAAATACTAATACTATTCTCTACAGGCTTCCTTCTTTTCACTGTAATTTAGATTAGTATTGTGGAGTAACTACAATTTTGTTGTTCCTCCTATCACAGCCATTAAACTCTGTAACTGTTTTAAAGTCACAATTGGCCTCAAGGTGAAATCCCCTGAGCTGTTTCCTTTCTCTCCGGCAACTGAGTTAGGAATGATGACTGTATCTTTGTAGTGACTGGGTGTATTGATAAACCATCCAAAGTGTAATTAATAACTTCACAATGCTGAAAGGGATAATTCAATGTATGCTTTTTTTTATTTCTACCCATCTACCAATAGGTGCCCTTCTTTGCGAGGCATTGGAAAACCTCCCTGGTCTTTGAGGTTAAATCTGTGATTGAAATTCACTGCTCAACTGAGGGACCTTACAGATAATTGTATGTGTGGAGTGCAGAGACCATTATTGCACACAGAGTGAGTCCATGCAACTTATTATGTGACTTGTTAAAACCTCTTAAGGATTAGACCCTTTTTTTTCAATTTTCGCCTAAAATGACATACCCAAATCTAACTGCCTGTAGCTCAGGCCCTGAAGCAAGGATATGCATTTTCTTGGTACAATTTGAAAGGAAACACTTTGAAGTTTGTGGAAATGTGAAGGGAATGTAGGAGAATATAACACATTAGATCTGGTAAAAGATAATACAATGAAAAAAAACATTTTTTTTTTTTTTTTACCATCATCTTTGAAATGCAAGAGAAAGGCCATAATGTATTATTAGGTGCAATTTAAATATTGTCCACTAGATGGCAGCATTGTATGTGCAATGTTTTAGTCTGATTCACTGAACCATTGCATTTCTGTTCAAATTGTTGTATCAAGACTGCCCAAATGTGCCTAATTTGTTAATTAATAACTTTTCATGTTCAAAACTGTGCACTCTCCTCAAACAATAGAATGGTATTATTTCACTGTAATAGCTACTGTAAATTGGATAGTGCAGTTAGATTAATGAGAATTTAAGATTTCTGCTAATATCAGATATGTCTTGGGAAATATTCTTGTTACTTACAACCTCATGCTAATCGCATCGGGCTGTAATATGCAACAAAAAAGAAAAGGTCAAAGGGTGTGAAACATTTCTGAAGGCAGTGCTTGTTTTGGAGAATTTTCAAAAGTCACTTTATGGCACTGTTTCATTTCCCTGCCTCTGTGTCAATTCCAAACTGTGTTGTTAATCAGACTCTTCATATACAATATAAACAATTGATAACATTCTCACCCATCAGACTGTTGTCAATTTTATCTTGTCTACTAAATAAAAATCTAATCAAATGTTACTTGTCACATGCGTCGAATACAACAGGTGTAGACCTTACAGTGAAATGCTTACTTACAATCCCTTAACCAACAATGCAGTTTTAAGAAAATACAACAACAAAAAAGTAAGAGATAAGAATAACAAATAATGAAAAAGCAGCAGGAAATAACAATAGTGGGGCTATATACAGGGGTTATAAGTACAGAGCCAATGTGCGGGGGCACCGGTGTCGAGGTAATTGAGGTAATATGTACATGTAGGTAGAGTTATTAAAGTGACTATGCATAGATAATAACATGCATAGATAATATATTCTTTGAAATTCGTTTTCGATGTAGTTTAGATGTAGTTACGATGGGCCGTCATCAGCTGCACAGGGCTGACAGGCAGGGGGGAAAAATGACATGTCCCCTTAAAACTGCTTATAACAAAAATTGTGTTTGAGATTTGAATATTCTAACAATGATTGTGTGTTACATAGACTTATTTAGGAAACGCCAAGGATGGGGGCAAATAACTTTAAAATGGCAGAGTAATTTATGTGGGGGGGGGAGCTCTAAATAATGATAATTCTCCTATTTGTTAATTATGCAGTGGTAAATATGTGTAATGGAATTTTAATGTTTGTGCTTTTCTTATAACTAATTTATGTGCTGTATTCATGTGCTGTTCTATGAACCAATTTCTGTGTTCATGCAAGTGGCCGACTGAACAAATCCTCACTATCAGTAGCTGCAATTTGGAAGTAAGCCCAGACCTTGTTTTGAGAACGAACAAAATATATCTCAGTTTCAAGGTCTCAGCTTAGAGAGAAGAAGCCTTGTGAGGTATTGGTCTATGATTAATGAATTATGCTAAATCATGCAAATATAACTTGTCTGTGTCTAGCCGTATGTAAGACATGTGTTGGGACTGCCCAGGCACAGCTCCTGATTGACATGTGTACTATGGTGCATTGAGTTGGTTGGAACCTCTCCAGCGCGTTGACAAATAAAGGATGATTCATTTAAGATTAACTTTGAGTGTCCCTGTGTAAGAATTTCCACGACATATGTTTTACCGTGGTAAATATTAAAATAAACTATTCCAAATTAAACGAACACCCCACCTCTCTGTCATGCTTTAAACCATTTATTTCTATATGCCTGCACACATTCTCCCTGTCCATGGAGTGGATAAACATGCACAGGTAACCTACTTTTTGAAGTGATTTGTTTGACAATCAGATGAAAACATCATGACTGGTTGTGTTCATGCCAAATTAAAAGGTAATTTGTTTTTACAGTTAAATTAAGACTTTATTATTAGGCCTTGCCTATAGTTTATTATGTGTAGGTCTAGTAGCATGTTAAATGCAAGAGTCATGGATTTACATAGGACTACAAGATTATTTGGTCTATAATGCGAAATCACGTTAAATGGGTTGTGGTTTGTGATCGATTACTGTAGGGTACAGAGTAGGCTTGTATTTTAATTTAAAGATGGTTTGAGTGCCCAAACTTTGGACCTCCTAGATTTTTGCCAGCCCTGTGACAATGGATTTCTGCCAGCCCTGTGACAATGGATTTCTGCCGATGCCATTGGTTTAACATTTTATTTTAAGTAGATCAATTGTATGATGGGCGCGATGTATGACTTTGTGGCTGTGGTAACTAGTGACAACACAGTTTCATCATCCCACAATAAAAAAGTCATTCGTTTTTTCATGTTTAGCACAACCAGAAAGAGGGGAGAGGCCCAACTCGGAGGAAAAGCTGTCTCCCTTTCACCAACCAAGCAAAGGTTTTGTATGGAGGTCAATTAGAGTGTCGAATTTGGTCAAAATACATGTTATGATTTATTTGCTACGTGAGGTTTATTTGATCAAATATACGTTTCATAATGCTTAAGTTCTTACGAGTGTACTGATACAAGTAGGACAGGTGACAGCCCGGCGGGAAACTTTGAGAGAAAAAACACTATAAGGGAGTTGTCTCGAGATGGTTATGCATATTTATTGAATGGTGCAGGTAGTGTAGCATATCTCTCCATTGATACACGTGGTTGAACAACAACCCTCATCGAATATTCAAAAACAGATTTACAATAATGAGATCCACCAATCCAAAGAAAGGATGGGCGGGGCTAGACAGCCCGCTTTGTGGACAACGATTCCCAGTGTTAGGGCGAGAGATTATCTTGTCAGTATATCCATAGTCTTTGGCACAACTTCTTTACCTGAGTCAAAGGCTGTGTTCGAGAGCGTCAAAACCGTGATGTATCATTGGTAAATTATGACTGACTGATCTACAAATAATATTGAGTAGTTATTTAGGATGCAAGGTCATTTGTAGATCAGTCAGTCTCGATTCGCTTTTATAGTTGGCTGCAATGTCGAACGTGACAAAAGTCAAGGAGGGAGTTCGATTAATCTCGCTCGGGCGCCCGTGTAGACGTCTTTTGCACCGGCTGAAAGTTGATTGATGCCTCCCGCACTTGAGTCGGGTGCCCGCTCTGTCCGACGGCGAAGTCGGCTCAAAATAGTAGTGATATAATAAGCACGTGTAGTAATGAGTAGGATTCTGTGTTTTCCCATGCAAAAGTGATTGCTTTTGTTAAAAATGCTTTATCTGCCTTCCCAATAAAACACATATAAAACATGTATTTAATGGAAAATATGTCGTGACGGACACGTCATCGGGAGCCAGCGTAAAATAACTCCCTCGAGTGTTCAGGGTCGATGTAGGGCGATTGGACAAGAGGCTGAACCCACTGACACCACCCACTGTTTCAACCAATCACAGCCCCTTTCGACTAAAAAGGGACTCTGTCGTCATTCTCTTCTTCCTGTTCAGTCCTCTCACAACAGCAATGGCGGCTGCTGCACGGTTTCTGCTCAGAGGTGCAGGCTCGAAAGCCTCCATCGCGAATGTAAATATCGGTGATCAGAGCTTGTTTGGGATCACTCTGCTGAGGACATCCCCGAATTGCTCATCCCAAACAAAAACACAAAGAAGGAATGCTGCGCACTTCACCTACCATCCTGACCCTGTCCCCACAGAGTATGGTAAGTGAATGCCCTTGCATTCTCAAATAATTTGTCATACAGACAACTATCTTTGCTGAAAAGGTAAAGATCATTTGAAAATGTATTCAATTCGTGGTCTGTACATTTTTCTAAATGAGTTAGCTAGCTAGCTTTTTAACATGATATAATTTGCTAGCTAGTTAACGTTATTCCAGCTGCATTTATGTTTAGCTTTTTTCTGTTTTATTTGTATGTATTTTTGTTCATGCTTTGCTTTTTTTCTTCTGTTGTTGGCAAGTTGGCTGTGTTGCATGTCCAGACTTTTGTTTGGCAGATGTAGACGGCGTCACATGAGTCTTTCTAGGGCAGCCGTCCCCAACCTTTTTTGCACCATGGACAGGTCTCATATAGACAATATATATTATATATATTTTTTTGGGGGGGGGTCACGACGCTACAGGAATATCAATTAGGCCTATAGGTTAAGTATAGCCGCCTTTTCATATCATTTTAGTTTAATAGGTCTAACGTGATGATATTATAAAAACATAATGTGCATATTTTTCTCTAATGACCATATGATAAAAACCTTACAACTCCCCACGTTGCTGAATCAGTGGGTGCCCTGAGCTTGTTTCACGGCAACAAGACGGGTCCCATCTAGGGGTGATGGGAGACAGTGACACCTGAAGGGTGTTCCTTATGTCCAGTCTACTCCTTAATTGCAAGATAGGCGCTGGAGAAGAAGGCAGATGTTTAAAGTGCCCCCAACTCATTGTTCTTTTGTTCGTTTATTTGCGTTGTTTGTAACTTTTTTTAAAAACTTATTTTGTACATAATGTTGCTGCTACCGTCTCTTATGACCGAAAATAACTTCTGGACATCAGGACTGCGATTACTCACCACAGACTGGCAGAATCCTTTTTTTCATTTAACGAGTCTGATGAGGCCGACACGAACGATATACTGCTTTTTCGGGAACAGGTCCAGATCCACGTGATTTGCGTGATGAGGAGGCGGAGAAAAAAGGGTCCGGAGGGCGGGCGGCCTTCTGAGAATTTGTAGGCGATTGAATAAACCCCCACTTCCTTCCATCCTGCTAGAAAACGTGCAATCTTTGGACAATAAAATACAATTGAAGTCGGAAGTTTACATACACTTAGGTTGGAGTCATTAACTCGTTTATCAACCACTCCACAAATTTCTTGTTGACAAACTATAGTTTTGCCAAGTCTGTTAGGACTTCTACTTTGTGCATGACACAAGTAATTATTCCAACAACTGTTTACAGACAGATTATTTCACTTATAATTCACTGTATCACAATTCCAGTGGGTCAGAAGTTTACATACATTAAGTTGACTGTGCCTTTTAAACAGCATGGAAAAATCCAGAAAATTATGTCATGCTTTAGAAGCTTCTGATAGGCTAATTGACAACATTTGAGACAATTGGAGGTGTACCTGTGGATGTATTTCAAAGCCTACCTTCAAACTCTGTGCCTCTTTGCTTGACATCATGGGAAAATCAAAAGAAATCAGCCAAGACATCAGGAAAAGAAATTGTAGACCTCCACAAGTCTGGTTCATCCTTGGGAGAAATTTCCAAACGCCTGAAGGTACCTCGTTCATCTGTACAAACAATAGTACGCAAGTATAAACACCATGGGACCATGCAGCCATCATACCGCTCAGGAAGGAGACGCGTTCTGTCTCCTAGAGATGAACGTATTTTGCAAATCAATCCCAGAGCAACAGCTCTGTGTGAAGATGCTGGAGGAAACAGGTACAAAAGTATCTATATCCACAGTAAAACAAGTCCTATATTGACATAACCTGTAAGGCTGCTCAGCAAGGAGAAGCCACTGCTCCAAAACTACCATAAAAAAGCCAGACTATGGTTTGCAACTGCACATGGGGACAAAGATTGTACTTTTTGGAGAAATGTCCTCTGGTCTGATGAAACAAAAATAGAACTGTTTGGCCATAATGACCATCGTTATGTTTGGAGGAAAAAGGGGGAGGCTTGCAAGCCGAAGAACACCATCCCAACTGTGAAGTATGGGGTTGGCAGCATCATGTTGTGGGGGTGCTTTGCTGCAGGAGGGACTGGTGCACTTCACAAAATAGATGGCATCATGAGTAAGGAAAATTATGTGGATATATTGAAGCAACATCTCAAGACATCAGTCAGGAAGTTAATGCTTGGTCGCAAATGGGTCTTCCAAATGGACAATGACCCCAAGTATACTTCCAAAGTTGTGGCAAAATGGCTTAAGGACAACAAAGTCAAGGTATTGGAGTGGCCATCACAGCCCTGACCTCAATCCTATATACAATTTGTGGGCAGAACTGAATAAGCGTGTGCGAGCATGGAGTTCTACAAACCTGGCCTACAAACCTGACTCAGTTACACCAGCTCTGTGGGAAGCTTGTGGAAAGCTACCCAAAATGTTGACCCAAGGTCAACTATTTTTAAGGCAATGCTACCAAATACTAATTGAGTGTATGTATTCTTCTGACACACTGGGAATGTGATGAAAGAAATAAAAGCTGATATAAATAATTCTCTGTACTATTATTCTGACATTTCACATTCTTAAAATAAAGTGGTGATCCTAACTGACCTAAGACAGGGAATTTTTACTAGGATTAAATGTCAGGATTTGTGAAACTGAGTTTAAATGTATTTGGCTAAGGTGTATGTAAACTTCTGACTTCAACTGTATATGACCTACGCAGAAGATTAAACTACCAACGGGACATTCAAAACTGTAATATCTTATGCTTCTTGGAGTTGTGGCTGAACGACGACACTATCAACATACAGCTGGCTGGTTATACGCTGCACCGGCAGGATAGAAGAGCGGCGTCTGGTAAGACATTGGGTGGCAGACTATGTATTATTGTAAATAACAGCTGGTGCACGATATCTAAGGAAGTCTCGAGCCATTGCTCACCTGATGTAGAGTATCTCATGATAAGCTGTAGACCACACTACCTACCTAGAGTTTTCATCTGTTTTTTTCGTAGCTGTTTACATACCACCACAGTCAGAGGCTGGCACTAAGACAGCATTGAATGAGCTGTATTCCGCCATAAGCAAACAAGAAAACGCTCACCCAGAGGCGGCGCTCCTAGAAGCCGGGGACTTTAATGCAGGGTATCTTAACTCAGTTTGACCAATTTTCTATCAGCATGTTAAATGTGCAACCAGAGGGATTTTTTTGGGGGGACCACCTTCAATCTACACAAAGAGATGCATACAAAGCTCTCCCTCCCCCACCATTTGGCATATCTGACAATAATTATATCCTCCTGATTCCTGATTACAAGCAAAAATTTAAGCGGGAAGCACCAGTGACTAGATCAATAAAAAAGTGGTCTGATGAAGCAGATGCTAAGCTACAGGACTGTTTTGCTAGCACAGACTGGAATATGTTCAGTGATTCCTCCGATGGCATTGAGGAGTACACCACATCAGTCATTGGCTTCATCAATAAGTGCATCGATGACGTCGTCCCCACAGTGATCGTACGTACATACCCCAACCAGAAGCCATGGATTACAGGCAACATCCGCACTGAGCTAAAGGCTAGAGCTGCCACTTTCAAGGAGCAGGACTCTAACCCGGAAGCTTATAAGAAATCCCACTATGCCCTGCGACGAACCATCAAACAGGCAAACATCAATACAGGACTAAGATCAAATCGTACTATATCGGCTCTGACGCTCGTCGGATGTGGCAGGGCTTGCAAACCATTACAGACTACCAAGGGAAGCACAGCCGAGAGCTGCCTAGTGACACGAGCCTACCAGACGAGCTAAACTACTTCTATGCTTGCTTCGAGGCAAATAACACTGAAACATGCATGAGAGCACCAGCTGTTCCAGAAGACGGTGTGATCACGCTCTCCGTAGCCTATGTGAGTAAGACCTTTAAACAGGTCAACATTCACAAGGCCGCAGGGCCAGATGGATTACCAGGACGTGTACTCCGAGCATGCGCTGACATACTGGCAAGTGTCTTCACTTACATTTTCAACCTGTCCCTGACAGAGTCTGTAATACCAACATGTTTCAAGCAGACCACCATAGTCCCTGTGCCCAAGAACACTAAGGTAACCTGCCCAAACAACTACTGACCTGTAGTACTCACATCTGTAGCCATGAAGTGCTTTGAAAGGCTGGTCATGGCTCACATGAACACCATTATCCTAGAACCCCAGACCCACTCCAATTTGCATACCGCCCCAACAGATCCACAGATGATGCAGTCTCTATTGCACTCCACACTGCCATTTCCCACCTGGACAAAAGGAACACCTATGTGAGAATGCTATTCATTGACTACAGTTTAGCGTTCAACACCATAGTGCCCTCAAAGCTCAACAATAAGCTAAGGACCCTGGGTCTAAACACCTCCCTCTGCAACTGTATCCTGGACTTCCTGATGGGCTGCCCCCAGGTGGTAAGGGTAGATAACAACACATCCGCCATGCTGCTCCTCAACACAGGGGCCCCTCAGGGGTGTGTGCTCTGTCCCCTCCTGTGCTCCCTGTTCACTCATGACTGCACAGCCAGGCATGACTCCAACACCATCATTAAGTTTGCCAATAACACAACAGTGGTATGCCTTATCATCGACAACGACGAGACAGCCTATAGGGAGCAGGTCAGAAACCTGGCCGTGTGGTGCCAGGACAACAAGCTCTCCCTTAAACGTGATCAAGACAAAGGAGATGATTGTGGACTACAGGAAAAAGAGGACCGAGCACGCCCCCATTCTCATCGACAAGGCTGCAGTGGAGCAAGTTGAGAGATTCAAGTTCCTTGGTGTCCAAGTCACCAACAAACTAACATGGCCCAAGCACACCAAGACAGTTGTGAAGTAGGCATGACAATACCTATTCCCCCTCAGGAGACTAAACCGATTTGGCATGGGTCCTCAGATCCTAAAAAGGTTCTACAGCTATACCATCGAGAGCATCCTGACTGGTTGCATTACTGCCTGATATGGCAACTGCTCGGCCTCCAACCGCAAGGCACTACAGAGGGTAGTGCGAACGTTCCAGTACATCACTGGGGCCAAGCTGCCTGCCATCCAGGACCTCTCTACCAGGCGGCGTCAGAGGAAGGCCCTAAAAATTGTCAAGACTACAGCCACCCTAGTCATAGACTTCTCTCTGCTACCTCACGGCAAGCAGTATCGGAGCGCCAAGTCTAGGTCCAAGAGGCTTCTAAATAGCTTCTTCCCTCAAGCCATAAGACTCCTGAACAGCTAATCAAATGGCTACCCAGACTATTTTCATTGTTTCTCTTACACTGTTGCTACTCGCTGTTGTTATCATCTATGCATAGTCACTTTAATAACTCAACCTACATGTACATATTACCTCAACTAACCGGCACCCCGCACATTGACTCTGTACCGTTGCCCCCTTGTATATAGTCTTGCTATTGTTGTTTTACTGCTGCTCTTTAATTACTTGTTACTTTTATTTCTTATTCTTATCTGTATTTTTTCAAACTGCATTGTTGGTTAGGAGCTCGTAAGTAAGCATTTCACTGTAAGGTCTACACCTTTTGTATTCGGTGCATGTGACTAATAAAATTTGATTTGATTTGAATTTTGTTGCTGTCATTGCGGAAAACCCTGCTTCGCAGAGATAGGATGTTGGAAATGGAAGCCACAAAAGCACTGAAAATGTTGCTATCTCAGGATATTCAGCCTTGATTTTAATCCAGGAGGTCGGCAGAGAGGAAGTTATCTCAAACATACTTTTTAAGGCCATGGTCATTTGCAACCTCAAGTTGATCTTCTTCCTCCACGGACATGGACGATTCACATGGGATATTCACAAATGGGTTGGGAAGTACACTCGAACTCCATTGACAGCGAAGCTAGGAGATCGCGCACCAGCTGGGAGAAAGACGACCCAGTCTCAGTCTCCCATAATCCCTGCTAATGTTTGGAACATGTCAAATATGCCCCTGCCCACTCGCCGTCCCCACAGTTCCAGTTTGGCTTTGAATGCAGCCACTTTATCTGCCGCCTTAGACAGGTGTCATTCTCCCCTGAAGTGACAGATTGAGTTTGTTGTGCAGGTTAAATATGTCGCACAGGTAAGCAAGTTTTGCGACCCATTCCTCGTCATTGAAATGTGCTGCCAGTTGTGACTTATTTTCTGAAAGAAATCTCTGCAGGGGCTCTCATAACTCTAACACTCTCGCAAGCGGTCTCCTCCTGGATAGCCATCTGACTTCTCTGTATAAGAGGAGGCGTTTTTGTTCTGCGTCCATTTCCTCACAAAGCTGCCCAAACAGACGCGAGTTAAAGGCGTGTGCTTTGATGTGATTGATAACTTTAATAACATCATTCAATACGTCATTAAATTCAGGTGACATTTTTCGGCTAGCCAGCATTTCTCTGTGAATGACACAGTGCGTAGACTCACATTCAGGCGCAACCTCCTTTAATCCAGGTAGTGAAACCAGACAGCCGTCCAGTCATTGCAGCTGCCCCATCCGTGCATACGCCAACACAGAATGACCAATCCAATTTTCCTGACATGTAATCATCCAAAGACTTGAATAGTTCTGCGGCTGTTGTGTTAGTTGGCAGGGACAGCGCACACAACATATCCTCATGCACATCATCCTGAAATATATATTGCACATAAACAAGCAGTATTGCCTTGTTGTTGACATCAGTAGATTCGTCAACCTGGATTGCATACCACGGAGACTCGTTAAGCCTCTAAACAATTGTGCCTCAACGTCCTCTGCTAATTCATTAATTAGCCTATTGACGGTGATGGCCGAAAGAGGAACCTTTTCTGTCTCAAGAGTTCACGGCAAATGTCCTTAGCAGCAGGTAGAATCAACTCCTCGCCAATAGTGAAAGGCTTCTTGGCCTTAGCAATACGGCTAGCCACTAAGTATGACGCTCTCAGTGCAGCCACGTTTGTTGATGCGGTGGCTTTCAAAACTTGCTTCTGTCCTTGTTCACGCTTTCTTCGCTCAAAGAATTCAACTAATTTGTCTAAGTGCAGGTTGCTTGGATTTACTGTGCCGAAGCAGTTTTGAGGGCTTCATTGCCTCGTTAGATAGCCTATCTCCACATACTACGCTCAGGGGACTTGGAGCATGCACGTCACCTTTCGCAATAAAGCCATATTTTAGGTTGTACTCATCATATTTTCTATTGAATGAGGCTTCATTTATTTTGCATTCTCGGGCTCTGCTGTCTCTGCATTATCGACATTGTCGTTGGGCCTTTTATCTCTCTTACCCCTTCCGAAGAAACTTTCCAGCGACATGAGTTTTTATTAATGTCAGCTAACGTAGCTAGCTAGTACAAAGTTGGCAGGCAACACAGCTCACACAGACCATGATGCACTCGCGGCGCGCGCAGTACTCAAGTTCAAAATCTGTACACTGTTGTGGGCGTGACAGAGATATTAGAGTGGTGAGAAAAGGACCAGAAGACTGCACCAAGTTCAATGTAATTATTGCACAAATAGCCTATAATTGTATGTCATTATTTTATTTGACAGATTTTTAAAAATGATGATTTATCCTTTCTGTGTGGCCCGGTAGCGAATGTGCCGCGGCTCGTGGTTTGGGACCGCTGTTCTAGGGTACCAGTGAGCATTTCTTGTAGTGGACAGCTGTTTGGAGCTGTTGCAAACTTTCTAACCATTTTTAATTTTTTTTCTCCTCCATGTGCATACGTTAAGATATAAAGGGGAACATAGATATATATATATATTCAATACAGTTAATTAATGATTTGAATCAACACCTTTCTCGTGCTTGGAGTCTTCACAGATTTGGCTAAAATCGCGTGACATAAAATGCAACCTTTTCTTTCCTACGTTTATGATACTGTTTTGTTGTTATCATATACTAAGCATTTTAATAATTGAATTATAAATTGACATTGATCCTGTGAAATTCCTGGATATTGCTGTGACTCACATTTTGTATGGAGACCTCAGAAGTGTACTGTAACCTCATAACATTTCGTGTCTCCCTATGTTACGGTGTGAACAGTTCATGGGCACACATCAAAATAATGTATGTGATTGCAAGAATTCAATGCTTCAAACATCAAGACGTACTTTAATATGATTAAACAAATTGATACTGTCATTAACAGGGTTTTTCAATAATTCTGCATAATAGTTGTTTTCTGTAAAATGGTAAAGAATCAGCTTGATCCCCTCTGTCGAAGACACTTGGACCTTCATTTTTGTTTATTTTCAGTGGTATTGTTATCAAACACTCCCCCATAAAGAAAATGAGAATTAAAAACATGTTCAGCCCTGGTTCGACCGTGATGTTGCAGAGTTACTCCACCTCAAGAATTGCATTTGGCGAAAAGCCTCTGCACACACATATTCTGACTGGCTCTCGTTCAGGCAAATGAGAAATAAGTGCACTCGGGCTATCCAGAAGGCCAAAGTTAGTTTAAGGAGCAGTTCTCTCTCTGTGGGTCTAACCCCAAGAAGTTCTGGAAAACGGTTAAAGACCTGGAGAATAAACCCTCCTCACAGCTGCCCATGTCCCTTAATGTTGATGTGGTTGTTACTGACGAGGTACATTTCTGAGCTCTTTAATCACCACTTCATTAAGTCAGGATTCCTATTTGACTCAGCCATGCCTCATTGCCCGTCCATCATTTCCTCATCTCCCACCCTTTCTAATGCGACTATCCCTGGGCTGCAACCTTAAAGAAGAAAGTATCTAAACCATCTGACACAGATAATTTTGGGGGGGTCAAGTTTAAAGAGCTCCTTTAGCACCTCAGACTCAGTGACCCCATGCAGGGAGAAACGTTGTTGCAGGGCAGGGGAAAAAGAGGGAGGAGCATCGGAAGGGGTGGGGAAATTAGGAAACGTAGACGGGCAATGAGGCATGGCTGAAGCAAATAGGAATCCTGTATTAATGAAGTGGTGATTTTAAAGAGCTCAGCCATGTACCTCTTGTCAGTAACAACCACATAACCAACATTAAGGGACATGGGCAGCTGTGAGGAGAATGGTTTATGCTCCAGGTCTTTAACTGCTCCTTAACGTAACTCTATTAACTCCATTCTATGAATCTATCTATTAATTAATTGATTAATAGCTGCTCATACCGTGCCAGAGTACCAAAATAAGAGATTTCTGCATGAGATTTAGTGTTTATGGACTTATTAATTAACTGTTACTGTAAATGGTTAGCTAACTGATATCCTAGCTAACTATTATGAAATCTTATTAAATAATGCAATATAGCCAAAACAACAGTATTTTTTTGCTAGATATTCCCTAGCTATAGTTAGTCAGTGGTTGCACTAGCTGGAATGAAGCAAGGGGAGTGAATAGTAGACATGTAAAATATATCCTTTCAATGTTTACAACAGATCACTAGCTACCCAGACCTGTCTGATCAGCCTGATAGGGTGCCGTGGGTGTGTCCAATTTACACCTGTGCAAATCTGTGTTTTATAGAAATGGAATTAAACATCCAACCAATGCCTCAAGTGTCGTGCTGTAGGTCCACCACACACCGCAGTGGAGAAGGTGAAAAGCTTCAAGTTCCTCGGCGTACACATCACTGACCATCTGAAATGGTCCTCCCACACAGACAGTGTGGTAAAGAAGGCCCAGTAGCGCCTCTTCAACCTCAGGAGGCTGAAGAAATGTGGCTTGTCCCCTACGACCCTCACAAACTTTTACAGATGCACAATTTAAAGCATCCTGTCAGGCTGTATCACCGCCTGGTATGGTAACTGCACCGCCCGCAACCGCAGTGCTCTCCATATAGCCTATGCAGAAAAATGTATATCTAAGCATTCAATTGTCATTTTAATTGATGATGCAGAATAGATTATTTTACAACATTTTTGCCTTAAGAGTTCAGTACAACTGCCACGCTGGTGTATACTGTATATACCGAACAAAAATATAAACGCAATTTCAAAGATTTTACTGAGTTACAGTTCATATAAGGAAATCAGTCAATTGAAATCAATGCATTAGGCCCTAAACTATGGATTTCATATGACTGGGCAGGGGTGCTGCCATGGGCCCACCCACCTGTCAGCCAGACCCACCCACTGGGGAGCCTGGCCCAGCCAATCAGAATTAGTTTTCCCCCACAAAATTCCAGACATAAATACTCCTCAGCACCCCCCACATCCCCTCGGATGATCATGCAGGTGAAGAAGCCGGGTGTGAAGGTCCTGGGCTGGAGTGGTTACACGTGGTCTGTGGTTGTGAGGCCGGTTGGACGTACTGCCAAATTCTCTAAAACTATGTTGGAGGCAGCATATGGTAGAGAAATGAACATTCAATTCTCTGGCAACAGCTCTGGTGGACATTCCTGCAGTCAGCATGCCAATTGCACGCTCCCTCAACTTGAGACGTCTGTGGCGATGGGTTGTGACAAAACTGCACATTTTTTAAATGGATTTTTGTCTCCAGCACAAGTTGCACCTGTGTAATAATCATGCTGTTTAATCAGCTTCTTGATATGCCACACCTGTCAGGTGGATGGATTATCTTGGCAAAGGAGAAATGCTCTGTAACGGGCGTAAACACATTTCTGCACAAAGTTCTTAAAAAAAAAAAAAGAAACTAAATATGGTTCTCTACATTTCTGCTGATGTCTGGGTAAAAGATTGACCGGAATATACAGTTGAAGTCAGAAGTTTACATACACTTAGGTTGGAGTCATTAAAACTCATTTTTCAACCACTCCACAATTTTCTTGTTAACAAACTATAGTTTTGGCAAGTTGGTTAGGTCATCTACTGCATGACACAAGTACATTTTCCAAAAATTGTTCACAGACAGATTATTTCACTTATAATTCACTGTATCACAATTCCAGTGGGTCAGAAGTTTACATACACTAAGTTGACTGTGCCTTTAACTACTTACGGAGTGGTGGGGCCAAAATCCAAAAGTTGAATTATTAAACATTCATCAATATACAAGTGTTGCATAGTCATCAAAAGCTCTGCTTCTTGGCAATATCACAGCGTTGTCAGATTTCAAAAAGGCTTTACAGCGAAAGCACAACATTTGATTGTTTGAGGGTAGCACCTCCATTAGCATAAACTCATAAACCATCGCGGTTCACACAAAACACATTTCACAGCGAAAACAAATCCCTTACCTTTTGAAGAACTTCTGCTGAGGGCTTCCCAGGTGTCCAACGAAGACATCCAATGGTTCTTTTGTTAGAAAGTCATTTATTATTTCCATAAATCTCTGTTTGGTTGGCGCGTTATGTTCATAAAATACAGCGTCCACTCGCCCATTGAACCGTGAAGAGAACGCGTTCAACCTATACACTTGTCCAAGAACAATCAAACATCATTGATAATGTATCCTTAGGAACACTTATGTATATTTACTATAATATTTCAACCGGATTATAAACTGGACGATAGGAAAGGAAAAAAACCACAGCGCGCGCGAGCCCGTGAACGCGCATCCTCTTCTGTTTACATCCGATGACCAGTTCGAAATTCTTCTTCTATTACCATCCAGAGCAACTAAACATTATCAAACACTGTCTAGAGACTGTTGACATCCAGTGGAAGCAATAGGTACTTCAATCTTACTCCCATATATGTCTGTTTTCATTAGGGAGGGGTTCAAAATGAGGCAATGTGTCAAAAAACACTTTTTCCAGGACAGAAATCCCTCGGGGTTTCGCCTGTTATATCAGTTTAGTTATACTCACAGACAATATTGTAACACTCTTTGAAACTTCAGTGTTTCCTATCCAATAGTACTAATTACATTTTACTTTGGGCACGCCAGACTCTCCAAAACCGTCACCTCGGAAGCCGCTCCCTAAGAAGTTAAACAGCTTGGAAAATTCCAGACAATTATGTCATGGCTTTAGAAGCATCTGATAGGCTAATTGACATAATTTGAGTCAATTGGAGGTGTACCTGTGGATGTATTTCAAGGCCTACCTTCACACTCAGTGCCTCTTTGCTTGACATCATGGGAAAATCAAAAGAAATCAGCCAAGACCTCAGAAAAAAAAATTGTAGACCTTCACAAGTCTGGTTCATCCTTGGGAGCAATTTCCAAACGCCTGAAGGTACCACGTTCATCTGTGCAAACAATAATACGCTAGTATAATCACCATGGGACCATGCAGCCATCATACCGCTCAGGAAGGAAACGCGTTCTGTCTCCTAGAGATTAACGTTATTTTGGTGCAAAAAGTACAAATCAATCCCAAAGCAACAGCAAAGGACCTTGTGAAGATGCTGGAGGAAACGGGTACAAAAGTATCTACATCCACAGTAAAATAAGTCCTATATCGACATAAACTGAAAGGCCGCTCAGCAGGGAAGAATCCACTGTTTCAAAACCGCCATAAAAAAAAAAAGCCAGAATACGGTTTGCAACTGCACATGGGGACAAAGATTGTACTTTTTGGAGAAATGTCCTCTGGTCTGATGAAACAAAAATAGAACTGTTTGGCCATAATGACCATCGTTATGTTTGGAGGAAAAAGAGGGAGGCTTGCAAGCCGAAGAACACCATCCCAACCGTGAAGCACGGGGGTGGCAGCATCATGTTGTCGGGGTGCTTTGCTGCAGGAGGGACTGGTGCACTTCACACAATAGATGGCATCATGATTAAGGACAATTATGTGGATATATTGAAGCAACATCTCAAGACATCAATCAGGAAGTTAAATGGGTCTTCCAAATGGACAATGACCCCCGAGCATACTTCCAAAGTTGTGGCAAAATGGCTTAAGTATAACAAAGTCAAGGTATTGGAATGGCCATATGGCTTAAGTATAACAAAGTCAAGGTATTGGAGTGGCCATCACAAAGCCCTGACCTCAATCCTATAGAAAATGTGTGGGCAGAACTGAATAAGCGTGTGCGAGCAAAGAGGCCTACAAACCTGACTCAGTTACACTAGCTCTGTTAGGAGGAATGGGCCAAAATTCACCCAAATTTATTGTGGGAAGCTTGTGGAAGTATACCTCAAACATTTGACCCAAGTTAAACAATTTAAAGGCAATGCTACCAAATACTAATTGAGTGTATGTTTTCTTCTGACCCACTGAGAATGTGATGAAAGAAATAATAGCTGAAATCTCTCTCTACTATTATTCGGACATTTCACATTCTTAAAATAAAGTGGTGATCCTAACTGACCTAAAACAGGGAATTTTTACTAGGATTAAATGTCAGCAATTGTGAAAAACTGAGTTTAAATGTATTTGGCTAAGGTGTGTGTAAACTTCCTACTTCATGAGAGGAGGAAGTTAATGTAAAGGATGACACACTGCTTGCTTATCGAGTACCGCTTCCCCCCCTAATTCCGCTTGTATTGAAAGTTGAACTCAGGACCTCTGCCTCAAACACATGTGACTGCCCATACAATAAAATATACAGATCATTTTAAGTGTTCCATCCCATCCGGCTATTAACTTTTTACTGCAATCAGGGTCACAGTGTTTCTTGGTAGTCTTAAACAAATCTACTTTGAAACAAAAGTATACACCTCACACACATGGTTATGTTCTTAAAAAAAGAAGACACCTCTACCATGTCAGAGTTGAAATGTATAAAATGTTGAGTTTGTATCCCAATATTTCACTTTATATACATCACAGAAGACAGAATTATAACACAACTGTTTGCCTTAGAAACATCAGATTTTCTGCCCCCCCAAAATAAAATGGGTGGAATATTAACATTCCAACCCATGAGGCCAGTAGGTAATTTGACTGCAGGAAAGGGCTACAAAAGGCCTTCTTCAAAGGGGCGACGCTTCAGGCTTCACACTATTACAAGTCTTCAAGATCCAGCAAGGTTACTCATCAAAAGAATGTGGTTTGGTGACCCATGCTTTTGTGATGAGAACCTTGCCTGAGACCTGAAGACGTGTTAGTTTGACATGTTAAGGTGTCCGCATGCTTCCAAAGCCTAAACAACATTTTGTGCATATACTATATTATGACAACATTTTCTTGTTTTTGTTCATTTTTCAGCTGTTTGAGGACACTTTTTTTTTCTATAGGCAAGCTGAAGTATACATCCCTTTTAATCAGGTGATTGGTCAACAGTAGGGATTCTTCAATAAAGTCTTTGTTGTCATTCAACGAGGGACGACTCGTTTAATGCACGTTTTTTAATTGAGAAATACTGCACCAAACATCTTAGTTGCATGTAAAATTGCGTGACTAAGATCTCCTTTGCAAAAACATCAAAATCAATGACAGGTATCTTGCATTAGTTAATTCTGACTATTTGAGGAAGTGTATACTGGCTACGGCGTCTCAAAATTGACAAACTACTTACGTGTTTTTTTTACCCCTTTTTCTCCGCAATTTTATGGTATCCAATTGGTAGTTAGTCTTGTCTCATTGCTGCAACTCCCCTACGGACTCTGGGAGAGGCGAGAGCCATGCGCCCTCCCAAAATATGACCCTGCCAAGCCACACTGCTTCTTGACACACTGCTTGCTTAACCCAGAAGCCAGCCACACCAATGTGTCGGAGGAAACACTGTCCAACTGACGACCAAAGTCAGCTTGCAGGTGCCCAGCCCGCCACAAGGAGTTGCTAGAGCACGATGAGACAAGGAAATCCCGGCCGACCAAACCCTTCCCTAACCCGGATGACACTGTGCCAAATGGGCGCCGCCTCATGGGTCTCCCGGTCACGGCTGGCTGTAACACAGCCTGGGATCAAACCAGAGGCTGTAGTGACTGCTCAGCAATGCAATGCCTTAGACCACTGCGCCTCTCGGAAGGCCAAGCAAAGGTATTTAAAGGGAGTATGCGAGCACACTCGTTCGGTTTGGCTAGCCGTCAGCCAAACTGAAGCATGCTGACTCCTTTAGTTTCATGTCTCTGACAAGGGTATTTATCGATTCCCTGTGCTGACAAGGTAAAAATCTGTCGTTCTGCCCCTGAACAAGGCAGTTAACCCACTGTTCCCCGGTAGGCCGTCATTCTAAATAAGAATTTGTTCATAACTAACTTGCCTAGTTAATAAAGGTTAAATAAAGGTTTCTCTCAAAAAACATGACTGACTGGGTTAAGACTTTGTTAGCCTGCAGAGCTAAGGCCTAGGCATTGGTTCTGTGACTTGCGATGCTTGCGTGATAAGTATCTTGTTAGAGACCTGAAAAGTTACATTGTGTGGTGCACAAGAGACCTGGATTAGAACCCCATAATGTTGCTCATAACATGCATAGATCACTAATCCACCTCTGTTGCAGTCTCTTTGGGGTACACAGAACCTTCTGCTTCTGTTTGCCATAGAAAGTGTTGTTGTGCAGTAGGCTTGAGT
Source organism: Brachymystax lenok tsinlingensis (assembly GCA_030435695.1). NCBI lineage: Eukaryota > Metazoa > Chordata > Actinopteri > Salmoniformes > Salmonidae > Brachymystax > Brachymystax lenok. The sequence goes on from CM059789.1 coordinate 78,048,468, forward strand.
TGGAACCCAGTCAGTCTTGTCTAAAAAATATTGTCACCCTTGATAAAGATGAGCAATTTTTTTTATACAAAATAAATAATACAAATCCTGTGCTTTATTGTATGCAAAGAAATATGAAATGTATATTTTATATTAAAACAATTGCTCAGAGAAAGAGATTGTTTAACAAGTAACAATATTTTTTTCTAAAAAACAAATGGGTCAAAATGATTTGCTCACCAGTTTTCTTTATTTTATATACCTTTCAATACCTCACCTTTTGAGGATAATGGCACTGAGCCTTTTTCTAAAATGTTTTATGAGACTTGGGAACTCCATACATAATATTTCCAGATCCTTGATATTCTGACATGGCCATTGCAAAATGTAGATTTTTGTGGTCAATTAACAATTTCTTTGGATTTTGGGTGACTTGGGGTTATTTACTTGCTGGAAGATCCACCTCCGGCCAAGTTTCAGCCTCCAGGTTTTTTTGGTAAAAATATCAGGGTACTAGGTAAAGTTCAGGATGCCGTTGACCCGAACAAGGACCCCAGGACCAGTGGAAGCAAAATGGCCCCATAAAATCAGATCCACCACCATACTTTACAGAAGGTATAGGGTTATTTTCTACTTATGCATCCTTATTTTGACGCCAAACCCACCACTGGTGTGCGTGGCCAAAAAGCTATATTTTCATGTCATCCAACAAATGTAAATGTTTAGCGTTTGATAAACGGCATTGGCACTTCGAACTGGTACTATGGTCAGATGACATGAGAAATTGTTATGGGGCCAAATAGCATTTCTCGTCACATTCCCTTATAACGTGTTCTGTGACCATAATGCAGAAGGCACAACCATGTTCCAGAGTGTCTTAGGTTTCAAGAATAGGGTCATAGTAGCTTCTAGCCCAAATGGTTCAATTGCTAGGAAGAAAATAATTCATAGGAAGAAAATAAATTCAACATATTTATTAGGATCCCCATTAGCCGACACCACCAATGGCAACAGCTAGTCTTACTGGTGTCCGACACATAACAAAAAATACTTAACAATTTACATTTAAAAATTAACGTGTGTGTGTGTACTCTCATATATCTGTTACACATACATGTCAGTACATACATATAACAAGTAGGGGAGAGGTGTTGTGCCGTGAGGTGTTTTTTTTTTTTTTTTTTACCAGGTTTGCTATTCACTTGCGCTATATAAGATGGAAGGGGGTTTCATGGATTCATGGCTCTGTATAATACTGTATGTTTCCATGAATTTGTTCTGGACCTGGGGACTGCGAAAAGACCCTTGGTGGCATGTCTGGTGGGGGGAGTGCTGTGTGTAAGTTGACTATGTAAACAATTTTGGAATTTCCAACACAATGTTTCTTATAAAAACAAGAAGTGACACAGTCAGTCTTTCGTCAAATCTTAGCCAAGCGAGACTGGCATGCATTGTATTAATATTAGCCCTCTGATTACAATGAAGCGCAATACGTGCAGCTCTGTTCTGCGCCAGCTGCAGCATAACTAGGTTTTTATTTACAGCACTTGACCATATGACTGGACAATAATCAATATAAGATTAAACTAGAGCCTGCGTTGTGGAGTATGCTGGCAAAAAAGCAGAGCATCTATTTATTATTGGACAGACCTCTCCCCATCTTTACAACCTTTGAATCTGTTTTGACCATGACAGTTTACAATCTAAGGTAACGCCAAGTCTCCTCAACTTGTTCAACAGCCATACCATTCATTACCAGATTCAGCTGAGGTCTATAACTTCCAGTTGAAGTCGGAAGTTTACATACACTTAGGTTGGAGTCATTAAAACTCGTTTCTCAACCACTCCACAAATGTCTTGTTAACAAACTATAGTTTTGGCAAGTCTGTTGTATCATGGACAAAGTAGATGTCCTAAGTAATTTTTCCAACTGTTTTCAGACAGATTATTTAACTTATAATTCACTGTATCACAATTCCAGTGGGTCAGAAGTTTACATACACTAAGTTGACTGTGCCTTTTAAACAGCTTGGACGATTCCAGAAAATGATGTCATGGCTTTAAAAGCTGATAGGCTAATTTACATAATTTGAGTCAATTGGAGGTGTACCTGTGGATGTATTTGAAGGCCTACCTTCAAACTCAGTGCCTCTTTGCTTGACATCATGGGGAAATCAAAAGAAATCAGCCAAGACTTCAGAAAAACAATTGTAGACCTCCACAAGTCTGGTTCATCCTTGGGAGCAATTTCCAAATGCCTGAAGGTACCACGTTCATCTGTACAAACATTAGTATGCAAGTATAAACCCCATGGGACCACGCAGCCATCATACCGCTCAGGAAGGAGACGTGTTCTGTCTCCTAGAGATGAATGTACTTTGGTGCGAAAAGTGCCAATCAATCCCAGAACAACGGCAAAGGACCTTGTGAAGATGCTGGAGGAAACAGGTAAAGTATCTATATCCACAGTAAAACGAGTCCTATATCGACATAACCTGAAAGGCCGCTCAGCAAGGAAGAAGCCACTGCTCCAAAACCGTCATAGAAAAGCCAGACTATGGTTTGCAACTGCAAATGGGGACAAAGATCGTACTTTTGGAGAAATGTCCTCTGGTCTGATGAAACAAAAATAGAACTGTTCGGCCATAATGACCATCGTTATGTTTGGAGGAAAAAGGGGGATGCTGGCAAGCTAAAGAATACCATCCCAACCGTGAAGCACGGGGGTGGCAGCATCATGTTGTGGGGGTGCTTTGCTGCAAGAAGGACTGGTGCACTTCACAAAATAGATGGCATCATGAGGAGGAAAATTATGTGGATCTGTTGAAGCAACATCTCAAGACATCAGTCAGGAAGTTAATGCTTGGTCGCAAATGGGTCTTCCAAATGGACAATGACCCAAGCATACTTCCAAAGTTGTGGCTTAAGGACAACAAAGTCAATGTATTAGATTGGCCATCACAAAGCCCTGACCTCAATCATATAGAACATTTGTGGGCAGAATTGAATAAGCATGTGTGAGCAAGGAGGCCTACAAACCTGACTCAGTTACACCAGCTCTGTCAGGAGGAATGGGCCAAAATTCACCCAACTTTTTGTGGGAAGCTTGTGGAAAGCTACTCAAAATGTTTGACCCAAGTTAAACAATTTAAAGGCAATGCTACCAAATACTAATTGAGTGTATGTAAACTTCTGACCCTCTGGGAATGTGATGAAAGAAATAAAGCTGAAATAAATAATTCTCTCTACTATTATTTGGACATTTCACATTCTTAAAATAAAGTGGTGATCCTGAATGACCTAAGACAGGGCATTTTTACTGGGATTAAATGTCAGGAATTGTGAAACTTAGTTTAAATGTATTTGGCTAAGGTGTATGTAAACTTCTGACTTCAACTGTATGTAATGATACAATGCTCTTAATTTTAGAGATGTTCAGGACCAGTTTATTTCTGGCTACCCATTCCAAATCAGACAAACTCTTTGTTAAGTGTTTCAGTGACTTCATTAGCTGGGGTTGCTGATGCATATATGGTTGAATCAGCAGCATACATGGACACATGTGCTTTGTTTAATGCCAGTGGCAGGTCATTGCTAAAAATAGAAAAGAGTAGAGGGCCTCGAGCGCTGCCCTGCGGTACACCACACTTTACATGTTTGATATTAGAGAAGCTTCTATTTCAAGAAAACCCTCTATGTTCTATTAGATAGCTCTTAATCTATGTTATAGCAGAGGTTGAAAAGCCATAACACATACATACCAGTTAAAAGTTTGGATACACCTAGTCATTCAAGGTTTTTCTTAATTTGTACTATTTTCTGCATTGCATAAAAATAGTCAAGACATTAAAACTATGAAATAACACCTATGGAATCATGTAGTAACCAAAAAAAGTGTTAAACAAATCAAAATATATTTTATTTGAGTTTCTTCAAAGTATCCAGCCTTTGCCTTGATGACAGCTTTGCACACTCTTGGCATTTTCTCAACCAGCTTCACCTGGAATGCTTTTCCAACAGTCTTGATAGAGAGAACCCCCTTTATTGAGTAGGTGTGTACTAACTTGACTGGTACTGTATGTTTTCTCAACAGGTTATTGTCAATAATAAAGGCTGCAATGATATCTAACAGTACAGCTCCCACAATCTTCCTGTTGTCAGTTTCTTTCAACCAATCTTCAGTCATTCGTCAGTGCAGCACATGTTGAGTGCCCTTCTCTGTAAGCATGCTGAAAGTCGGTTGTTAATTTGTTTACAGAGAAATGGCATTGTATTTGGTCAAACACAATGTTTTGCAATAGTTTGCTAAGAGCTGGTAGCAAGCTGATAGGTCTGCTGTTAGAACCAGAAAAGGCCGCTTTACCACTCTTGGGTAGTGGAATGACTTTGCCTTCCCTCCAGTCCTAAGGACAAAGACTTTCCTCAAGGCTCTGATTTTAAAGATATGACACATAGGAGTGGTTGAGTGAGCTACCATCCTCAGCAGCTTTCCATCAATGCCAGGAGGTTTGTCATTATTGATCGATAACAATATTGTTTCCACCTTTCCCACACTAACTTTACAAAATTCCAACTTACATTACTTTTCTTTCAATATTTGTCTTTTTATGTATGAGTATGATGGCTCACTGTTTGTTGTTGGCATTTCCTGCCTAAGTTTGCCCACTTTGACAATTTAAGTAATCATTAAAATGATTGGCAACATTGGCTTCAGAAACTGCCAGAAACCTGTTTAACACAGAGCGTTTTATTCTATCTGTTCTCTTCTACCATTTCTTGCTGGCAAAGTACCAGTAATCTGTCTGTAAACAATTGTTAGAAAAATTACTTGTGTCATGCACAAAGTAGATGTCCTAACCGACTTGCCAAATTATAGTTTGTTAACAAGACATTTAGTGGAGTGGTTGAACAACAATTTTTAATGACTCCAACCTAAGTGTATGTAAACTTCTGACTTCAAGTGTGTGTATATATGTATGTGTGTGTGTGTGTATGTATGTATGTATGTATGTATAACTTTGCTAAAACTGGAAATTATAGTTTGTAAACTTGATACATGTACAATGAATGTTATTATTTACCATATTGAAACTGATTATATAAATATAGAATTTGAATATTAACCTAAATTGAATGTGAAATCTGAATGCAATATTCATTCAATTCAGTTTCTAATGAAAACAAGTTACATTTATGAATTAAACGATTCCATCTGGTTACAAATTCAATATCTATATACAAATAAAGAAATATGGAATTCAAATAGTTTCTGTTTTAATCGCTCCATAAAATTCTCCCAACTTCTTGTAGGCCCCACTACAAAGATGAACTTATTTCAGTCTGTGACCAGTGCCTTGGACAACACTCTCGCCAGCGACCCCACCGCAGGTAATAAAACTGGTGTGGATTGTCATTTAATGTGTTCATGTATTCATCAATGTCAATGTGCGTGAATAAGACGTGCAATTTAGAAATATTAGGTCTATATTTTACTGTGTCAATCAATATGAGATGTACGTGTATCTGTCCTTCAGTCATCTTTGGGGAAGATGTCGCCTTTGGTGGAGTATTTCGTTGCACCGTGGGTCTCCGAGACAAATATGGTAAGAGGCTGAATACTTTCCCCTCACCATTTTAGACAAATCAGTATGTTTGTGCTGATCAATGTTAATGACATTGTGATACCACCAGATGACAGCAGAGAACCATTTTCATGCATACACCTATTGGTCAAAACTCAAATTGTGTGCGTTAGTTTGCACGTGTGTGATAGTCCTGATATAGCTGTGCTTGCTTACAAATGTTGATTCCAAGGAGACACGTTTTCAATAGAAACTTGATTTTAATAATATTCGCATCGTTTTTCTTATAGTAGTAATTGATTTGTCAGCTATGCCCATGCATGCTTTTAGGCTGTTCATTGCACAGTTGAATTCCTCCTCTTATTATCCTAATATGAAATTATTTTTAGAGTGGATTAACTAGTGCGGGTGTACTGCTGCTACAAATGTGCAGGTTTGGAAATGGCCATTATATATTTTGTGTCCTGCCTCCTGATAATGTAGAATACTTTACCCTCATCTCCATAATGTGGATTCACCCCTCGGCTAGGTGGAAATATATGATTTAGATTTTCGAAAAGCCAATGCACATCTCCCTCTTTGTGCTTTCTTTTGTTGTAATTGACGTCAGATGTGTTGACCTTCTGCTAGGGATCATTATTTTTTATCTCATCTAGATAGAAATATGGCAGAGACTGACTTTTTTTCCTTTTTTTTCCCTCTACCATTGTACTGCATGCAGGTTTATGGGAAGTATGCTAATCTCTATTTGTGTGACTGACTGACTCATTCACCCCAGTGATGCATTACTCCGCCACTGAGTAGCATGCGCACCGGAAGTGTCTCCTGCACCGTTCACCCGAAAACGACTAGCCAATTCGACCTAGGTATTTCTAGTTCTCCTAAATGAAAATTAGTCAGTCATGAATGACTAGCCAATAGATGCCTCAAACATGTGCGAGTGCAGTGCATATTCATCTAGTGTGAGCTCCAAAAGTATTGGGACAGTGACACAATATTTGTTGAACCCAAAGTATTGGGACAAATTCACTTATGTGTATTAAAGTAGTCAAAAGTTTAGTATTTGGTCCCATATTCCTAGCACACAATGATTAAATCAAGCTTGTGACTCTACATTTGCTGTTTGTTTTGATTGTGTTTCAGATTAGTTTGTGCCCAGTTGAAGTGAATGGTAAATAATGTATTGTGTCATTTTGGATTCACTTTTTTATTGTAAATAAGAATAGAATGTTTTTTAACACTTCCACATTAATGAGTGAGAATGTTACAGATACAAAAATATTATACTCCACAAAAAAATGCTTACCTCCCCTCTTATTGTAACGGTGAGAGGTTTGCATGTCTTGTGGGTATGATATTTGGGCGTCTGTAACATTCTCACTCATCATTATTCGGAGATTCATTCAGGACTATCCGTGATCATGTAAGCATCCACATGAATGTAGAAGTGACTCCAAAATGACATACTACATAATCTGTAACACAACCAAAAACAAACAGAAAATGCATCCAACAAGTTTGTAGAGTCACAAGCTTTGATGTAGTCATTGCGTGCTAGGAATATAGGATCAAATGCTACACTTTTAACTACTTTAATACACAAGTGAATTTGTGGTCCCATAAAATAGGGGGACTGTAAAAAGTTCTGTAATTTCTAAACGGTTCACCCGATATGGATGAAAATACCCACAAATTAAAGCTGACAGTCTGCACTTGAACATACTCATTGTATCATTTCAAATCCAAAGTTCTGGAGTACAGAGCCAAAACAACAAAACAATTGTCACTGTCCCAATACGTTTGGAGCTCACTGTGTCACTCATTGATCACTAGATGTATTTGTTGTTTACTCTGGCTGTGTTTTACAAGTACACAGGATTCTGTTTGGACTGTGATGGTTTGGCCTAATTATTAATTTCTGAGGGCTTGTGGTGCTCTAATGGTGTCCGGTCTGTGGCGAGAGGAGGGCGCTTGAGGTCAGGTCTCCCTGGATGGGACAGAAACAAGGTTCGGAGGGATCAAAGAAAGAAAATACTTGCTTCTTGGCAATTAAACAAAGCAAGAGAACCAAAATAACATTCCTCCCCAAATGTAGAGCCCCAGTCCTGCGGCTCGCTGTCAAGATTATAGAGTGAAGGATGGAAAAATAGTTTTTGTGTTTATTATTCAGACTAGGGCTTTTAGTGCGTCACAGCCTACTTTGCTCCAGTTGAGGAGGAGTCTTCTGTCTCTGAATGTCCCTTCACTTATTTTAAGTCCAGATGCTATTTTAAGGAGACACTGCAATGATTAAACACACCTATGAAGCAAGTGTTAGGTAGGGGGGGTGACTGACACACCTTGTCATCCATCATGTGCCCTGGCCCTATTGCACTGTATTTTGCCTGGATTTCATCCCTAATTGAAAATGAATGAGTGGATGTTTTTGAAGCAATTAGTCAGAAATGCACAGCACAAACTCTCTCCTTTGGTTGACATGGGTGTGCTCTTATTTGTCGTCATCAGCCCCCTTGGTAGATGATAACTGAGTAACCCTCTCCCTCCTCTTCCTCTCTCCAGGTAAAGACCGTGTCTTCAACACTCCTCTGTGTGAGCAAGGCATTGTAGGATTTGGAATCGGTGCGGCGGTTGCCGGTGCCACGGCCATCGCTGAGATCCAGTTTGCCGACTACATTTACCCTGCCTTCGACCAGGTGAGCCAGTCCGTCTGCACTCTGTGCATGAAGTGTAATTTCTTAGTCACTTGTTTGCCTGTTTGATTACACAGATAGTTTTATTTGTTGTTGTCATAGCCCAGCCTCTCGTGTGAAGGGAGCAGATTTGATCAGGGACTACAGGAATCCATTTCCCATTTTTGCTTCACTCATGCATATATGTTTTCACCCACCAACAAACACCAGCCTCATTTGCATCCATGTCAATCTTGTGTTTATTAGTGTAAATATAATATTTTCTCTAGTGAGTTCTCTGCTCATATGTGATTAGGCTTCCACACAATCAAGTTGTAATCAAATTCTGTCAAAAAAAGCAAAACATTATAATTGAGGTGCAATTTGGCCAGATGCCATCCACACATTAGCTTTTAACGCTATCTGCTGACCCATTACTGCTCTAAATAGCACACACACACACACACTACTCTCTCTCTTTACTCTCAGTTAAAACGAGGGAGTCCAAAATGCCCCCCAGAGATGCATAAAATCCAGAAAGACTTGTGTACCTGAATATTGGATGAAATCAAGCCTTGGACACCATCAGTGGAAGGGTCAGGTTCTGTCAACCGTGAATACGTAGGGGGAAAATAGTTCTGAAATCAGGTTCTGAGGTACTTGGTGTTTTTCACCTGTTTATATGATAGCCGGAATGTATTGGCAAGTAATATATTAACTACAGACTTAAAAGACCCATCAGAACCTGTGGCCTTTAATAGTTTTTCGTGGTGGGTAAGGTCAATTGTTGTGTGGTAATATTTGATGTAAGTATTTACTAGAGGTCGACCGATTTGTGTGTGTGTGTGTGTGTACACACACACACACACACACACACACACACACACACACACACACACACACACACAGTTGAAGTAGGAAGTTTACATACACCTTAGCCAAATGCATTTAAACTCAGTTTTTCACAATTCCTGACATTTAATCCTAGTAATAATTCCCTGTCTTAGGTCAGTTAGGATCACCACTTTATTTTAAGAATGTGAAATGTCTGAATAATAGAAGAGAACGATTTATTTCAGCTTTTATTTCTTTCATCACATTCCCAGTGGGTCAGAAGTTTACATACACTCAATTAGTATTTGGTAGCATTGCCTTTAGATTGTTTAACTTGGATCAAACGTTTTGGGTAGCCTTCCACAAGCTTCCCACAATAAGTTGAATGATTCTTGGCCCATTTCTCCTTACAGAGCTGGTGTAACAGGTTTGTAGGCCTCCTTGCTTGCACACGCTTTTTCAGTTCTGCCCACAAATTCTCCATAGGATTGAGGTCAGGGCTTTGTGATGGCCTCTCCAATACCTTGACTTTGTTGTCCTTTTTGCCACAACCTTGGAAGTATGCTTGGGGTCATTGTCCATTTGGAAGACCAATTTGTGACCAAGCTTTAACTTCCTGACTGATGTCTTGAGATGTTGCTTCAATATATCCACATGATGCCATCTATTTTGTGAAGTGCACCAGTCCCTCCTGCAGCAAAGCACCCCCACAACATGATGCTGGCACCCCCGTGCTTCACGGTTGGGATGGTGTTCTTCGGCTTGTAAGCATCCCCCTTTTTCCTCCAAACATAACGATGGTCATTAGGGCCAAACAGTTCTATTTTTGTTTCATCAGACCAGAGGACATTTCTCCAAAAAGTACGATCTTTGTCCCCATGTGCAGTTGCAAACTGTAGTCTGTCTTTTTTATGGTGGTTTTGGAGCAGTGGCTTCTTCCTTGCTGAGCGTCCTTTCAGGTTATGTCGACATAGGACTCGTTTTACTGTGGATATAGATACTTTTGTACCTGTTTCCTCCAGCATCTTCACAAGGTCCTTTGCTGTTGTACTGGGATTGATTTGCACTTTTTGCACCAAAGTACGTTAATCTCTTAGAGACAGAACCCGCTCCTTCCTGAGCGGTATGACGGCTGCATGGTCCCATGGGTGTTTATACTTGCGTACTATTGTTTGTACAGATGAACGTGGTACCTTCAGGCGTTTTGAAATTGCTCCCAAGGATGAACCAGACTTGTGGAGGTCTACAATTCTTTTTCTGAGGTCTTGGCTGATTCCTTTTGATTTTCCCCATGATGTCAAGAGGCGCTGAGTTTGAAGGTAGGCCTTGAAATACAGCCACAGGTACATCTCCAATTGACTCAAATGATGTCAATTAGCCTATCAGTAGCTTCTAAAGCCATGACATCATTTTCTGGAATTTTCCATGCTGTTTAAAAGCACAGTCAACTTAGTGTATGTAAACTTCTGACCCACTGGAATTGTGATACAGTGATTTTATAAGTGAAATAATCCGTCTGTAAACAATTGTTGGAAAAATGTACTTGTCATGCACAAAGTAGATGTCCTAACCGACTTGCCAAAACTATAGTTTGTTAACAAGACATTTGTGGAGTGGTTGAAAAATGAGTTTTAATGACTCTAACCTAAGTGTATGTAAACTTCCGACTTCAACTGTGTATAAATATATAATAATGTAATAATGACAATTAATTACAATACTGAATTAACAACTTATTTTAACTTAATTCATAAATAAAATAAATTTAGTCTCAAATAAATTATGAAACTTGTTCCATTTGATTTAAATAATGCAATAACAGTGTTGGAGAAGAAAGTAAAAGTGCAATATGTGCCATATAAAAAAGCTAACGATAAAGTTCCTTGCTCAGAACATGGGAACATATGTAAGCTGGTGGTTATTTTTAACATGAGTCTTCAATATTCCCAGTTTTAGTTGTTATAGGAATTATGACGCGTCGACTATTTCTATCTATACCATTTGTATTTCATATACCTTTAACTATTAGATGTTCTTATAGGTACTTTAGTATTGCCAGCCTAATCTCGGGAGTTGATAGGCTTGAAGTCATAAACAGCGCTGTGCCTCAAGCATTGCTAAGAGCTGCTGGCAAACGCAGTAAAGTGCTGTTTGAATGAATGCTTACGAGCATGCTGCGGCCTACCACCGCTCAGTCAGACTGCTATATCAAATCATAGACTAATTATAATATAATAAACACAGAAATACGAGCCTTTGGTCATTAATATGGTAAAATCCGGAAACTATCATTTCGAAAACAAAAAGTTGATTATTTCAGTGAAATACGGAACTGTTCCGTATTTTATCGAACGGGTGGCATCCCTAATGCTGTTACATTGCACAACCTTCAATGTTATGTCATAATTTTGTAAAATTCTTGGGAATTAATTCCGTTCTTTGTTAGGAAGAAATGGTCTTCACACAGTTCGCAACGAGCCAGGCGACCCAAACTGCTGCATATACCCTGACTCTGCTTACACTGAACGCAAGAGAAGTGACACAATTTCCCTAGTTAATATTTCCTGCTAACATGAATTTCTTTTAACGAAATATGCAGGTTTAAATATACTTTTGTGTATTGATTTTAAGAATGGCATTGATGCTTATGGTTAGGTACATTTGGGCAACAATTGTGCTTTTTTCGCAAATCCGCTTTTGTTAAATCACCACACGTTTGGCAAAGTGGAAGTAGGCTGTGATTTGATGATAAATTAACAGACACCTCTTTGATTATATGCAACGCAGGACAAGCTAGTTAACCTAGTAATATCATCACCCATGTGGAGTTACCTAGTGATTATGTGAAGATGTTTTTTATAAGATAAGTTTAATGCTAGCTAGCAACTTACCTTGGCTCCTTACAGCCACAAGGTTCTTTGTTGCTCTCATGTTACAGGTGTTCAGCCTGCCACGCTGTCTCCTCGAGGATTGCAATGTAATCGGCCATAATCTGCATCCAAAAAGGCAGATTAATTGCCTATATAAGGTCCCACAGTTGACAGCGCATGTCAGAGCAAAAACCAAGCCATGACGTCGAAGGAATTGTCCGTAGAGTTCCGAGCTTTCTGAGAAAGGGTACCAAAAAATGTCTGCAGCATTGAAGGTCCCCAAGAACACAGTGGCCTCCATCATTCTTAAATGGAAGAAGTTTGTAAGCACCAAAACTCTTCCTCTTAGAGCTGGCCGCCTGGCCAAATTGAGCAATCTTGCGAGAAGGGCCTTGGTCAGGGAGGTGACCAAGAACTCAATGGTCACTCTGGCAATGCTCCAGAGTTCCTCTGTGGAGATGGGAGAACCTACCAGAAGGACAACCATCTCTGTAGTACTCCACCAATCAGGCCTTTATTGTAGACTGGCCAGACGGAACATGACAGCCTGCTTGCAGTTTGCCTGAAGGCACCTAAAGGACTCAAACCATGAGAAACAGGATTCTCTGGTCTGATGAAACCAAAATTGAACTCTTTGGCCTGAATGCCAAGTGTCACTTCTGGAGGAAACCTGGCAGGGATGTTTTTCAGCGGCAGGGACTAGAAGACTAGTCATGATCGAGGGCAAGACGAACGGAGCGAAGTACAGAGAGAACCTTGATGAAAACCTGCTCAGGACAGGACAACAACCCTAAGTACATAGCCAAGACAATGCAGTAGTGGTCTGTGAATGGCTTTGAGTGGCCCAGCCAGAGCTCGGACTTGAACCCGATCGAACATCTCTGTAGAGACCTGAAAATATCTGTGCAGTCACGCTCCCCATCCAACCTGACAGAGCTTGAAAGGATCTGCAGAGATGAATGGGAGAAACTCTCCAAATACAGGTGTGCCAAGCTTGTAGCATTATACCCAAGAAGGCTGGCTGTAAACACTGCCAAAGGTGCTTCAACAAAGTACTGTGTAACGGGTCTGAATACTTATATAAATGTGATATTTCTATTTTTAAAATGTTTTAATACATTTGCACAAAAAAAAATAGCCTGCTATTGCTTTGTCGTTATGGGATATTGTGTGTCAAATGGCCACCCAGACTATTTACATTGACATCCCCTTTATTTTTACACTGCTGCTACTCGCTGTTTATTATCTATAAATAGTCACTTTACCCCTACCTACATGTTCAAATTACCTCAACTAACCTTTACCCACGCACATTGACTCAGTACCAGTACCCCCTGTACAGTGGGGCAAAAAAGTATTTAGTCAGCCACCAATTGTGCAAGTTCTCTCACTTAAAAAGATGAGAGAGGCCTGTAATTTTCATCATAGGTACACTTCAACTATGACAGACAAAATGAGGAAAAAAAATCCAGAAAATCACATTGTAGGATTTTTTATGAATTTATTTGCAAATTATGGTGGAAAATAAGTATTTGGTCAATAACAAAAGTTTATCTCAATACTTTGTTATATACCCTTTGTTGGCAATGACAAAGGTCAAACGTTTTCTGTAAGTCTTCACAAGGTTTTCACACACTGTTGCTGATATTTTGGCCCATTCCTCCATGCAGATCTCCTCTAGAGCAGTGATGTTTTGGGGCTGTCGCTGGGCAACACGGACTTTCAAGTCCCTCCAAAGATTTTCTATGGGGTTGAGATCTGGAGACTGGCTAGGCCACTCCAGGACCTTGAAATGCTTCTTACGAAGCCACTCCTTCAAGGTTCGGGCGGTGTGTTTGGGATCATGCTGAAAGACCCAGCCACGTTTAATCTTCAATGCCCTTGCTGATTGAAGGAGGTTTTCACTCAAAATCTCACGATACATGGCCCCATTCATTCTTTCCTTTACACGGATCAGGTCACTCTGAGCAACTACAAGTAACCATAGAGATCAGACATCCATATAGATGTAATCTGAATAGAACTCTGAAGCTAAGTTGTATATAGAATAACACTATTGCAGCCGTGTTTGGTATCTTACACACATTTCTGTAGTCAATTCTCTGGTTTCTGTTGGAGAGGTTTGGCCCCTCTTAGGTGGGAAGGGTGTATTGGTCCTTGGGCATTGTCTTTTTGTGTTTTGCTGAGTCATTTGCCATGCAGCCGAAGGTGACAGGGAGCCATAAATTAGGGCCAAGCCTACACAATCATATGAGGTCCAAGTCTTTCTGTTGTGGGAGACTGAGGTATTGTTATGAATGTCTAGCTCTGACTGACCAACTTGACGAGTGGTGACGTTATTATTTATGTATCTCGGTCTGTCTGTCTTCAGATTGTAAACGAAGCAGCCAAGTACCGCTTATCGCTCCGGCAACCTATTTGACTGCGGGAATCTCACCATCCGGGCGCCGTGGGGCTGCGTGGGCCACGGCTCGCTCTACCATTCCCAGAGTCCAGAGGCCTTCTTCGCCCACTGCCCGGCATCAAGGTTAGACACTCATCCCTATCGCCTTCCCTCCCTCTCTCCCCCATCCCATCCTCCGTTTACTCACTTCTCCACCTCGCCTGTACTCGGTACTATTAAAGCACTGTATAACCTATCTACTTCTGCACTGCTTGCCCCTTCCTTAATGAGCCTGTCTTTATGGTCTAAGGCACACACATCTTTCTCCCTGTATCAGTTAGCCAACCTCTCTCTTCACCTCACTGCTCTGCACTTAATACACCTATTTTGCTGTAGTCTATCTCCGTGTATTTGTCTTGCTTAAACACCTACTGGACTGTTTGGATTGTTGATTTGATGAGGGTAGAAAAAGATCTACCTCAAATTGCTATTGACCATAATTCATGCACCCACTCCCTTCATTTCCAAACCCTGCTGGCTGCTGCATATTGCTTTACATCCATAGAAATGGAAGGGAAATTATGCACATGGACTCTCAAATAAATACCTGACTCACTGTACGCCGTGTGCTGTCACCTGGGGTTCAACCGGCCTGTCTGTGAGCGTGTGTGATTAAGCTGGCATTTAATGCACGTACGCTCGGAGGGAAACGAATTGCGTGCTATAAAATGTCAAATATGATTCACCCCTCATGAAAGGAATAAAAGTCTAAAGTTCTCTTACGCAGCCTAGCACCACAGCACTAGTTAGCACTTTACAGCCATTGTCAGTACAGTAAACATCCTGCGTTGTCTTTTTCAAAGGTCAAGGTAATAAACGCTGCAAAGGGTCAGAGAAGGCTCAAATGTCTAGATCGGATATAGCGGAAGCCGGGCTTCTGCTTTCCACCCAATTGCACATCATCTGGGTCGTTTGTTTGCGTACCAGTTGAATAGTCTGGTCTGTGTTGGTACAGAAACGCCCTATTTGCACTACTAAGTCAAGGCAAGCTGTACTGTTGTCCTGGGTACACTCCCTTAATAGTTGCTGGAACCGTGCTGAAAAAGGACAACGTTATAAGAAAATGTCCGAGCCAGTACAGTTCAGGTTGGCACGATAGTGTGAAAGGGTAATATTGTACGATCTATGTATTCCACTCCAGGTTGTAATACCCAGAGGTCCGGTCCAGTGTAAGGGACTGCTGCTGTCGTGCATCGCAGATCAGAACCCCTGCATATTCTTCGAGCCCAAGATCCTCTACAGAGCAGCGGGTGAGTAAAGGAGCCAATCTGACCCAGGTGATGTGTGTTTGTAGGCGAGGTGTGTTAACTACTTACGGAGTGGTGGGGCGCTACTCCCCGACACTACCCACTAAGGCGCCAAATTCAAAATCCAAAAGTTGAATTATTAAACATTTATCAATATACAAGTGTTGCATAGTCATCAAAAGCTCTGCTTCTTGGCAATATCACAGCGTTGTCAGATTTCAAAAAGGCTTTACGGCGAAAGCAGAACATTTGATTGTTTGAGGATAGCCCCTCTCATATTTTATTCATTAGCATAAATCCATAACCAGTCTCATAAAACGCATCAAATTGCTAATATAAAATCTCTTACCTTTCGAAGGACTTCTGCTGAGTGCTTCCCAAGTGTCCAACGAAGACATCCAATGGTTCTTTTGTTAGAAAGTCATTTATTATTTCCATAAATCTCTGTTTGGTTGGCGCGTTATGTTCATAAAATACAGCGTCCACTCGCCCATTGAACCGTGAAGAGAGCGCGTTCAACCTATACACTTGTCCAAGAACAATCAAACATAATTGATAATGTATCCTTAGGAACACTTATGTATATTTACTATAATATTTCAACCGGTTTATAAACCACAGCAGCGCGAGGCCGTGAACGCGCCTCCTCTTCTGTTTCATCCGGTGACTAGTTCGAAATTCTTCTTCTGTTACCATCCAGAGCAACCTAACATCACCAAACACTGACTAGAGACTGTTGACATCCAGTGGAAGCAATAGGTACTGCAATCTTACTCCCATATATGTCTGTTTTCAATAGGGAGGGGTTCAAAATGAGGCTGTGTCAAAAACACTTTTTCCAGAACAGAAATTCCTCGGGTTTTCACCTGCTATATCAGTTCTGTTATACTCTCAGACAATATTTTAACACTCTTAGAAACTTCAGAGTGTTTCCTATCCAATAGTAGTACTAGTTATGTGCATATCCTAGTTTCTGGGCATGAGTGGCGGGCCTTTTACTTTGGGAACGCCAGACTCTCCAAAACCGACACCTCAGCTGCCGCTCCCTAAGATGTTAACAACAACACGTCTATGCTCAGTTTCCTCAAGCATTCTCAATGGACTTCAATGGTCTTCAAGGAGCCTTTGTCTCCTTGGTGACATATGGCTTATTATTTTTGTGTGAGAACGGAACGGCAACAAACTATGCCCTGGCTGCTTGGCTCTGGACTGAGTGTGAGTGAGTTCACCAGATTCAATTGCAAGTGTGAACCAGCTGGTCCAAATGGGCCGTAAACTGCTGAAAGCCTCTGGCCTGGCCTGTGTCCTTTTTGGCTGTCCTCTCTGGCCCTGGCAGGACTGGCAGCATGTTGCCTCGGGCGCCTGCCTCTGGCCTAAATCGTTTTTTTAGACCTTTAGAGCAGGGATAGATGGCCTTCAAAACTGAATGGCCTCTTATTAACCCTCTCAACAAAGCCTATCATTTCCACACATTGATAGCTTTGGGTGATAAGAGTCAAATAAATCAAGTTGTGAGATACTCAAGCTGACTGTTGAGACTCATTTTGATTAAGACGTTAGAAAGTGATTTTGCCCAGAACATTATTTTTCTTCTCAGGTATTGAAACCACTCGGTCCAAACAAGCCGTATGTCCGTCTTTCCCTCAGTCTCTTTTGGGATTGTGTCAAACGCTGCTTAATCAAATCTCCCTTTACCATACAGGGCTCTACATACAGGGCTGCCCGCTGGCCTGGGAAGTTTTGGAGACCGTCATCTACGTCATTGGCCCAGAAATATTGTAATAATGCTATTTTCAATCTATATAATTGATGAAAAAACGGACACATATCCCGAAGCTGTTACTTCATTATGCATGCCACACACAGCCTAGCGGAATAATCTGTCTGGTAGTAAGAGCATGCAGCTCTCAACTGGTATTCGTGTGGAGAAGCTCACAGAATGAATATGGCAAGACAGCCTGTGTGACTGATACTTTGCTCCATCACGGTATGCACGACACACAGACAGAAACAAACAAACAAACCGGTTCCATGATGAAGCTCCACCAGAAATTAATATTAGGAAAGATTTCCCTTTACTTAGCCTCTGCCCGGGTTTTCAACAATATTATCTTTCGTCATGATTCGTCCAGTTGTAGCATGTGATTTAGCGCTATAGCCCAACGGGGGTTTTCGCTGAGGTTTTTGTTACCCATTTATTAAAAAAGAAAATAGTTTGGGGTGGGCAATAGGGAGAGAAATCGTATATCATGTACATAGTCACAATAGGACAAAGGTTGACATAGCCCAACCCTAGATTATGTAACAAAGTAAACAGAGAGGCAACATACAATAGGCAGTAGTTATACGACCAACAATGAATAACGGCATACACGTCACACAACTCACTCGGTGCAGGCACACCATCCCACAAGTCCACAGAGATGTGGAGGAGTCCAGTTGTGTTGGGCATGGCTGAGGTGTAGGAGCTTGCTCCTCTCTCAAACATTGCTTTAAGGAGACTGTGTAGTGTGAGACCTGGAGAGTCAGAAGGGTGTCCGGACCCATAGAAACTGCCCTAGCTACTTGCTTGGCAAAAATCAGGGCCAGGTCACACAGGTCAGAGAGAGTTTGAGAGGTCAGGCTATGGTACCCATAAACATTCAGACACCACTCCTGGTTGGTTGGGGAGTGGAGTGTGCAACTTGAAAGGGTTGTGAGCTGCTGATAAGAGGCACTGTCAGGGAATTTGTTTTTATTTCACCTTTATTTAACCAGGTAGGCCAGTTGAGAACAAGTTCTCATTTACAACTGCGACCTGGCCAAGATAAAGCAAAGCAGTGCGACACAAACAACACAGTTACACATGGGATAAACAAACGTACATTCAATAACACAATAGAAAAAATAGAAACCTATGTGCAGTGTGTGCAAATGTAGTAAGATTAGGGAAGTAAAGGCAATAAATAGGCCATAGTGGCGAAATAATTACAATTTAGCATTAACACTGGAGTGATAGATGTGCAAGTAGAGATACTAGGTTGCGAAGGAGCAAAAAATAAATAACAATTTGGGGATAGGTAGTTGGGTGGGCTATTTACAGATGGGCTGTGTACAGGTGCAATGATCGGAAAGCTGCTCTGACAGCTGATGCTTAAAGTTAGAGAGGGAGATATGTCTCCAGCTTCAGTGATTTTTGCAATTCGTTCCAGTCATTGGAAGCAGAGAACTGGAAGGAAAGGTGGCTAAAGGAGGAGTTGGCATTCGGGATGACCAGTGAGCTGAGATAAGGCGGGGCTTTACCTAGCAAAGACTTTTATAGATGACCTGCAGCCAGTGGGTTTGGCAACGAATATGAAGCGAGGGCCAGCCAACAAGAGCATACAGGTCATAGTGGTGGGTAGTATATGGGGCTTTGGTGACAAAACGGATGGCACTGTGATAGACTGCATCCAATTTGCTGAGTAGAGTGTTGGAGGCTATTTTGTAGCATTTTAGCAGTTTAGCAGCATAAGTGGAGGAGGCTTGGTTGCGAAATAGGAAGCCGATTCTAGATTTAATTTTGGATTGGAGGTGCTTAAAGTGAGTCTGGAAGGAGAGTTTACCGTCTAACCAGACACCTAGGTATTTATAGTTGTCCACATATTCTAAGTCAGAGATTGGTTGAATAGCATGCATTTAGTTTTACTTGCATTTAAGAGCAGTTGGAGGCCACGGAAGGAGTGTTGTATGGCATTGAAGCTGGTCTGGAGGTTTGTTAACAGTGTCCAAAGAAAGGCCAGAAGTATACAGAATGGTGTCGTCTGCGTAGAGGTGGATCAGAGAATCACCAGCAACAAGAGCGACATCATTGATATATACCGAACACAATGCAACATTCTGCTAAATGCGGAAAGCTATGCTGTCATCAATGTGCAGTTCATGATGTAGTCATTAAGTTAGCGTGAGTGTATGCTTCAATCTAGGATATGTGGCAGTGTTGACTCATTTTGCACCACTGCCATTTCTATGCATGTCTGAAGTGTATTATTGCCTCAAGTGGAGGGGTCTCCAATTACGTTCAACCCTGGGTTGATTATTTCCTTGAGCGGATGGTCGGAGGGCGAGAACATAGTTAAAAATGTCTACTCTGCAAATTAACCGCAAGTATCCCAAACAGATATAGTATTTGACAAGAACAGAATCATTTCCAACCGTTATTACATTTAGATATGATCACATATGCCTTTCTATTTATGTGTGGGATTAGTATTGAACTTCCTAAATTAAAATAACTTTGATTTTCCTCGTGATTTTAGTCTTTATGTCCAAAGACAAATATTTTATTTTTGCTAAAATAACTTTTTTTTATTTGGGGGTCCAAATAAAATCACCCAAGGGCCAAATTTGGCCTGTGGGCAGCATATTGGAAAACCCAGCTCTAGTTGGGCAGTAAAATGGTGAGGTGAACTGTTAGCCACAGTATTATGGTTTAACAATCAAGTTGAATTCCGCCTCTTTAGGGCCTGCAAGGATATGTTCTTGGCACAGAAAATCAGTTGCCACATTTATTTTTCCACTCCTTATCTTTATTTTGGATGTCACATTGTGTTTGATGCTTCTCAGGAAGTCAAGAGCAGCCTTTTTTTCCTACTGCAGAGTAAATCATGAGTAATGACACTTACTGTCTCAGTCTCTCAAAGTGTGAATGAAATAACGCCAGTTATTTCCCTCAACAAAACCCTAAATCTTTCTGTAGTGTTTGTTTAATTTTCAGATGGACTAAACCCAGCTACTTGGAAGTACAGTGGGGTATGCAGGTCCAAATTGTGTACAGTGTCTATGACTTAGTGAGACTTAATCAAACTACCTCAGTGAGGGAGAGATTCTGTGTGTCTCTGTGAGGAGAAAGACACACTCTTGTCTGACTAAAATAGTTCCATGGTATACCACCTAATGGATACTTCTCTCCTTTCGTCTTCTCTAAATATCTCCTAGCTATGTTTCCCATAGCAAAATTAATACATTTCGTTCCTCCCCCAACAATCGCTCGTCTGTTTCCCACAGGGCTCTCAGAACTGGTAGCAGTTATGAAATGACTTTCATTTCCGAAAAGCTCCGAAAGCACTACCTCATGCCGGGTCTTAATCCCTCTGAGCGATGCTTGTTTGGATGATGAGGTCATGTAATGTTTTTCATTGAAGTAGTCATTTTATTTTCTTACCAGCCAGAGGGGATGGAACCACAAGCACTGGCTTCATCAGGACCGTAGTTACAGTTGAAGTCGGAAGTTTACATACACTTAGGTTGGAGTCATTAAAACACATTTTTTTCAACCACTCCACTAATTTCTTGTTAACAAACTAGTTTTGGCAAGTCGGTTAGGACATCTACTTTGTGCATGACACAATAATTTTCCCAACAATTGTTTACAGACATTATTTCACTTATAATTCACTGTATCACAATTCCAGTGGGTCAGAAGTTTACATACACTAAGTTGACTGTGCCTTTAAACAGCTTGGGAAAATTCCAGAAAAGGATGTAATGGCTTTAGAAGCTTCTGATAGGCTAATTGACATCATTTGAGTCAATTGGAGGTGTACCTGTGCATGTATTTCAAGGCCTACCTTCAAACTCAGTGCCTCTTTGCTTGACATCATGGGAACATCAAAAGAAATCAGCATAGACCTCAGAAAAACAATTGTTGACCTCCACAAGTCTGGTTCATCCTTGAGAGCAATTTCCAAACGCCTGAATGTACCACGTTCATCTGTACAAACAATAGTACGCAAGTATAAACACCATGGGACCACGCAGCCGTCATACCACTTAGGAAGGAGACGTGTTTGTCTCCTAGAGATGAATGTACTTTGATGCGAAAAGTGCAAATCAACCCCAGAACAACAGCAAAGGACCTTGTGAAGATGCTGGAGGAAACTAGTACAAAAGTATCTATATCCACAGTAAAACGAGTCCTATATCGACGTAACCTGAAAGGCCGCTCAGCAAGGAAGAAGCCAATGCTCCAAAACCGCCACAGAAAAGCCAGAATATGGTTTGCAACTGCACATGGGGACAAAGATCGGACTTTTTTGGTGAAAATGTCCTCTGGTCTGATGAAACAAAAATAGAACTGTTTGGCCATAATGACCATCGTTATGTTTGGAGGAAAAATGGGAAGGCTTGCATGCCGAAGAACACCATCCCAACCGTGAAGCATGGGGGTGGCAGCATCATGTTGTGGGGGTGCTTTGCTGCAGGAGGGACTGGTGCACTTCACAAAATAGATGGCATCATGAGGGAGGAAAATTATGTGGATATATTGAAGCAACATCTCAAGACATCAGTCAGGAAGTTAAAGCTTGGTCGCAAATGGGTCTTCCAAATGGACAATGACCTCAACCATACTTCCAAAGTTGTGGCAAAATGGCTTAAGGACAACAAAGTCAAGGTAATGGAGTGGCCATCACAAAGCCCTGACCTCAATTCTATAGAAAATTTGTGGGCAGAACTGGAAAAGTGTGTGCGAGCAAGGAGGCCTACAAACCTGACTCAGTTACACCAGCTCTGTCAGGAGGAATGGGCCAAAATTCACCCAAATTATTGTGGGAAGCTTGTGGAAGGCTACCTGAAACGTTTGACACAAGTTAAACAATTTAATGGAAATGCTACCAAATACTAATTGAGTGTATGTAAACTTCTGACCCACTGGGAATGTGATGAAAGAAATAAAAGCTGAAATAAATCATTCTCTCTACTATTATTCTGACATTTCACATTCTTAAAATAAAGTGGTGATCCTAACTGACCTAAGACACGGTATTTTTACTAGGATTAAATGTCAGCAATTGTGAAACTGAGTTTAAATGTATTTGCTAAGGTGTATGTAAACTTCCTACTTCAACTGTATCCTGGATGTCACAAGACTGTTAGCCCATAGGGGTGAGAGGAGGAAGTTAATGTAAAGGATGACACACTGCTTGCTTATCGAGTACCGCTTCCCCCCGAATTCCACTTATATCGAAAGTTGAACTCAGGACCTCTGCCTCAAACACGTGACTGCCCATACAAGGTGTATGTAAACTTCCGACTTCAACTGTAAATGTAGGCTAGTTAGTGACAGAGATTCCCAATATTAAGAATTTTTTTTTTTTTTATGAAGACTGTTCTACATCACCGTTTTCACGTGAGCTTATGATCTCACAGCTGGATGTTGAGTGGACTTCCTTTAAGTGAATTTGGGACTTGATTCTGAAAATCACAGCCTGACATTGGTCTTCTTGAATAAGATTGGTCACAACTACTATAAAATGTCTGCTGTGTCAGTCTGAAACAGGGAAGCTATGTACACCAGAGGAGGTTGATGAAATTCCACTGTATAAAGATCCCTGAATCCACTCACCAGCAGTTCACTGGTTTGTTCGTTGGTGGCAGGGGTGGGATTTTTCTTGATGCTTGTTGTGGCTTTCTGTGTAACTTAACTTAGTAGATTCTGGAAAGAAACATGAATTTCAGCTTATTGTATGCTTACGTATTATAAGCATCTCAAGATGTTCAGAGAGAGAAATCGTTTGAAATTCCATCACTGGAGTTTATTTTTAATTTGAAAGAGTGCATTTTCTTTTTCCAATTCCACATATTTCTGAATCACCCGAATGATTAGATGACTTGCTCTGAGAGATACTGATTAACCAAAATAAACGCCCTCTCATCCCTGACATCACTTAAATCTGGAAGCCATTTAATTGTAAATAAATGTCCCATGTGGCCTATAGGTGAATCTATCATTGACACCCCATTCAATCCATGATTCATTTGAACCATGTACCAGCACACATACTGACTTCAGGATTGGGTTGGGAAAAATGCTTTCCAGAGGTAGCTCTTTTCACTCGTTTGAAATTGCTGAAGAAACTTGAAGTCGGCAGCCTGTTTCTTAACCTCTAGAGGGGGAATGGGTGGAAGTCATCCCGACTGTTCTGGGAAGTGTATTGTGGAGTCTGAAACCGTAATGTCTCCCTTGAGTATCAATAGTATGCCCAATGACAGTTGCAGCTCATGTGTTACACATTTTGAACTATTTCCCATCCTGCAAATGTTTTGTTGTCCACATTGATCAGGGTGACTGGCCTCTAGTTGTTCACTAGATATTGTTAGTGCATAGATTTATTGTATTATTAATTATTATAATAATTAATAATGAAAGTAATAATAATATTTGCCATTCAGCAGACGCTGTTATCCAAATCGACTTAGTCATGCGTGCATACATTTTATGTATTGGTGGTCCCGGGAATCGAACCCACTACCCTGGTGTTGCAAGCGCCATGCTCTTCAAACAAAGCTACAGAGGACCATAGAGAGGCGCACACAAGGCTCCTCGTGATTGATGAGGTCTGGAAAAAGCATCTCGAATGGGCCAGAGACTTTGTTCCTAACTGGAAGCACAGATTGTAGGCTTTCATTTGTGAGTGTGCCGGTCATTTCCCTTGTCATCGTCTTCATCATTGAGATCTACGGGTGGTTATGGACCATCGTTTGACAGAGCAACCACAGTTGGCCATAACAGAGTGATTAATGTGTGTTCGGGGTTGACCCCAAACATATTCCTGTCGTGTGTAGTACTGTAGTTGCATATGTGTATCCGGTCATGTTGGCCGTACTGATAAGATACTTGGGCTCTTTCTAGAAATAAAAATAATTCTCCTTCACTGCACTGATCTGAAAGATTAGCTTCCACCATAGGGTTTTCACCTGTCAAGTAATTTACAATCAGTGCAGATGAAGGGGAGGAGATAAGAGTACAGGTTTTGAAACAATTGACATAGAGGTTGTGTTTGTTTTTTCTTTGTTTGTTTTGCAGTGGAGCAGGTCCCTACAGAGGCCTACACCATCCCACTTTCGCAGGCTGAGGTTATACAGGAAGGAAGTGACGTCACTCTGGTCGCGTGGGGAACACAGGTGAGACGTGGAAGAAGGAGCCATGGGTTGATTCTACATACTCGAGCCATAGAGGAGATGGAGCTATATATCCGTCTATGACTGTGCATGAGTCATGACCTTAGCCAGAAGTCATTGTTTATGGTTTGGAGGCGGGCAGAGTAGGGACATCCGCGTTACTTCTTCGGTCTTTGACATTTTTAAGCCGACAGGGACGAGCCATGGATTACCTCCTAGCTCCATCACAAGCCCACGCCTCTCAGCAGGGGCTTTCTCATCAGGGGTTGGTGGTTTATCGTGTCTACACTAACGTCTCCGTTGGACCGACGCTGCTCCATGGTGTTAACAGTCCACGTCTACACAAGGCCTTCCATTGTCTTCAACTTCTGTCCAGCTGATTTATTTTCCTCAGAAGAGGATTATGGTCTCTATAGCGCTCTTGGTGTTGTTGCCCCTTACAAAGATTCTGCTCGCCCACTTAACGGGCTTAACGCACCCAGAAAAATAGACTAATGTAGGTACAGCTGAAGAGCAGAGGGGGTCTAAGCCTGAGGGCCGGGAATGACTGGGAAATCAACTCCATCAAAGCCGTCATTTTGCAAAGATGAAAAATACACCCAAGTAGTCGAAATCTGGGCTTTTTAAAATGCCACCCCATCACTCCGGTAATCCACCAGCGAAAAGAAAACAACTCCTAGCGAGTGGAGCGGTCGGAACCGCGCCTGGAACCGCGCCTGGAACCTGCAGTGAAGGCCTGCTAATGAGCGAAACAGAGGGGTTCATTTTTCTAGTCCTACTGTTATATTGTAAAGTTTCATTTTATGGTGCACTTTAAACCTGTTCATAGAAGAAGTACTAGGCTCTGTCGTTGCTTTAGCTAAATATTCATTATATTAGTATTCATCTCCAGCAGAACATTTCTCTTTTTAATATGCCTGTTGTCAACTCTTGTCTAAATGGGCTAGAAGCCTATAGATTGCTGTTTTTCTTTTTTATCAATTGGCTGTCTGGTTTATGACTCATGACTATCACCCACACATGAATAGATTTTGTTCATTAACCCTCACACACAAAGCCCTGATGCACAGCTTGGGGATAAAAACGATGAAGCCAGTATGTCCTGCTGTTAGATTGCCGATTTGATTCACAGGCACAGCAGTCATTATCTGGAAACATAAAGCTTTATAATCTGCCAATAAACATGGAGTCTATCCAAGTAACTTTCTCCAAGGGGTGCTGTGCAGTGGTTTTCTGCTGATTCTAGGGGTTCTTGATGGTATTATAAAATGTTCTAATATCCATTATGGATTAGATTGTAGTACACGGTCTTGATCACTGACTCATGCCTTGCAGATCCATGTGCTGAGGGAAGTGGCCAACATGGCTCAGGAGAAACTGGGTGTGTCCTGTGAACTCATAGATCTACAGACCATCTTGCCTTGGGACACTGAGACCGTTTGCAAGGTAAGACGCATGCTAGACTATATAATTTGTGTACACACACTCAGGGTTGGGTAGGTTACTTTCTAAATGTAATACGTCAGTTACTAGTTACCTGTCCAAAGTTGTTAGCAGTAGTTTAACTTTTGGATTACCCAAACTCAGTAACGTAATCTGATTACTTTTAGATTGCTTTCCCGTTAAGGCAGAAGACCAAAATTAATTACCAATTGAAGGCCAGCATCCCAGAGTCGCCTCTTCACTGTTGACGTTGAGACTGGTGTTTTGCGGGTACTATTTAATGAAGCTGCCAGTTGAGGACTTGTGAGGCGTTTGTTTCTCAAACTAGATACTTTAATGTACTTCTCCTCTTGCTCAGTTGTGCACCGGGGCCTCCCATTCCTCTTTCTATTCTGGTTAGAGCCAGTTTGCGCTGTTTTGGGAAGGGTGTAGTACACAGCGTTGTACGAGATCTTCAGTTTCTTGGCAATTTTTCGCATTGAATAGCCTTCATTTCTCCGAACAAGAATAGACTGTCGAGTTTCAGATGTTCTTTGTTTCTGGCCATTTTGAGCCTGTAATCGATTCCACATGCTGATGCTCCAGTTTTATTTCTTCTTTAATCAGGACAACAGTTTTCAGCTGTGCTAACATAATTGCAAAAGGGTTCTCTAATGATCAATTAGCCTTTTAAAATGATACACTTGGATTAGCTAACACAACGTACCATTGGAACACAGGAGTAATGGTAGCTGATGATGGGCCTCTGTACGGCTATGTAGATATTTCATAAACAATCTGCCGTTTCCAGCTACAATAATCATTTACAACAATGATGTCTACACTGTATTCTGATCCATTTGATATTTTAATGGACAAAAAAAATGGCTTTTCTTTCAAAAACAAGGACATTTCTAAGTAACCCCAAACTTTTGAACGGTAGTGTAGGTAGAGGTATAAGTGATTAGGAAACAGGATAGATGATAAACGCTGGTAGCAGCATCATATGTGATGAGTCAAAAGAGTTAGTGCAAAGAGGGTCAATGCCGATAGTCTGTGCAGCTATTGATTAGTATTATGGCTTGGGGATAGAAGCTGTTTGGGGTCCTGCAGGTTCCGGACTTGGTGCATCGGCACCGCTTGCCGTGCTGTAGCAGAGAGAAGAGTCTGTGTCTTGGGTGGATGGAGTCTTTGAAAATGTTTAGGGCCTTCTCACATCACCCGGTATAGAGGTCCCGGATGGCAGGGAGCTCGGCCCCAGTGATGTGCTGGGTCATACGCACTACCCTCTGTACTGCCTTGTGGTCGGATGCTGAGAAGTTGCCATTCCAAGCGGTAATGAAGCCAGTCAATATGCTCTCAATGGTGCAGCTATACAAGGTTTTGCGGATCTGAGATCCCATGTCAAATCTTTTCAACTTTTATTCCATAGGCTGGGATCCGCACTGAGCAGCTGTTGCAAGAGTGCATTTTTCACAGGCTGTCCACTGGTCTCAAAAATAATGATTGATAGGCAGCTTAAACTTCTTAAATTCAAACATTATTGTGTTACACATATCCAATTGTGAACAGCCATCCACAACGACCACAATCCGTAAGGCGCAAATGGCTAAATGAGAGGCAACAGTGTGATTTACATCAATGCGCTATGTAGATATCAATAATATGTAGCTCGCAGGCTATATCACTGCTATCGTCCTTACCCTTAGCGTTTATTTAGATTGGAAAGTCTTTGGATGCCGACAGCTGTTGCACTATTGGAAGACATGGCTTGGACTGTAGGCTACAAAATCCTATTCCTGTTCTTTTCCTGCGATCCATCAAACGCGTTTGGTGTGTCATCATAGTGATCTCTGATTTATGGTCAGACTTAAACTTAAACTTGAATTTTTTTTTTTTTATTATGCTGAGGAGTATTTCTGTCTAATAAATCCCTTTTGTGGGGAAAAACTCTTGCTGATTTGCTGGGCCTGGCTCCCCCAGTGGCTGGGCCTTGCTCCCCAGTGGCTGGGCCTATGCCCTCCCAGGCACACCCATGGCTGCACCCCTGCCCAGTGATGTGAAATCGATAGATTAGGGCCTAATTTATTTATTTATTTCAATTAACTGATTTCCATATTTGAACTGTAACTCAGTAAAATCTTTGAAATTGTTGCATGTTTATTTTTGTTTAGTTTAGTTGATGATCGCTGCAGTAGACTGTCTAATTTAGCACTTAAATTGCCCTTCAATGTGGCACAGAAACAATGTTATTTTTCTCTACAGTGCAGTTTCTGCCGTTCGTGATTGATTGAATAATATCTTCATTCTCCCACAGCTGGTATGATTTCATTAGGGCTGTATTTCTACATTGTCGCACGATTAAAGTAACTGGAGCAGTAACTGTAGGAGAGGAGGTAAGCGAGGCCTGTGTATTTTGTCCTCACACACAGTGCCTTCAGAAAGGATTCACACAGCCTGAATTTAAAATGGATTCAATTTAGATTTGTTTTGTCACTGCCCTACACAGAATAGCCCATAATGTTAAAGTAGAATTAAGTCATTTTTTTTTCATTTTGGCAAATGAATAAAACCATGAAAAGCTGAAATGTCTTGAGTCAATAAGTATTCAGCCTTTGTTATGGCAAGCCTAAATAACTTCAGGAGTAAACATTTGCTTAACAAGTCCCTTGATAAGTTGCATGGACAATTTCGTTTAAATTCCTTTGAGTTATTAATTACACTTTGGATGGTGTATCAATACACCCAGTCACTACAAAGATACAGGCGTCCTTCCTAACTCAGTTGCTGGAAAGGGATTTCACTATGAGGCCAATGGGGACTTTTTAAAACAGTTTAGAGTTAAATGGGTGTGATAGGAGAAAACTGAGGATGGATCAACAACATTGTAGTTACTCCACCATACTAACCTAATTGACAGAGTGAAAAGAACGCGTGTACAGAATAAAAATATTCCAGAACATGCATCCTGTTTGCAACAAGGCACTTAAGTAAAAAAATGTGGCAACACAATTCACTTTTTGTCCTGAATACAAAGTGTTATGTTTGGGGCAAATTCAATAATACATTACTGACTCTCCATATTTTCAAGTATAGTGGTGGCTGCATCATGTTATGGGTATGTTTGTTATCGTTAAGGGCTGGGGAGTTTTTCAGGCAAAAAAAATTACAGAATAGAGCTAAGCACTGGCAAAATCTTAGAGGAATTCCTGGCTCAGTCTGCTTTCCACCAGACGCTGGGAGATGACTTCACCAGCAGATGGGTGAGAAATAAATATATATATATGTGCATATATGTGTGTGTGTGTGTGTGTGTGTGTGTGTGTGTATGTATGTATATATATATATATATATATATATATATATATATATATATATATATATATATATATATATATATATATATATATATATATATATATATATATATATATATATATATATATATATATATACCGAGATGTGCCAATGGCACGCATTTTAAATGGTCCACTTCAAACGTGCCGCCACAGACTGTTTTGTTGTGAACGTGGCAAGCCGCTGGGGACACGGCACAGTTGGATTTTTATATTGCCTGTTTTATCATGTAATTTTCAAGTCCCTCTGGTGCAGCACATGACACAGTTGGTAAACTCTACGAGGCCTGCCGCTGCCAAGTAAATCTTATAACTGACAGTTAAGGCACAAGATGAAAATTGTGGTCGCAGGCCAGTAATTTAATAGGGAGCCCAATTGGAATCGATGGCATATATTATTATTGTCTTGGCACCGGGGCACTTCAAATGAAGTGAGCAACAGTCTGTTATGGGCCGTTTGTTCAGAGACAATTTTCTCAAATAAACGGGGTGATTTTCAGCAACGGCCGCCCCATTAAACCGGCTCTATGAAATTGAATAGTGTGTTTATACACCGCTCATGGTTCTCTGGGGCAAGGCTGCCGTCTCCACCTTCCCAACAACACTTGTCTTCCTCTCCACTGTTTTCTCTCCTCTCCTTCAGCTAAACGTGTTGTGGATTATTCATCCTCATACCTTTTTAATTTCCCATTTCCTTGTCAGTTTATAGCCCTCTCTCCTCATTCTCTTATTACGTATTATTCTGTTTTCTCTTGGTAAGGTGTTACAGTAAGGGGAAAAAAGTATTTGATCCCCTGCTGATTTTGTACGTTTGCCCACTGACAAAGAAATGATCAGTCTATCATTTGAATGGTAGATTTATTTGAACAGTGAGAGACAGAATAACAACAAAAAAATCCAGAAAAACACGTGAAAAATGTTATAAATTGATTTGCATTTTAGTGAGGGAAATAAGTATTTGACCCCCTCTCAATCAGAAAGATTTCTGTCTCCCAGGTGTCTTTTATACAGGTAAAGAGCTGAGATTAGGAGCACACTCTTAAAGGGAGTGCTCCTAATCTCAGCGTGTAACCTGTATAAAAGACACCTGTCCACAGAAGCAATCAATCAATCAGATTCCAAACTCTCCACCATGGCCAAGACCAAAGAGCTCTCCAAGGATGTCAGGGACAAGATTGTAGACCTACACAAGGCTGGCATGGGCTACAAGACCATCGCAAAAGCTGCTTGGTGAGAAGGTGACAACAGTTGGTGCGATTATTTGCAAATGGAAGAAACACAAAAGAACTGTCAATCTCCCTCGGCCTGGGGCTCCATGCAAGATCTCACCTTGTGGAGTTGCAATGATCATGAGAACGGTGAGGAATCAGCCCAGAACTACACGGCAGCTGGGACCATAGTCACCAAGAAAACAATTGGTAACACACTACGCCGTGAAGGACTGAAATCCTGCAGCGCCCGCAAGGTCCCCCTGCTCAGGAAAGCACATATACATGCCCGTCTGAAGTTTGCCAATGAACATCTGAATTATTCAGATGACATCAGGGTGAAAGTGTTGTGGTCAGATGAGACCAAAATGGAGCTCTTTGGCATCAACTCAACTCGACGTGTTTGGAGGAGGAATGCTGCCTATGACCCCAAGAACATCATCCCCACCGTCAAACATGGAGGTGGAAACATTATGCTTTGGGGGTGTTTTTCTGCTAAGGGGACAGGACAACTTCACCGCATCAAAGGGACGATGGACGGGGCCATGTACCGTCAATCTTGGGTGAGAACCTCTTTCCCTCAGCCAGGGCATTGAAAATGGGTCGTGGATGGGTATTCCAGCATGACAATGACCCAAAACACACGGCCAAGGCAACAAAGGAGTGGCTCAAGAAGAAGCACATTAAGGTCCTGGAGTGGCCTAGCCAGTCTCCAGACCTTTATCCCATAGAAAATCTGTGGAGGGAGCTGAAGGTTAGAGTTGCCAAACGTCAGCCTCGAAACCTTAATGACTTGGAGAAGATCTGCAAAGAGGAGTGGGACAAAATCCCTCCTGAGATGTGTACAAACCTGGTGGCCAACTACAAGAAACGTCTGACCTCTGTGATTGCCAACAAGGGTTTTGCCACCAAGTACTAAGTCATGTTTTGCAGAGGGGTCAAATACTTATTTCCTTCACTAAAATGCAAATCAATTTCAAAAAAATTTCACATACGTTTTTCTGGATTATTTTGTTGTTATTCTGTTTCTCACTGTTCAAATAAACCTACCATTAAAATTATAGACTGATCATTTCTTTGTCAATGGGCAAACGTACAAAATCAGCAGGGGATCAAATACTTTTTTCCCTCACTGTATGTCCTCACTCAGTCCTATAGCCATGAAATTCAAAAGCCGACAACACTGCCAGGGAATGTGTTCTTGTGCAGCAGTGTCTGTCTGTTGCCCTATGTGACCCATGTGGCATTATTTGGTGCTTGTTGTTGAGTAGAGAACCTTTTAATCACGCAATTAACTGGAGAGGATGAATTAACCACAGGCTAAATAATCGCCATGTTCTTTGTACCCGATTTGTCTTGAATGCAACGTTAAAATATTTTGTTTTATCTTTTTAATAAATCTGAAGCATTAAGAACTTCATGTTCCAGATGTAAATTAGGAACAAATGCGGGTGTCTGTTTAAAAAAAAAAAAAGAATTCAACAAGGTTACGTAAGACTACTGATTCCTCTCAAAGTGAAAGCAGAGAATCCCTTTTTTGTTTTCAGACAGTGGGGCCAGCTAATGAAAACAACCCTGACATGAAATAGAATATTGGCTCCTTTTATGCACAAAAGGTGGGTTAGTGGATGGGGAAATGGGTTCGGTTACCCAGTAATGGCTATGCTGAAGTGCTGTGTTTTTTAAATTTATTTGTCTGTCTTAGCCATGCCTGTTTTGGTCACAACACACAGAAAACCAAATGCCCCATGGTTCAGTATCATCATTACAAATGGTCTGCCCTGACTGAGTGTATACTTTATTTTCCCACCTGTGGCCAATGGTCTGCCTCTGCAATGATTGGGTGGGTGGGTGGTTGTGTGTGAAGACTAGACACAAGTCCCATAATGGATTTCTTGTGTGAAATACTCCTGTTGTCTTAGTTGGGAAGTGCTGGCTGCTGAGCGGTTGAATTACAGGTTTCGATCAGTGTAGGTCCCCTTAGGTCCTACAATGTTTAGCACATGAAGGCCGCCTTTGAAACTAGTCTACCTTTCCATATCTGCATTTGAAGAGCTAGATTGATTGATTGTACTCACATTGCACAGAAATTTACGATGCATAGCTGTCTGACGATAGGGAAAATATTTAACTTTTATGGTTGGTTTCACTAACCCATATTGAATAAATCCAAGAGTAACAGAGAACTAAAAATGTTATTTCATTAGCATTGACGTAACTGGGATTTCAGACACCAGCCCAGGACTATTGAGTGTGAGTGGAACATTTTTAAATCAAATGAACTGCTGTCCAGGAATATGTCTATGAAACAAAATTATCATTCATCCTACCTAAAAGTGCAATCTAGTCCAAGTCCCTGCTTAATCTCTAATGTGAAACAGACCCCTTATGTGTTCTTACGCTACTCGGTCACCCCTCTGACTACCCTGAATCCTAGTGGTTAGAGCGGTGGACTTGTAACTGAAAGGTTGCAAGATCGAATCCCCGAGCTGACAAGGTAAAAATCTGTCGTTCTGCCCCTGAACAAGGCAGTTAACCAACTGTTCCTAGGCCGTCATTGAAAATAAGAATTTGTTCTTAACGGACTTGCCTAGTAAAATAAATAAAAACAGTTGTCACAAACCTCTTCTCTCCTTCTCTTGACTCACCCTCCCGCCGAGCCCTCTGACTCATCAGCTATTTGGTATTTAAGGAGGACGACTGTGGCCAGAATTACCCAAGTCACACAGCCGTCTCTGGGCTCAGAGCCTTAGATATTTTGCTACTAAAGGGGCGATGTGACATTTCATCAAAGTATTGCTCAGAGGAATAACTCACAGAGCATTGTAACCTCAATCTTTATCCTGTTCCATCTGAGTTGGCTTTCTCCGACTCCGTTGAGGATTCCTAGGATTCATTATGTGCCAGTCTATATGCTGACTTAAGGAAAGAAATAAAACTGTCACACTTGGCGCCATCAGAGGCTACTAAATAGTATTATTCTCCAATTCATTGATTTTGATTGTCACTGCTTTTCTTGGCCTCAAATACATGTCAGAAAGAATTCGGTCTGCTTTTTAATTCAGTGGTTGTTCGCTTGATCTCCAGCGTTTCCAGGAATATCTACGTGCGCTAACGTCGTCTTGCATTAAATGGGTTAATGGGCTCATGAGCAGACGGGGGGGTGGGGTGTGTGTGTGTGTGTACACACACGCCCAGCTTGTTGGTCCATGGTTGCACATCTGAACACTGGAGTTCAATTAGGACTTCATATAAATCTATGAGTCACACTCTCCTCAGCGTCTTTGAACAGCAGACATCCATGCCCAGATTGTCCATATGAGTCAGTTCAATCAGTTCTTATCTGTTTGAGTCTGGTGGGTCTCTATAGATGTGTGTCTCTTAGTACATGTGATCATTAACACGATAGCTCTGGGTTTCCTGTTCCCTCCATCCGGAGCCATCCACCCCGGTGGTAACCGGCGGCGACACAGGGATCTAAATATACAGTCAAGTCGCTTGTTGACAAAGGGAATAGACAGAAATTGCTGTAGAAATGGAGGGAAAAACTGTATTTTGTCCCGCTGTCTGCGGCAGTCCAGTAAATGTAATAGTCGTTCATTTAAGGGATAAACAAAATGGCTGGTTTGGCCCTGCCAGACCACCAGGCTCAAATGATATAATGTGGAAAGTCTCCCTCTCTCTTGCTCCTGGGTCAAAAGCCAGTGTGGTGATTTATATAAAAACCCATATCATCCTCTTTGACAGACCTTTAGTCTGTTGTTTTCAGTGGCCTACATCTTAAGTGCTCTTGAGCTGGCTCTTGTACAATCTAATTTTGATCAGACATTTCTACCGCATTGTACGGCTCCTTGTCCATATTCAATACTAGTCCAGGTTCGTATTAGTGCCTAGTCAGTGATTCATAGCCATTTTCCAGTCCTGGTCAGACTACGATCTGGCCAGTGTGAAACTGTTTGTTGAGGGAGTGCAGTCAGTAATAGAGTGGTGGCTCAGTTAGCGGTGATTGGAGATGGCACTTCCCATGCCGCACAAACCAGACCCGTCAACCAAAAGGCCTGGGACCTGGAAGACCTTGAGGAGCTCAGGCCCTCTCCCTACAATGAAGCTCTTATTACTTTCCACCCATAGCTTCAGCTCTCTCCAAAATAGCTATTTTGACTGCTTCGACCTCCATGACACACAATACCCTTCCAGACTGGGTCTTTCCAAAGCAAAGAAACTGGCTAACGTGATCAAGATGTGGCTCGGGCTCATGCTTTGAGGTTCCAAGCTCCATGCGCGCATGTCCTCTATAAAATGCATTTGAGAAAATTCACGGTGAATTTATGTGTTTGTTTGATTTTGCTGTGAGACTTGTAAAGGCGTTTTGTACCCCGGTCCTAGTCCGTGTGGTAGGCATCTGGAGGGTTCACGCACTATTCTTTAGTTACCGGACGGCAGAGTTCATGTACTGTTTAATTTCATTGTGTCCTCATTGCCTTAAGTCAGTGGGTTTAAAGATGTTTTAAAGACTTCTTCTCAGGCTCACCAAAGCACTGATGAAATAAGTTGTTTCACTATGGACTGTCAAGATTAGCTTATTTCACCGGGATTGATCTCACAGCAGAAGGCCTAGGAGCTGACATTATAATAAGATTGCATATCCCTTGGGTCACAGCTGCTATTTTAGATATCTCCTCACATTTGGTCATGGTCTGTTAACTCTCTTGGTCATCGATATCCCCTTTTACTTTACTACTTTTACCTCTTGCTTACTCTCCCCTCTCTCAACATTGCTATTGTCATCGCACACAATATTTCTTCGCTTTGGCGTTTGTCCTCCTCGCAGGCAGCAAGTCCATGCTGGTTTGGGAATCTGCAAGTCCTATCTGCTCCCATAAAACACACCGTTCCCATTTCCCCAGCCTCAGCACACATGCCACATCATATGGTGTCCCATAATGACCCCTGGAAATGTGTGTGTGCGCTCACTTCTCCTTCCTCCTCTCCAGAAATATGTACGACTTTGCCAAAGAAAAGCCAGAACACCCACTGTAACAGAGCAACAAGTAAAGGAGAGCAAAGAATTAAGAGACCACTCTTGACTTTGAGCAGCATGGAGGGAACTCCTCTACTTTACCCTTCTGCTACCACAGATAGCTGCTGGCGTGTCCTATTTGACAAGTAGAAAGGGATGTGTAAACATGAAATGGCCAGTGATATGTTCTCCCTGTCTGCTCTGAGTGAGTGGTGTGGGCATAGCATGTTTGCTGAACTTGTTTACCCGAGGGGCTGGTGTTCCCGGCAGTCGGCATTTCACACTGAAGGCTAACACTTGCCATGGAAACAGAGATGTGTTGGCAGGTGGTATAGTGTGGCAGGTGGGCAGGTGCTGGCTGGCTGTTTCATTAGTTTATTCAAAGTTCACTGGGAGTGGGAACGTTTTTATTTTAAAAGCCCCAAGGTTGCATGGGTACTTATAGGCGTGGATATGAATGGTGTGGTTGTCACTACAGAAACTATATATTATACATAGTGGATTAGCATCAGTCATTACATTTGTCAATTGATTTATTTGTAGCAGTGAATGGAAGACTGTGTGTACGGTTTTTGGCCATATCTTGACCAAGAAAATATCACTTAAATCCGAATCGAACTAGAATTTACATTTTAACACATCCCTCACATAGACTTGTATAGATGATCCCTAATGGAGAGGTCTGTCTGCCTTGGCCCGCTGGAGACACGGGTAGGGGCCTACCCTTTTTGGTACGTACGATGGTGTGAAAAGGTTATAATGCTCCTGTGTTGATTTAATGTGTATATCTCCTGTAAATATCGGTTCCTCTTAATAGAATTGTGTGTTTCCTTGTGTTAGACTGACTCAAAAGTGTTGGGCCTCGTCCCTCGAGGTGACGCAACCCATTGGCTGAACCCATAAGAGACAAGAGTAATCTCAGGACTAGATTTGTGTGTTTGCACCCACGATCTCTCTGCTAAATGAAGATGTGTCTATCGTCAGAGCCTGTGAGAGAGAAATAGATGATGGTATGAGAACGGGGGGGACACAGATGCAATATCGTCGGCGTGGCCTGTTCTCCAAGACTGTGTTTCTGGGAAGCGGTGCTGCTGACTGTATCAAGAGCTCTAGAGCCTGTTCACTTGCTTTAGATAAGACTTACCACTTACCAATCTGGCCCACCTCACCCACTAAGTGCTGTCTTACTCAAAGAAAGCTAGCAAATATACTGTACCGGCAGTGTAACGGAGTGTTCAGACTTTGCTTCCATCCCAGTTCATGACAAACAAACAATGTGAAATGCAAACACTTTTTTAGTATTGATGGAGTTTTTTTTGGTACAAGTAACAGGCTTTTCCTCAGTCTATGGCTGTGGGTGTAGTGGTACTGTACTTTTTTGGTAGTACTTTTTAAAAACTTTTGAATACATTTGTACTTTTACTGTTTTACTTGTGTTGTCTTTCAAAATGTGCTTTTAATGTCACATGCACAAGTACAGTGAAATGCCTTTATTGCAAACTCTAAACCCAACAATGCAATAATCAGTAACAATGTATTATTTTTTCAACCTCCTGAGGGGGAAGAGGCACTGTCGCGCCTTCTTCACGACTGTGCGTGTGTGTTTGGACCATTTTAAGTCTTTAGTGACTTGGACACTGAGGAACTTGAAGCTGTCTACCTGCTCCCCCTGAAGCCCTGTCGATGTGGATGGCGGCGTGCATATAAAGGCATTTTAATTATTCACTGACTTCATTTTGTCAGATCTGACCATAATTTTATCCTCCTGATTCCTGCTTACAAACAAAATTAAAGCAGGAAGCACCAGTGACTCGGCCTATTAAAAATGTGGTCAGATGAAGCAGATGCTGTACAGGACTGTTTTGCTAGCACAGACTGGAATATATTCCGGGATTCTTCCAATGGCATTGAGGAGTACACCACATCGGTCACTGGCTTTATCAATAAGTGCATCGAGGACGTCCCCCCCACAGTGACTGTACGTACATACCCCAACCAGAAGCCATGGATTACAGGGAACATTCGCACTGAGCTAAATGGTAGAGCTGCCGCTTTCAAGGTGCAGGACTCTAACCCGGAAGCTTATAAGAAATCCTGCTATACCTTTTGACGAACCATCAAACAGGCAAAGCGTCAATACAGGACTAAGATTGAATCGTACTACACCGGCTCCGACACTCGGCGGATGTGGCAGGACCTGCACACTATTACAGGCTACAAAGGGAAGCACAGCCGTGTGCTGCCCAGTGACACAAGCCTACCAGACGAGCTAAATCACTTCTATGCTCGCTTTGAGGAACGCGGCACTGAGGCATGCATGCATGAGAGCATCAGCTGTTCCGGATGACTGTGTGATCACACTCTCTGCAGCCAATGTTTTTTTTTTGTGAGTAAGACCTTTAAACAGGTCAACATTCACAAGGCCGCTGGGCCAGACAGATTACCAGGACGTGTGCTCCGGGCATGTGCTGGCCAACTGGCAGGTGTCTTCACTGGCATTTTAAATATGTCCCTGATTGAGTCTGTAATACCAACATGGTTCAAGCAGACCACCCAAGTGCACTAAGGTAACCTGCCTAAATGACTACAGACCCGTAGCACTCACGTCCGTGAGTGGGTCCTCAGATCCTCAAAACGTTTCTACAGCTGCACCATCGAGAGCATCTTGACTGGTTGCATCACTGCCTGGTACGGCAACTGCTCGGCCTCTGACCGCAAGGCACTACAGAGGGTAGTGCGAATGGCCCAGTACATCACTGGGGCTAAGCTGCCTGCAATCCAGGACCACTCTACCAGGTGGTGTCAGAGGAAGGCCTTAAAAATTGTAAAAGAACCCAGCAACCCAGTCAGACTGTTCTCTCTGCTACCGCATGTTAAGCGGTACCGGAGCACTAAGTCTAGGACCAAAATGCTTCTAAACTGCTTTTACCCCCAAGCCATTAGACTCCTGAACAAGTAATCAAATGGCTACCCGGACTACTTGCATTGTATCATGTTTGTACATCTATGATTTTTTTTGACAGTTTAGATGGAAACCATATTATGATGGTGAGGTAAACAAGAAGCCTCAACGCTGCTGTGGTTCGTTTTAAACTTCCAAACCTTGACCTCTTAATTTTTGCTTAATAAGTCAATATTTAAGTACATACCCCACAATGAAACAAATCTACACTACATGACCAAAAGTATGTGGACACCTGCTCGTCGAATGTCTCATTCCAAAATCATGGGCATTAATATGGAGTTGGTCCCCCCTTTGCTGCTATAACAGCCTCCACTGTTCTGTGAAGGCTTTCTAGAAGTTGGAACATTGCTGCGGGACTTGATTCCATTCAGCCACAATAGCATAAGTGAGGTTTGGCGCTGACGTTAGGCCTGGCTCGCAGACTGCGTTCCAATTAATCCCAAAGGTGTTCGATGGGGTTGAGGTCAGGGCTCTGTGCAGGCCAGTTAAATTCTTCCACACCAATCTCAACAAACCATTTCTGTATGGACCTTATGGCAGCCCCCCGCACCTCTCTGATTCAGAGGGGTTGGGTTAAATGCGGAAGTCACATTTCAGTTGAAGGCATTCGGTTGTACAACTGACTAATAATGGTGACTTTGACTTTTGACTTTGAGGACAAAAAGTGAATTGATTTGCCAATATTACTTAAGGGCCTTGCTGCAAACAGGATGCATGTTTTGGAATATATTTATTTCTGTACACACTTCTTTTCACTCTGTCAATTAGGTTAGTATTGTGGAGTAACTACAATGTTGTTGATCCATCCTCAATTTTCCCCTCTCACACCCTTTAAACTATGTAATTGAAATCCTTGAGCAGTTTCCTTCCTCTCCGGCAACTGGGTTAGGAAGGACACCTGTAACTTTGTAGTGACTGGGTGTATTGATACACCATCCAAAGTGTAATTAATAACTTCCCCATGCTCAAAGGGATATTCAATGTCTGCCTCCCTGGTCTTTGTGGTTGAAATTTCACTGCTCGACTGAGGCACCTTACAGATAATTGTATGTGTGGGGTACAGAGAGGAGGTCGTCATTCAAAAATCATGTTAAACACTACTATTACACACAGAGTCCATGCAACTTGTGACTTACACATATATTTACTACTGAACTTATTTAGGCTTGCCATAACAAAGGGGTTGAATAACTATTGACTTAGCTTTTCATTTTTCATTAATTTGCAAAAATGTCTACTTTTACATGCTGGGGTATTGTGTGTAGGCCAGTGACACCACGTCTATTGTTTCATATTATGCTGTATCGTTTATTTTGTTGCGTCTTAAATCACACTCTTCACTGCAATATTTTTTGTCAATTGGATAACGCTTTGCGTGTGGAAGGACATTTGCAACACAAAAAAACATGGAGGAGAGTGAACGTGACACAGAGCATAGAGACATGGAGCTCGTTCTTAAAAGAGGGACTACTTCGGTCGCATGGATGTGGTTTGGGTATGAAATGTCTGACACGGACCGGAAAACCGTCCTCTGCAAAATATGCCGCAGGCCGGTCCCGACAACCGGCTCAAACACCACTGACCTCTTTTACCACCTACGCAAGAATCATGTGAAACAGTACGGAGAGTCTACGGATGAGACCCCAAAAAATACAGTTGAGTGCTCAAAACAAACCCCAGACTCAGACGTTGCACGAGGCTTTTGCCCGCGGCAAACCATATGGCAAGGAATCACGAAGACGGAAGGAGAAAACAGCTGCTGTTACAACTTCCATCTGCAAAGACATGGCCCCAATTTACACGGTGGAGAAACGGGGGTTTCATGAGTTGGTGTTAACATTCAACCCAAGGTACCACATGCAAAGTGATATGTGACACGTAGTAATGTCAAAATAACATGCAAAACAGGAAAGCCCACCAAATAAATAAATATTAAAGTGTTTTCTATTTACCTTTTTCGATTTTATACATTCATATTTTATATTTTGTTACACGCTTAATTGAACATTTGCACAAAGGTTCTAAATAAATGGAGAAATAATCAAATTAGTTAGTACCTTTTATTTGTTGAGTATAATTCAAAATGTAATAAGAAATAGGCCTTTACATGTGGTCATTTTCTCTAAACTATTTATTCATTGAATTTACAGAAAATGTGCTATATCGTGATATGTATCGTTATCGGGACATGAAATGACCAATATCGGGATCTGAGAGCCCTAGTAAGCGCAATACTTCTTTCTAGAAGAGAAGTTGGAAGAGAAACCTTGTGCACACTGGACCCGTAGAACCAGATATTTTAGTAACCTCAATTTGTTATGTTGATTTTGGGCTGTGCTGCTTCCCTTTATCATTACTCAAAAGGTACATGTTTGATAGAAGGGTCTTGGCTTGTACAGGATGAGTACTGGCACAATGATGTTAGCTCTTTAAATACCCAACAAATATGTCGAACTGTAAAACTGATCCTAAAAACCTTTTTGGGATTTAGAATGTGAGTACCATTTCATTTTAAGCAGGCTGTACCGCTGTCTGACTGCTTGCCCAGTTCCATTGGGGTCTTAGGGACCGAACCATGATTATTTTGTAATTCTGTTCAGTTATGAACATAACATGGACTGCATCCAAACACCAGGTCCTTGAGCGGCCACATGGACCTGTCGAAATGAGTCAGTTGGCAAACGGCGTCGCAGAACACTAAAATATTAATTCATTGAACTGTCGTAAGGTTGCGAGGTGACAGTGCGAGCATGTGTTTATGTCCGAGAGAGACTGCATAGTGGGAGACTGGGACACAGCAGGCTTGAGTTAAGTTGTTGAGCATTAAAGGAGGCTGACATGTCTAAGCATCTCTCCACTCACTGGCAGGAACCCATCTCTCATTAGTTTGCATATGCATTGAGAAAGATGACTTCAAACAAACAATAACAAACACAGAACATGGCCCCAGTATTGTGTCAGGGACATCGCTTTTCAATTAAAGTGGATTTATGACGAGCTTGCTCCAACAGAAGACTATGCCTTCCAGTAAATGAAGTTCAATGAGTTGTTCCACGAAAAGGGTGCATTTTGGGTAGTGTAATGCTGTAAAAAAGAGATATATTTAACCAAATTGTAATATTCTGTTATTAGGAGCACGTTCCACTTCATAAATCATTTCCCATCTCAAGAGCTACAATTTTAAGAAAAGTGCCGATTTAAAGTAACAAGGTTCACCGTAAAAGTGTTGACGATTTCATCTTAAATCAGCCATAACAAAAAAGTTACTTGTTAAAACATGCCTAGCCCACTTATCTATATGGGTTACACTCTGATTTCTACCACAAAGCACCAGAAAATAGCCAAAAAGATTAGAACCAGCTCACCTGCTTTTACACTATGATTTGACTATTAATGTTCAATGTCTCTTTAGAAAAAATCTTTTAACAAGGAATAGTTTCACCATATTATAACAAGTGTTCAGTTCACAGGGTTTAACCTAAACAGGCTACAATATGTTGCACGTTCCCCATGCTTCTGCAGGGTCAGGATTCAGTGCCCGTTTTGAGGCAGGTAATAATCCTGCCGTCTCCAGGTGTGGGCAATCAGTGCGGTTTCTATGTCGGATCCAGGACGGCTGGTACAGACGGTATTTCCTGGTTACGGAAATCGGTCGAGACTTTACCCCCATTCTATACTTACAGTGCCTTCAGAAAGTATTCACACCCGTTGACTTTTTCCACATTTTGTTGTTACAGCTAGAATTTAAAATGGATTAAATTGCGATGGGCTTTGTTGACTACTGCAGTTGACACTTTAATCTGGGTCGCACTTATTCTATAATATCTTTGGTCCGTCGTAGGCTGAAAGGCACTGGAAACAATCACTAGAGAAAATGTCTCACGAAGAAAGAGCCCAGTGGTTTTGGGGCTGGCTCCTACATATTTATTGTGGTAGCCGATGTCTGTAATTACAATATTAACACAGTATTCTGGTCTGGCCCAGTATGTCATAACTTTGTCATGTGTCCTTACTGTGGTGATGTTTCGGCGGTTATATCAGTGGCAAATGACTCATGGTTGTTTTTCGATGGTGGCTCTATCGCTCGCTGCCTGGTGAAAGTATGGTGTAACCCGACACTGCCAGAGGCTAGCTCTGTGGTGGTTTGGTGAGGAGCATTTTGAGACTACAGGGACGTATTCAGGGGAAATGGTTTTATCCATAGTGTTATGTTAAGCTCATTGTTGATTTGATTTTTACTGCCTCTGTTTCAACAATGTTTGGGATATTAATATGGTGTCTCTTGATCTCCATCTCTTCATTCAGGCTCTCATCACCTTTTCCTCCTATCACTCACTCACTCACTCACTCACTCACTCACTCACTCACTCACTCACTCACTGCTTTCTCATTGACTTTCCAGGCTGCAGCCAGCGTTCCACATACCTCGGCACTGGAGATTTCTAGAATTCCTCTCTGTCACCTTCTAGCGGAGGCCAGGCTTACATTTGCTAAATCCACACAGAGGCATTAAAAAAAGGGTGAGGCGCTTTTTCCTGGAGCGATTCAGGGATGTTGTGCACATTGAATCTAAAGTGGTCTAACTGGCCACTGATACAGTCAGTGTGGGTGCTGTGAGACAACCCTACTGTATACAAGTGAGTGATGCACACCCATTGGCACCTTACACACACACACACACACACACACACACAGTGATGGAGAATAGGCCAAGTCAATAATGAGCCACCAATTCCCCATTACACTACACTGCTGTGTTTTCCCTGTTTTTGTTTTCATAAGTTGGCACAACCAGCACTTACAGCAGGGGATGATGGTGTTCTTTTGAGATTGAACCCGTGAAAGCATAAGCCACTTAACATTTGATGGGCTGCTGGGTCGTCAGTTATCCACTCGGCAATAGGAGACTTTTGGATAGGGGTCTGGACAGATTAAGGTCAGCTTGGAGCATGGACTGATAGCAGCAGGCCTGAGTGGAAAAAATAGAGAGAGAGAGAGATAGGGCTGTTAGTTATGAGGATGGTACTGGGATCCAGGATCCAGCACGGCCTCAGAGAGAGAGAGCGAAAGAGAGAGAGAGGGAGGGAATGCTCTGTTGTTTAACAGGGGACCTTCAAATAAAATTGTATTTGTCACATGCGTCGAATACAACAGGTGTAGACCTTAGAGTGAAATGCTTACTTACAAGCCCTTAACCAACAATGCAGTTTTAAGAAAAATAAAGTAATAAATAAGAAAATAACAAATAATTAAAGAGCAACAATCAAATTAGAAGTAGCGAAGGCTACGTACAGGGGCTACCGGTACAGAGTCAATGTGCAAGGGGATCAGGTTAGTCGAGGTAATATGTACATGGAGGTAGAGGTAAAGTGACCATGCATAGATAATAAACAGAGAGTAGCAGCAGCGTAAAAATTGAGGGTGGGGACGACAACAATGCAAATAGTCCAGGTAGCCGTTTGATTAGATGTTCAGGAGTCTCGTGGTTTGGGGGTAGAAGCTGTTAAGAGCCTTTTGGACCTCTTGGCGCTCCAGTACAACTTGCAGTGCGGTAACAGAGAGAACAGTCTATGACTAGGGTGGCTGGAGTCTGGCAATTTTTACGGCCTTCCTCTGACACCGCCTGGTATAGAGGTCCTGGATGGCAAGAAGTTTGGCCCCAGTGATGTAGTGGGCCATACGCACGACCCTCTGTAGTGTCTTGCGGTCAGAGGCCAAGCAGTT
The DNA here is from genome assembly GCA_030435695.1 of Brachymystax lenok tsinlingensis. Taxonomy (NCBI): domain Eukaryota; kingdom Metazoa; phylum Chordata; class Actinopteri; order Salmoniformes; family Salmonidae; genus Brachymystax; species Brachymystax lenok. The sequence goes on from CM059789.1 coordinate 78,092,706, forward strand.
TCCATACCAGGCAGTGATGCAACCGGTCAGGATGCTCTCGATGGTGCAGATGTAGAACTTTTTGAGGATCTGAGGACCAATGCCAAATCTTTTTAGTCTCCTGAGAGGGAATAGGCGTTGTCGTGCCCTGTTCATGACTGTCTTGGAGTGTTTGGACCATGATAGTTAATTGGTGATGTGGACACCAAGGAACTTGAAGCTCTCAACCTGCTCCCCTACAGCCCTGTCTATGAGAATGGGGGCGTGCTCGGTCCTCCCTTTCCTGTAGTCCACCTTCTTCCACTTTGTCTTGATCATCACACTACTAGGTCTCTGACCTCCTCCCTATAGGCTGTCTCATCGTTGTTGGTGATCAGCCCTACCACTGTTGTCGTCGGCAAACTTAATGATGGTGTTGGAGTCGTGCTGGGCCATGCAGTCATGTGTGAACAGGGAGTACAGGAGGGGACTGGGCATGCACCCCTGAGGGGCCCCTGTGTTGAGGATCAGCGTGGCAGGTGTGTTGTTACCTACCCTTAACACCTTGGGGCGGCCTGTCAGGAAGTCTAGGATCCAATTGCAGAGGGAGGTGTTTAGTCCCAGGGTCCTTAGCTTAATGATGAGCTTTGAGCCCACTATGGTGTTGAATGCTGAGCTGTAGTCAATGAATAGCATTCTCACGTTGGTATTCCTTTTGTCCTGGTAGGAAAGGGCAGTGTGAAGTGCAATAGTGATTTTTGCAATTCGTTCCAGTCATTGGCACAGAGAACTGGAAGGAAAGGCAGCCAAAGTAGGAGTTGGCTATGGGGATGACCAGGGAAATATACCTGCTGGAGCGCGTGCTACGGGTGCGTGCTGCTACGGTGACCAGTGAGCTGAGATAAGGTGGGGCTTTACCTAGCAAAGACTTTGAAGGATGCTTTGTTGCGAAATAGGAAGCCGATTCTAGATTTAATTTTGGATTGGAGATGCTTAATGTCTGGAAGGAGAGTTTACAGTCTCACCAGACACCTAGGTATTTGTAGTTGTCCACAGAACCGTCCAGAGTAGGGATGCTAGATGGGAGGGCGGGTGCGGGCAGCAATCGGTTGAAGAGCATGCATTTAGTTTTACTTGCATTTAACTCTAGGGCTAGGGTCCCATTTTCCGAATTTTCGCCTGTCTGACGTGCCCAAAGTAAAATGCCTGCCACTCAGGCCCTGAAACGAGGATATGCACATAATTAGTACTATTGGATAGGAAACACTGTTTCTAAAACCGTTAAAATAATGTCTGTGGGTATAACAGAACTGATATAGCAGGCGAAAACACAAGAAATTTCTGTCCGGAAATCATTTTTTCTTTTTACATTTCCTGACTTTGAATGGCTGATAAAATAATTCTCAGGGAAATAGGACTGAGGTTGCAGTACCTATGGCTTCCACTAGATGTTGACAGTCTCTGACAGTGTTTTGGAGTTTAAAAGTGGAAGAGAGCTGAAAGGATGACGATTTTTGTATGACATACCAGGATATCCTTTCTGTCTGGTGCATGAGATACCTGGGAGCGTGCAGCACGGTGTTTACCTTTTCTATCGTGTAGGTTATTATCCGAGTGAGAAGTAGTTGATGAACCAGGCGAGGCAGTCATTTGCGAAACCAAGGCTGTTGAGTCTGCCGATAAGAATGTGATTGACAGAGTCGAAAGCCTTGGCCAGGTCGATGAAGACTGCTGCACAGTATTGTCTTTTATCGTTGGCGGTTATGATATTGTTTAGGACCTTGAGCGTGGCTGAGGTACACCAATGACCTGCTCGGAAACCAGATTGCATAGCGGAGAAGGTACGGTGGGATTCGAAATGGTTGGTGATCGGTTTGTTAACTTGTCTTTCGAAGACATTAGAAAGGCAGGGTGGGATAGATATAGGTCTGTAACAGTTTGGGTCTAGAGTGTCTCCCCCTTTGAAGAGGGATGTCAGACGATACAAAAGAGAGGTTGAACAGGCTAGTAATAGGGTTGTAACAATTGTGGTGGATAATTTTAGAAAGAGAGGGTCCAGATTGTCTAGCCTAGCTGATTTGTAGGGGTCCAGATTTTGCAGCTCTTTCAGAACATCGGCTATCTGGATTTGGGTGAAGGAGAAATGGGGAAGGCTTGGGAAAGTTGCTGTCGGGAGTGCAGAGCTGTTGACCGGGGTAGGGGTAGCCAGGTGGAAAGCATGGCCAGCCGTAGAAAAATGCTTATTGAAATTCTCGATTATCATAGATTTATCGGTGGTGACAGTGTTTCCTAGCCTCAGTGCAGTGGGTAGCTGGGAGGAGGTGCTCTTATTCTCCATGGACTTTAGTGTCCCAGAACTTTTTTAGAGTTTGTGCTACAGAATGCAAATTTCTGTTTAAAAAAGCTAGCCTTTGCTTTCCACATTTCCTGTGTATATAGGTTCCTGGCTTCCTTGAAAATGTTCATATCGCAGGGGCTATTGGATGCTAATGCAGTACACCACAGGATGTTTTTGTGCTGGTCAAGGGCAGTCAGGTCTGGAGTGAACCAAGCGCTATATCTATTCTTAGTTCTACATTTTTTTAACGGGGCATGCTTATTTAAGATGGTGAGGAAAGCACTTTTAAAGAATAACCAGGCATCCTCTACTGACGGAATGAGGTCAATATCCTTCAGGATACCCGGTCCAGGTCGATTAGAAAGGCTTGCTCGCTGAAGTGTTTTAGGGGAGCGTTTGACAATGATGAGGGGTGGTTGTTTGACCGCGGACCCATTACGGATGCAGGCAATGAGGCAGTGATTGCTGAGATCCTGGTTGAAGACAGCAGATGTGTATTTAGAGGGAAGGTTGGTCAGGATGATATCTATGAGGGTGCCCGTGTTTACGGATTTAGGGTTGTACTTGGTAGGTTCCATGATAATTTGTGTGAGATTGAGGGCATCTAGCTTAGATTGTAGGACGACCGGGGTGTTAAGCATATCCCAGTTTAGGTCACCTAACAGTACAAACTCTGAATATAAGTGGGGGGGCAATTAATTCACATATGGTGTCCAGGGCACAGCTGGGGGCTGAGGGGGGTCTATAACAAGCGGCAACAGTGAGAGACTTATTTCTGGAGAGGTGGATTTGTGGACTCTAACTGTTTTGGCACAGACCTGGATAGCATGACAGAACTCTGCAGCAGATTGCAACTCCACCCCCTTTGGCAGTTCTATCTTGGTAGAAAATGTTGTAGTTGGGGATGGAAATCCTAAGCCAGGAAGGATTCAGACACGGCTAGGACATCAGGGTTTGCGGGGTGTGCTAAAGCAGTGAATAAAACAAACTTAGGGAGGTGGCTTCTGATGTTAACATGCATAAAACCAAGGCTTTTACGGTTACAGAAGTCAACAAATGATAGCGCCTGGGGAATAGGGTTGGAACTTGGGGCTACAGGGCCTGGGTTAACCTCTATATCACCAGAGGAACAGAGGAGGAGTAGGATAAGGGTACGGCTAAAGGCTATAAGAACTGGTCGTCTTGTGCGTTGGGGACAGAGAATAAAAGGAGAATTCTGGGCGTGGTAGAAAAGATTCAAGGTATAATGTACAGACAAGGGTATGGTAGGATGTGAGTACAGTGAAGGTAAACCTAGGCATGGAGTGACGATGAGAGAAGTTTCTGCTTACTTACAAGGCAATTCCAAACAATGCTGAGCTAAAAAGACAAATATTTGCGAAAGGAAATAGTAACACAATAAAAACCGTAACAAGGCTGTATACAAGGAGTACCCGTACAGAGTCAATGTGCAGGGGTACTAGGTAATTGAGGTAATACAGTATGTACATGTAGGTAGGGTTAAAAGTGACTAGGCAATCAGGAAATATAATAAACAGAGTAGTAGTAGTAGCAGCGTGTGTGTGTGTGGTGGAGTGTCAGTGAACTATGTGTAAGTGTGCAAGGGAGTAAGTGCAAAACAATTAAGATAAATAAATAAATAATAAAGGGGGTCAATGTAAATTGTCCTGGTAGCCATTTGATTAACTGTTCAGCAGTCTTTTGGCTTGGGGGTAGAAGCTGTTCAGGTGCCTGTTGGTCCCAGACTAGGCTCTCCAGTACCGCTTGCTGTGCAGTTGCAGAGAGAACCCTCTATGACTTGGGTGGCTTTGAAAATGTGAGCACCACTGAGGAGCCCAAGTGTTGAGGGTCAGCGTGGCTGATGTGTTACCTACCCTCACCACCTGGGGCCGGCCCGTCAGGAAGTCCAGGATCCAGTTGCAGAGGGAGGTGTTTAGTCCCAGGGTCCTTAGCTTAGTGATGTGCTTGGAGGGCACTATAGTGTTGAACACTGAACTGTAGTCAATGAACAGCATTCTCACGTAAGTGTTCCTTTTGTCCTGGTGAGAAAGGGAAGTGTGAATTGCGATAGAGATTGCGTCATCTGTGGGTCTGGGGTTTCTGGGATGATGGTGTTGATGTGAGCTATGACCAGCCTTTCAAAGCTTTTGGTGGCTACAGATGTGAGTGCCATGGGGTGGTAGTCATTCAGACAGGTTACCTTGGCATTCTTAGGCACAGAGACTATGGTGGTTTGCTTGAAATACGTTAGTATTACAGACTGGGTCTGAGAGATGTTGAAAATGTAATTGAAGACACTTGCCAGCTGGTCAGCACATGCTCTGAGCACGCATCCTTGTAATCCGTCTGGTCCTGCAGCCTTGAGTATGTTAACCTGTTTCAAGGTCTTACTCACATCGGCTACAGAGAACGGCAGGGTAGCCTGGTGGTTAGAGCGTTGGACTAGTAACCGAAATGTTGCAAGATCGAATCCCCCGAGCTGACAATGTAAGAATCTGTCGTTCTGCCCCTGAACAAGGCAGATAACCCACTGTTCCGTCATTAAAAATAAGATTTTGTTCTTAACTGACTTGCCTAGTTAAATAAAGGTAAAATGAAATAAAAAGAACGGGATCATATGACACAAGTTAAACTCTTACATTTCCCAATATTTACAGACCACTGCTCATGCCTGTTCGTCAGGTCCTGTGGTCTGCGCTCCGAGTTGTTGATGGCGGTATGATTTAAGTGCAGAAAGCCTGTAGGCAGGCTTGGCCAAGGGCCCAGTGCTGAGACTGTATGTGTGTGCACATTTTCCTCCCACACTCTGTGCTTTAACTGGCCTCCCATTCACCAGGCACTCACCCCTCTCGCTAATTGTGCAGCGCCACTTAAAAGGACTGAGTAACAAGTCAAGCTGCGGCACGTCTACCATTTGTCATTGAGATCTCAATGCGGCGACGTTACAGGGTGAGTAGGGCGACTCAAAGCCCAACGGGGCCACAACTCCTCACTGGTGGCAGGGTTCACTGTCTTCACTTTCTGTTCCAGGGTTTTGACATTGTGCCCTGTGGACGCGGAGGGTTGGGGAAAACGCTGGGAGCTTCTTCTTGCAGGTGCTCTGGCGACTCTCCCGGGATTTTTTTTGTTGTTGTGTGTAGTGTGTGTGTGCTGGATTTTGTTTTTGTGAACCCTGCTATTTGTTTTTTTCTTGGAAAGAGTTGTACCAAATTAGCCGTGTGAAGTATAGGCTAGATCTCACATGTTCATTTATAAAATGTTTCTCCTAATATAAAACTTATTGTGTTGGACTTTTGCCAATATGAAACTCATTGATTTGGGTAGTGTGGTTGGGACCGGAGTGTAGGCTGCATGGCCTGGGACTCCCAAGGCACAGTAGAGCAAAGCTGAGCTCTGCTCATTATGTTGGGTGTGTATGGGAACGCCTGTAAACATGACATTCCCTCTCCGGCGAGCGGGCCTGGGTTAATGAAAGCCCTGCAGCACAATGATCAGTAAAGTACAGCCACCACTGTTGCCACCCGACCACCAGGACCTTCCTCCTCCCAGGCCAGGACTGCGACTCGACAGACCCAGAGTGGACACATTTTCCCCTTTGTCCCACCTATTGAAATAGAATGACTACAATGGACATCCATTCAAATCCATTTATATTTTCTCACGCTCTTTCTGCCTTCCCTTCCTTTTCTCTCTTCCATTTCAACCCTTTTTTTAAGTCTTCCATATTTTCCAGAGAGGACATTAACCTCTCCCACCATACACCACTCTGACTCTCTCTATGCTCTCCTCTTCTGCTCTCCGCCCATCCACCTGACTGACTCTGGGTTGTTACCGTCCACCCAACTCTGCCTACCTTCTACACTCCTCTGTCCACTTCTGCCTTTCATCGCTTCTCTCAGATTTCCATTCCTTTTCACTCTTCCTCTTATTTACATTTCTCCACATTTCCCCCTTTACCTTCTGGTCTTCCTCTTCTCACTCTTTACTCTTTCATATAGGAGGTGGAGGAGAGATTTATCGTGTAGCTTCCTAGCTCCGTGCTCATCGCATCAGAGGTTTTTGAAAGCTCTGCTTGAGTCTTGATTACACGCATCACACACACTCTAATTCACTCTTCCTCTCCTCCTCATCCCCCCTTTCCTTCTGTCTCACTCACTCACACTCACTCTCTCACACACACGCTGATTCATCAGGCCACTGTCCAAGGAGTTAAATTATAGCAATAAAAGCCTCCTGACAGTATGCATGCCTGTCTTTGTCTGGCTGGAGTGTACAGTGAGATTCATGGCAGGTCTGTGTGCTCTCATTGCTCCAAGCGTATAATTCTCATGTGGATGAGGCCTACTGCTCATATTTTGGCCCTCTGCTGCGGCTCCACCACTGTGGATTCAAATGGACATTACGACATTGGGTACATGTTCACCAACATGAAAGGTTTTGATGAGTGAATTAAATCGGTAGTGTGCTTCTGAGAAAGGGTAGCTGGCTCCTCTGAAGAGGAAGAGTCAGGCCTCAATTACTATGTTTGAGTAAATGAGTACACTACTGTCAGAGATTGTGTGTCCAAGTCCAAGAAAAGTGTCTGGCCCATGCCTGTCCCTGGGTGAGGCAGTGATTTGAGATGAGTGAGTAGGACAGACATACGGAACACTGATAAATGGAGCATGAAGGAAAGATACGGAAGGAAGATGGACGGACAGACACGCACCGACAGGCGGGAGACGGACAGACAGACGAGCGGGGAGGAGACAGACAGACGCAGACGGAGGCGAAAGGCGCGGACGGGGGATGGACGCGGACGGACAGACACAAGACTGAAAATGGGTAGAAGGAAGACTGACTGACTGAAGGAAGGCAGACGGACTTATTAGAGGTTGAAAGAAAAGTAGAGATCAGATGGACATGAAGCCGTTTCTTCTCCGTAGTTTTTTTTGTCTGTCCCACAAAATCTTTATCCAAAAGGATAAGCAGTGATTATAGCTTTAAACGGTCTAGCTCACAATAAAATGTATGTTTCTTCATAACAGAAAATTGCTGGGTATGATCTAGCATTTGTGGCAAGAGATCTGGGAGCTGGAATAATCCTGTTTGAATCTGATAGTGTTTTATTTTATTACAGTTTTGTGACTATTAAGACGAGTGTGATCTCACATGCTCTTGGTCCAAGCCTCACCTGGGTCTCATATTTCTATTTAGCCCACATAGTCCAACATTTTGGGCACCCCTGCGGTGTGGTCAAGACGTCAATAGCTACATTTTGTCTTGTCTTATTGTCACAGCATGCACTGGAATCACAGTCACAATCACAGATCAGAATACTCGTCGGCCAGGGAGAGACTTTCCCAAACCACCGTCCCGTAACATGTCACAGCATGATATTGGTGCCCTTTCACACCTTGTCTGATTTGCTCTCTGCTTTACCTGTTAGCCAGGCACCGTTACCCTCTTGTTCTCCCAATTTCCAGATCTTTAGCCAGTTACTCAAGCTCAGACAGGGATACAAATCTAATGGCAATTATTCTTTTAAAGGGATGGTACAAAAATCTATCCCTGAGTGATTGGACAGTCCTACTCCCATACCTAGAAATGCCATGGCTGTCAAAGCAGGCATTCTTCCAATAGGTTGACTCTGGAGACTGTCATGGTGAGATCCCCATATTAGTATGTGGTCTCTGACCGAGTCAGTGTGTCGCAACCAAACCAGAAATGTAAACAAACACTCAACCAACCTCTTTAACATCAAAGACGCCCAGAACACTTTTGGTTCTGATACTGTATCTGTGGTCCTTTGGTGTAAACAAATGAAGCTATGTTTTTGTCTCTCTCTATATCCATGTGTTGCGTATTTCTAGGGTATGTTTTGAGTGAGGTCAGGAGTCCCCACACCAAGCAAATAATAACACTGTATATAAGCTGCAGTATTGCAGATAGGGCATCTTGTGATACATTGGGACTTCACTTGCCAAGTGGTTTGTTAGGTGGAGGAGCCAGGTCATAATTTGCCTCTTGTCTGTTCTAGTTGCAGTGTGTCACATGCCTGCAGTAGACCCTCTCGTATAGAGAATCACAGCTTTGTCTGTATAGTGCATTATCTCTGTGGAAACCATATTCTCAAGGAGGAAGTTTTCTCCACTCACCGCTCAGGGCAGCACGATCCAATAGAAACACTTCAGCTGAACCAGTCCATTACTACCACACAACACTAGCAGGTTTTTACAGACTGGATTGATGGAGTAGCTAACTGTACTTACGTCAAGTATAATTGTATAAGAATGAATAAGAGTATGTACAGTCGTGGCCAAAAGTTTTGAGATGAGGCTGGAGATCACTCTGTCATACTGATTGAGTTTGTATAACAGGCTCGAAGCTTCAAAAGTAGGGTGGTGCTTGGAATCATTGTTCTTCCTCTTTCAACCATGGTTACCTGCAAGGAAACACGTGCCGTCATCATTGCTTTGCACAAAAAGGGCTTCACAGGCAAGGATATTGCTGCCAGTAAGATTGCACCTAAATCAACCATTTATCGGATCATCAAGAACTTCAAGGAGAGCGGTTCAATTGTTGTGAAGACTGCTTCAGGGCGCCCAAGAAAGTACAGCAAGCGCTAGACCGTCTCCTAAAGTTGATTCAGCTGCGGGATTGGGGCACCACTAGTACAGAGCTTGCTCAGGAATGGCAGCAGGCAGGTGTGAGTGCATCTGCACGCACAGTGAGGCGAAGACTTTTGGAGGATGGCCTGGTGTTGAGAAGGGCAGCAAAGAAGCCACTTCTCTCCAGGAAAAACATCAGGGACAGACTGATATTCTGCAAAAGGTACAGGGATTGGACTGCTGAGGACTGGGGTAAAGTCATTTTCTCTGAATCCCCTTTCCGATTGTTTGGGGCATCGGAAAAAAAGCTTGTCCGGAGAAGACAAGGTGAGCGCTACCATCAGTCCTGTGTCATGCCAACAGTAAAGCATCCTGAGACCATTTCATGTGTGGGGTTGCTTCTCAGCCAAGGGAGTGGGCTCACTCACAATTTTGCCTAAGAACACAACCATGAATAATTAATGGTACCAACACATCCTCCGAGAGCAACTTCTCCCAAAAATCCAGGAACAGTTTAGTGACGAGCAATGCATTTTCCAGCATGATGGAGCACCTTGCCATAAGGCAAAAGTGATAACTAAGTGGCTCGGGGAACAAAACATCGATATTTTGGGTCCATGGCCAGGAAACTCCCCAGACCTTAAACCCATTGAGAACTTGTGGTCAATCCACAGAACAGAATGCACAAGGAGAGATTCCGTTGGATTCCACCAACAAGACCCAACAACGACCAACAGGAATCTACTGCCTCACAGATGTCTACACCGTCAGCTGTCGCGTGAACGCTGGCGCACTTAGTTGCCGCTGCTCGTTTTTTTTTTTTTTTTTTTTTTTTACTTTACAGACTCACTGTGACCTAATTGGACAGTGTAATTGCCTTCATTGGGAATACTTTTACGATCTACCGGCATTACCTTTTTTCTGAGTCTTCACAGTTAGCTCACCTGTTCTGTTCTGGTTTGAGCCTCATCTGGCGTTTTCACTGGCCGTCGATGCTGCTTAAATCTTCATCAACAATGTGGACTGGTAGGACATACTTCTTGTTTGTCTGTGCCTGGCTCTTTCTACTGCCTGTTCACCTGCTAGTGACGGGTTTGCATCAGTATTCGGCCATTGACCTGCTCCGGCTGCGCTGTCATCTGCCTGGACCTGCGCCGGAGGCTTTCCATCTTCATCCGGACATCGCCTTCCAGCCTCGTCCGAGATATATCCACCGAGGGTCGCGCCGGAATTTCCACAACAACAGCTCAACAGTAATAAAGTCCATCTGGTCCAGCTCTCGTCGCCCTCTACGTTCCACCGACCGGGCTGTTGACCACTGTGTGTTAGCCCGCCTAGCTCGGTCGGCTAGCACACCCACCAGCTGTGACAACACCGCACTCAACTTCGCTCTGCTCAACATCCGCTCACTGACAGACAAGGGACATTTCAACCAGGACCTCATCTCTGATCGTCACCTAGACTTTCTTTGTTTAACTGAGACATGGCAACAGCCCAATGACTTTTCTCAGCTGAATGAATCCACTCCCAGTGGGTTTGTTTACATCTGTCAACCCCGTGGCTCTGGCCGGGGAGGAGGTCTCGCGATAATTTATCGTGAGAAGTGGGAAAGTCTCGTCCGTGCCTGTCTCTAGCTCGTTTGAATCTGCTGTCTGTAAGTTGTCTGGTCCCACTCCAACCATCATTGCTACTGTCTACCGTCCCCCTAAACCAAATACTGAATTTTTTGTATTATTTTTCTGCTTTTCTCACTCAGTTATCTTCTCTCTCACCAAACATAATACTGCTGGGTGATTTTAATATTCACATGGTCAATATCAATCTGCCTCTTACTAAAGACTTGACTTCCTGCTTAGAGAGTTTTGGATGCCAGCAACATATTAATTTTCCCACACACTCCAAAGGACATACTCTGGATTTAATCTGCTGCTCTGATGTCACCCCTTCTGACCTTACAGCTGTTGAACTCCCCATAACCGACCATTTTTTCCTCTCATTTACAGTGGAACTCACTCTCTCCATCTCTATTTCATTTCGGAATATAAAGAATATCAATCTCGCCACACTCACTTCAAGTATCCACTTCTTCTGCCTCCCTGACACTCACAATCTATCCACCCCTGATGATCTGGTCTCTCACTACAACACTGGACTCCATAATATTCTAAATTCCCTTGCTCCGTTAAAAACACAATCTGTTTCTTTTTCTGTCTCTGCCCCTTGGTTCACCCCCGATCTTCGTCTCTTGAAAGCCAAAGGTCGGCAACTTGAACGTCTCTATAGAAAAACTGGTCTCACTATTCACAAAGAAATGTACAATAACCACATCTTACATTATAAGGACTCTGTTGCTAGCACCAAAACCCACTATTACTCCAGTATAATCATTGCTAATAAAGGAAACTCCAAGTCACTGTTTTCCCTACTTAACAATATCACCCAACCCCAGAACTTTCTCCCCCCTCACTTGTATACAACCTCCTTCTGCAACTCCATTATGTCATTTTTTTACTGAAAAAAACATTCACCAGCACCTTGGATCTATCCCTCACCTCAGCATCTCAGTCGACTTTCACCCATCCACACATTCATTTTCTTCCTTCCAGCTACCCGCTATTTCAGAAATCACAGAACTTATCAGGAAATCCAAGCCTTCCACTTGTCAACTTGACCCCTTTCCCACACAACTTGTTAAAGCCTGCCTTTCCTCCCTGGTTCCCCTCATTTCTGCTATCATCCACTCCTCTCTCACTACTGGAACTGTTCCTACATCTTTCAAAACTGGTGCTATTACCCCAATTTTGAAAAATTAGATGCGGATCCCTCCGACTTCAACAACTTCCGTCCTGTATCCAATTTACCATTCATTTCCAAAATTCTTGAAAAAACAGTTTCCTCTCAACTCCATTCTCATCTATCCCACAATAACTTGTATGAACAGTTCCAGTCCGGTTTCCGTCCACTTCATAGCACCGAAACAGCACTTATCAAAATCACCAATGACCTCCTTATGGCAGCTGATTCTGGACTTCTTACCATCCTCATCCTCCTCGATCTGAGTGCAGCCTTTGATACCATCAGTCACACCGTTCTCCTCAACAGGTTATCTTCCATCGGCATTAGCCACACTCCGTTAGACTGGTTCACATCTTATCTCTCTGGCCGCACTCAGTTCATTCAACTTTAAATATTTTAAATCCAGTCCCTCCGCTGTCACTTCTGGTGTGCCCCAGGGCTCTGTCCTGGGGCCCCTACTTTCATCATTTATCTCCTGCCCCTGGGCAATATCTTCCACACATTCAATATTCAATTCCACTGTTATGTTGATGACACCCAGCTCTACTTTTCGACCAAACCCTCATCCACTCTCCCGCTCACCTCCCTTACTGACTGCATCTCGGAAATAAAAACCTGGTTTTCCCAAAACTTCCTCAAATTAAACAGTAGGTTCTCCTTATTGGCACTAAATCTACTTTATCCAAAACCGACAGTTTTTCTCTTAATATTGATAACTCCTCCGTTTCACCCTCCCCACAGGTTAAGAGTCTGGGTGTCATCCTTGACAGCTCATTATCTTTTCAATCTCACATTAATAACATTACACGGTCTGCCTATTTCCATCTACGAAACATCAATCGACTCCGTCGTCCCCCCCCATACTGCCGCCGTCCTTGTCCACAGTCTCGTCACTTCCCGTTTGGACTACTGCAACTCTCTCCTTTTTGGCCTCCCTCACAAATCCCTCCATAAACTTCAACTGGTCCAGAATTCAGCTGCCCGCGTCATTACTCAAACCCCCTCCATTCATCACATCACTCCTGTTCTCAAACAGCTTCACTGGCTCCCGGTCCAGTTCCGTATCCAATTCAAAGTCCTTCTGTTAACATTCAAGTCCATCCATAAACTCGCCCCCCATATTTGTCTGATCTCCTCCAGGGTCCAACTTCCACCCGCTCTCTTAGATCCTCTTCCTCCATACACCTGTCTGTCCCCGCCCGTCTCACCACTATGGGGAGCAGACCATTCAGCCGCTCTGCTCCCCGTCTCTGGAACTCATTACCATCCCAACTCAGAAACATCGATTCATTTTCCCATTTCAAATCACAACTCAAAACACACCTGTTTAAAACTCTCACTTGACGTCAATTGCTCTGCTTCTTTTGTTGTTTTTAATGCTGTTCTATGCTTTTAAAGGTCTTAAGGACACCGTACAGGGAAACATGAGTGTCGAGAAAGGCGCCTTAAATAAAATGTATTATTATTAATCCTCAAGAGGCGGGTGGACAAACAAAAACCCTCACATTCTGACAAACTCCAAGCATTGATTATGCAAGAATGGGCTGCCATCAGTCAGGATGTGGCCAAGAAGTTAATTGACAGCATGCCAGGGCGGATTGCAGATGTCTTGAAAAAGAAGGGTCAACACTGCAAATATTGACTCTTTGCATCTTCATGTAATTGTCAATGAAAGCCTTTGACACTTATGAAATGCTTGTAATTATACTTATACAGTATTATTATACAGTATTCCATAGTAACATCTGACAAAAATATCTAAAGACACTGAATCAGCAAACTTTGTGGAAATTAATATTTGTGTCATTCTCAAAACATTTGTCCACGACTGTACATATAAATATATGGATGAGCGATGGCCGAACGGCATAGGCATGATGCAGTAGATGGTATAGAGTACAGTATATACATATGAGATGAGTAATGTAGGGCATTGTTTAAAGTGGCTAGTGATACATTTATTACAGAACATTTTTTATTTTTAAAGTGGCTAGAGATTTGAGTCAGTATGTTGGCAGCAGCCACTCAATGTTAGTGATGGCTGTTTAACAGTCTGATGGCCTTGAGATAGAAGCTGTTTTTTAGTCTCTCGGCCACGCAGTCATGGGTGAACAGGGAGTACAGGAGAAGGCTGAGAACGCACCCTTGTGGGGCCCCAGTGTTGAAGATCAGCGGGGTAGAGATGTTGTTTCCTAACCTCACCACCTGGGGGCGGCCCGTCAGGAAGTCCAGGACCCAGTTGCACAGGGCGGCGAGACCTAGGGTCTCGAGCTTAATTAACCTCTCAGGGATTGCTGGGGCGCTAGCGGGCTGCTCCCGACACTACCAGGTGAAATGTAAGGCGCCAAATTCAAAATCCAAAAGTTGAATTATTAAACATCCACCAATATACAAGTGTTCCATACTCATCAAAAGCTCTGTTTCTTGGCAATATCACAGCGTTGTCAGATTTCAAAAGGCTTTACAGTAAAGCAGCACATTTGATTGTTTGAGGGTAGCACCTCACATATTTTCCCATAGCCATGAATCCATTAGCCATCACGGCACACACATAACACATTTCACAGCGAAAACAAATCAATTACCTGTTGAAGAACTTCTGCTGAGGTCATCCTAAGTGTCCAACGAAGACAATCCATGGTTCTTTTGTTAGAAAAAGTAATGTATTTTATCCATAAATCCTCCATTTGGTTGTAGCGTTATAATCAGAAACGATAGCCTCCACTACTCCATTGAAACGTGCGAGAACTCGTTCATCTTATACCTATAAACTTGTCCAAGAACAATCAAACATAGTTTTACATGTATCCTTAGGAACACTTTTACGTATATTTACTATTATAAATCAACCGAATATAAACTGATCGATAAAGACAGTAAAAAAGACACTGCGCGCCATGTCGGGAACGCGCACTGGGTACTGTTTACATAAAAAGGTAACTTCCTGGTTTGTTCTTATTCTCTGGTCTAATTCATCCAAAATGAAATTTTACACTGTCTCGAGACTGTTGACATCTAAAGGAAGCGATGGGTACTGCATTCATATGCCCTTATATGGTCATTTTCATGAGGGAGGGGTTCCCAATGAGGCACTCTGTCAAAACCACTTTTTCCAGGACAGAAATTCCTCGGGTTTCGCCTGCCATATGCGTTCTGTTTCACTCACAGACAAATGGTTAACACTTTTGGAAAATTCAGTGTTTCCTATCCAATGGTACTAAATATGTGCATATCCTATTTTCTGGGCCTGAATGGGAGGCATTTTACTTTGGGCATGCCAGGCTCTCCAAAACCGACCCCTCAGCTGCCACTCCCTAACAAGTTAATGACGAGTTTGGAGGGTACTATGTTGTTAACTGCTGAGCTGTAGTCGATGAACAGCATTCTTACATAGGTATTCCTCTTGTCCAGATGGGTTAGGGCAGTGTTATTGCGATTGCGTCATCTGTGGACCTATTGGGGCGGTAAGCAAATTGGAGTGGGTCTAGGGTGTCAGGTAGGGTGGAGGTGATATGATCCCTGATTAGTCTCTCAAAGCACTTCATGACGGAAAAATGTAACGGTTTATATCATTCCTTTTTTAATTTTGCGGGTGGAGGGAGAGTGTTGAGGAGGAGGCTTGAAGCACTGGGCATCTTGTTATGACATGCATTATTTTAATTAGTTCCACAGAGTTCTATCTAGGAGGAGCGGCTTCTATGGAGGAACTTTGAATGTCCTTTTGAGCTAGCTAAGAAGCTTGTGTATGCAGAGCGACACCAGAATGAAACACACGTCTTAACTTTTAGTAGTTAATAAATCTAACGTGAAACGTGATAGTTAGGGTACTATAGGCCTAGTTATCATTGAAAAAGTTCATCCTTCTCTAGCTAATTTCACATCTCTCTCCCTAACTTCTGAATCACGCTTGTACATCAGTACAGTAGCCTATGCTTCGGAGGGTCAGGTACCCTAAACGCGAGCACACACACTGGCAAAGATTTTCAGCTTGCAGGCAGACACTTGAATAAGGTTCTGAGTGACAGAGTGAGGGCTTTGCATAGGCACTTTTGCTGCGTTTTTTATGTGGGACTGGAAACATTGTTGTGGCACGTAAAGTAGCAGTATTAACCGGTTCCCAAGCTTTTAAAATAACGGTTCTGTTCCGGAACAGTATGGATCACTTTCGTTCCACTTGCATCATGTTATGGGTATGCTTGTTATCTTTAAGGACTGGGGAGTTTTTCAGGATAAAAAAGAAATGGAATGTTGCTAAGCACAGGCAAAATCCTAGAGGAAAACCTGGTTCAGTCGGCTTTCCACCAGACATTGGGAGATTAATTCACCTTTCAGCAGGACAATGACCTAAAACACATGGACAAATCTACACTGGAGTTGCTTACCAAGAAGACAGTGAATATTCCTGATTGGCCAAGTTACAGTTTTGACCTAAATCTGCTTGAGCATCTATGGCAAGATTTGAAAGTGTTTGTCTAGCAATGATCAACAATCAATTTGACAGCACTTGAAGAATTTTGCAAAGAATCATGGGCAAATATTGTACAAATCAAATTTTATTAATCACATGCGCCTAATACAACAGGTTTAGATCTTACAGTGAAAAGCTTACTTACGTGCCCCTAACCAACAATGCAGTTTAAAAAAATACTAATAAGAAATAAAAGTAACAAGTAATTAAAGAGCAGCAGTAAAAATACTATATACAGGGGGGTACCGGTACAGAGTCAATGTGCCGGTTAGTTGAGGTAATATGTACATGTAGGTAGAGTTGTTAAAGTGCCCATGCTTTGATGATAACAACAGAGAGTAGCAGTAGTGTAAAGGGGGTGGGGGGCACTGCAAATAGTCTGGGTAGCCAATTGATTAGGTGGTCAGAAGTCTTATGGCTTGGGGGTAGAAGCAGTTTAGAAGCCTCTTGGACCTAGACTTGGCGTTCCGGTACTGCTTGCCGTGCGGTAGCAGAGAGAACAGTTTGTTGGTGATGTGGACACCAAGGAACTTGAAGCTCTCAACCTGCTCCACTACAGCCCCGTCGATGAGAATGGGGGCGTGCTCAGTCCTCTTTTTCCTGTAGTCCACAATCATCTCCTTTGTCTTGATCACGTTGAGGGAGAGGTTGTTGTCCTGTCACAACACGGCCAGGTCTCTGACCTCCTCCCTATAGGCTGACTCGTCGTTGTCGGTGATCAGGCCTACCACTGTTGTGTCATCGGTAAACTTAATGATGGTGTTGGAGTCGTGGCTGGCTGTGCAGTCATGAGTGAACAGGGAGTACAGGAGGGGACTGAGTAAGCACCCCAGAGGGGTCCCTGTGTTGAGGATCAACGGATGTGTTGTTACCTACCCTTACCACCTGGGGGTGGCCCGTCAAGAAGTCCAAGATCCAGTTGCAGAGGGAGGTGTTTAGTCCCAGGATTCTTATCTTATTGATGAGCTTTGAGGGCACTATGGTGTTGAACGCTGAGCTGTAGTCAATTAATAGCGTTCTCACATAGGTGTTCCTTTTGTCCAGGTGGAAAAGGGCAGTGTGGAGTGCAATAGAGATTGCCTCATCTGTGGATCTGTTGGGGTGGTATGCAAATTGTAGTGGGTCTAGGGTTTCTGAAATAATAGTGAGCCATGACCAGCCTTTCAAAACACTTCATGGCTACAGATGTGAGTGCTATGGGTCGGTAGTCATTTAGGCAGGTTACCATAATGTTCTTGGACAGAGGGACTATAGTGGTCTGCTTGAAACATGTTGGTATTACAGACTCGGTCAGGGACAGGTTGAAAATGTCGGTGAAGACACTTGCCAGTTGGTCAGCGCATGCTCGGAGTACACGTCCTGGTAATCCATCTGGCCCTGCCCTGTGGTCTTACTCACATAGACTACGGAGAGCGTGATCACACAGTCTTCCGGAACAGCTGGTGCTCTCATGCATGTTTCAGTGTTATTTGCCTCAATGCGAGCATAGAAGTAGTTTAGCTCGTCTGGTAGGCTCGTGTCACTGGGCAACTCTCGGCTGTGCTTCCCTTTGTAGTCTGTCATGGTTTGCAAGCCCTGCCACATCCGACAAGCGTCAGAGCCGGTGTAGTACGATTTGATCTTAGTCCTGCATTGATACTTTGCCTGTTTGAGAGTTTGTCGGAGGGTGTAGCGGGATTTCTTATAAGCTTCCGGGTTAGGGTCCCGCTCCTTGAAAGCGGCAGGTCTAGCCTTTAGCTCAGTGAGGATGTTGCCTGTAATCCACGGCTTCTGGTTGGGGTATGTGCGTTCGGTCACTGTGGGGACGACATCATCGATTTACTTATTGATGAAGTCAGTGGTTGATGTGGTGTACTCATCAATGCCATCTGAGGAATCCCGGGAACATATTCCAGTCTGTGCTAGTAAAACGGTCCTGTACCTTAGCATATGCTTCATCTGACCACTTTTTTATTGATGTCGTCACTGGTGCTTCCTGCTTTAACTTTTGCTTGTAGGCAGGAATCAGGAGGAAAGAATTATGGTCAGATTTCTTAAATCAAATCAAAGTTTTTTGTCACGTGCGCCGAATACAACAGGTGTAGACCTTACAGTGAAATGCTTACTTACAGGCTCTATCCAACAGTGCAAACAAGGTATTAGGTGAACAATAGGTAAGTAAAGATGCAAATAGTCCGGGTAGCCATTTGTTTACCTGTTCAGGAGTCTTATGGCTTGGGGGTAAAAAACTGTTGAAGCCTTTTTGTCCTAGACTTGGCACTCCGGTACCGCGAATGGAGGGCTAGGGAGCGTGGAGTGGGAGTAAAAGTGGTCCAGAGTTATTATTATTTTTTCTCCCTCTGGTTGCACATTTAACATGCTGATAGAAAATTGGTCAAACGGATTTAAGTTTCCATGCATTAAAGTCCCCGGCTACTAGGAGCGCCGCCTCTGGGTGAGCGTTTTCTTGTTTGCTAGTGGCAGAATACAGCTTGTTCAATGTTGTCCTTATGCCAGTCTCTGACTGTGGTGGTATGTAAACCGCTATGAAAAATACAGATGAAATCTCTCTAGGTAGGTAGTGTGGTCTACAGCTTATCATGAGATACTCTACCTCAGGGGAGCAATAGCTCGAGACTTCCTTAGCTATCGTGCACCAGCTGTATTTTACAAAAATACCTAGTGCGCTGCCCCTTTTCTTTCCAGATGCCGTTGTTCTATCCTGCCGGTGCAGCCAGCTGTATGTTTATAGAGTTGTCGTTCAGCCACGACTCCGTGAAGCATAAGATATTACAGTTTTGAGTGTCCCGTTGGTAGTTTAATCTTCCGCATAGGTCATATAATTTATCGTCCAAAGATTGCACATTTTCTAGCAGGATGGAAAGAAGTGGGGGTTTATTAGATCGCCTACAAATTCTCAGAAGGCCGCCCGCCCTCCGGACCCTTTTTTCTCCGCCTCCTCTTCACGCAAATCACAGGGATCTGGGCCAGTTCCCGAGAAAGCAGTATATCGTTCGCGTTGGCCTCGTCAGACTCGTTAAAGGGAAAAAAGAATTCTGCCAGTCCGTGGTGAGTAATCGCAGTCCTAATGTCCAGAAGTTATTTTCAATCGTAAGAGACGGTAGCGGCAACATTATGTACAAAACAAACAGGAATCACAATCTGTAGGAGGCACTTCAAATTCTGCCTTCTTCTCCGGCGCCATTTTAAGAATTCAGGCTGTAACACAGCAAAATGTGGAATAAGTCAAGGGGTATGAATACTTTCTGAAGGCACTGTAAATCTCATTACATTAGCTTTTATAACCCTCAATCTTTTCTTTAATCATATTTTGGAACAGAATCAGGCTCTCTCTCCACTATCTATTAATGCAGTGAGGATTCAACACCTTCATCAAGTGTTTTCGAATTTATCTGCAGATGATAATCACCGAAAAGCAGTAGTAGCCTACCAGAATGCAAATGAGGGTACCCAATGAACGAATTCGGGTCCGTTCACTTAAAAGATCCTGTCAAAAAAGATCAGTTTGTTCGCAAATAACCTATCAGTCGGCTACACTGACGAGTCACTGGCAGTCACTGGCACTGGCAAGTCTCGACATAGGCTTTGAATCCTAGGAAAATACAAACAAGATATTTGGTTTACTTCTCTGGATGCGATACCATTCAAATACTGTATAACTACGTTGTATATTTTATGAATAACATAGGGAAATAGGATATTGACTTCATTCAGTCATTGCGACACCTTTTATAAACTAGTCAACACTTGCAGTTCGGTTGTCAATCGAACCACAGTAAATGGCCTTTGTACCCAACTCTGTAGCTGGCTATAGTATTCCTTTGAAACAGGCCGAAAGAAAATAAATTAATGTGCCACAGAACAATAATTACGTGGATTTCAACTAATCATTACCATTTACATTACATGGGACATGTAGCCAACCAGAACACAAAGATTATACGGATACCGAGAGACGGGGCAGACTGACAAACCAGCAGTGTCCCTGTCATTGCTCGCTTTGTAACTGACAGGCGCCTGTCCTATCACTAGAAGATGCATATAAACTCAACAAAACCAAGACCCTTTCTTTCAAAGATAATTTGTAAAAATCCAAATAACTTCACAGATCTTCATTGTAAAAGGTTTAAACACTGTTTCCCATGCTTGTTCAATGAACCATGAACAATTCATGACCATGGGCCTGTGGAACGGTCATTAAGATGCTAACAGCTTACAGACGGTAGGCAATTAAGGTCACAGTTATGAAAACTTAGGACACTAAAGAGGCCTTTCTACTGACTCTGAAAAACACCAAAAGAAAGATGCCCAGCATCCCTGCACATCTGCGTGAACTTGCCTTAGGCATGCTGCAAGGAGGCATGAGGACGGCAGATGTGGCCAGCGCAATAAATTGTCCGTTCTGTGAGACACCAAAGACCGCGTTACAGGGAGAGTGGACGGACAGCTGATCGTCCTCGCAGTAGCAGACCACGTGTAACAACACCTGCACATGATTGGTACATCCAAACATCACACCTGCGGGACAGGTACAGGATGGCAACAACTGCCCGAGTTACACCGGGAATGCACAATCCCTCCATCAGTGCTCAGACTGTTCGCAATAGGCTGAAAGAGGTTGGACTGAGGGCTTGTAGGCCTGTTGTTAAGGAAGGTCCTCAACAGACATCACCGGCAACAACGTCGCCTATGGGCACAAACCCACTGTCGCTGGACCAGACAGGATTGGCAAAAAGTGCTCTTCACTGACGAGTCGCGGTTTTGTCTCACCAGGGGTGATGGTCGGATTCACGTTTATCGTTGAAGGAATGAGCGTTACACAGAGGCCTTTACTCTGGAGCGGGATTGATTTGGAGGTGGAGGGTCCGTCATGGTCTGGGGAGGTTTGTCACAGCATCATCGGACTGAGATTGTTGTCATTGCAGGCAATCTCAACGCTGTGTGCTACAGGGAAGACATCCTCCTCCCTCATGTGGTACCCTTCCTGCAGGCTCATCCTGACATGACCTTAAGCATGACAATGCCACCAGCCATATTGCTCGTTCTGTGTGTGATTTCCTGCAAGACAGGAATGTCAGTGTTCTGCCATGGCCAGCGAAGAGCCCGGATCTCAATCCCATTGAGCACGTCTGGGACCTGTTGGATCGGACTGTGAGGGCTAGGGCCATTCCCCCCAGAAATGTCCGGGAACTTGCAGGTGCCTTGGGTAAATAGTGGAGAAACATCTCACAGCAAGAACTGGAAAATATGGTGTAGTCCACGAGGAGGAGATGCACTGCAGTACTTAATATAGCTGGTGGCCACACCACATACTGACTGTTACTTTTGGTTTTGACCCCCCCTTTGTTCAGGGACACATTTCAATTTCTGTTAGTCACATGTCTGTGGACCTTGTTCAGTTTATGTCTGTTGTTGAATCTTGTTATATTCATACAAATATTTACATATGTTAAGTTTGCTGAAAATAAACGCAGTTGACAGTGAGAGGACATTTCTTTTTTTGCTGAGTTAGTTCATAGTATTGGATCTATACAGACTTTTCTGGCTATTGAATTTAAACTTTTAAATGAAAGAAGCCTAGTTAAACAATTAAGTGGAATAAGTTGCCGGCTAACTATGAGTCTGAAGCTATTTAGAAAAGGGTGCGTGTGTGTGTGTGGGTGTGTGAAAGTTTGAGTATTTATTATCTCCGGGGGCTATTCATAGTGTGATGAATTGTTACTCATGGGCTGACTGTCCTAAAATGTATCAAATGTAAAATAGGTCCCTCGGGGGAAAAGGTTGTGATCCCCTGTTAGAACATGCTACAAACTGTATTTGCGTACTCAAATCATGTTTACTCTCTACCCCAATGTACATTTGGCGTGGTACCATATTTCGATGCTGGTCTCGTTGCCTGCCACATGCTTGCCTTAGACACCACAGGCAGGCTGGGGAGAGACGATATGTATACAATAACTATAGATTTTGTCAATGGGTGATGTGTCACTGTGTTGATCAGACTGTGTGTGTTGTGTTTTTCAGTCGGTGGCCAAGACCGGACGGCTGCTTATCAGTCACGAGGCACCAATCACTGGAGGCTTTGCTGCCGAGATCAGCTCCACAGTGCAAGTAAGTGTGTTTTGTGTGTGGTCATGCATGCAGAGGGTTCTATTGGAATCCCAGGAGGCCTTCAGAGGTGAGATGTAGGACGGATTGCACATGTACAGTAGGGTATCTATATCTGTGTGGATGGGGATTTGGGTTGGACTTTCTCTGTTTGAAATGTGAAATGAAATTCAAATGTCTGTCAGTGGGTGTCCTCGGGGTCAGGCAATAAGTCTGAGCTTAAGAGGCATTGACAGATACACTACCGGTCAAAGGTTCTTTATTTTGACTATTTTCTACATTGTAAAATAATAGTGAAGCCATCAAAACTATGAAATGACACATATGGAATCATGTAGTAACCAAAAAAGTGTTAAACAAATCAAAATATATTTTATATTTGAGATTCTTCAAATAGCCAACCTTTGACTTGTTGACAGCTTTGCACACTCTTAGCATTCTCTCAACCAGCTTCATAAGGTAGTCACCTGGAATGCATTTCAAATAACAGGTGTGCCTTGTTAAAGTTCATTTATGGAATTTCTTTCCTTCTTAATGCGTTTGAGCCAATCAGTTGTGTTGTGACAAGGTAAGGGTGGTATACAGAAGATGGCTCTATTTGGTAAAATACCAAGTCCATATTATGGCAAGAACGACTCAAATAAGCAAAGCGAAACGACAGTCCATTACTTTAAGACATGAAGGTCGGTCAATACAGAACATTTCAAGAAATTTGAATGTTTCTTCAAGTGCAATCGGAAAAACCATCAAGCGCTATGATGAAACTGGCTTTCATGAGGACTGGAAGTTACCTCTGCTGCAGGGGATAAATTCATTAGATTTACCAGCCTCAAAAATTGCAGCCTAAATAAATGCTTCACAGAGTTCAAGTAACAGACACATCTCAACATCAACTGTTCAGAGGAGACTGCGTGGCTCAGGCCTTCTCTTTATGGTCGAATTTCTGCAAATAAACCACTTCTAAAGGACACAATTAAGAAGATACTGCCTTGGGCCAAGAAAAGTGAGCAATGGAAGCAGCATTCCAGGTGAAGCTGGTTGAGAGAATGCCAAGAGTGTGCAAAGCTGTCAAGGCAAATGGTGGCTATTTGAAGAATCTCAAATATAAAATGTATTTTGATTTGTTTAACACTTTTTGCTTACTGCATGATTCCATATGTCTTATTTCTTCACTATTGTTCTACATTCTAGAAAATAGTAAAAATAAAGAAAATCCCTTGAATGAGTAGGCGTTCTAAAACTTTTGACCGGTAGTGTATGTCAGATATGTCATACTGAAACTTGCTAAACTTTCAGTTGAAATGAGTCATATATATTAGATCAAGCCAGTTGAAACCAGTACTCAGCCTTGTCTGTGGATGAATTTCTGCCCATGGACTGTTCTGACTGTACTGGAGGTGTATCCTCCCTCCCTCCCTCTGTCTAATGAAGACTCTGCTCTGGCCTGGTGAAGTTTTTGCTGTGTTCCCCTTCAGGGAGAACGTGAGAGGGTGTGAGCCACAGTCGCTATTCCTGAGTTATGATTATGACCCTTGTCGGCAGGGCGGTTTTCTTTTTTTTCTTTTTTTTCCTAGACCACAATCAGAGGTATCCGGATAATGGCATGCTATTCAGTGTAGGCATTACTTCAAGTGGATGATGCCCTGTGTGTCTGCATCAGCGCTGGTTTAGCGCTGAGATGAGGGCCCTGGAATTGGTCCTTCTCATCTCCCTGGCTGTCACTCATGTTGTTGTTATCCCCAGACCTGCTTATTGGTAGGATTATTGGTCTATGAGTCATAGCCATGTTTTGTGTCCCGAGGTAACCAGCAGTATTTTTAGTCATGAACCAAGGTTTTAAATGGACCGCCATGCTCCATTGTTGTGTGAGACAGCATATGGTGAATAGAACTGTTTATAGCATTTAATACCTTGTTTTTATTGTGCGTAGCCATTAGCTTTATGAGCTTTATGTATGATGAGGAATTGTTGAGACTGCTTTCATCTCGCGCCAAATGAATCCTCAACCACTACTGACAGAATAAATGATCACACGCACTTGCACCTCATGTCTAATGTCTAAGTGTATCCAGGTGTTGCGGCCGCATGCCACGTTGTCCCCCTTCAAGAGCAAGGCGCACACACTCTCGTGGCCAAGTTCCCTTGGCAACAAGACAGCGCTGGCTCTGGAGGACCCACTTGCCCCCTGTACAGATGGCCCAAGGGTGGCGGTTAGTACTGCGACTCGCCGGACTGCGGTGACTCACCCGCTAATAACCGGGATGTGGCGTGGGTTCCACGCTGATAATGCGATGAAACGGAAAAAAGCGCTAAAAATAGAGCTTTTAGTAGAAGGTGCTGAGTTATCGGACCTGGGTCAAGCCTCTGGGGAACTACAACAACAATGTATCAAGTGAGTCAACAGCAGAGAGGGAGACCTTCACCTCACCTCACCGCCAGGGTCAACAGCAGAGAGAGAGATCTTCACCTCACCACCAGGGTCAACAGCAGAGAGAGAGACCTGCGCCACACCTCACCACCAGTCAGAACAGAGAGCGAGACCTGCGCCACACCTTACCACCAGAGTCAAAGGCAAGACTCGGCCTGAAATATCCCATTCAGGGGCACATGACGGGAATGAAGGCCTGTGATACTAATGGCTTATAGTCTTGTATAGGTTACTATTACAATTGACGAAGTGCATGCTCCGCTGTCAGAGTCAATGACTCAACTTTTCTTCTGTTCTTTATGTGAAATATACTTTAAACAATGTGCAAATAGATTTTCTTAGAAGTCACAGGGCTGAGAGTATGCCTTGATTTACCCACCCTGGAGCTTGTTGTTTAATTTGGATTGTTGAAGAATAAATCATTTAAATCAGGCCGTCAGTAGGCTTATCCCAACGTTCAGCTGTTTTGTTATCTGGCTTTGAGGCATGTGCAAAACTCTTTCCACCCCCTTTCCATGTTTTAAAGTGACTCCAGGAGTGGCTATACATAATGCTTTTGTCAATGTATTATGTCTGGACTGCAGGGTGGAACTAAAGGATAATCGGGTCAAAGCCAACTGCCTCAGGGCAGTGTAAGCACGGTCCAATTATCGATTAGTTTTACTTTCTTTAAAATTTGGAACAGCAGCGTTAAGGGTTTGAAAGTTTCCATTCGGTGGATTAGCTGCACCTCACAAAAGGTGTTGTCATTGGCTGACCTCTACTCATATCAGAGCTTCTCTGCTGACTTACAATGGACCTCAGGGATATAAAGCGTGCCATGGTAAAGTTGAGCAGCCTCTCCCATACTACACTGCATTCAGCTTTGTGACAATTAACACATGGACCTCACTGTGCTACGTACAGTACCAGTCAAAAGTATGAAATGTAGTAACAAAAAAAAGTGTTAAACAAATCTAAATATATTTTTGATTCTTCAATGTAGCCACCCTTTGCCTTGATGACAGCTTTGCACACTCTTGGCATTCTCTCAACCAGCTTCACCTGGAATGCTTTTCCAAAAGTCTTGAAGGAGTTCCCACATATGCTGAGCACTTGTTGGCTGCTTTTCCTTCACTCTGCGGTCTAACTCCTCCCAAACCATCTCAATTGGGTTTAGGTTGGGTGATTGTGGAGGCCAGGTCATCTGGCCTCCACAACACTCCTTGGTTAAATAGCACTTACACAGCCACACATGCTGAGATCATCCGTTCACCTACTCTGCTTCTCACAAAGACATGGCGGTTGGAACCAAAACTCTCAAGTTTGGACTCATCAGACCAAAGGACAGATTTCCAGCAATTTGACCATGAAGGCCTGATTCACGCAATCTCCTCTGAACAGTTGATGTTGAGTTGTCTGTTACTTGAACTCTGAAGCGTTTATTTGGGCTGAGCCTGGTAACTCTAATGAACTTATCATCTGCAGCAGAGGTAACTTCCTGTGGCGGTCCTCATGAGAGCCAGTTTCATCATAGCGCTTGATGGTTTTTGCGATTGCACTTGAAGAAACTTTATTGAAATGTTCCGTATTGACTGACCTTCATGTCTTAAAGTAATGATGGACTGTCATTTCTCTTTGCTTATTTGAGCTGTTCTTGACATAATATGGACTTGGTCTTTTACCAAATAGGGCTATCTTCTGTATACCACCCCAACCTTGTCACAACACAGCTGATTGGCTCAAATGCATTAAGAAGGAACATTTATGGATTTTAACTTTTAACATTGCACACCTGTTAATTGAAATGCATTACAGGTGACTACCTCCGTGAAGCTGGTTGAGAGAATGCCAAGGGTGTGGAAAGCTGTCATCAAGGCAATGGGTGGCTACTTTGAAGAATCTCAAATCTCAAATATATTTTGATTTTGTTTAAAAACAAATTGGTTACTACATGATTCCATATGTGTTATTTCATAGTTTTAATGTCTTCACTATTATTCTACAATGTAGAAAATAGTAAAAATAAAGAAAATCCCTTGAATGAGTAGGCATCCTAACTTTTGACTGGTACTGTATAGTATTTATAGGCTAGACCCCCTGGGATTGGATCGTACAGTAGAGGCTGTGCTTACAAGCAACACTGTGGCTTTAAGTCTCTTTCACGCTATAGATGGAATTACAATTAGGGATGAAGCATTACTTAAGAGATACACAAGCAAAACTAGAACTTCCATGTGATTTATTTAATTAAATAAAGGTTAATAAAAAAAAAGAAAGCTGTGTGTTTCCTCAGGTGCTGGATTGCATACAGGCTGTGAAATTTGATTGTATACAGGCTGGGGAGTATGGTCATGTGGTATTACTCCAAGCTCCATGTTCTCCTCTTTGCCAGTTGATGGGTTGAATGGCCACAGCCTAGCATGAAACCCTCTTTGGCCAGTTTGGGTATTAATTCATCCATACTGGTCCGTCCTTTACCTGCAGAGGTAGATTTGAATCTAAATTGCAAGGAATTCCCATAAATTTGACCTTCAACAGGATGATCAGAGAATGTGTGATTCATTTTTCCTTCCAGGAAGTTGCTTAGTAAGTAATATATGTAAGTACCAGTACACAGGAAGTCTGTAATTAACTCCTCTAATCAGTCTCTAAAAGCTTCCAGTGTTGATGAACCCACTAACTGCAGCTGTCTTTGAACCCTCTGAAACCATTGTTCATATGGGAACCATGGAAGCAAATAAACAAAATACTTTTAAGATCAAAAGGGATTTTCCAAGATGTCTTTAAAAAAAATGACCGCACCATGTATTATTTGTAAACCCAGTGAAATAAGAACTGATCAAAAAAAGATATGGGCTGCTGTCAAATTCAGAGCGGTGTTGAAATGGCCTATGTAAGACTGATAAAGGTACAGATTAAATGGTGCTGAGAGACTAGGCAGAGGAAAGTACCCCAGTGGTGAGATCTCACTGATGCTTTCTTATGTGCTGCTCCCCACAGTGTATTCGGAAAGTATTAAGACACTTTGACCTTTTTGTGCTTCCAACTTTGTGGCAACAGTTTGGGGGAAGGCCCTTTCGTGTTTCAGCATGACAATATCCCAGTGCACAGAGAGAGGTCCATACAGAAATGGTTAGTCGAGATCGGTGTGGAAGAATTTGACTGGCCTGCACAGAGCCCTGACCTCAACCCCATCAAACACCTTTGGGATTAATTTGGTCGCCGACTGTGAGCCAGGCCTAATCTCCCAACATCAGTGCCAGACCTCACTAATGCTCTTGTGGTTGAATAGAAGCAATTCCCTGCAGCAAAGTTCCAATATCTAGTGGAAAGACTTCCCAGAAGAGTGGAGGCTAATATAGCAGCAAATGAGGGACCAACTCCATATTAATGCCCATGATTTTGGAATGAGATGTTTGACGAGCAGGTGTCCACATACTTTTGGTAATGTACCATTAGCCCAATAAATAGGATGCCAAATTCATGATATTAATAATACACTTTTACGTTTGGATATTGTCTTGTATTTGAAGGATGGTTGATTGATTTCAAATGTAGCCTACAAGTTATTACTATGTTGGATGCATGCCTCCATCTCAAACAAAAAGTTGAAGAAAAGGACTAAATCAAATCGAACTTTAAATGAAGTGCATTTAAAGTTTTATTGGATTTAGTGCTATTCTTTAACTTAGATTTTTGGTTGAGATGGAGACATGGATCCAACATATCAATTATTAATTTGTAGACAAACTGTATATTGAATTGGGAACACAACCAAATATCACATTTTGAAGGAGTATCTTCTGCTTGGATAGTTACACTCATTGGCCAGTTTATTAGGTTTACCCATCTAGTAGCGGTCGGACACCCCTTTGCCTCCAGAACAGCCTGAATTCTTTGGGGAATGAAAACATTGTTCAATTGGTATCAAGGGACCTAATGTGTGCCAGGAAAACATTCCTTACACCACTGCCACCAGCCTGTACGGTTGACACTGCATGACACAACAGGAACTGGAATTTGTCAGACCAGGCAACTTTTTTCCACTCCTCAATTGTCCAGTGTTGGTGATCGCGTGCCCACTGGAGCCTCTTCTCCATGTTTTTAGCTAATAGGAGTGGAAACCAGTGTGGTCATCTGTGATGAGGACTGACAAGTTGTGTGTTCCCTTCCTGCACACACCTGTTGTACTTTGACGTTATTTTCCTGTTTGTGGTCCACCTGTTAGCTTGCACGATTCTTGCCATGCTCCTTTAACCTCTCATCAACGTTAAAAGCCCAGGAGGCCGGCTGTTTCTGAGATACTGGAACCCGCGTGCCTGGCACCGACGATCATACCACGCTCAAAGGCGCTTAGGTCACTCATTTGGCTCATTCTAGTCTTCAATCAAATAGTAACTGAATGCCTCGATGCCGGTCTTTATATAGCAAGCCACGGCCACGTGACTCACTGTGTGTAGGAGCAAACCATTATCGTGAACGGGGTGGTGTATTAAATAAATATTATGAATAACGTACCATACATAAGGCAATATCCAAAGGTAAAAGTGTATTGTTATTATTAATATTGTGAATTTTCCATCCTATTTATAGGGCTAATGGTTAGCGATTTCTACACTTCCAAAGATGGATGAATGAGAGTATACCTAGCTAAACTTTGAAATGATGGTGTCCTTTGTTGGGCAAATCAGATGTCAATGTAGCCTACATAAACCTAACCTTACTTCGAATATACTTTCACATACAACTTGTGTAAGAAAAGTTAGCTGAGTTACTTTCAACTATTCAGTGTTATTTTGGTAGTCTACTCAAATGAGTATGGAAGCTGATCAGTGTCTAAATGTGTTGACAGGGTAGCTCTGCTGAATTGAACACATCTTGTTTCCTAATCTAAGCAGGGTACATAGAGGTAAGCATCTGAACGCTCGACTTGTTCTCACTGAAGTGCATTGCCCCTCGTATACCAGTAGGAGTCACTGTTCAGTCAAGAATCGTTGGATTTTGCTGTGATGTCTGTTTATCAGTCTGATGGCCTTGAGATAGAAGCTGTTTTTCAGTCTCTCGGCCCCAGCTTTGATGCACCTGTACTGACCTCGCCTTCTGGATGATAGCGGGGTGAACAGGCAGTGGCTCGGGTGGTTGTTGTCCTTGATTATCCTTTTGGCATTCCTGTGACATCGGGTGGTGTAGATGTCCTGGAGGGCAGGTAGTTTGCCCCCGGTGATGCGTTGTGCAGACCTCACTACCCACTGGAGAGCCTTACGGTTGTGGACGGAGCAGTTGCCGTACCAGGCGGTGATACAGCCCAACAGGATGCTCTCGATTGTGCATCTGTAAAAGTTTGTGTGTTTTTGGTGACAAGCCAAATTTCTTCAGCCTCCTGAGGTTGAAGAGGCAAGGTTGCACCTTCTTCACCACGCTGTCTGTGTGGGTGGACCATTTCAGTTTGTCTGTGATGTGTATGCCGAGGAACTTAAAATGTTCCACCTTCTCCCCTACTGTCCCGTCGATGTGGATAGGGGGCTGCTCCCTCTTCTGTTTCCTGAAG
This sequence comes from Brachymystax lenok tsinlingensis, assembly GCA_030435695.1. Classification (NCBI taxonomy): domain Eukaryota; kingdom Metazoa; phylum Chordata; class Actinopteri; order Salmoniformes; family Salmonidae; genus Brachymystax; species Brachymystax lenok. Next base: position 78,122,922 of record CM059789.1, read on the forward strand.
TCCACGATCATCTCCTTTGTTTTGTTGACGTTGAGTGTGAGGTTATTTTCCTGATACCACACTCCGAGGGCCCTCACCTCCTCCCTGTAGGCCGTCTCGTCGTTGTTGGTAATCAAGCCTACCACTGTAGTGTCTGCAAACTTGATGATTGAGTTGGAGGCGTGCATGGCCACGCAGTCATTTTACTGGGTGACTTACTTTTACTTGAGTCATTTTATTTTAAGGTATCTTTACTTTTACTCAAGTATGAAAATTGGGTACTTTTTCCACCACTGCCAATATCCTGATAAAAATAAATATCCTATGAATCATATTGGCTTCACTTGGCCTGTCTGCAAGGAACTTGAAACATTGTATCAACTATCAACTTGGTCCAGCCCGAAGCTTGTGCTAGCAAACTTACAACATTTTATAAAATATTCTGGGCGTTTCCCACGCCAGTGAGCTCCTGACACACAGTTGTAGGCTATTTGCACAAGGGATAAGAAGTAATCAGGTAGGCCTATTTTATGAAGTTTCCATCAATCAGAACATGACATTTTCTTCCCCTTTCATGCTGCGTGGTTATCAAAAGGGAAAGAGCTGGAAAGATTTTTTCAAATAGGCTACGTTGAGGAACTATTGTCATTATCAATGGATGTAAAAACAGACCTTGTTTTCTTGCTGTTAGAGGCGAAGAAAAAATTACTTTGAGAAGCTCCACAGTGATGGTGAGTTAAGACCATCAGAAATGGTATCAGATCCCCAGGTCTGGGCACATTTTATAGGCCTACATTTGCTTGCCGGTCAGGTACCCTAGGCCTACTTCTATACGTAGTCAGGTGAGTTTCCTTTCTCAAGATTGACAGGAGCGCACCAAACCAAAGACTGAATAAATTGTCATAAATGGAATGAAATTAACCAAAACCTATTAATCACAAGTGTAGCCTAGGTTGTGCATGCTGCAAACAGTGTCCACTCCTACAATGAGAACAGTAAGACTGTCATAATAATATATTGAATGCATTAACAGAAATTACCGTAACCAAACAAACGTTGTACATTAGAAATTACAGGAATTTACTGTAAATGTAGGCTTACTACTGGTGTGCCATCCCCACGGCCTCTGCAATCCACTTAGACAGGCGTGAATCAGATAGGTGTCTTGTGTGCCATAATTTTTTTTTATATATATATATATATATATATATATATATATATACACACACACACATACAGTGCATTCTGAAAATATTCAAAACCCTTGACTTTTTCCACATTTTGTTATGTAACAGCCATATTAAAGATCTTTTTTTTTTCATCAATCTACACACAATTCCCCATAATGACAATCAAAAACAGTTGTTTTTTTTTTTGTACAAATTTATAAAAAATAAAACTGATATTACATTTTTATAAGTATTCACACCCTTTACTCAGTACTTTGTTGAAGCACCTTTGGCAGCGTTTACAGCCAGCCTTCTTGGGTATGACACTACAAGCTTGGCACACCTGTATTTGGGGAATTTCTCCCATTCTTCTCTGCAGATCCTCTCAAGCTCTGTCAGGTTGGATGGGGAGCGTCACTGCACAGCTATTTTCAGGTTACTCCAGAAATGTTTGATCCGGTTCAAGTCTGTGCCACTCAAAGACATTGTTATTGACTGTACGGTTGTTTATCCCATGTGTTGTTGTTTTTGTCGCACTGCTTTGCTTTATCTTGGCCAGGTCGCAGTTGTAAATGAGAACTTGTTCTCAACTGGCCTACCTGGTTAAATAAAGGTGCATTTCTTTTTTATTATTAAAAAAACTTGTCTCAAGGACCGAGACTTGTCCCGAAGCCACTCCTGCATTGTCTTGGCTGTGTGCATAGGGTCGCTCTGGAGCAGGTTTTCATCAAGGTACTCTTTACTTTGCTCCGTTCATCTTTGCCTCGATCCTTGCTAGTCTCCCAGTCCCTGCCACTGAAAAACATCCCCACAGCATGATGCTGCCCCCACCATGCGTCACCGTAGGGATGGTGCCAGGTTTCCTCCAGACGTGACGCTTGGTATGCAGTTCAATCTTGTTTTCATCAGACCAGAAACTCTTGTTTCTCATGGTCAGAATCTTTGGGTGCCTTTTGGCAAACTTAGAGCGGGCTGTCGTGCCTTTTTTTTTTACTGAGGAGTGGCTTCCGTCTGGACACTACCATAAAGGCCTGATTGGTGGAGTTCTGCAGAGATGGTTGTCTTTCTGGAAGGTTCTTGCATCTCCACAGAGGAACTCTAGAGCTCTGTCAGAGTGACCATCGGGTTCTTGGTCACCTCCCTGACCAAGCCCCTTCTCCCCTGATTGCTCAGTTTGGCCGGGCGGCTCTAGGAAGAGTTTTAGTGGTTACCTTCAATGCTGCAGAAATAATTTGGTAGCCTTCCCCAGATCTGTGCCACAACACAGTCCTGTCTCTGAGTTCTACGGACAATTCCTTCAATCTCATGGCTTGGTTTTTGCTCTGACATGCGCTGTCAACTGTGGGACGTTATATAGACAGGTGTGTGCCTTTCCAAATCATGTCCAGTCAATTGAATTTACCACAGGTGGATCAAGTCCAATCAAGTTGTAGACACATCGAAAGAATGATCAATGGAAACAGGATGCTCAATGTTGAGTCTCATGATAAAAGGGTCAGAATGCTTATGTAAATAAGGTATTTCTGTTTTTTGTGCAAACATTTCTAAAAACCTGTTTTTGCTTTTGTCTATGAGGTATTGTGTTTGCTGAGGATTATTTATTTATTTAATCCATTTTAGAATAAGGCTGTAACTTAACAAAATGTGGAAAAAGTCAAGGGGTCTGAATACTTCCCGAAGACATTATATTTGTGACTGCTCGACTAAAAAAAATTGTGGTTGACCAACAGCCTATCAACCAAACAATCGACCGGTTGACTAAATAGGGTCAGTCCTAAAAATGTCCAAAAGACATAATTTCAACCACCCAATTGAATATAGGATGAAAAATATTTTTTTGGATTCTACATGGAACTTTCAATGCAACATACATAGTTCTGAAGATTGTTGAAATTAGATTAATGTAACAACCTGTTAGTCAGGTTAAGTCAATGTATTTAAGTGAAAGATTTACCCTAATTTCAATGTTTACAACGCTGGTTCAAATTAGATCAAAATAGAACTGGTTGATTACTTATTTCAAATCCAATATATTTTCCACGTTGATTCCAAGTCACAATACGTGTGCCCAGAGGTCAGTGTCTGGTTTGTCATTGTTGGCAGTCTCATTTGGTAATATTGGAATTACCCAATAGTGACTGAATTCCCCAATCTGTGGCTGTCGCTAACAAACTTTTTCCGTGTGACAAGAGACAAAATGCGCATCTGCAAATCTAAACTCCCGCCGGTTGGTATTTTTACATTTTTCAATATTGCCTCCTCGAGAGATGCAGTCTGTAGTTTATTCTGCCATTTTGTCATATTTATATGCAGATATTTAAGTCAGATTGCATAATGATGTGTTTTCTCCAAAGATAAACAGTGATTTGATTGAAATCGGAGTTCTGTGGCACATCACCATTTAGCTGTTGTGACAAGCAACCAGACTGCTTTCCTCCTGCTTCCAGTAAGTAAGTGTAGAGGAGATTACGGTTAGGATTCTTACAGGAAAAAGCCTTTAGTACTGTATTTCTGTCTGCCTGTGGATCATAGACTGTCTCATGAGACGTTCTCCCTTAATGCTGTGCACTCTAGAGACACGGATGGTCCTCTATCATGACAGTAAATTGGGAGAGATTGACTAGGCTACATGGCCTATGCTACATGTTTTCATTCTTTCAAAAAGTCTGACAGGATTTAGCACACTTCTGATGTAACTCTACAAAAATGCAGGCCTGACCAGACTCATCTTATTTGTTTTAAGCTTTATCTTCATGATTAAGTGTGCTGTCAATCTGTCACTGAAGTCCACTGCAGGCCCCCTCCAGCTGCCACACAAGTGTCTGCCTCCTAGACATTGTCAGCGTCCTTTATGATAGTTCTGCATCAAGAAAATCATCCACCTTCCAAGCGTTGAAGAGCTATAAAAGTTCTCTAAGACTCTGAAAACTGTAATTTTGTGCTTATAAGATTTTGACCTTACAGAGGCTAAATTGATTCATGTTCTTGCCTCAACTAGGTGCAATCGGTGAATAGAGATATTTGACTATATAATATGTGAACTTATGGTCTTATACATACAATGCATCATGCCCAGTCTCCCAGCTCTGCCCTAGACTGTTGGAGAGAACAGAAGGAATTCTCCACGGAAACCGTTTGGCCCACTTGGCCATGGAGGGGCAGGCGAGGTGGGGTTGGATGGGGAAGGGATGCTGGCTGGCACTAACTGCGTGCATCCGTTAAAGCTAATCACCACTAATTAGCGAGACAGATCGGGACTGCCTGTTGTGGGCTGAGTAATGACACCCCCAACCCCCCTTTTGATACACTGCAGTGGGCCATGAGCCATACACATTAGCCCATCACTTTCCCTGCACGCTGTAAACGTGTATTAAAAAAAACTGCTTGTAACACTGATGTATGACCTTTGTTGTACCACTGTGGTAATAATGTATACTGCATATGTATTCCCGTCTCGTGGTACAATAAACCCTAATGACCCAGAGGACCATTTTGTCTGTCTGCTAATTCCCTTTGAACAAATCAAAGCATCCTGAGACATGCCGCTGCTGGCAATGCTAAAGCTATATCTGTAAATTAGACCCGGCGGACCTGGCATGATACTGGGGACGTGGAGCCGACACGTATCTACAGGCTCTCTGTTGTTTTTACAGCCCATGAAATAAGGAGACACACAAAAGCTTCCTCATGGAGCCTGACGTTCTTCTGAACCCTGCCAGATGTTTTGGGGAGATTAAAACCATATTACTGCAGAAACATGCAAATACAACACAATGTCCACAGAGTAGGGCTAGCCTTAGTTTAGCTAGGGGTCTGCAGAATCTGTTCTAAAAGCTAAATGACTAACTCTCCCTACTCGTCTTTGTCTCAGTTTTCAAGTTTGTGACTGCTTTTGTCTTGTGTAGGTTTGATTGGGTGGGCTGTGAGCACACATCACATACACATTTTAAGATGGTATTGTGTGTGAATGTGTGTGAATGCTAGTTACTAAGACCCTATGGTTAATTTGGCTCAGCGATGGCTCTTCTCTCATGCATAGGCTATTGGCACCTCCATTGCTTTCAGATGCTGTGCGAGGACGTCAAAAGCCAATAGAGACATGAGTGATGGCTTGTTTCCCAGCGCTGCCAAAACACAAGCTGTGCGTTGGCCAGCTCTGAGCTGGGATTTTAAATAAGCCATTTGTCTCCAACTTTTAAGGGTGGTGGTAGTGGATTCACTGAATCTGTTTCTGTTACTGTGGCTACAGCCATGACAGTGAAACTGATTCCACTCCACTGTTTCTCTGTCAAGCACTAGAACAGGGGCCTGGAGTTTTTCCTGGTATTTGGTATTTTATTAGGATCCACAAAAGCAGCAGCCACTCTTTCTGGGGTCCACACAAAACATGAAACATGACATAATACACAACATTAATAGACAAAGACAGCTCAAGGACAGAACTACATTATTTTTTTTACAGGCACACGTAACCTACATATCAATGCATACACAAACTGTCTAGGTCAAAAAGGGGAGAGGCGTTGTGCCATGAAGTGTTGCTTCATCTTTGCAGTTTATTTGAGCAATATGAGATTGAACGGAGTTCCATGCAATAATGGCTTTATTTAATACTGTCTGCTTTCTTTAATTTGTTCTGGATTTGGGGACTGTGAAAAGACCCCTGGTGGCATGTCTGGTGGGGTAAGTGTGTGTGTCAGAGCTGTGTGTACATTGACTATGCAAACAATTTGGGATTTTCAACACAATGTTTCTTAAAAAGAAGTGATGCAGTCAGTATCTCCTCAACTCTTAGCCAGCTTGGACTGGCATGCATAATATTTATATCAGCCATCTGATTACAATGAAGAGCGAGACGTGCCGCTCTGTTCTGGCCCAGCTGCTGCTTAACTATACATGTTCATCTGTACAAACAATAGTACGCAAGTATTAACACCATTTGACCACGCAGTCATCATACCTCTCAGGAAGGAGATGCGTTCTGTCTCCTAGAGATGAACGTACTTTGGTTTGAAAAATACTAATCAATCCCAGAACAACAGCAAAGGACCTTGTGAAGATGCTGGAGGAAATGGGTACAAAAGTATCTACATAACTTTAAAGGCCGCTCATATCTACATAACCTTAAAGGCCGCTCATATCTACATAACCTGAAAGGCCGCTCAGCAAGGAAGAAGCCACTGGTCCTAAACCACCATAAAAAAGACAGACTACGGTTTGCAACTGCACATGGGGACAAAGATCGTACTTTTTGGAGAAATGTCCTCTGGTCTGATGAAACAAAAAAAAAGGCATCATGTTGTGGGGATGCTTTGCTGCTGGAGGGCCTGGTGCACGCCAAAAAATAGATGGCATCATGAGGAGGAAAAGTATGTGGATATATTGAATCAACATCTCAAGACATCAGTCAGGAAGTTAAAGCTTGGTCGCTAATGGGTCTTCCAAATGGACAATGACCCCAAGCATACTTCCAAAATTGTGGCAAAATGGCTTAAGGTCAACAAAGTCAAGGTATTGGAGTGGCCATCACAAAGCCCTGACCTCAATCCTATAGAAATGTTGTGGGCAGAACTGAAAAGGTGTGTGCGAGCAAGGAGGCCTACAAACCTGACTCAGTTACATCAGCTCTGTCAGGAGGAATGGGCCAAAATTCACCCAAATTATTGTGGGAAGCTTGTGGAGGCTACCCGAAATGTTTGACCCAAGTTAAACAATTTAAAGGCAATACTACCAAGTACTAATTGAGTGTGTAAACTTCCGACCCTCTGGGAATGTGATGAAAGAAATAAAAGCTGAAAGAAATAATTCTCCCTACTATTATTCTGACATTTTACATTCTTAAAATAAAGTGGTGATCCTAACTGACCTAAGACAAGGAATTTTTATTAGGATTAATTGTCAGGAATTGGGAAAAACTGAGTATAAATGTATTTGGTTAAGGCGTATGTAAACTTCCAACTTCAACTGTAGGTCTTTTCTTGCAGCACTGGACCACATGACTAGGCAATAATCAAGATTAGACAAAACTAGAGTCTGCAGAACTTGCTCTTTGGAGTGTGGTGTCAAAAAAACAGAGCATATCCTTATTATGGACAGACCTTTCCCCATCTTTATGTTTTGACTATGACAGTTTACAATCTAAGGTAATGCCAAAATATTTGGTCTCCTCAACTTGTTCCCACAGCCACACAATTCATTACCAGATTCAGCTGAGGTGTAGAACATAGAAAGTGGTCAAGAAAAACTCTGGCCCTATGTGTGCACTGCGAAGTCAGATAAATAGTTGCATTTACTGGGTCATGTTTAGGCACAAGAAGGATAGAAACCTAGTAAAACGGGACGTACTATTTGAACTTGTCTGACTAGAAATACTTTCGGATTTCCTCTTGCTACATTTTTCCAACATATGCCCTAATGAACACAAATTGTTGCGATTACCCAAACACCTGCAGAGCCTGTCGTCCATGTCAAGAGGGATGTGATGTGACTGCTGAGAGAGAGTGAAACTGACCACGTACCTGTTGTGTGTCCACAGGAGGAGTGCTTCCTCAATCTAGAGGCGCCCATCGCTAGAGTCTGCGGCTATGACACTCCCTTCCCCCACATCTTCGAACCCTTCTACATCCCAGACAAGTGGAAATGCTTTGAAGCTGTCAAAAAGTTGATCAGCTACTGATCTCCAACTACTGATCCCCAGGTGAGTACCACGTTGGAAGTTGATGTCTGTCCTCTGGGATTTGTAGTTTTTAACTGTGCAACTTTTTGAACCTCCCCCCAAAATAAATCTGATCAAAAATCAAGACCATATGTTCACATCCAACCACTTTTTAACATGGATTGATAAAGAACAATGAAGATTATATCAGAAGCCTTATCAGGAGTCGCAATGTTCTAGAACATTGCTAATAGAAATGTATTTTGTAGAGCTGACATGATTCCATATTTGACATGACTGAGGAACACGCCTGTTCTGCATGATATATTTCTATCTGAAAAATCAAACATTACACCCCACTGAACGCAATCCTGATCTCTGTGCTCCTTGCAATTGTCCTCAAACATCTCACTATGGCTGACTGACAACCCATCTAGATTTAAGGATTACGGTTCATGTCTCCAATTTATCTTGTGTAGCTCCATGCTGTTCTTTTATAGTTTGTGTATTGCAAATGATTATCTTTATTTGTGGCAGAATTGATGGGTAATTCAAATGAAATTTGAAATGGAGAGCGCTGTTGTCATTCGCCTTGATCGGCTGTGTTTAATCCTTTTTGTAATTGCCTGTGTCGTTTTGAGCACCATGTTGTAAAAACAAGCCTGGGAAGAAGTCAATAAAGGCAGGGTAAATTGAATTCTACAGGAGTCAACCCCCGCCTTTCTCTCACTCTCTCTCCCTGTCTCTCTGCTATGTCAAGTAAGATATCTGGACTGACGTACTGAACCTTTCTCTTCTCATTATTCTTCCCAGAGCCACCTCTCGGAGGACCTAGACTCAGAGCTCTCTCTCGCCATTGTTCTCACCAATGGACATCATCCAGAAAAATACACTGTCGGCCATTCAATCAGGAAGCAGCATCCAGACGGAGCTCTTCTGTTCAAACGTAGACTGTTACTTCTGGTTTAATTAACCTTTTCTGTAAATGGGTAATAGGTGTCCTCTTGGTCGACTCTCTTACTACTGTACGCTTTCTAGCTTCCATGGTAAATCAGATCCACACAGACACCGTGAGTACCAGTAAGTGTTATTCTATAGGAACTCTGACTGTTAGAATAGTTGGATGTGTGTCTGCCTCAGTCTTCCCCGTTTAATTTTACTTTTTGAATGACTCTTTGCCTTTCTAATCTTAGTTTTGTTTGACATCAATTGACTGTACTAAAAATAATGGACCTGTGGTTTTTTTTTATGAAAATAAAGTAATTGACCTTGCAGTGGTACATCGGCCTCATTATATTTGACAGTTCTTTAAAGGGGCAATCTGAAGTAGCTGCATCCATTTTTTTAAATGTATAAATTAATGATATGTACCCATTGATTCATGAGTTCAACTGTCATAACCCATCAAAACCCACAATGTAAGCTTGTTTTACTCCAATGTTTGTAAACACAGTCAATATAAACAAACACTGTATAGGCTCAACATGGTTACTATACTTTGTATATAATGGGTGGTCAGTCCTTGCATCCATAGCTCTATGAATTTGAGTGGTTACATTTCCCCGCCCCATCCCTCAGCTTTTTAGTGAAACAGTGGCGGGAGGTACGCTCAGTAAGGTCTACTGAATCTGTTGTGGAATACCTCATCTGGGTTGTGCTCATTAGGGCAAAGTCAAAATAGTCCCTCCCTGTTTCAATCCACGTTCTTACACTTAGTGCCTAATGAATGGGCGGATTGAACACAGAAAAGGATGACTGAATCAGGTGAAGGGACAAAGTGTGTGTGTGTGTCACCACATGTTCTCTCCAATGCCTTCAAGTACCTTATCAATCACCCTCTCTGATGTCCCAACCTTCAGCCAGATGCACACATGAAAAGAGACCGTAAAAAGACTCCTAGGGTGCGTAGACAGCCTGATCCAGTTTAATCAACATATCTAACCACAGCTCAGACCCTGAGACAAAAAGCTTTAATGGGGCTTCAAGGAGGCCTATGGGATTTTGAAGGTGGAACAGTCTCACAGATAGAGCTAGGCATCGTTATTAGGGTATCTAAACTCAGCAACAACAAAAAAACGTCCCTTTTTCAGGACTCTGTTTTTCAAAGATAATTCGTAAAAATCCAAATAACTTCACAGATCTTCATTGTAAAGGGTTTAAATGCTTGTTTCCCATGCTTGTTCAATGTACCATGAACAATTAATGAACATGCACCTGTGGAACGGTCCTTAAGACACTAACCGCTTACAGACGGTAGGCAATTAAGGTCACAGTTATGAAAACTTAGGACACTAAAGAGGCCTTTCTACTGACTCTGAAAAACACCAAAAGAAAGATGCCCAGGGTCCCCGCTAATCTGTGTGAATGTCCCTTAGGCATGCTGCAAGGAGGCATGAGGACTGCAGATGTGGCCAGCGCAATGAATTGCAATGTCCGTACTGTGAGATGCCTAAGACAGCGCTACAGGGAGACAGAAGTGGCAGACCACGTGTAACAACACCTGCACAGGATCGGTACATTCGAACATCACATCTGCCCGAGTTACACCAGGGATGCACAATCCCTCCATCAGTGCTCAGACTGTCCGCAATAGGCTGAGAGGCTGGACTTAGGGCTTGTAGGCCTGTTGTAAGGCACGTCCTCACCAGACATCACCGGCAACAACGACGCCTATGGGCACAAACCCACCATTGCTGGACCAGACAGGACTGGCAAAAAGTGCTCTTCACTGACAAGTCGCGGTTTTGTCTCACCAGGGGTGACTGCCAGATTCGTCTGGGACCTATTGGATCGGAGGGTGAGGGCTAGGGCCATTCCCCCCAGAAATGTCCGGGAACTTGCAGGTGCCTTGGTGGAAGAGTGGGGTTACATCTCACAGGCAAATCTGGTGCAGTCCATGAGGAGGAGATGCACTGCAGTACTTAATGCAGCTGGTGGCCACACCAGATACTGACTGTTACTTTTGATTTTGACCCCCTTTGTTCAGGGACACATTATTCAATTTCTGTTAGTCACATGTCTATGGAACTTGTTCAGTTTATGTCTCAGTTGTTGAGTCTTAAGTTCATCCAAATATTTACACATGTTACGTTTGCTGAAAATGAATGCAGTTGACAGTGAGAGGACATTTCTTTTTTTTGCTAAATTCAGATTAAATACTACCGAATCCCATGACTTGTAGGTGTTCCTACAAAGTACACTGAGAATCTGTAACCACACACATAGGTGTTCAGAGTCAGACACTTCAACACACACACACACACACACAGGGAGAGACTAGTGTACAGTTAACTCCCATGCAGTCTAGTATTCAGCCTTTCTATCTCTTTTCCCTTATCAGGGTGCATGTTGCAACAGCACCTCACCTTGCAGCATATTTCACTTTGGGCCTCCAGTGCTCATCTGTCTCACCCACAGAGTAATACGATCTGAAAGAGCTGAGGCCTACACGTAAAGTGTTAATGACATGTATCATGAACTGTATCATGAACTGAAATAAAATATCCCAGAAATGTTCCATACGCACAAAAAGCTTATTTCTCTCAAACTTTGTGCAGAAATTTGTTTACATTCCTGTTTGTGTGCGTTTCTCCTTTGCCAAGATAATCCATCCGCCTGACCAAGAAGCTGATTAAACAGCATGATCATACACAGGTGCACCTTGTGCTGGGGACAATATAAGGCCACTCTCGGGCATAAGCTACCGAAAACTATCACAATGCCATTCATCCGACGCCATCACCTCCTGTTTCAGCATCAGCATGATCATGCTCGGCACCATATTGCAAGGATCTGTACACAATTCCTGGAAGCTGAAAATGTCCTAGTTCTTCCATGGCCTGCATACTCACCAGACATGTCACCCATTGAGTATGTTTGGGATGCTCTGGATCGACGTGTACAACCGCGTGTTCCAGCCATCGATGAAGAATGGGACAACATTCCACAGGCCACAATCAACAGCCTGATCAACTCCCTGCAAAGGAGATGTCGCTCTGCATGAAGCAAATGGTGGTCACACAAGATACTGGTTTTCTGATATAAACCCCTACTTTTTTTTTTAGGTATCTCTGACCAACAGACACATACCTGTATTCCCAGTCATGGGAATAGCCATAGATTAGGCCCTAATGAATTTATTTCAATTGACTGATTTTCTTATATGAACTCAGTAAAATCTTTGAATTGTTGCTTGTTGCATTTATATTTTTGTTCAGTATAATAAAATGCACAGATTGCATCTTAAATTGTGCGTACAATAAAGTCCATGCCAAAACTGATTCATAGATCTTGAACTTGACATGAAAATGCGTGATTTATAATATGTACATACACAATGTTTTGTGTATTTCTACTATGATTTTTACTCTTAGGTTTATATTGTTTCAAGTATTCAGTAACAATTTGCAATTTAGAGTGCAGTAGATACTATGTTTACAAATGACATCTTAGTTGAGAGCAGTGAAAGTGTATTAGAGGTCGGGTGTCACTGTCTATTGGATGGAATTATTTTGGGACAAACCTGCGAAGGTAACCTACTTTTTGAAGTGATTTGTTTGACAGTGAGATAAAAATATTATGACTGGTTGTGTTCATGCCACTTTAAAAGGTAAAACATTTTTACAGTTAAATTACCAGTCTTTACTATAAAACCCATTTAAAAAATGTAGGAGGTCCCGTGAAAAAAAAAAAAAGAGCCCTATGGAAATAAAATGCCCGTCCAACTATCCCTGGAATAGTTCGGAATTAATGTTTCTGTGTGTAGTTTGAAGGAACTTTCTAGCTTGTTAGCTGTTCCTGTAGAATTCCAGTCCTGGTGCTAAAGCCAGTTAGTATTGGCTTGCAAAACTACCTTAAACTTCCTTCATACTGGACAAAGTACGTAAAAATGGTATTCACGAAGTAGATAAAAGGCCTCATTGCCAAAATCCCGAACTATCCATTTAACGTACAGTATGAAGCATATGACTCCAATAACAGGGCCAGCTTCCCCCTACACGTAAAGTATGAACCTTTGGAAAGATTAGGGATAGAATGCGTGAAACATCCTGAGATGATGCAAGATTTACGTTATCGGGGGTGAGAGAATTTGTGTGTTTGTTAGGATTAATCATCTCAAACATTTTGCAACGATGAAACCTCTACACACAGTGACTAATAGCATGAAGGAGTGGCCTGCTGTGGCCACGGCCAAATATACTGTACGTGGCCTCATCCTGAGGATCAATTTGCTCTCCAAGTGTAAAACTCAAACCATCGGCACGCTTTGGAGGAGAAAGGTGAATTGTACATCAAAGCAGCGCTAACAAGCACTTAGCGTACCATAATTCTTTCCTCATGGCCAGCGCCATATGAGATCAAATGAAGCCGACGGAGCTAGATCTGCCTTGTTCGTATGATGCCCTGGACAGCTGGTCTTAGGAGATCTGGACATGGGGAAGTGTCTTGTGTGCCTAATCAGAAACACAACGTGCTGGACTGTTTTTTTTATTATGTCATTTTGACTGCAGCAATGTAAGCCACACATTGGAGTGACGTGTTGTTGAGAGCAAATGTTTTCAATGTGTTGCTTTCTTTGCCTGCTGTGATGTCCTGTTGTTTTTTATTTTTTATTTTTTTATTTTTTTTTAACAAAAGCAGGTCGAACTCTAAACACTGAAGGACATTAGTTGAGGTATTACAGTGCCTTGGACTGATTCTATGCAGGGCTTTGCCGAGAGCAATATATTTATTCTTTGTTGGCGATGTCTCTCACAATCACTTCAAAGTAAGATGGATGGATGCCATGACCTCTTCCGCAACCATTCAACACCATCTATCATAAAGTTATTGCCGTTCACTTCAACAGGAAGCGGCGGCTTTGGCTTTCAGAGGCGACCAAATAAACTGAGAAAGTAACAAACGTTGAACCATTGAGACAATGCCACTAATCACCCAGTCTCTGCCAGCCTCATGCTCGCTTCGCCGAGAATTCTCAGCACTCCCCGACTGCGAAACCCCTGAGAAATGTTTAAGATAAAATAATGTCTGTCATTTTGGTTAGGGCAAAAGCCAGGCCTGTAACCGTGGTGGTGATGTGGCCACACCCTAGGGCGTGGCAGGCAGCAGGGATGACCTCTGGTTTGGAGGGTATAATAGCATCTATGCACTGACACTGTCATTAGGCACTATATTTACATGAAACACGAAACCACCCGGTGGGAGGGCTGGTCACCGTTCAGTGTATCGCTCCACTGCAAGGGGGGAAAGGATACACTATGGTCCCTTTTCAACTCTAACTTGTGTTTACTGAGGGGGGGAAACATCAAGCTTTTCATGTACAGTGTCATATAAGCTCTGTCATTGGAAAAAAAAAATATTGCTGTTGAGTGTTTCAAATTACATAGGAAAGTTGAATTGACTAAGAAAGTCATTGCATTTATTTACATATGTGATGCAACAGATTTGAATGGAAAAGCACTGAAACCATGCCATCAATGGCCTCGTGAGTCACGAGGTCTGTCTTGCGTTACAACTTTAATTGAATTTGGTGAACTCATCCTCAAGAAACATGTTCACATCTTTACACTTGATATATTCCCTCCTGTGTATTATTTATAATCAACTAGAAGCCAATTTGAAACAGTTGTGAGTGGTTAATAATACATGTTGGAGAGCTGGATACTCCAGCCCAATATTGCAAGTATTCTCAAGATACAATGTGATGATCACATGTCATGTACCATTGGCATCGTTTTGATGTTGATTGATTCTCCATTTCTCGGCATTAGTAAGATGCCTCTCTGACTGGGGGCAGGTAGCCTAGCGGTTTAACTGAAAGGTTGATGGTTCGAATCCCTGAGCCAGCTAGGTGGAGCAAGGCACTTAACCCCCAACTTCAACTGCTCCCCGCGGGTGCCGATGACGTCGATTAATGCACCTCTCTGATTCAGAGTGGTTGGGTTAAATGTGGAAGACACATTTCAGTTGAATGCATTCAATAGTGACTAGATATCCCCTTTCCCCATTCATGTTGGTGCATTCAGACAGACTACAGCTGAACTGTGAGGAAACTCACAGACGCCAGTTCTTTCCTGTTCTGATTGGTCAAAGCTCTCAGACGTTCACACCGCATCCTCTTCCAAGACATTTTGCTGTTTTCTTCAGCTTCCTCATTCCCATTCATCCCATGATTCCTTCAATCTTCCCAATGCTGTTGCAGATCCTTTTGGAACACTAAGATATTTTCTTGAGGTCAATCATTTAAACCCCAGCGTTAAATGCACACATCAGTCTCCAATGTACATGGAAGGCATTACATCCCCCTAAAGAAAGACCAATAGGCTAAGGATGTTGATCCAAGACTGAAACCTCTTAGGGTTGAAGGTACTGTAAATACATTTCAACTCAGTGAAATTAGCATTGACAGGAGAAAGCCTGCTAACCAGCTGTTCATCTGTTCCCCTCCAGACACAGACATGGACACACACACACTCATTTTCCATTTGTTGACTGGAGTCACAGGGGACTTACTGTGTGTCCTCATCCTGATTATTTAAACTTCCATTACTTCATCAAACATTTACCTGAAATCGTACACACACACACACATACACTTTGTGCTCTCAGCCAATTAGGGCACTGATGGCAGAGCTTAAAGAGCAACAGAAGAGGTTCAGTGGGCACACAGGACTCCTAGCAGCAGCATACTGCTATCATCAAACACCAACTGAATACACACACGCTAATAATACATACATTAGACATGTAACGGTCTGTCTGTCTGTCTATGTCTTTCTTTCTTTACTGTGTTCCAGTTGTGTAAAGTACTTGAGAAAAAATACTTTAAAGTAATACTGAAGTCGTTTTTTGGGGGTATATGTACTTTACTTTTCTAGTTACAGTGAGGGAAAAAATACTTATTTCCCTCATTAAAATGCATATCAATTCATAACATTTTTCACATGCGTTTTTCTGGATGTTTTTGTTGTTATTCTGTCTCTCACTGTTCAAATAAATCTACCATTAAAATTATAGACTGATCATTTCTTTGTCAGTGGGCAAACGTACAAAATCAGCATGGGATCAAATACTTTTTTTCCTCATTGTATATTTTTGACAACTTTTACTTTTACTTCACTACATTCCTAAAGAAAATAATGTACTTTTTACTCCATAGATTTTCCTTGACGCCCAAATGTACTTCTTACATTTTAAATGCTTAGTAGGACAAGAAAATTGTCCAATTCACACACTTATCAAAAGAACATCCCTTATAATCCCTACTGACTTTGATCTGGTTGACTCAGTAAACACACATGCTTTGTTTATAAATTATGTGTGTTAGAGTGTGTCCCTGTCTATCACTAAATAAAAACATTTTTTCAATTGTGTGATCTGGTTTGCTTCATATAAGGAATTTTAAATAATTGATACTTTTACTTTTGATACTTAAGTATATTTTAGCAATTACATATACTTGTGATACTTAAGTATATTTAAAACCAAATACTTTTAGACTTTTACTCAAGTCATTTTCTAATAAGTTATCTATAATTTTACTCAAGTACGACAATTGGGTACTTTTTACACCACTGCTGTGTTCTTCTTTTCTTGAGCTATAGTCCGTTTGCGTGTCAGCCTGTAATGCCCGGCTGACGGGGCTAATGAATGGTTGCTAGGGGGACTCAAAAACACTGTCCGCGGAAGGTCATTTGGCTTGGCTGACCGTTTGACGTTGTGATTGTTTTTCTAACGAGGACATCCTGTTTGAGACAGAGGGCAGCTCAGTCTCATGACGTAAGTGGTACTAATTTGTGTGCCAATTACATCATTTCCAACTCTAATTGAGGGACACTCGCATGTCGTGCTCCACACTTGCCCACTTAAGAAATGTGAGGTTTCCAACAGTCGCTCTGAAGTCGTGAGGAGAGAGAGTGTGTGTGTGTAACATCTTTCTACACCAAGGACAAGCTTTTAAATGTTTAGCTTTGCCTGGAGCGAGCATTGTATATGAAAGCTGATACAATAGAAATGCCTACCATCTGTGCAGGACTGAGAAGGCAGCATAGTGTTTGAAAAGGTTTAGCCAGGAGCACCAGCACTGGGTTGACCGTGTAAACACAAACTCATGCTTTTAGTGAGTAAACAAACTTTTCAAGAAGTTTTGGGAAACTGTTCATAAGAAAGTCAGACTGAGCAGCGTTACTCTCTGTAGCCTATGATAAGAAATACACCATAGACCTAGCACTAGGAGTGAGGCATTACAGTGTACATTTTAGGACTTGCCTGTGTAGTGTGTGGAATGTGGTCATAGCTGGTGTGTGTATTGTGTGTGCAGTTTGTGTTCAGACTAGTTGTGTTTACTTGCTTACTTAATTAATCCATCTCATTCCTGGAGGAACATAAGGCCTGTACTAAAGTTTTCTAACGTTGACGGTCTTGGGCTACTTTCTTTCCATCAGGCCATGACAAGCGGATCTTCTTCAATCCTGAGTCTACAGGTCATTGTTGGACGTCCTCTTCTTTGTTTTCCTTGTGGATTCCGTGTGACCAATCCATCTCCACTTCCGCACTTTTATGGTGCTCGAGGCAGGCTTCCACAGGTCTATATTAGAGATCCACTCAGGCCACCATATGCGCAAGATTTGTCTGAGGCAGGAGTTGACGAAGACCTGTAGCTTGTGTTTTAGGCTCTTGATCGGAGCAGCATGTTTAGTGAACAGTCAATGTTGATCCCTCTCCAGAAGTCTGCAGTGTATGCTCAGAACAAGCCTTGCAGAGTTTGTGTATTGTATAGCAAAAGCATCAGTGTCCAGCATATGGTCAGTGTTGATGCACTCCAGCAGTCTGAGTCAGAGGTGTTAAGAGTGGCCAAGTGGAGGCTAGAGGTCAAGTGAAGCAGTCAGATGTTGTGAGATGTTGACGATGAAATGGAGGAGGCAGGGATTCTCATCTCCTTCCAAGCTTTGATGTCCATCTGCAGCCATGCTCACTTAGTTTGTTTTAATTTAAACCCAGTCATCTGAGTATGATTGAAATGCGCAGATGTACACGGAACAAAAATATAAATGCAACATGTGAAGTGTTGGCCTCATGTTTCATGACCTGAAATAAAGGATCTCAGACATGTACCATATACACAATCAGCTTATTTCTCTCAAATTTTGTCAACAAATTTGTTTACATCCTTGTTAGTGAGCTTTTCTCCTTTGCCAAGATAATCCATCCACCTGATCAATAAGCTGATTAAACAGCATGATCATTACACAGGTGCACCTTGTGCTGGTGACAATAAAATACCTCTAAAATGTGCCAAAGCCACTCCTGCATTGTCTTGGCTGTGTGCTTAGGGTCATTGTCCTCTTGGAAGGTGAAAGGTGAACCTTCACCCCAGTCTGAGGTCCTGAGCACTCTGGAGCAGGTTTTCATCAAGGATCTCTCTCTACTTTGCTCCGTCTGAGAGTCTTCAGGAGCCTTTTGGCAAACTCCAAGCTGGTTGTCATTTGCCTTTTACTGAGGAGTGGCTTCCGTGAAGGCCTGTTTGGTGGAGTGCTGCAGAGATGGTTGTCCTTCTGGAAGGTTCTCCCATCTCCACAGAGGAACTTTAGAGCTCTGTCAGAGTGACCATCGGGTTCTTGGTCACCTCCCCTGAGCAAGCCCCTTCTCCCCCCGATTAATCAGTTTTGACTCTAGGAAGAGTCTTAGTGGTTCCAAACTTCTTCCATTTAAGAATGATGGAGGCTACTGTGTTCTGGAGGACCTTAAATGTCACGTAACATTTTTGGTACCCTTCCCCAGATATGTGACTCGACACAATCCTGTCTCGGAGCTCTACGGACAATTCCTTCGACCTCATGGCTTGATTTTTACTCTGACATTCACCTTCAACTGTGGGACCTTATATAGACAGGTGTGCGCCTTTCCAAATCATGTCCAAGAAATAGAATTTACCACAGGTGGACTCCAATCAAGTTGTAGAAACATCTCAAGGATGATCAATGGAACCTGTTTTCACTTTGTCATTATGGGGTATTGTGTGTACAGTCGTGGCCAAAAGTTTTGAGAATGACACAAATATTAATTTCCACAAAGTTTGCTGCTTCAGTGTCTTTAGATATTTTTGTCAGATGTTACGATGGAATACTAAAGTAAAATTACAAGCAAGTGTCAAAGACTATTATTTACAATTACATGAAAATGATGCAAAGAGTCAATATTTGCAGTGTTGACCCTTTTTTTTCAAGACCTCTGCAATCCGCCCTGGCATGCTGTCAATTAACTTCTGGGCCACATCCTGACTGATGGCAGCCAATTCTTGCATAATCAATGCTTGGAGTTTGTCCGAATTTGTGGGTTTTTGTTTGTCCACCCGCCTCTTGAGGATTGACCACAAGTTCTCAATGGGATTAAGGTATGGGGAGTTTCCTGGCCATGGACCCAAAATATCGATGTTTTGTTCCCCAAGCCACTTAGTTATCACTGGAAAAGGCATTGTTCGTCACCAAACTGTTCCTGGATGGTTGGTAGAAGTTGCTGACGGAGGATGTGTTGGTACCATTCTTTATTCATGTTTGTGTTCTTAGGCGAAATTGTGAGTGAGCCCACTCCCTTGGCTGAGAAGCAACTCCACACATGAATGGTCTCAGGATGCTTTACTGTTGGCATGACACAGTGCTCACCTTGTCTTCTCCGGGACAAGCTTTTTTCCGGATGCCCCAAACAATCGGAAAGGGGATTCATCATAAAAAATGACTTTACCCCAGTCCTCAGCAGTCCAATCCCTGTACCTTTTGCAGAATATCAGTCTGTCCCTGATGTTTTTCCTGGAGAGAAGTGGCTTCTTTGCTGCCCTTCTTGACACCAGGCCATCCTCCAAAAGTCTTCGCCTCACTGTGCATGCAGATGCACTCACACCTGCCTGCTGC
Source organism: Brachymystax lenok tsinlingensis (assembly GCA_030435695.1). Classification (NCBI taxonomy): domain Eukaryota; kingdom Metazoa; phylum Chordata; class Actinopteri; order Salmoniformes; family Salmonidae; genus Brachymystax; species Brachymystax lenok. The sequence goes on from CM059789.1 coordinate 78,142,631, forward strand.
CATTCCTGAGCAAGCTCTGTACTGGTGGTGCCCCGATCCCGCAGCTGAATCAATTTTAGGAGACGGTCCTGGCACTTGCTGGACTTTCTTGGGCGCCCTGAAGCCTTCTTCACAACAATTGAACCGCTCTCCTTGAAGTTTTTGATGATCCGATAAATGGTTGATATAGGTGCAATCTTACTGGCAGCAATATCCTTGCCTGTGAAGCCCTTTTTGTGCAAAGCAATTATGACGGCACGCGTTGCCTTGCAGGTAACCATGCTTGACAGTGGAAGAACAATGATTCCAAGCACCACCCTATTTTTGAAGCTTCCAGTCTGTTATTCAAACTCAATCAGCATGACAGTGTGATCTCCAGCCTTGTCCTCGTCAATACTCACACAAGTGTTAACGAGAGAGTCACTGACATGATGGTCCGCTGGTCCTTTTGTGGCAGGGCTGAAATGCAGTGGAAATGTTTTGGGGGGATTCAGTTCATTTGCATGGCAAAGAGGGATTTTGCAATTAATTGCAATTCATCTGATCACTCTTCATGACATTCTGGAGTATATGCAAATTGCCATCATACAAACTGAGGCAGTAGACTTTGTGAAAATTTATATTTGTGTCATTCTCAAAACTTTTGGCCACGACTGTAGATTTTTTTAATCCATTTTAGAATAGCATGTAACAAAACGTGGAAAAAGTCAAGGGATCTAAATACTTTCCGAAGGCACGGTATTTTTATTCTGTTTAACCCTATACCAAATCACCCTACACATGCATTCTACTGCATTCAAAAAAGTATTTCTCCGTTCTCAATCTGCTTCTATGCTTTTGCCACATATTTCCACCGCTGCAGAACATTGCCAGTCTAGGCTTGTGGCATGAGGCTTGTATTCTCCTGCCATTGGCTTATGTACTTTCACTTTTCAAACACTGTGAACATAGACCACTTGATCCTCTCCCGATCCACAGATCTGTCAGACGTAACTTACTGATCATGGTGTTGAAGGATCCAAAGGAACGTGATTTCTGCGAGGAGAACAGAGAGGGATGAGTTATCTGAGGTCAGGGGAAGGAGAGAAATGTGTGAACAGTAAAAACATTCCACTTTCCTGGGGACTGAGACAGACACTCGAATCAGAAACTGGCAGACACAGAGTTACCAAATACAGCTGGGAATGATGGGAACTGATTGACCCAAGAAAATACTGGAGATTTGTGCTGGAGGGAAGAATTACATTATCCCCCCCTGCCAATATCCACACAGGGAACTTCTTTCAGAAAAACTTTGGAGGCTTAGGTTAACTCTGAGAAGGCAAAGATAGTGAGTAAATATGACATATTTTCAGGGGGACAAATACAGCTGTTGTTTGGATGATAAGACATGTACATGTTTGTTGCCCTAAGTAAGGGATCATCCTAGATTTGGTCATCAAATCAAGGTCAGGGGAGAGGTCTGTCAGTAGACTATGTGGAAATCAGTTTAAGAAATCATTGCCAGCTGGACAACCCTCAAAATACAGATCCATCTATGTGTGAGTATAACATTATAACGCACTGAATGGTCATGATACTATCAACATGTTTTCTTTGACAAACATTCTCATAGTAATGACTGGTTTATACAGAGATCTAGATCCAATGCATTGCAAAGATCTTTCACATACAAAATGTAACTAAGACACAATGCATGGGATTACACTCTTACTAAAAAACTCAGTGACAGTACGAGACAGGAATGTAACACACTAGTACAGTATGTGTAACATTACGTCAGGGACATTGACTTAGAATAATGTCACACATGTCAACGGGTTGGCCAGAGGCTGCTGTGATGTTTCACATCAATTCTGAACCTTTCTAATCGCATACTACAGATTGTAAATGAAAGATGAATATTTTTGCTAAGAGTGTTACTAAATTGTTGATTGATTGACTATGGCTTTCCAAACCTCCCAACAGTGCTATTTGTAGGGTCAGTTTCAGGTAAATGTTATGATTTTTCAGCATCCCCTGAACTTATGACCAGAAACAAGCTACATCGAGGAAACACCAGAAGAAGTGATCTACTGTAATGATTCTGTATTTTCGCAGGAAAATCTGCAGATCTGAGATGGTTGTATGCCCTATATACATAACATTCTGTTGGTGGCAAGAATTTTGTTGAACAACGTATTGAATGAAGTGTTGTATTGAATGAAGTATTGACAAACTCTTCCCAGCTATTTTGCAACCTGTATGGCGCCGCTGACAACATTTTGGTCCTGAAACTGGTATATTTTTGCCAATTTTGGTCTTATATAGGGCAGACAAACAAGTTTCCTACCTTTTCCCCCTTCCACATGCCTCTTCCATTTTTTTGTGGTAATGCTGCAATCAGTTGGTTGTAATTTTGGATAGAGCAAAAATGTCCATATGTTTTTGTTAACGGCACGTGTGACATACAAGTGCCTTCAGAAAGTATTCATACCCCTTGATTTATTCCACATTTTGTTGTGTGTCAGCCTGATACCCCATAATGACAAAGTGAAAACATGTTTTTAGATTTTTTTTTGCAAATGTATTTGAAAATGAAATGCAGAAATATCGAATTCATTGGTAAATTGGTAAAAGCCCCTTTGGCAGCAATTACAGCTGTGAATATTTCTGGGTGAGTCTCTAAGAGCTTTCCACACCTGGATTGTGCAATATTTGCCCATTATTCTATTCAACATTCTTCAATCTGTGTTAAAGTGGTTGTTGATCGTTGCTGAAAAAACATTTTGAGGTCTTGCCATATATTTTCAAGTAGATTTACTCAAAACTGTATCTCTGCCACTAAGGAACATTCACTGTCTTTCTTCGTAAGTAGCTGCAGTGTAGATTTAGCCTTGTGTTGTAGGTTATTGTCCTGCTGAAAGATGAATTCATTTCTGTGTCTGGTGGAAAGCAGACTGAACCAGGTTTCTATCTAGGATTTTGCCTGTGCTTGGCTCCATTCTGTTTCATTTTTATCCTGAAAAACTCCCCAGTCCTCAGCGATTAGAAGAGAACCCATAACATGATGCAGCCACCACTATACTTGCAAATATGAAGAGTGGTTCCCAGTAATGTGTTGTATTGGATTTGCCCCAAATATAGCACTTTGTATTCAGGACAAAAAGTTAATTGCTTTGCCAAATATTTTGCAGTATTACTTTAGTACCTTGTTGCAAACAGGATGCATGTTTTGGAATATTTTAATTCTGTACAGGGTTCCTTATTTTCCCTCTGTCAATTAGTTTAGTATTGTGGAGTAACTAAAATGTTGTTTGATCCATTTGGGGCGACAGGTAGCCTAGTGTTTTGAGCGTTGGGCCATTAACCAAAGAATTGCTGGATCGAATCCCTGAGGTGACAGGGTAAAAATATGTCTTGCTGCCCCTGAACAAGGCAGTTAACCTTGTTCCCCTGTAGGCCATCATTGTAAATAAGAATTTGTTCTTAACTGACTTGCCTAGTTAAATGAAGGTTAAATACAAAAAGTAATCAGTTTTCTCTTCTCACACCCATTTAACTCTGTAACTGTTTTAATGTCACCATTGGCCTCATGGTGAAATCCTTGAGCGGTTTCCTTCCTCTCCGGCAACTGAGGACGCCTTTATCTTTGTAATGACTGGGTGTGTTGAGTGTAATTCATAACTTCACTATGCTCAAAGGGATATTTAATCTCTGCTTTTTTATTTTTACCCATTTTCCAATAGGTGCCCTTCTTTGCGAGGCATTGGGAAACCTCCCTGGTCTTTGTGGTTTGAAATCCACTGCTTGACTAAGGGACCCTACAGATAATTGTATTTGCGGGGTACAGAGATGAGGTAGTCATTCAAAAATCATGTTAAACTCTATTATTGCACACAAAATATGTCCATGCAACCTATGTGACTTGTAAAGGGTAGCCATAACAAAGGGGTTGAGTACTTACTGACTCGAGACATTTCAGCTTGACATTTTTTATGAATTAGTCAAAATGTCCTAAAACATAATTCTACATTGATATTATGGGGTATTGTGTGTAGGCCAGCATCTCAATTTAAACCATTTTAAATTCAGGCTGTAACACAACACCCCTTGACGTCTAACATGTATTGACTCAGGGGTGTGAATACTTATGTAAATTAGATATTTGTGTACTTGATTTTCAATAAATGTGCAAAAATGTCTAAAAACATGTTTTCACTTTGGCCCCGAGTTTCCGACCCGAGTTAAGCATGTGTAATAGGAACACAATTCCCTTTTCATGCACTTTTCTCTATATACGTATTCTCACCATGAATTTAAGCATGAGAATAGCATGCTATTCTCCCACTATTAATTTGTGTTGGAGAACTAAGAAATGAAGGTGTGGCGGAAGTGTGTCTACATATAAGCCATATTCTGACCTTGACTTAATTCCACCACCTTCACGCAGCCATGACAGAAAGATAAACGCAGTCAGTGACCCACTAAAGCAACACTGCCCCCTCAAGAGTCTGAGCCTGTCTGGCAGGGTTGGTCCTACAAAGCCAAAGGTCCCGGATGGGTGAGCATAATATACAAGGAATTTCTCAAATCTGCTAAAGAGAACCTTGATGACCTTGTAGCTAGCCGGTGGGAATTTCAGTGGGGAGCCCCAACCCAGGTAGTGGCATTGCTGGCAACACTAGCTGCAGTAACCCATGAGGAGGAGGTCACACTCGGACTAACAGAAAGGGGACAAATTATTGTGGCCCTGGTGGCACAAAATAATCAAAAGCTCTAACTGCACAGAGATGCTTGGTAAAATGGTCACAATGGGGGACCAGCTTGTGTGGTGTATCTGAGCTCCATCAGATAGGACTTGACTTTGGTTAATGAAATCTTCCCATTCTTTCTCAATTTTGCATGCCTTCTCAAACAGCTTCAACTGTATATGCCACAGAAGGTTGGTGGCACCTTAATTTGGGAGGACTGGCTCGTGGTAATGGCTGGAGCGGAATAATTGGGATTGCATCAAATACTTCAAACACATGGTTTCCCGCAAAACACCAGTCTCAACGTCAACAGTGAAGAGGCGACTCCGGGATGCTGGCCTTCTAGGCAGAGTTGCAAAGAAAAAGCGATATCTCAGACTGGCCAATAAAAAGAAAAGATTAAGATGGGCAAAAGAACACAAACACTGGACGGAGGAACTCTGCCTAGAAGGCCAGCATCCCGGAGTCGCCTCTTCACTGTTGACGTTGAGACTGGTGTTTTGCGGGTACTATTTAATGAAGCTGCCAGTTGAGGACTTGTGAGGTGTCTGTTTCTCAAACTAGACACTCTAATGTACTTGTCCTCTTGCTCAGTTGTGCACTGGGGCCTCCCACTCCGCTTTCTATTCTGGTTAAAGCTGTTCTGTGAAGGGAGTAGTACACAGCGTTGCACAAGATCTTCAGTTTCTTGGCAATTTCTCGCATGGAATAGCATTCATTTCTCAGAACAAGAATAGACTGACGAGTTTCAGAAGAAAGGTCTTTGTTTCTAGCCATTTGAGACTGTAATCAAACCCACAAATGCTGATGCTCCAGATACTCAACTAATCTTAAGAAGGCCAGTTTTATTTCTTCTTTAATCAGGACAACAGTTTTCAGCTGTGCTAACATAATCGCAAAATGGTTTTCTAATGATCAATTAGCCTTTTAAAATGATAAACTTGGATTAGCTAACACAACGTGCCATTGGAACACAGGAGTGATGGTTGCTGATAATGGGCATCTGTACGCCTATATAGATATTCCATAAGAAATCTGCCATTTCCAGCTAAAATAGTAATTTACAACATTAACAATGTCTACACTGTATTTATGATCAATTTGATGTTATTTTAATGGACAAAAAATGAGATTTTCTTTAAAAAACACAGACTTTTCTAAGTGTCCCCAAACTTTTGAACAGTAGTGTATATATTTTTATAAATAACTGTATACAATACAATCTAAGTTGGAAATGATTTTGTGTGTTAATCTGTTTCTGTTCTTTGAGTGGCACTGTGTGCTCTTTTTAAAGAGGCCCTAGGATGGACAGGGATGGTCTGCCAGTCACTGGGACGACAATCTAACTTGGGATGGGGGGAGGTTTTAGCTATATGGACACTAAATCATTATGGTACTTTTTTTCTTTCTTTTTACAACCTCTCACTTTCTGTTATTTCTAAATGAAATAATCTCCAAAATATTGCTATTTTTAAAACAAGTTAAAAAAAATGGTTGCAATGGTTGGTTTTTGCTCTGGTTGGTTTTTGCTCTGACATGCAATGTCAACTGTGGGACCGTATATAGACAGGTGTGTGCCTTTCCAAATCATGTCCAATCAATTGAATTTACCACAGGTGGACTCCAATCAAGTTGTAGAAACATCTCAAGGATAATCATTGGAAACAGGATGAACCTGAGCTCAATTTCAAGTCTCATAGCAAAGGGTCTGAATACTTATGTACATTTGGTGTTTATGTTCTTGTATTTTTTTATACATTTGCAAAAAGCAATTAATCTGTTTTCACTTTGTCATTATGGGGCATTGTGTGTAGATTAATGAGGAGGAAAAAAATATTTAATCAAGGCTGTAACGTAACAAAATGTGGAAAAAGTCAAGGGGTCTGAATACTTTCCCGAATGTACTGTAGATGGGAAGGGTTGAGAGTAGCTGAAGGATGGGATTAAAAACAAACAAAAGATAACTATTGTAAAATATACTGTGTCCGTAAAAAGTATATAGTATGTATAAGCTGGAAGTAGAAGCCCAAGTGTTGTTGTCCATTAGTTTACTCCAATTAGGGGAGGGGTGGTAGGGTTAGGGAAAAATAATAAAGGAAAATGTGTACAAACAAATATATTTTATATATACAGTGGGGGAAAAAAGAGTGTGCTCCTAATCTCAGCTCCTTACCTGTATAAAAGACACCTGGGAGCCAGAAATCTTTCTGATTGAGAGGGGGTCAAATACTTATTTCCCTCATTAAAATGCAATTCCATTTATAACATTTTTCACATGCGTTTTTTCTGGGTTTTTTGTTGTTATTCTGTCTCTCACTGTTCAAATAAACCTACCATTAAAATTATAAACTGACCATTTCTTTGTCAGTGGGCAAACGTACAAAATCAGCAGGGGATCAAATACTTTTTTCCCTCACTGTATATATTTCTATGAAAATATATAAACTCAGCAAAAAAAGAAACGTCCCTTTTTCTGGACCCTGTCTTTCAAGGATCATTTGTAAAAATCCAAATAACTTCACAGATCTTCATTGTAAAGGTTTAAACACTGTTTCCCATGATTGTTCAATGAACCATAAACAATTAATGAACATGCACCTGTGGAACGGTCGTTAAGACACTAACAGCTTACAGACGGTAGGCAATTAAGGTCATAGTTATGAAAACGTAGGACACTAAAGAGGCCTTTCTACTGACTGAAAAACACCAAAAGAAAGATGCCCAGGGTCCCTGCTCATCTGCGTGAATGTGCTTTAGGCATGCTGCAAGGAGGCATTGAGGACTGCAGATGTGGCCAGCGTAATACATTGCAATGTCCGTACTGTGAGACGCCTAAGACAGTGCTACAGGGAGGCAGGACGTATTGAGAAGTGCGTAGGAAAGGTGTACAGTGGGGCAAAAAAGTATTTAGTCAGCCACCAATTGTGCAAGTTCTCTCACTTAAAAAGATGAGAGAGGCCTGTAATTTTCATCATAGGTACACTTCAACTATGACAGACAAAATGAGGAACAAATATCCAGAAAATCACATTGTAGGATTTTTTGCAAATTATAGTGGAAAATAAATATTTGGTCACATACAAACAAGCAAGATATCTGGCTCTCACAGACCTGTAACTTCTTCTTTAAGAGGCTCCTCTGTCCTCCACTCGTTACCTGTATTAATGGCACTTGTTATCGGTATAAAAGACACCTGTCCACAACCTCAAACAGTCACACTCCAAACTCCACAATGGCCAAGACCAAAGAGCTGTCAAAGGACACCAGAAACAAAATTGTAGACCTGCATCAGGTGGGGAAGACTGAATCTGCACTACGTAAGCAGCTTGGTTTGAAGAAATCAACTGTGGGAGCAATTATTAGGAAATGGAAGAAATACAAGACCACTGATAATCTTCCTCGATCTGGGGCTCCACGCAAGATCTCACCCCGTGGGGTCAAAATGATCACAAGAACGGTGAGCAAAAATCCCAGAACCACACCTAGTGAATGACCTGCAGAGAGCTGGGACCAAAGTAACAAAGCCTACCATCAGTAACACACTACGCCGCCAAGGACTCAAATCCTGCAGTGCCAGACGTGTCCCCCTGCTTATGCCAGTACATGTTCAGGCCCGTCTGAAGTTTGCTAGAGAGCATTTGGATGATCCAGATGAGGATTGGGAGAATGTCATATGGTCAGATGAAACCAAAATAGAACTTTTTGGTAAAAACTCAACTCGTCGTGTTTGGAGGACAAAGAATGCTGAGTTGCGTCCAAAGAACACCATACCTACTGTGAAGCATGGGGGTGGAAACATCATGCTTTGGGGCTGTTTTTCTGCAAAGGGACCAGGACTGACTGATCCGTGTAAAGGAAAGAATGAATGGGGCCATGTATCGTGAGATTTTGAGTGAAAACCTCCTTCCATCAGCAAGGGCATTGAAGATGAAACGTGGCTGGGTCTTTCAGCATGACAATGATCCCAAACACACCGCCCGGGCAACGAAGGAGTGGCTTCGTAAGAAGCATTTCAAGGTCCTGGAGTGGCCTAGCCAGTCTCCAGATCTCAACCCCATAGAAAATCTTTGAAAGTCTGTGTTGCCCAGCGACAGCCCCAAAACATCACTGCTCTAGAGGAGATCTGCATGGAGGAATGGGCCAAAATACCAGCAACAGTGTGTGAAAACCTTGTGAAGACCTCTGTCATTGCCAACAAAGGGTATATAACAAAGTATTGAGATAAACTTTTGTTATTGACCAAATACTTATTTTCCACCATAATTTGCAAATAAATAAATAAAAAATCCTACAATGTGATTTTCTGGATTTCTTTTTCTCATTTCGTCTGTCATAGTTGAAGTGTACCTATGATGAAAATTACAGGCCTCTCTCATCTTTTTAAGTTGGAGAACTTGCACAATTGGTGGCTGACTAAAAACTTTTTTGCCCCACTGGACATTTCTAAATCGGAATCGGACCCTTTGTCATTATTGGGTATTGTGTAGTGGAGTGAGAAAATAAAATCTATCCATTTTGAATTGAGGCTGTAAATAACTCAAGAGGTATGAATACTTTCTGAAGAAACTGTAAGGTTTAATTTTCAATTAACTGAAAGTGAGAGGCTGTAATCTGGATAATGGCAAAAAGGCAATTTTTTTAACAAGGAGTGAGCCTTTCTTATTAATCTACTGGAGAACCAGTATACAAGTATAACTTTTGCATGGCTGAAACTTTTTCACGAGAGGTTTAGTGCTTTAATGTTTAATAATTGTAGCCCCCCCAAACTCATTAATTATATAAATATGCACATTTAATTGTGTCTGGCTTACCTTTCCAAATAAAGTTAAATATTCTTTGCTCTTATAATTCGAAAACAATTTGTCAGGAATAGGCAAGTAAATAATAGGCAAACTGTGATATGACTAAAGAGTTAATCAGTGTGATTTTTCCATAAATAAACCTCTCAATGGTTGCAAGGTCTTGTCTATATTTGCTAACATTCTATTGAAATTTGTTGTAGTGAGTTCATTCGTTTTTTTAGGGATATGAATACCAATTATGTTTACTTCACCATCAGACCATTTTATTGGTAAACTACAGGTTAATGTACATTTTGTGTCTTTTAATGATCCAATATGTACTATAGTACACTTAGGTGTTCACATTTAGGTATTGGTCCAGAGAAGCTAGAGAAATTATGTAGATCCTCAATGAGACTGTGAATTAATCCAGATTGCGGACTGAAGAGAACTTGAGTCATCAGCATAAATTGACACTTTTGTTTGTAAGCCTTTGATTTTTAACCCCTTGACATTATTGTTGGATCTGACTTTAACATTTTGATGGCCAAAACAAATTGATATGGAGACAATGGACAACCTTGTTTAACTCCTCTTGACAGTTCAATACTTTCTAAGAAGTAACCATTTTTACTATTTTACACGTGGGGTTAATATACATGATTTTACCAATTGTATAAGACATTCTCCAAAATTAAAATAGTCCAGTTATTTATACAGTTGAAGTCAGAAGTTTACATACACCTTAGCCAAATACATTTAAACTCAGTTTTTAACTATTCCTGACATTTCATCCTAGTAAAAATTCCCTGTCTTAGGTCAGTTAGGATCACCACTTTACTTTAAGAATGTGAAATGTCAGTAGAGAGAATGATTTATTTTAGCTTTTATTTATTTCATCATATTCCCAGTGGGTCAGAAGTTTACATACACTCAATTAGTATTTGGTAGCATTGCCTTTAAATTGTTTCACTTGGGTCAAACGTTTCGGGTAGCCTTTCACAAGCTTCCCACAATAAGGTGGGTGAATTTTGGCCCATTCTTCCTGACAGAGCTGGTGTAACTGAGTCAGGTTTGTAGGGCTCCTTGCTTGCACACGCTTTTTCAGTTCTGCCCACAAATGTTCTATGGGATTGAGGTCAGGGCTTTGTGATGGCCACTCCAATACCTTGACGTTGTTGTCCTTAAGCCATTTTGCCACAACTTTGGAAGTATGCTTGGGGTCATTGTCCATTTGGAAGACCCATTTGCGACCAAGCTTTAACTTCCTAACTGATATCCACATAATTTTACTCCCTCATGATGCCATCTATTTTGTGAAGTGCACCAGTCCCTCCTGCAGCAAAGCACCCCCACAAAATGATGCTGCCACCCCCGTGCTTCAGGGTTGGGATGGTGTTCTCGTTTTGCAATCCTCCCCCTTTTTCCTCCAAACATAACAACGATCTTTGTCCCAATGAGCAGTTGCAAACCATAGTCTGGCTTTTTTATGGCGGTTTTGGAGCAGTGGCTTCTTCCTTGCTGAGCGGCCTTTCAGGTTATGTTGATAAAGGACTGCGTGGTCCAATTGACTCAAATGATGTCAATTAGCCTATCAGAAGCTTCTAAAGCCATGACATAATTTCTGTATTTTTCCAAGCTGTTTAAAGGCACAGTCAACTTAGTGTATGTACTCTTCTGACCCACTGGAATTGTGATACAGTGAATTATAAGTGAAATAATCTGTCTGTAAACAATTGTTTGAAAAATTACTTGTGTCTTGCACAAATTAGATGTCCTCAACGACTTGCCAAAACCATAGTTTGTTAACAAGAAATGTGTGGAGTGGTTGAAAAACGAGCTTTAATGACCAATCTAAGTGTTTGTAATCTTCCGACTTCAACTGTATATAAATTGTAATTTAATTTTTACTTTTCAAAAAGTAAAAGAATTTGCCCAGAAGACCAGGCCTGGTTTCTTCGATGTTTCATAGTATTCCATTGTTTCAAGTAATTATCTTAGATTATCTCCAATGTTTCATCCATGTAAAAAAACCTGTTTGATCAGGATGAATAATATCCTATAAAACCTTTTTCATTTTGCCAGGATTTTTGCATCATGACATTGAAGTGTGAGGGTTTAGCGTTTTGAGATCATGCTAAGGGTAATTTGTTGTTTAGTACCGTGCCCTGCGTCACTGCGGCACTGCTCCAGACCAGCGCAAGGGGGAGTTAGAGCACTGATTATGCTTACTGTAAAATACTCTTTCAAAATTAATGGAAGAGGCAAGTGGAAGGGGGGGAAAAGACATCATTCAGAGGTCAAGACAGCGCTGCTCTGAGACAAGCATGGGGACTGGCCTTGATAAATCAATGAGATTTTTATTTTCACTGAGTCTCCGTTTGGGTATTGGTTAGACTACAATTAGGGTGTGAAAAGGTTAGGATTATTTTGCTCTTACTGTAGTACTGTAGCCTGCTCCCAACCGGTCACGTTATACAGCGCCATTATGGGCTATTAGCAGAATAATAGATGCTTTGTGTGGATGGGGCCTCCGGAGTGGCGCAGCGTTCTAAGACACTGCATCGCACTGCGTTGCTACAGATGCTTGTTCGATACCTGTGCCGGCTGAACAAGGACTTAAAAATTTGATTGTGAACTCTGCAAACAACATTCCCAGTCTGAGAATTAGAAGAATATATATATTGGTCATATTGGTCATGGCTTGGTCAAGGCAATTGATCAGCATAAAAACATTTGTGGATGGGGCCTCTGGAGTGGCGCAGTGGTCTAAGGCACTGCATCTCAGTCCCTGGTTTGAATCCAGGCTGTATAACCTGGGTGTCCCATAGGGCAGCGTACAATTGGCCCAGCATCGTCTGGGTTAGGGGAGGGTTTGGCTGGCTGGGATGTCCTTGTCCAAAAAATAGGCACATGGGCTTTGGTTTCTCTCCCTCTAAAAACATTAATAAACATTTTGGTCTTTATAAATATCGTTTTGGCCTTTATTCAGATTACAATCGCTCACTTTTGGTTATTTGAAAACTAAATCATCTCCAAAATGTTGTTATTTTTTAAACAAAGCGATTATTATTATTATTATTAATTAATAAATGTAGAATTACATAAAATCCCTTTAGATATTCTCACAGATCAGATTTGCCCTAACGAAAAATGCCCCTTAGATATGAATTTAGAATCCAATCCTCTAAATGTAATTATTGGCGGAGAGTCACGTCATTGTATTTTTCTAATAATATTTTTTAGATCTATCGTAGGCGACATGATTCTCAATAGTTTTTGAGTAATGTGCTGTTAAAAGTGGTGTAGGTCTTATTTATTTAAAAAGCATATTGAAGTTAGAAGCAATAGAATTGAATCAATAGCCTACCCGCGTTTGGTCAACTATTGCAGCACCGTTTCGTGCTGCTCTGAGACAAGCATGGGGACTGGTCTTGATAAATCAATGAGATTTTTTTTGTTCACCGAATCTCCATTTGGGTATTGGTTAGACTACAATAAGGGTGTTGAAATGTTGTGCTCTTAGTACTGTAGCCTACTCCCGACCGTCACATTGTACAGCACCATATTTTCGTAACGGAAACCCTGAGGGTTTAGTCTTTTTTTGGTTTTTCTTGGAATAGAAACACCATAATATGAATCAAATGAATTATGCAAAATTTCTTAAAATCAGTCCCATATACTATGTTCTTACAAAAAAAGGTTTAAATTCTCTAGTACAGCCAATATGGAAGACTATCAAATGCTTCCTAAAGATGCCCTCTGGTGGTCAAAGTAGCACTAAGTAGCATTAATGGCAACAATGGCTGACAATTAAATAACGTGCCGTAGAATTCTGCGGCAGCCTGCAAGGTGTGCTGCAGTATGATGCAACTTTTACAGGAAGAACCACTGTACCACCTGGTTCCAATTTCATGTAATAGTGAAATCAGACCTTCTTGCTGAGTATCTACCATTTTCGTAGGAGTAGTTAACACATGGCTCTTTGAGTACATCAAAAAAGTGTTGATATAACTCAACTGGTGTGCCATCAAGCCCTTGAGTTTTTCCCAGACTGAAATGATTTAATTGCACCAAGAAGTTCCACATATGTAATTTGACCATCCCACCAGTCTTTCTATACAGATGTTCATTTTACATTTTTATTAGGAAAAAAGTCATTACAGTTAATATCATTCAGAGGAGATGGAGGACACTGAAAATATACGATATTTCGCTTCCTCTTTCAACATGTAATTTGATGAATCATGGCTGACCCTGGTAGCATATCTATGTTGAAAATGTAAAAATAATTGTGTGCATTTTTCACCATTTTCCATATAGTTCGCTTTATTTTTGTAGTATATTACACTTGATCATTCTTGAATAAGTTCCTCCAGTTCTTTTTTGTTTTTCCTCTTAACTTATTCTGTGCCTCTATGGTAGTTTTTATTGCCATTCAGCTATGCATCCATATGCTGTTAGTTCCTCTCATTCCTTTATTATTCTAGTCTCTTTGACATAAATAGTTTTTGTGTTAAAGGGGAGTATTGCATTGCATGGCCTCTGAAGACACATTTGAAAGTATCCCCTACAATAAGGGGATCTGCTGTGCCAGTGTTATGCAGGAAAAAGTCAGTTATCAATTATTTTGTCTTGGTTAAGAACAGCTTTTCATCCAATAGGGTTTGATTAAATGTCTAATAGCCCCACCCACGTTGAAATTCGATAAGAATTATGTGGATACCAATTAGATGGTGGTCCGATCACATTCTGCCTCCTATCAACACTTTTTAAACTTTTGGTGTCATCGAAAAGGACACAAGAAAGTAGTCAAGTACAGTATATTTCTCCCTCCCAGTTATTTTCCCACACAACCTCATCTGTAATTGTATAGTGAGTTTCCTGTAAACAGTAGATATTGTCACGACTTTCGCCGAGGTTGGTCCCTCCTTGTTCGGGCGGTGTTCGGCGGTCGACGTCACCGGTCTTCTAGCTACCGCCGATCTACTTTTCATTTTCTATGTTTTTTTGTCTTCATTATACACACCTGGTTCCTATCCCATAATTACATGTTCCTTATTTAAACCCTCTGTTTCCCCCATGGTTTTGTGCATGTTTATTCTATGTTAGAGGTTCTTTGTTATGTGAGCTTGTATTCATACTACCAATTTTGGTAGTTTTGATTTTGAGTAAAATATTACGTGAATACTCATCTCTGTTGTCCTGCGCCTTACTCTGCCTACCTGCTCACTGAGATCTTTGTCATATATTATATTCCTTATCTTTTAGCCAGTTAAAGAATGATCGTCTTTATTTACAATCTGCTAAGCATTTACAATTATTACTAGCTATACTTATTTCATCACTTACCATAATGAGATACAAGTTTCAATTATGCTTACTATAATATACTGTACAGTGTGCCTGTAAACTTACTGCCAAACAGTACCATGATAATCAAGCTACTAGACACCCTGAATGTATTCATACTTACCAATACTACCAGAAATAATGCCTGACATCTAGCAATGTATCTGCCCCATAATATATGCACTGCTAAACGTACTGTAGCAGCAACGGACTCTAAGTAGACCTACAATAGACCTCCAATAACCCTATACGCCTATGGCATGACCATGAGAGGTGCATCTTCTTTTGGAATTAACCATAAAAAAAAAAATTAAAATTAAAGGGGGAAAAAAAGAACATAGAAATAGAGAATAATAAATTAGATAGTACTGCGGACAATAAGACCTAAAAACAGATACCCAGATAACAGCAAAACCTGGAACATAATACCAATGATAATAATCACTAATTATATCAATAGTAATAGTTATAATAATCCTACATTGTCAATAAAAAAAAGACCAACAATGATCTAACAGCAGTACTCATCTTCCCATTTTTCTACCATATTAACTTGTGCTCTTCGCCATTAACAGCGTTGACAATAATAATAATAATGATAATAATAGAAATATCACCATTACTGCTGTTGGGGTATAAATATGATCAATACCAATACTGACAATGACAATAACCATCTACACCTTAATCGCTACCAAGATCCTAACAATTATTCGCTGGTGATCTTAACCAGTTAGTAATAATAATGTTAATAGTAATACTAATATTAATCATAAACACGATCATATAACTAGATATAATGATAGTAATAACATAATAATAATAATAACATCAACAACAATGCAATCATCCACCTCATCACTGTCATCATTTAAAAACTGTACTAGCCACACGCAAAAAATGGAATGCCCAGATATTCATATACAGCGGCTCATTATCGGCTCACTTTGCACGTTTTCAGACCATTTCGTTCAGTTCATTAGATCCGTTTGCCAATAAACATTTTAGAAAAATTCAGTAAAAACATTACAGGCTCACTTATTTGCATTCCGACTATCACAATAGAGGAAAGGCATATCAGCCCAGTTCGTTCCGTTCATTAGATCCGAATGTCAGTAAAACAAGAGAAAGAAATTGAAAACAATTGGAGACATCGTTGGTGGCTCCAATCGATTGTAGAAAAAGTTGTGTGGTTTTTAGAACCTATGGATCAGTTGAGGACATAGCCCAGGACACCTCCATCGCCCTAAGTCTAACTATATTTAGTGCTTCCTGAAACTAATTCAGTAAAAAAAATGCAACTCACACATTGTCTTACAGACACACATATTCAAATGAATCCCCATTTAGATTTATTTGGGGTTTCGCCTGTGATTTCTTCTGTCGAAATGTTTATCATTTTAATTTGCTGAGTTTTGTTTTCATTTGGTTGTATTTAGCTCTTTCTGATGCTGGGCCCGTTGCCCGGCTGAGAGAGAGAGCCTCTAATTAGAACAGCAGAAATACATACTTAGAACCATGTGGCTTTTAAGAGACTCTTTATTTAAGTGCAATGGAGGAAACGATGCCTGTAGAATAGTTTTTTCTATTTAGCCTACTGAGTCGATACATTCAGACCTGCTCAGCAGACTAGATCTGAGGTCTAATGTCGACTATCAACCTCTCCTTGGAGAAGGAAACTGATTGCTGTTTTATGTTTATTGTTAATTATCTATCAGCTGCCAGACTTACCACACACTTTCGTATCTAGACCCCCTGAATCAGAACAGTCAAATCATTTCAAAATTAAATCTATTGAAAAAATGTATGAATATTGTCTATAATCAAGACTCTTCATTTACCAAGTGAAACTCTCTCTCCCTCGTTTGTAACATAATCACAGTGATTTACAGTGTAATAATAGCAGCTCTGGAACAGGACCAGGCAATAAGAATCCCTCTATAATGGTGTTGATGTGAGAAAGCTGTGTCTTCATCCTGATAATGATTTGGTTTTGGCGTTATCTCCGTCAAGGCAGGCTTGTACTGGAAGTGTGGGTGAGCCCCGGGAGACATTTCCGTTTGCTCACTTGGCAGACTCCTTAGAAAGCAAAAGCCCTGATGGCGATAGATGTCTCCACTCTCAGACTGAGGTGGTTCTACAGTGAGGGAAAAAAGTATTTGATCCCCTGCTGATTTTGTACGTTTGCCCACTGACAAAGAAATGATCAGTCTATAATTTTAATGGTAGGTTTATTTGAACAGTGAGAGACAGAATAACAACAAAAAAATCCAGAAAAACGCATGTGAAAAATGTTATTAATGGAATTGCATTTTAATGAGGGAAATAAGTATGTATTTGACCCCCTCTGCAAAACATGACTTAGTCCTTGGTGGCAAAACCCTTGTTGGCAATCACAGAGGTCAGTGTCACGGCAGCTAGGAGTGGTGGGTGTGGAGTCAGGAGCAGAGAGCAGGGTGTAAGGAAAATCGTCCTTTAATGCTGCGCGTAAATAATAACCAAACAACCAAACAAAGCAGGCGCACTAAAACAAAGGCGGCCCAAACAGGACACGGAACAAGCAAGTAAATACAACAACCGAACGTCCACCAACAAACAGAGAAACAAGCCCGCACGAAAGGAGGCGGGCTTGACCGGCTTAAATAGCCCTAGTGAACACAAACACGAAAACAGGTGCAAACAATAAGAATAATCAACAGAAAGAAAAAGGAGGATCGGTGGCTGCTAATAGGCCGGTGACGACGACCGCCGAACGCCGCCCGAACAGGCAGAGGAGCCACCGTCGGTGAAAGTCGTGACAGTCAGACGTTTCTTGTAGTTGGCCACCAGGTTAGCACACATCTCAGGAGGGATTTTGTCCCACTCCTCTTTGCAGATCTTCTCCAAGTCATTAAGGTTTCGAGGCTGACGTTTGGCAACTCGAACCTTCAGCTCCCTCTACAGATTTTCTATGGGATTAAGGTCTGGAGACTGGCTAGGCCACTCCAGGACCTTAATGTGCTTCTTCTTGAGCCACTCCTTTGTTGCCTTGGCTGTGTGTTTTGGGTCATTGTCATGCTGGAATACCCATCTATGACCCATTTTCAATGCCCTGGCTGAGGGAAGGAGGTTCTCACCCAAGATTTGACGGTACATGGCCCCGTCCATCGTCCCTTTGATGCGGTGAAGTTGTCCTGTCCCCTTAGCAGAAAAACACCCTCAAAGCATAATGTTTCCACCTCCATGTTTAACGGTGGGCCTGGTGTTCTTGGGGTCATAGGCAGCATTCCTCCTCCTCCAAACACGGCGAGTTGAGTTGATGCCAAAGAGCTCAATTTTGGTCTCATCTGACCACAACACTTTCACCCAGTTATCCTCTGAATCATTCAGATGTTCATTGGCAAACTTCAGACGGGCATGTATATGTGCTTTCTTGAGCAGGGGGACCTTGCGGGTGCTGCAGGATTTCAGTCCTTCACAGCGTAGTGTGTTACCAATTGTTTTCTTGGTGACTATGGTCCCAGCTGCCTTGAGATCATTGACAAGATCCTCCCGTGGAGTTCTGGGCTGATTCCTCACCATTATCATGATCATTGCAACTCCACAAGGTGAGATCTTGCATGGAGCCCCAGGCCGAGGGAGATTGACAGTTCTTTTGTGTTTCTTCCATTTGCGAATAATCACACCAACTGTTGTCACCTTCTCACCAAGCTGCTTGGCGATGGTCTTGTAGCCCATTCCAGCCTTGTGTAGGTCTACAATCTTGTCCCTGACATCCTTGGAGAGCTCTTTGGTCTTGGCCATGGTGGAGAGTTTGGAATCTGATTGATTGATTGCTTCTGTGGACAGGTGTCTTTTATACAGGTAACAAACTGAGATTAGGAGCACTCCCTTTAAGAGTGTGCACCTAATCTCAGCTCGTTACCTGTATAAAAGACACCTTGGAGCCAGAAATCTTTCTGATTGAGAGGGGGTCAAATACTTATTTCCCTCATTAAAATGCAATTCCATTTATAAAAAAAATTTCACATGCGTTTTTCAGGATTTTTTTGTTGTTATTCTGTCTCTCACTGTTCAAATAAACCTACCATTAAAATTATAGACTGATCATTTCTTTGTCAGTGGGCAAACGTGCAGGGGATCAAATACAAAAATCAGCAGGGGATCAAATACTTTTTTCCCTCACTGTATATCAAGATTATAAAGCAGCTGCAGTACGGATGTGACTCGCCTACACTTTGTTTTAATTTCCTATAAGAAGCGGAGACGCAGTTAAATGATACCTTGGCTGAGACACCTTCTTCAATTTCCCTTTTTAAAACATTGTTTGGTCTGATCACGTTCACCCACTGACATTTTAATGTGATAAGGGCCCTTGCCATACAGCTTGGTAGCATTTGTTTCCCCCTGGTTTGGTGGTGACAGTTTCCATAATAAAAATTTATGTAAGCCATCGCTCAGCGCACAACGGGGCAGCCCAGATGTTTATGAATAAACATACTGGTAATTAGGGCTCTGATCTCACCCTGCTATTTACACTAGGCATAGACACTGGATGGTCACGCCTCGCACCCTCTCCACGCAGCCCCTAACCCCCTGAACCCCGGACCATGGCCCGGACCAGCCCATCTCCCAGCAGGGTAAATATTTAGAAGAATGGCTTCTTTCCCATTTCCCTTGAGGAGTTATTCAAAGAATGCTGTGCTCATAGGAAACAAATTGGCATTCTGGTGAATGTAGCTGTAAGTGGTGTTAGCTAAGCGCTTAGTTCCTAATAACACTCAATTACTGGGCATTACCCCCTTCCTCCCTAACCAGCAATGCCAGTTCAGAAGTCAGAGTGGCTGTTAGGAGGTTGTAAGAAAGATGAGGAATGGTGAAATCCTGGATAGGGGGGAAACCGCTGTTGGTACGTTTTTGTATTGAGGGAGCGGACAGACTTTCCACGCCTTTGTCATCTCCTCTCTCACACATGTATGTATGCAGTATACATTTAGGGACGTTTCCTGAGATTCTTTGTGCTGGTAGCTTTATTTGAATAGTCCCATATAGATGATCTACACATGCTCACACGATCAACAAACGATCAACTGCAACTCTGTTGATATGTAATCGATTGCTTGGGTTACGGTTAGGGTTAAGTTTAGGGTTAGAATAAAAATGCTTCATAGTCCAAGACTAGGCTATGCTCAATCTTGTCCATACTGTAGGCTACCTTCCTCTCTTTCTGTTTCTGAATCCTGTTCTTTTACTGCTGCATGCTCTCTCTTCTTAAGCCCTATTATCCATAATGTTTGTCTTTGTTTGATGTTTATCTCTGCACTGTTCAAGATCAGAAAGCATCGCCCCATCTCAACCTACCTCGTGTGACATGCCACTAAATACAGCTGGGCCACTGTCCATTATTCTCTCTCGCTCGCTCTCGCTCTCGCTCTCGCTCTCGCTCTCGCTCTCGCTCTCGCTCTCGCTCTCTCAAATTCAGATTGCTTTATTGGCATGAAATACAATTGGTAGATATTGCCAAAGCAGTAGAGTGGTACAGCATTTCAGTAAATACACTACAATGCAATAAGGATAATGAAATACTGTTAATTCAGGAGTAGTAATAATCGTACCTATACACCATATATGCAAAGGTAGTGGATTCGGATATTTCAGCCACACCCGTTGCTGACAGGTGTATAAAATTGAGCACACAGCCATGCAATCTCCATAGACAAACATTGGCAGTAGATTGGCCTTACTGAAGAGCTCAGTGACTTTCAACGTGGTACCGTCATAGGATGCCACCTATCCAACATGTCAGTTCATCAAATTTCTGCCCTGCTAGAGCTGCCCCGGTCAACTGTTAGTGCTGTTATTGTGAAGTGGAAATGTCTAGGAGCAACAACAGCTCAGCCGCGAAGTGGTAGGCCACGCAAGCTCACAGAACGGGACCTCTGCCAGGAGAACGCTACCTGCTCGAATGCATAGTTCCAACTGTAAAGTTGGTGGAGGAGGAATAATGGTCTGGGGCTGTTTTTCATGGTTCATGCTAGGCCCCTTCATTCTAGACGATTTTGTGCTTCCAACCTTGTGGCAACAGTTTGGGGAAGGACCTTTCCTGTTTCAGTATGACAATGCTCCTGTGCACAAAGTGAGGTCAATACAGAAATGGTTTGTTGAGATCGGTGTGGAAGAACTTAAAATATATATATATGTAAGGGGTGGATCAGCTTAATATTGCGGAAACATTGTTGCTTCCATCAATGTAATTGTCTGCATCCTTTCCAATCCCCCATATCTTTTTGGGGTAAATATATATCCATATACATACACGTACATACACATATATACATACACATACCTATATAGACATACGTACTTTTTTTAGAATATACCTTTATTATTCCCCAAACCCTACCACCCTTCCCCCAATTGGAGTAAACAAATAAATAATAACACTTAGGCTTCTACCTTCAGTTTATACATCTTATACACATTTTACAGACACAATCTATTTTACAATAGTTATATTTTGTTTGTTTTTTGTCCTTTTCTGATGTCTGTTTCTGATGTCCATCCAGTTTGATTTCTATTTGTAACTGTGCTATTTCACAACATTTCTGAACCTATATACATTTTACAAATCCTGTATGTTTTACATTGGTTATCATGTTATTAGTCCCACCCTTCAGCTCCATTCAACCCTTCCCATCTATCTCTCAACACCATCCATTTTGGATTTCTATTTGCCATATATTTTTCAACTGTGCTGTGATGCTTCACAAAAGTACTGAACCTTTCTATTCTCATAGCTTCTACAGATTGTAAATTAAAAATAAAATGTTTTGCTAAAATAATTATTATATTATTGATTGATTGACTATGGCTTTTCAAATCACCCAGTATTGCTATCTGTAGCATTAGTTCTAGGCAAATGTTGCAATTCTTCAGCCATTCCTGGACCTGTGACCAAAAACGAGCTACATATGGACAGTACCAAAATAAATGATCTAATGACTCTGCCTCCTCACAGCAAAATCTGCAGAGCTGGGAAGATTGTATCCCCCATATATATAACATTCTATTGGTTGCAATAATTTTGTATAGTAATTTAAATTGAAACATTCGAAGTTTTGAATCTGGCGTTGTTTTGCGTATCAATTCATAAACCATGTGCCATGGAATGGGTACATCAAAAATCTCTTCGCAACTATTTTGCAATTTATATGGCACAGCTGCCAGTTTTTTGGTCCTTAAATGAAATTGATATTATATTTATATTATATTATATAATATTTATGATATCATTCACTAAAATTATTCCTTTTTTTAAAAATGTCTTTTAAATGTCTTGTTTTTTTTTATCAATTAGTACATTTGAGTTTAACTTCAATATTTGTTCTATTATTTGTTCTGTCTTTTCAGGTGGATTAAACTGAAATTGCAACGAACTTTCTAAGGCTTGTTTAAAAAATGGCGATATTTTGGAGATTATTTATCTTTTCTGTAGCCAATTGGTGGTCGCTGAGCATGTATTTGGTCAGGATCTGTATCGGTTGTGTATCTCTGACAAAGTAAAGATATTCTGCCAATTTGTATTCTCTTTTGAGGGCCAAATAGCAATTTAGTTAATTCTATGTTTTTGTAAAATGTTCCCAATTTGTAAAATAGGAGGTTTTAATATCTGTAACAATCTGATTGATTTCCCTGTGTGTTTGGATAATCGGGTTGTTTAAAGTTTTTAACAGCTGACATAGGGGACTCTTTTCATCAAGGTTTAACTTGGGTTTCCAGTGCTTTGAATTGTAAGGATGTTTTGGGGCTTAATTTAAAATGGTTCCAAATTCTTATACACACTTGGTTCCTATCCCATAATTACATGTGCCTTATTTAAACCCTCTGTTTCCCCCATGGTTTTGTGCGTGTTTATTCTATGTTAGAGGTTCTTGTTTATGGGAGCTTGTATTTGTACTACCAATTTTGGTAGTTTTGTATTTTGAGTAAATATACGTGATTACTCATCTCCGATGGCCTGCGCCTGACTCTGCCTACCTGCTACATTGAGACTTCTGACATCTGCATGCATTATTTGGTACATTCTTTTTGATATTTAGGATAATTCTGTATGTGCTTATAATCTTAATTGCAGGTTGTATCCGAAACCTCGCTTCCATATAGTGCAATTGATACAATATTGAATATTTTGCACCAGATTTGGCAAGGAATATAAATGTTGTTCTACCTTGTTCTATTGGTGACAGAAGGACAAGGTCACCTGAGTAGAGCAGGAATCTGGCATTCCAGGGGCTGCAGATTGATCCAACAACACTGCTACTTCATTGATGTAGACGTTGAACAGGGTTGGACTTAAACTGCACCCTTGTCTCACCCTTCGCCGTTGTGCAAAAAAACATGTTATTTTATTGTTCAGTATATCGAGTAAATATATTTTATGATGTTGTATACTTTACCCGCAATGCCGCTTTGGAGGGTTTTGTAATATAATCCATCGTGCCATATGTAATCAAAAGCATTCTTAAAACTAACAAAACATGCAAATACTTTTCCTCTGCTTTTCTGATGAACATGCTGGTTTATTAGTGTGTGTAATGTGTGTATGTGTGTTTCTGTTCTGTGTTTGGGTAGAAAGACAATTAGTTTTTTGCTGACAGCGTTATGTTGTGTGAGGAAGGTCTGTATTCGGTCACTGAGAATAAAGCAGAACAGTTTCCCCATATTACTGGTGACACATTCCCATATAGATATCAGGGTGTAATTTGTCACCTTTTTTATATATGGGGGTTATGAGCCCCTGGTTCCAAATATCAGGGAAGCAGCCACTCTCCAAAAACAGGTTGAATAGTTTTAATAAGACATCCTGCAGCCCATTCCTGGTGCTGTCAGGGCCACATGCCTTTCCAGGTTAATTTATTTGTATTTTCTTCAAAGTTCAGCATGTGTAATTTGGTAGTCAATTGGGTTCCGGTTGTTTTTAATTGTGTGTTGCCTATTTTGGGGGTTTATAGTCTTCTGATAGTATTATTGCATAGAGACTTTCAAAATGGTTAGATACTTTTTCCATTTAGACCATTCTATTTCTGCCTCTCTCTCTCTCTCTCTCTCTCTCTCTCTTTTTTTCTCTCCCTCTCTCTTTTTTCTCTCTCTCTCTCTCTCTCTCTCTCTCTCTCTCTCTCTCTCTGCATGCTGGGAGTGTTGGTGCATGCTGGGAATTCTGTGAGTTAGTGAGTGCGTGCCAGTGTTGTGAAGAGTTAGATATCCTGGGTTTTCTTTCGGGATATTTGGACTAAAGTACAGGTTTAGTCGAAGGGGTGTGTGTATGTTGCTTAATTTTGTGTTGGGGGCAGCTAAATTAGCGATATGGAAGACCCGAAAGAACAGTATTCGGGGACAGGGGTCTGTGGATGTGGTGGGAATGCTGGAGGGAATGTTGGCAGCGAGACTGAGGGTTGAGTTTGCCTATTATAAACTTGTTAGCAATATTGATCTGTTTATGAGTATATGGGGTATTCAGAGGCTGTTGTGTTTAGTTACATTGGAGGAGGATTTGGAGTTGCGTTTTTAATTGATGTGTAAATATGGTTTTGTATGAGTGTTTATTGTGTTGTGGGTTCCCAGACCCAATAAAGATTATTTAAAACTCTCTCTCTCTCTCTCTCTCTCTCTCTCTCTCTCTCTCTCTCTCTCTCTCTCTCGTATCTCTCTCTCTCTCGTATCTCTTCAATCTTCCTTCCCTCCAGGATATGTACATAGCATAAATGAAAGTGAAGAGAGAGAGATACAGAGAAACCGAGACAGAGAGGAAAGGGTTATTCAAGTCATCTCCCAAAAACAATGTTTTATTGGTCCTCTCTGCACTCCACTCTATCATACATGCAAATATTTATAGTAGAATGTCCAATCAGATAATCAGCTGAAGGGAGTCCTAAAATGGGATCATCTGGGGTTTGGGATTATGATGTTCACAGTAACTCGCAGAGGAAAGAACGTCAGTCATTCCAATCACAGACACATACTGTACTGTGCAGGCTACTGTTAACATGCAGTTAGTTTGTATGGTAAATGTGTTATGTTCTTAAGGACCAGTACATTTTAATATTTTTTAATAGTAATGTTTTATTTCATGTCCTGTTGTCTGATGAGGACTGAGCATTTTTTTCTGAGCATTCTTAATCCAATACATTAGAGCATGAAAAATGTTAAGCAGGGTTCTCTGCTGGGTAACTTGCAGGGTAACTTGTTTAAGGATATTGGTATTCGGGACACCTCTGTGTGTACCCAGACATCACTTCAACTGAGGAGTTCTGCATGTATGAGGACTGTGATGCTGCTGTGTATAGAGACAGTCTTGTACTTCTAGCCCTGTAATCAACTTGCTTCTGCCAAGATCACTCCACAGCAGGGTGACTGGAGGAGGGCTGAAGAAAACTCAGAGAGGAGAGAGAGATAGTTGGAAAGGGGGAGAGGGGAAAGGGGAGAGATTAAAGACCCTAAAACAGCATGAGGGCCCCTTCTTTAAACACCAACACTACAGTTCCGGAGAAAACTGGGAAACAAACAGAAGCTATTAGCAATTAAGCCCATACACCGTGTGTTTCATTAACTCTTGATTATCCTGAGAACCTCACTATGGTAAAAGCACTCTTACTGTATGTAAGCACTATATTCCAAATCAACAGTATTAGAATCCAACAGCAAGGTTTTGAATATATCAATGTGTGATTAAACAGCAGCAACAGGTACTATGATTCATCTTCCCATGCTACTGTGTTCCTATACCAGTTTATTACTCACTAGATGTTGTCATTGATAAGCCACAGAAATGATTTTGCGAAAGAATATAGTAGTCACGCACGGTCCATAATGCATAAATCAATACACTGCATTAGATTAGATCAGATTAGCTCTCTGACAGAGCAGACCACTCTTAGTGTAGTTCCACCTCAGTGCAGTTCCACCTCTGCACCCCCCAGGAGGAGACAGCAGACTCACCTCTGCTGGCCTTTAAACAGGTACCAGGGTCACCAGGCTCTTAAAGGACACTGATGTAATTACAGATCTCCTTTGGGTTTTATTTTTTAAATCATTTTAGCAGATGCTCTTATCCAGAGTGACATACAGTAGTGTGTGCATACACTTTCGTACTTGTCCCCCGTGGGAAGCGCCATGCTCTACCGACTGAGCTTACATGGGACCCTTCATCCATGAGACCCGTCTCCTATTCTTCCGTTTAATTTCCACTTTGCCATCAACATTATTTAGACAGTCTGCTCAAAAATAATAATAGTGTCATTATGAATCAGAAAATTGCTCTTTTAAACAACTTGAATTTGTCAAACGAGAAGCCTTGGTGGATGGGTGGATGTGTGAAGGCTGAACAGTCCTGGTTAGGATGAAGACAGACGTTCTACTCTCACCCAGAGTGCTGTATTTCCAACCACTGGAGATGTACAAGGAGATACATCTGTCTCTTGTCTTTGGCCCTTTCTGCTGGGAAGAAGGTCATGGGATGACTCAGAGCTTTTATGGCGTTGTCTCACTGAAGTCATGTTTTTTATTATTCCCACCCATCTACATATTGACCTCAATTACCTCGACACCGGTGCCCCCGCACATTGTACCGGTACCCCCTGTATATAGCCCCGCTATTGTTATTTACTGCTGTTTTTTTAATTATTTGTTATTCTTAACCCTTACTTTTTTTGGGGGTATTTTCTTAAAACTGCATTGTTGGTTAAGGGCTTGTAAGTGAGCATTTCACTGTAAGGTCTACTACACCTGTTGTATTCGACGCATGTTGATTGATCAACCATCAACCAACAACCCTAAAATCTGCCCACACCTGTATCATGGCCACTGACCCCAGAACAGATCTTGTCCTTATGGCTTTAGGAGTTTGTTGTGAGGGCAGCACTTCAACAATTCCGAGGCATTATAGAATAGACGAGACTAGACCATTATACCACCTTTGCTGTTCCCTCAGCCCCATGCTGTTTGAGTTAGGCTGACAATTGCTCTCGTACACTCTCTGTGATTTAAGCAGCCCATAGGGGTCTCCCATTAATGTGTCTCTAATCAGAGTGAAAGCAGCATATCTGTTTGCCTGTCGATGTAACTCATCATTAAGATGTGTGCTTTTCCCTGGGTGCTCACCAAAATGTTACATTGCAATGTTTTGGCCCATTCTCTGGTATGACATATTTATCCACGGAAATGTAAACCGATCCCCAGAGGCGAGATGTTTAGTCTTGGGTGGCATGCCAGGGGTTTTATAGGTCACATGTAGTGCTTTTCTTTTTAAAGGTCAGAGAGAAGTTTCATTCATGACATCATAACTATTTCATGGTGCAGACCTGGGGTCAGAGACCCAAATGGTAGATATAAATATATATATATATTTTTTTTTTACTTTTTACATTTTCACCAAAAACTAGTGCTCTGTAAGCCGCAATGGATTCAACGCCATGTTGAACCTGGCAATAAACTGAGATACATTGACGCACCTGCAATTCAAAATAAAGCAAAACAAAATTGTGTTGAATAGTAAGGGTAGAAGCACACTTCAACTGCTTTTAAACACTTTTTATTTGGTTTAAGTGTTAGAAGAGCTAATTTGATCTGTGTTCATTCTACTACTATTATGGTCTATTGATGACTTTTAATGACCAATTATAGATTGCCATGTAGCCATAAAGAGGCAGTTAAAGAACCGCTTGTGGCTCCAGAACCACATGTTGCAGACCCTGGTATAGACTGTATGATAATTATCTGAGGCAATGCAGTAAATGCAAAATCCTGTGCAACGGTCATATGGTTTCTTACTTTTACACATGAAAGGGTCTGGCTGGTTATTCAGGAAATCAGTGTCTTACCAGTCACAATCGCAACACAGCACAGTACTGCTTGCTTTCCATAATCATAGGGCAACATACGCACAATAGTCTCTGCGCTATGACAGTCATATTAGAATCCAGACAAAGCTACTGAGCGGTGACTCATACCTAAACATTTGGAGATGATGGATGTCAGATTCTATTGGCCGTCTCACATCCAAGAGGAGGTTTTCCATCTTGTGCTCTGGCAGGAAGGCAGATAGTACTGCGTCGTGTTCATTAGGGCACGAAGTGGAAATAGTTTTGCAACGGAAAATGAAAATAAGCAATTGGATAAGCATAGATAGTACCTCCTTGTTTCATTCCTACGGAACACGACCCTGTACTTTATATGGTGAGGCACTGTGATTCATACAGATAGACAGACGTCATGCGGTGCTGCTTACCAGCATCTGAGGTCACAGCAGTGCGAGCCTGCTCAAGGGCAACCTTTGACCCTGGATGATGTCTTGTGTCAGTGACAGTGATGGAGTTTTTTCACTGACAGCCACCGTCATATATCTGACTGGCAGGACTAAATGAGTCAGAACAGGGACATTTTCCTCTACTTGTAAGTAAATTGTGCATTATTCTGCTTCGATTTCGATACTATCACGGTAACTCCGTTTTTTGGCTGGTGTTTGGTAATTGTCTCTGTGCATCTCTCCTCTTTCTTCTCTTCAGAATGTGTGAGTCATCCAAAAACACATTTCTGAAAATGTATTCAGGCAAGGGCTGGTATTCAGAATTCACATTAAAGACAGTAATGGATTCGGCATCAGTTGGGTCGATGTCCAAATGTCCTGTTCGTCTTTAGGTTTTATGCCTCAGAACAATGGACCAGGTGCACTGTGATATTTATTAAAAACATACACATTAAAAACACTGATTCCAACATCAAGGGTATAGCTAACATGGGGACATCCATGACTAAAGAAACATGAAAGATTTCAGCGTAATGGTTTATCGTCTCCCGCTCTAGTTCCCTATCCTTTCACATGGTCTTAGATTTCATATTGCGAGGTACATACAACTGACTATTTACTCCTCTCTGTTGCTGTATCTTTGAGGCGTCCATATCACCATATCACCCCCGCTGTCCCTTTTCATCCTCTGTGATGCTGTATTTGTACTGTGCTCTTGCTGTCTTTGATGTTGATCTTATGCTAGCAATAACTCTCCCTCTGTGTAATCTTATTGAATTCTGTTTGTTTTAACATAATCGCTAATGCTGGATGACGTCTTCCATCCACGACCTTGATCTGGGCCAGGCTGAACTAGATAAATCTCTCTCTCTCTCTCTCTCTCTCTCTCTCTCTCTCTCTCTCTCTCTCTCTCTCTCTCTCTCTCTCTCTCTCTCTCTCTCTCTCTCTCTCTCTCTCTCTCTCTCTCTCTCTCTCTCACACACTCTTTGAGGATTAGATCAAGAGATGTGCTGATGGATATTGACAGTCCCATTTCAGAATGGCTCTGATCTGTTGCTAGTAATGTGTGCACAGTCAATAACAACAACCCTCTATAGGCTAAAAGGAGAAAGTGCATACCAGATGTGACACACATGGTGTAGAAAGCATGTGGCCAAAAGGGAGTGCACTGCCCTGGAGCGTGCAGAGGTAGTAGAGCACAGCTGTTTGACTTACAGGTGTGTGTCCTCTGGTCTGTTTATTTATTTAACCTTTATTTAACTGGGCAAGTCAGTTAAGAACACATTCTTATTCACAATGACGGCCTACCAAAAGGCAAAAGGCCTCCTGCAAGGACGGGGGACTGGGGTTAAAAATAAAAATAAATACAACATAAATATAGGACAAAACACACATCACAACAAGAGAGACAACACAACACTACATAAAGAGAGGCCTAAGACAAGTTTTTCCAACACATTTGATAAACAGGGCAAAATAGAATTAGGCTTATTATAGTTAGGAAGCAGAGTCATGGAGAAGTCATGGTGTGTCAGGTTCCAAGCACATCAGCCTGTCTCGCCACTCACGCTGATCTCTGAGGTGATAATCAAGCTCAGAGACCCGGTGCTAGACGACGTCACCAGGCTGCCAAAACCTTTATTCCCCCACTTGACTAGTACTGTGTGTTTTCACATTTCATAGATCCCAATGTAGGCTATCATCCCTACATCAGACACCTAAACACTATCATCCCTATATCAGACAACCTAAACACTATCATCCCTACATCAGACACCTAAACACTATCATCCCTACATCAGACACCTAAACACTATCATCCCTACATCAGACACCTAAACACTATCATCCCTACATCAGACACCTAAACACTATCATCCCTACATCAGACACCTAAACACTATCATCCCTACATCAGACACCTAAACACTATCATCCCTACATCAAACACCTAAACACTATCATCCCTACATCAAACACCTAAACACTATCATCCCTACATCAGACACCTAAACACTATCATCCCTACATCAGACACCTAAACACTATCATCCCTACATCAGACACCTAACACTATCATCCCTACATCAAACACCTAACACTATCATCCCTACATCAGACACCTAAACACTATCATCCTTACATCAGACACCTAAACACTATCATCCCTACATCAAACACCTAAACACTATCATCCCTACATCAGACACCTAAACACTATCATCCCTACATCAGACACCTAAACACTATCATCCCTACATCAGACACCTAACACTATCATCCCTACATCAGACACCTAACATTAAACATGAAAGAGGCCCGGACCCGGGAGTGACACGGATTTTCATCTGGCTTATCAAATGCACATGAGGGTTCCCATTTCTCTATTGACTCACCAGGAGGGCAAGTAAGCGTAAAATAAGGGAGGGGTTCAAATGAGTGGGAGATATACGAGTGTAAACAGTCTGTTTCAATAGCAATTTTGTTCTGTGTAAAGTGCCCCTATCTTCCACAATCATAACATCCATGTACTGTGTGTCTACATGAGCGTTAGCATGGCTTTAAATAAAAATCCACTGTAAAAAAACAAACAGCAAGTGGAGTTTGTGTGTGTGTGCATGCGTGTGTGGATGAGTGTGTGTGTGTGTTCGCCCTGTGTAGGGAGTTGCTGAGGTTCTCTGTATACACTCTGTGAAGGTGCTGAGTGTACGTTAGGCTGTGGCTGCAGGGCCTGCCTGTGTGATGTGGTCTGTGCTGAGTGAGCCACAGGAGTCCTCTACAGCCTGAGCTGTGTGTGTGCGCATGTATGTGTGTGCGTGTTGCGCGTGGTTGCATGCGAGCGAGCGAGCGAGCGAGAGGGAGAATCTGTGCTGTGGATAAGCACAATTACTTTTCCTGGCTGTCAGCGTGTCAAGCATTCCTCCATTGATTACCATCTCCTCTGCTCATCTAATAAAAACTCAACATTAGCTTCCACATCTCTTCACCCCCTCCTCTCCCCCTCACTCCTCTTCCTCTTCTCCCCTTTCTACCTGCCTGCTGTTACTCAACCTAGGAAACCAGAACTGCCTATTGCTTTGTGAAGATTTCTTGAGTTGAAACCCTGAACTCCAGAACATGGGGGCATAATGGCGGCATCCCAAATAGCACCCTATTCCCTATATAGTGTACTACTTTTGACAAGGGCCCATAGGGCTCCGGTCAAAAGTAGTGCACTATATAGGGAATAGGGTGCCATTTGGTATCAGCCAATAACTTCCAAACATAATTAGCTCCCTGTGCTGCCAGTGATACAAGACACAAAAGTCAATGAGTCAGTCAGCTATGGGAGTATATGGAGGACCATGATAATGCCCATATTGCACCACGTTCACACACGCCTTCCCCAGCTGGTAGCGGCTCAGTGCTCAGTGGTTAAAAAAGGCATGTTGTGTCCCATGTCCTGATTCACCACACAATCCCCATCAAGCAGCGACGAACCAACCGTGAAACTACACATTTTCAAGTGGCACAACAATGTGGTATAGATTTGACCAAGGGGAAAGACCATGCTTCTCTGGTTCCCTCAAGGATTCACGTACAGTATAACGACTTAAAATCATAACAGCCTCTCCCATATTAAAATATGACTGCTGGGTGATAAATACATTTAAGTTAAACGTTATTTGAGAGTGCTGGCCATCTTATTCATAACAGTACGTAAAACGGGTGTACATTTTATGTCTGACTTTTTGCTTTCCCTGTAAAATATGTGCTGTTTAGGTTGTTGTTTGAAGAAATTATTGATGTATTTCTGTGTGTAATGAAGGACAGAATTTGGAGTTTTACACTTCTGGATTTTCTCTTTGAACCACAGCGGTTCAAAGACTGTCCTCTAGTGAAACATTGAGAATCCTGTTTTCTTTTGCCATGTAATTGAAGCTTAAAACACATTGCTGCAGTAATTTACTCAAACTCCCTCTTTGAAGTATTGTTTTAGGATAATAGAGTATGACAGTAATAATATTAGATTATAAAATTGACTATTTCTGTAGTGCTAGCATGGAGGAGATCATCATGGAATGTGGGTAATATATACGTCTGGCTGAAGATCGCCCAACAGAAACACAGCTTTGATGGGATCTTTGTGATAAACAACATTATTTTTATTCATATTAAGAAGAAAAGGCAGCAAATGACGAAGCAAAATGAAACAGTATGAAGCACAAAGACACACTGACTGAAATTAAGTGTGTGGCTTTGATTCCAAAGTATATTTGTAAAAAAAGTTGACTTAAAGGTTTCATCTCCATTAATAACAAACAGACAGATATATAATTATCTCTCATCCACAGAGAAGACACACATACATGCCAAGTTACCCACCATGACACAAGCACATATGCACATACACACACACACACACAGGCACATAACCCCCACAGGACACAAACTGGTTGAATCAACATTATTTCAATGTAATTTGTCAACGTATTGTGGTGTGGAATCTATTTGGAAAACACATTGGACTTGCAAAATGTCATCTACATAAACTGTTGTTTTGAGGGCGAAATGTAAACAACAGGATTATGTCATTATGGTACCCAGTTTTTCAACATACACAAACCTTGTATAAAATATGTAGAATTTTTACAAAAAAATATACAAGGTTTCAGCCTTTGGTTAATTTGGTTAATTTCAATTAATATGTTTGATTCACATCTGATTCACGTCTGATATTTGGTTGCATTAACAGCCAAACACAATTCAATATTCAGTTTGTCTACAAATTAATAATTGACTGTTAATGCAATCAAATATCAGACTTGAATTAGACATTTAAATGATTAATTTGTAGACAAACTGAAAATTGAATTGTGTTTGACTGTCAATGCAACCAAATATCAGATGTGAATCAGACATTTAAAACACAATTCAATATTCAGTTTGTCTACAAATGAATCATTTCAATGTCTGATTTAAGTCTCCATCTCATCCAAAAGTCAAAGTTAAAGAATAGGACTAAATCACATCAAACTTTATTCAAAGTGGATTTAAAGTTGGATTTGATTAAGTCCTGTTCTTTAACTTTGACTTTTAGTAATTGTAATTGTGTTTGGTTGTTAAAGCAATCAAATATCAACATTTTGAAGTAGATGTATCTTTGGCTTGGATAGTTACATCTGTGCCAATGACTTAGTCTGGATTTAATTCCAGTTTGTCTACAAATTAATAATTGATATGTTGGATTCACCTCTTCATCTCATCCAAAAATAAAGAATAGGACTAAAATCTATTAAAATCACACTTTAATTGCACTTTAAATGAAGTTTGGTTTGACAACCAAACACAATTCAATATCACTTTTGCAATACAGTAAATAGCCTAATGACTTGTCAAGAAGTTGACAAATTACACTGAACAAAAATATAAACGCAACATGCAACAATTTCAACTATTTTACTGAGATTTTACAGTTCACATTAGGAAATCCGTCACTTAAAATAAATACATTATGCCCTAATCTATGGATTTTACAAATACCTTTAAAAAAATTGGTAGGCGCGTGGATCAGAAAACCAGTCAGTGTCTGGTGTGACCACCATATGCCTCATGCAGCGCATCTCCTTCGCAAAGAGTTGATCAGGCTGTTGAATGTGACCTGTGGAATGTTGTCCCACTCCTCTTCAATGGCTGTGTGAAGTTGCTGGATATAGGCGGGAACTGGAACACGCTGTCGTACACATCAATTCAGAGCATCCCAAACAGGCTCAATGGGTGACATGTCTGGTGAGTATGCAGGCCATGGAAGAACTGGAAAATGTTCAGCTTCCAGGAATTGTGTACAAATCCTTGCGACATGTTGCCGTGCATTATCACACTGAAACATGAGGTGATGCAGTGGATAAATGGCATGACAATGGGCCTCAGTATCTAGTCACGGTATCTCTGTGCATTCAAATTGCCATAGATAACATGCAATTGCGTTCGTTGTCTGTAGCTTATGCCTACCCATACCATAACCCCACCACCACCATGGGGCACTCTGTTCACAACATTGACATCAGCAAACTGCTCACCCACATGATGCCATACACGGTGTCTGCCATCCGCCCGGTACAGTTGAAACCGGGATTCATCTGTAAAGAGCACACTTCTGAAGTGTGCCAGTGGCCGTCGAAGGTAAGCATTTCCTCAGTCTGTATGCCAATTACACGCTCCCTGTTTTGTGTGACAAAACTGCACATTTTAGAGTGGCATTGTATTGTCCCCAGCACAAAGTGCACATGTGTATTGATCATGCTTCTTGATATTTTTGCACAAAATTAGGGAGAAATAAGCTTTTTGTTTGTGTGAATGGAACATTTCTGGTATCTTTTATTTCATCTTATAAAACAGGGGACGTCTCCAACTAAAAAAAAAGTTAAAGAATAGGATTAATCCAGTGGCTCAGATCAAACTACCCAAGCAACGATATACAATTCAATGTTGCTTTCGTAATACAGTTACTCGCTATCTTACAAACTAACTAATACAATTTTTATTGACGACCCTGGTACGTCGTCATTGTAAATAAGAATTTGTTCTTAAATGACTTGCCTAGTTAACATTGAATGTTAATATTTGGTTGCGTTGTCAACCAAACACAATTCAATGTTGCTTTTGTAATACAGTTACTAGCTATCTTACAAACTAACTAATACAATTTTTATGTTTCTGTGTCCAGTATGAAGGAAGTTAGAGGTAGCTTCGTAAGCCAATGCTAACTAGCGTTAGCGCAATGACTGGAAGTCTATGGGTATCTGGTATCATGCAGAGATGAAAATGGTATCCCTGAGTTAATCTGACTCTAGGGGGAAGTAGATAAAGATCCTTATTGTTAAAATCCCAAAAAATGTACTCAGCAAAAAACGAAACGTCCTCTCACTGTCAACTTAACATGTGTAAATATTTGTATAAACATAACAAGATTCAACAACTGAGACATAAACTGAACAAGTTCCACAGACATGTGACTAACAGAAATTGAATAATGTGTCCCTGAACAAAAGGGGGGGGGTCAAAAAGTAACAGTCAGTATCTGGTGTGGCCATCAGCTGCATTAAGTACTGCAGTGCATCTCCTCCTCATGGACTGCACCAGATTTGCCAGTTCCAGCTGTGAGATGTTACCCCACTCTTCCACCAAGGCACCTGCAAGTTCCCAGACATTTCTGGGGGGAATGGCCCTAGCCCTCACCCTCCGATCCAACAGGTCCCAGACGTGCTCAGTGGGATTGAGATCCGGGCTCTTCGCTGGCCATGGCAGAACACTGACATTTCTGTCTTGCCGGAAATCACACACAGAACGAGCAGTATGGCTGGTGGCATTGTCGTGTTGGAGGGTCATGTCAGGATGAGCCTGCAGGAAGGGTACCACGAGGGAGGAGGATGTCTTCCCTGTAACACACAGCATTGAGATTGCCTGCAATGACAACAAGCTCAGTCCGCCCCAGACCATGACGGACCCTTCACCACCAAATCGATCCCGCTCCAGAATACAGGCCTCGGTGTAACGCTCATTCCTTTGACGATAAACGCAAAAATCTGATTATCATCCCTGGTGAGACAAAACCGCGAATTGTCAGTGGAGTGCACTTTTTGCCAGTCCTGTCTGGTCCAGCGACGGTGGGTTTGTGCCTACAGTGAGGGAAAAAGTATTTGATCCCCTGCTGATGTTGTATGTTTGCCCACTGACAAAGAAATAATCTGTCTATAATTTTAATGGTAGGTTTATTAGAACAGCGAGAGACAGAATAACAACACAAATATCCAGAAAAACTCCAATAAATGGAATAGCAGTTTAATGAGGGAAATAAGTATTTGACCCCCTCTCAATCAGAAAGATTTCTGGCTCCCGGGTGTCTTTTATACAGGTAACGAGCTGAGATTAGGTGCACACTCTTAAAGGGAGCGCTCCTAATCTCAGTTTGTTACCTGTATAAAAGACACCTGTCCACAGAAGCAATCAATCAGATTCCAAACTCTCCACCATGGCCAAGACCAAAGAGCTCTCCAAGGATGTCAGGGACAAGATTGTAGACCTACACAAGGCAGGAATGGGCTAAAATTATAGATTGATCATTTCTTTGTCAGTGGGCAAACGTACAAAATCAGCAGGGGATCAAATACTTTTTTCCCTCACTGTATAGGCGACATTGTTGCCGGTGATGTCTGGCAAACAGGCCTACAAGCCCTCAGACCATTCTCTCTCAGCCTATTGCGGACAGTCTGAGCACTGATGGAGGGATTGTGCGTTCCTGGTGTAACTCGGGCAGTTGTTGTTGCCATCTTGTACCTGTCCCGCAGGTGTGATGTTCAGATGTACCAATCCTGTGCAGGTGTTGTTACACGTGGTCTGCCACTGTGAGGGCGATCAGCTGTCCGTCCTGTCTCTCTATTGCGCTGTCTT
Organism: Brachymystax lenok tsinlingensis; assembly: GCA_030435695.1. NCBI lineage: Eukaryota > Metazoa > Chordata > Actinopteri > Salmoniformes > Salmonidae > Brachymystax > Brachymystax lenok. The sequence continues at coordinate 78,179,185 of CM059789.1, forward strand.
AGGCGTCTCACAGTACGGACATTGCAATTTATTGCCCTGGCAACATCTGCAGTCCTCATGCCTCCTTGCAGCATGCCTAAGGCACGTTCATGCAGATGAGCAGGGACCCTGGGCATCTTTCTTTTGGTGTTTTTCAGTCAGTAGAAAGGCCTCTTTAGTGTCCTACGTTTTCATAACTGTGACCTTAATTGCCTACCGTCTGTAAACTGTTAGTGTCTTAACGACCGTTCCACAGGTGCATGTTCATTAATTGTTTATGGTTCATTGAACAAGCATGGGAAACAGTGTTTAAACCCTTTACAATGAAGATCTGTGAAGTAATTTAGATTTTTTACAAATTATCTTGGAAAGACAGGTTCCTGAAAAAGGGACGTTTCTTTTTTTGCTGAGATTACCTATAAATTGAGTAACATATCCATGGCCACATTTTGAGGTTACTGTAACTCCAAATGTCTTCTTATGTAATCCTCTTTGCAATGGCTATGAAAATCTGTCCAGAATCTCAAACACCATTGATTCCTTGCATTATGTACTTTTAATGTAATCTGCAATCCAGGTAATTTGGTTGTGCTATTAGATGAAGCACAGTGATTACACATTACACAAAATACCTGACATTGTATTCCCATTTTATCTTTTTGAGTGGGTGAATAAGGTTGACATCTCATTGATCAACGTCTCAACCAAGTATCCACGTTGAAAGGACGTGGTGTGCACACTAGGACACACACATGCCCACAGATCACAAATTCACATTCTCCCCGACTGGTTTCCACTCTGCTCTGACCTTCCAACTCCCCCTCTTGTAGGGAACATCCTCTTCAGTTTTCACAGGCTGTATAATTATGTTGGAGCGTCTCCCCCGGCCCGCTTCAGATGGGGAACCACAAAAGATTTTACTGTCAGTAAAGGCATGTATTACCCTCCCATACCTTAGTTTACTGTCAACCTGTCCCTGTGGTACAGTCAGAACCTCTATGCCTGCGTCCTGTCATCCTTTCTCCACCACACAGTGAGCATGTCAGGCGAGCAACACAAACCGTCCCTAGATTATTTCTTCATGGGGCTGTTTGATGTGCAGGACCACAAGGAGCCTACTTACTGTACTGTAGACTCCAATTTATAGACATACTGCGTACTGTATAGAGACTGACTGCATAGTTTCTATGCAAAGACAGATTAGATCTGAGAGAGTGGGGTGGGTATATGATTTGCATGTGAAAGTGAGCAACTGGTACTTTATGTAGTCAAAACAAATATTCAACATGGCAATTAGATGTTTTATGTACTCTAGGTATGGTTCCTCAGAACAGACCTCATAGCCAGGGCCCCACTCTCCTCACTAACACTTTGTCCACAGCTGCTCTTCAAAGGCAACTATGACATGCTGAGCACAAACTAAGTATGCTTTTAGTTAGCCACAGTCCCATTTTGGCCTGCAGAACATTTAAATGGGAAGAGTCCCCTACACATTGAGGCTGAGACGTCCATAATAATGCATCACGTGGCAAAACAAAGTCAGATGACATCTACTTGGTATTGTTAAATTATGATAAATGATGGTCAGGGGACAGGATTCATCTTGCATATATTAGGGCATACATTTTGATAAAGCTGAAAAACGACACTCTTTCTATCACTCCTCTCCACGGGTACCCAGGACGCCTCTTTTTGTCAGACTAATCAAAAATTCTGTCATGTTAATGGAATTGAACTGTCTTACCTTCTGCATTTAAATATAAAAAATGTGGTTTGCCATGCACCACAACAGCTGAGGGATGTTACAGTAAACCTCTCAAGGTTTGGGAGATTTGTCAACCCTGAACACGAGGCTGTGTTAAGCACCACAAGATGACCGTGAGTTTGTGACAGACTGAACGTTCTGTTTCTCAAACAATTTTTCGTTTTACCTTTTTTTATTTTCTCCTGTGGTTGTTCGAGGCTGGGACAAGATGACATGATGCTAGGTACATCCTGTAATAATTCCATAATCAGACAGAGTGTACGAGAGAGAGAGAGAGAGAGAGAGAGAGAGAGAGAGAGAGAGAGAGAGAGAGAGAGAGAGAGAGAGAGAGAGAGAGAGAGAGAGCGAGAGCGAGAGCGAGAGAGAGAGAGAGAGAGCGAGAGCGAGAGAGAGAATTACACGGAGGATCAAGACAGGAGTCAGTGTGACACTTTCACTGACCACACTCAGGATCCAACTGGAAAGGCGAGGCCATGTCAAAACCACCCCTGGTGAAGGACCACTCAGGGTCAGTCGCACTTACGTGGACACTGCCTGGTAAAACAAACCCTGGTTAATGACCACTTCTAGGGTCAGTCAGAATATGAACACATCTGAGAAGACAATGTGATCGACCATCAGCACTCATTGCCGGCACCTGCAATCCATACTGAAATGAAATATATTGTCTATATTTGACACTTTCTACGGACCATCTGTGTCTCTGTAATACAGTGCCTTCGAAAAGTATTTAGACTCCTTGACTTTTTCCACATTGTTACGTTACAGCCTTAGTCTAAAATCTACACAATACCCCATAATGACAAAGCGAACACAGGTTTAGAAATGTATTATCGACATAAGTATTCAAACCCTTTGCTATGAGACTCAAAATTGAGCTAGGTGCATCCTGTTTCCATTGATCATCCTTGAGACGTTTCTACAACGTGATTGGAGTCCACCTGTGGTAAATTCAATTGGTGGGACATGATTTGGAAAGGCACACATCTGTCGATATAAGGTCCCACAGTTGAAGGTGCATGTCAGAGCAAAAACCAAGTCATGACATCGAAGAGCTCCGTAGAGCTCCGAGACAGGATTGTGTTGAGGCACAGATCTGGGGAAAGGTACCAAAAACATTCTGCAGCATTGAAGGTCCCCAAGAACACAGTGGCCTCCATCATTCTTAAATGAAAGAAGTTTGGAACCACCAAGACTTTTCCTAGAGCTGGCCACCAGACCAAAATTAGCAATCGGGGGAGAAGGACTTTGGTCAAGGAGATAACTAAGAACCTGATGGTCACTCTGACAGAGCTCCTCTGTGGAGATGGGAGAACATTCCAGAAGGACAACAATCTCTGCAACACTCCACCAATCAGGCCTTTATGGTAGAGTGGCCAGATGGAAGCCACTCCTCAGTAAAAGGCACATGACAGCCCGCTTGCCAAAAGGCATCTAAAGACTCAAACCATGAGAAACAAGACTCTCTGGTCTGAAGAAACCAAGATTGAACTCTTTGGCCTGAATGCCAAGCGTCACGTCTGGAGGAAACCTGGCATCATCCCTATGGTGAAGCATAGTGGTGGCAGCATCATGCTGTGTTTTTCAGTAGCAGGGACTGGGAGACTAGTCAGGATCGAGGCAAAGATGAACGGAACAAAGGTTCACCTTCCAACAGGACAACGACCCTAAGCACACAGCCAGGACAACGCAAGAGTGGCTTTGGGACAAGTCTCTGAATATCCTTGAGTAGCCTAGCCAGAACTCGGACTTGAACTCTGGAGAGAACAGAAAATAGCTGTGCAGCAACACTCCCCATCCAACCTGACAGAGCCTGAGAGCATCTGCAGAGAAGAATGGGAGAAACTACACAAAGACAGGTGTGCCGAGCTTGTAGTGTCATACCCAAGAAGACTCAAGGCTGTAATCGCTGCCAAGGGTGCTTCAACAAATTACTGAGTAAAGGGTCTTAATACTTGTAAAAAAATTGAAATATCACATTTACATAAATTAGCAAATTCTAAAAAACTATTTTTGCCATTACGGGGTATTGAGTGTAGATTGATGAGAAAAAAATACAAATTTAATACATTTTTGAATAAGGCTGTAACATGACAAAATGGGATAAAAGTGACGGGGGTCAGAATACTTTCCGAAGGCACAGATTATGGGTATGTCTAAATCAGTCGCTACACCCGCAATAACATCTGCTAAACGTGACCAAAATTTGAGCGGAAGTATGAAAGCCAGAAGTGTTACAGGTCTTGAGGGCCAGATTTCAACACCCCTGTGCTATGGGATACAGCTCAAGAAATGCATCCTTACAGTAATAGAGAGAATGTTACTGAGAAATGTCAGCTATCCTGTAGACTCAGTCCGATGTTGTTCTGTGCAATTTGAATCAATTTTATTAACCAGACAATCATTCTGTAATCTAGGAATTCTAAACCTTTAACTTGCAAGTATGCCTATTGGTGTTACTCTGCTCTCACACGTCATATCCCACATCTGGAGGGTATGCAACGTCAGCTAGATCTCTCCTCGGGTTTTGTTTGCGGACACTTGAATAGTAGGACGACTGGGGTTTGTTTACATTCTGTTTCATTTGGTAAAACACTTTAAAATAACTGTTTGTGCCTTGTTTATACAGTATGCTAGGCTAGCTGCCATCAACTAGACAGGGACTTTAGCTTTTTCACTGCGCTCAGCAGCTGACCTGGTCCCTGTGACAACAGTGTCAGGATCTAACGTAATATAAAGGGGAAAATCCCAGCTATAAATGTAGAGGAAAACTTGCCACAGTCCTCTGAAGACCTAACCCTGATATTATTTTCAGCCAGCGGAATCAGCCAGCGGGACAATTACACACATATTAAAGCCAAAAACACACCAGAATGTTCCTGAGTGATCCAGTCTTTGTCCTGACGTAAATCTGGTTATATTGATGTCCAATGATTCCCAAAGAAATTGACTGAACTTAAGCAATTGACAAAAACAATGGGCTGCCTTAAGACTTGTAAAGTTGGTGGAATATTATTCAAAATTATTCACAGCTGTAGTCGCTGCCAAATGTGTTTCCACCTATTATTAGTACCTCTGGGGTGTGAAGACCTACGCAATGAAGCCATCTACGTTGTTTTAAAAAAAACATTCATTCATTCATTCACTTAAATGGAAATATTTGAAGGTTTTACCAAGGACCATTTAGCTTTTTCCATTTTGAATAAATAAAAAAAAAACATTTTGTTTTATAAACAACAAAGTGGCCTTACTGCTATTAGCCTATAAAAACGCATTGATTAAACAGATTCACTACATTGAACAGATAATCCCTAAAATAAATCAAAAGGACGTTTGTTCTGAAGTGTCTTTCCTATATCTGAGAGATATAACAAGTGTTTCCTGATCTTTATTTTTACATGTATTTAACCCCTTTCTTTGGTACTAAACAGTCTCCATATATACACTTGCATACATTTTTCAACTGGTACCGGGGGACCTCGTAAGGGTCTCGTAAGGCCTGTGGGCATCCTAGAGCAACATAGAGGATGTGCGTCACCGGGACCCAAGAGCGCTCCTCAGGACCGTACCCCTCCCAGTCCACCATGTACTGGAGTCAACTCCCACGACATCGGGAGTCCAGGAGGGACCAAATAGTATAGGCGGGGGTCCCCTCGATATACAGGGGAGGCGGAGGCGTGCCACGAGGATGGAATCAGCCAGGGGACCAGGAACCACCGGCCTGTGGAGGGAAATATGAAAGGAGGGTGAGATCCGATAGTTGGTGGGGAGTTTTAAACAATAGGTTACCTCATTGACTCTCCTTGAAGGGCCCCACAAACCGGGGGCTCAGCTTCCAGCAGGGTAGGCGGAGCAGGAGGTTCCTGGTGGAGAGTCAGATGCGATCACCAGGATGGATGGCACGCTGGACCCTCACATGGGCAGTGTTCCTCATTACCTCTGCACGCCGGAAGCACTCATCAACTGCAGAGGCGTCGGTCTGGCCCAGCCCTGGAGTCCACGGAGCCAGGGCTGGCTGATATCCCAGGGCGCACTGGAAGGAAGTAACAGTGAGTTCTGGGCATATTCCGCCCAGGGAAGGAACCGGGCCCACTCCCCCTGTCGGTAGTGGTAGTGACTCCTTAGGAACCTCCCCAGCTCTTGGTTGGTCCTCTCCATATGCCTGTTAGGCCAGTACCCGGATGTGAGGCTGACCGTGGCCCCCAGCTTCTCAATAAAGGCTTTCCAGACCTGCGATGTGAATTGGGGACCAATTCAGAAGGCCATAGTGCCAGAAAACCTGCTGGAATTGTGCCTCAGCAACCTGGAGAGCTGTAGGTAGAGGAGATCTTTTACAAAGTCTATGGACAGATGTGACCAAGGCTGTTGAGGCACGGGAAGGGGGAAGTAGTTAACCTGCTGTAGCGTGCTGGGGAGAATTGGAATGAGTATGAGGTTAAGTTCAGGGAGGAGGCAAGGGCCTGGTTGATAAACTTCACCATGGCGACCAAAGTACACTAGAGCTGTAGAGACAACACTTGAGGGACAGCCAGCGAAAGGGGAACCAGAAAGTGTTTGGCGGATAACGTTGATAATGGAATACTCACGCCTTCCCTGGGAGATGGAAGGTAATAGGGCCGCCCCTCTGCTCTAATGGACCACGGGTTAGGATGCACCAAACATCACTGAAGCCCCTTCTGGCCGCAATAGGGGCAAAGCCCCAGCTGTCTCCAGCGACGCCGCTCTGCCATGGAGAGGTGTGGCTCCTACCTCCATGGGTTCAGGCTCTGCCTCAGGACAGCCAAAGGAGGGGGGGTGAGTGGCGAGTTGGACACCGACGCTCACTAAGAAAGTTATCCAGACGGATGTCCATTGCGATGAGAGCGTCCAAGGATATGTTGTCATCCCGACATGCCAACTCCGTCTGGACCTCTTTGCGCAGTCCACTCCGGAATAGAGTGAAGAGCACCGGCTCATTCCAGCCGCTGGAGGCTGCCATAGCTGAAAGGTGAGGGCATACTCCTCAACATTCTGGGCACCCTGCTGGAGTTGGAAAAGTTGCTCACCTCCCTCTCTGGAAGATGGTCGAAGACCACCCTGAACAGAGCCATGAAACTCTCATAGGCACCCAGCTCCTCCTCTCCTCTCTTCCAGACGGCCGTAGCCCACCCCAACACCCGTCCAATCAGCAAGGAAATCACCATGGCAACCTTGGACCTCTCAGTGGTTGGGTCTCCTGATAGGCAAAATAGAGGGAGCACTGGAAGTAGGAAACCACTGCATTTCGAGGTGCAGATGCAGATGGTGAGTTTAATAATACAAAACAAGCGCCACGTCTGGACATGAAAACAGAACCAATACTGCCTGATGACTGAGGTTGGTGAAAGCTATATGAAGGGAGAGTAATCAGGGTTGTGATGAAGTCCAGGTGTGCTTAACAAAAGGGGAGCAGGTGTGTGCAACGATGGACGACCAGGTGTGCGCAATGTGGGTTGCCAGGACCGGTGGTTAGTAGACTGGCGACGTCGAGCGCCAGAGGGAGGAAACAGGAGTAGGTGTGACAAGTATAGAGCAACAGATGTACGTATTAGTGAGGCTCCCCTTTCCATAGAGTGGTCATAATAGTTTCTCTTCATGTGGTCCAAACAGGAAACAACGCAACAAATAAAATACATAATATACATAAATATATGTAGCACTACATTTACATTACAATTCAGCCATTCAACAGATGTCTGTGTGTGTCTTCATAGTCCCCATCATTCCGTAATGTGTTCTTTTATCAGTTTTTTTATCTGGTTTTATTGCTAGCTTGAGTTTCCTGGGGTAGAAAAAAATCTATTTAGTCATGGCTCTATTCAATCAACTGTATTTATAAAGCCCTTGTTACATCAGCCGATGTCACAAAGTGCTATACAGAAACCCAGCCTAAAACCCAGAACAGCAAGCAATGCAGATGTAGAAGCACGGTGGCTAGGAAAAACTCCCTAGAAAGGCCAGAACCTAGGAAGAAACCTAGAGAGAAACCAGGCTACGAGGGGTGGCCAGTCCTCTTCTGGCAGTGCCGGGTGCAGATTATAACAGAACATGTTCATAGATGACCAGCAGGGTCAAATAATAATAATCACAGTGGTTGTCGAAGGTGCAACAGGTCAGCACCTCAGGAGTAAATGTCTGTTGGCTTTTCACAGCCGATCATTCAGAGTATCTCTACCTGCTACTGCTGTCTCTAGAGAGTTGAAAACAGCAGTTCTGGGACAGGTAGCATGTCTGGTGAACAGGTCAGGGTTCCATAGCCGCAGGCAGAACAGTTGAAACTGGAGCAGCAGCACGGCCAGGTGGACTGGGGACAGCAAGGTGTCATCTGGTCAGGTAGTCCTGAGGAATGGTGTCACAACTTCCCCCAATTACTTGTTCATTATTTAAACCTTCTGTTCCCCTATGGTTTTTGTGAGTGATTGTTTGTATGTTTATATGGTCCGTTAACTACTTAGGGAGTAGCGGCGCACTACCCGGTGAAATGTAAGGCGCCAAATTCAAAATCCAAAAGTTGAATTATTAAACATTCATCAATATACAAGTGTTGCATAGTCATCAAAAGCTCTGCTTCTTGGCAATATCACAGCGTTGTCAGATTTCAAAAAAGCTTTACGGCGAAAGCACAACATTTGATTGTTTGAGGATAGCACCCCACATGTTTTCCACATTAGCATAAATACATATCCAGCGTGGGTCACACAAAACCCATATAAGAGCTAAATAATATTACTTACCTTTCGAAGAACTTCTGCAGAGGGCTTCCCAAGTGTCCAACGAAGACATCCAATGGTTCTTTTGTTAGAAAAAGTCATTTATTATATCCATAAATCTCTGTTTGGTTGGCGCGTTATGATCATAAAATCCACCGTTGAGTCGCCCAACCGTGAAGAGAACACGTTCAAATTATACCTATACACTTTCTACAAATAAATCAAACATCATTTTTTATGTATCCTTAGGTATCCTTTTATGTATATTTACTGTAATATTTCATCCGGACGATAACGTGAACAATAGGAAAGGAAAATAAACTGGGGCGCGCTCACAATCTCGCGCTCGTCAAACGTTGTTGACAAAAGTGGTCCCCTGACTACTTCCTCTTCCTATCCGTTCTGCTTACTGCTATAGCTTCCAGGCTTTGTATAAAGACTGTTGACATCTAGTGAAAGCCATAGGTACTGCAGTCTCAGTCCTAGATAAAATACAAATGAATAGGCAGCCTGGAGAAGAAGGTCATTTACAAAAAAAACTTCAAATCCGAATGGATTTTCCTCTGGTTTTAGCCTGCTATATCAGTTCTGTTATACTCACATACATTATTTGAACACCCTTAGAAACTTCAGAATGTTTCCTATATAAAAGTACTAATTATGTGCATATCCTATTTTCTGGGCCTGAGTGGCAGGCATTTTACTTTGGGCACGCCAGACTCTCCAAAACCGTCACCTCTGCTGCCGCTCCCTAAGAAGTTAATGAAAACCCTCTGTGTTCTATTGGATAGGTAACTGTACATCCATGATAAGGCAGAGGATGTTAATCTATAACAGGTACGTTTTTTCAGCAACATGATATTATACATGATATCAAAGGCTGCACTGAAGCCTAACAAAACAGCTCCCACAATCTACTTATTATCAATTTCTTCCAGACAATCATCAGTCATTTGTCTCCGTGCCGAGCATGTTGAGTGCCCTTCCCTTCATAGTCCCCATCATACTAAAAGTCTGTTGTTAATTTTTTTTTTGTAAAGTAACATTGTATTTGGTCGAACACGATTTTTTCCAAAAGTTTGCTTGGCACCGGTAACAGGCTGATTGGTCTGCTGTGATCTATTAAAGGGTGCATTGCCATTTTTAGGCAGTGGAATGATCTTTGCCTGCCTCCAGGGCATACTCCGTCTTCTAGACTTATATTGACGATGTGGCAAATAGGAGTTGCAATGTATTCCACTATCCTACCTCAGTAATTTACCCTCACTTCTTGGACTGACCAGAGTCTTAGATATGCTGTTTTAGAAACGTTCATCGTCCTGTAAGCATTACATGGCATCACAGGAATTTTAATAGCGCACAGGGCTGCGGGCCAGAAGGTTGTGGGTTCGCAGACCACCGTGGACAAGAATAGGAGTGGAAAGATTAACTTTATAGTAAAAGCATTGTATGAATCTATCATCCTATTTGCAGATCAGAGAAAAAATTGCCTTTAATAAAAATTCTACATAATTTGAGATGTTTGCAGAATCTTTAATACCACACAATTTACCGAAATTACAGGCTAAGAATGGACAGATATGATAAGATGAACACATAGGCCTATTTCTCCAATGACAAATCAGTGTCTCTTGTTTCCAACAAAACGTTCCCTGTTTGCAAATAATTAAATCTGAGACATCATTAGGAATCTGAGCATGGTACTTAAGGCCTACCTTTCCACTTCAGACAGAGTAGGCCTACTGGTGCAGAAAAATGTACGTTTTAATTGCTGGCTACTCTTCTTCCGTGGTTTAACTCAATGAGAGAAGGTCACAAGTGTTCCATTATAAGCTGTCTGGGTTTAAACATCTTCTATTTTACAGAAAGTGAATAGTCTCCTGAGTGGCGCAACGGTCTAAGGCACTGTATTACAGTGCTAGAGGTGTCACTACAGACCCTGGTTTGTTCCCAGACTGTGTCACAGCTGGCTGTGATTGGGAGTCCCATAGGGCGGTGCACAATTGGCCAAGCATCGTTAGGGGAGGGTTTGGCTGGAGAGGTAGGCTGTCATTGTAATAAGAATTTGTTCTTAACTGACTTGCGTAGTTAAATACAAGATAAAATATATAGAATTAGATTACTTCCGCAAAGTAAATGTTTTGTTTTCTCGGGTATAGAAGGTTGTTGCTCAGCCTCTGAATGTCACAAAACAATGATATCCCCATATGCATCAGTCACATCTTTTTTGCCATTTTCTTTGATAAAAGGGAGGCCTATGGCATACCCTCTCACACCCCCTAATTACTAGTCTTGGTTTAACTTAACAGCCCTTCACGGACACAGAGGATGGCTAGAGTGCATGGTGGGTGGAGGAATTGACTGACAAATCTATGGAAATAGCAGCCTATAGCTTAATTTTGTCTGTCAAACAGGTAGGCCTACCTCTTATTTCTTAAATAGGAAGAAATAGGTTCCAACACAAAGTCCTCTTGCTGTTAGTAAAGTCTAATTAAAATGAAGACGGTTTAAATGAATTATAACTACTCGATTTTGCCTCCTTTCAGAACCATAAGCTGTCCATTTATGATTGATTGTGCTGCTGTTGCTGATAAATGTAGGCCTAATCAAAAATTATTTTCCCCGAAGAAGCCTTTGACTCTCCTCCTGAACTGCCACCATAGGCCTACACCGCAAAGCCCTTGGTTAGGCAGCACACAAAAATGTTTTTTGATCAGTAAGAGCAGAGCAGGCCGGGTCTCAGGGTTGGAATATCCTTTGCAGTGTGTAATGCAGCCTAGTTGTATTTACACCATCCCAGCAGCTATCTTAGAAATATAACTTTGCTCTGTGCTTCTCCAAGCATGCACTTCTTAGCCTATGGACCATTTGATTGAGACCACAATTAATAGCCTATAGGTGCACTTGATATTGAGTGGCCAGCGGAGAATCAAAGATGAGGGTGGCATCGGGCACACATTGATATATGGCCTAATAAGCAACTAATTCTAAAACACTGAGAAATATATAAATGTCATCAATTACAAAGTACATGACCCTCCCCTAGACTGCTGTAAATAAAAAAAAATAAAAAAATACTAAACCTTCTTCTTGACTGAAATTGAAAAAGCATGATCCTCCCCCCATTATCCTCGAGGTAACCATTCTGCAAATTTTGATCCGTCCATTAGTTATGTGATTTCTTATGTTTGCCAACCTGCTGCGTTGCCAGACTTATTTGTCATTCCCTTAGCCTCATCCCTCTCAGTCATACAGTTTTTAAATTAATCATCTATCCATGAGGATTTGGCAGTTTAAACAGTGTTTCTTTATGGGTGCATGCCTGTCAGTAGCTGGAAGAAGCTATTTCATAAATGCTTCAAGTGCTGCATCAGGATGTTCCTCATTACACACATCAGAAGAACAAATAATTTTCACATCTTCAACATAGGAATCATTACAAAAGACCTTGTATGATCGCTTGTACACTATTCTAGGTCCAGTTTTTGGAACTTTGTTTTTCCTAGATGTGGCTATTATATTATGATCACTACATCTGATGGGTGTGGATACTGTATTCTGCAGCATTAGTAAAGATGTGGTCAATACAAGTGGATGATTTAGTTCCTATTCTGTTTGTAAATACAACAACAGCTGACCTGCACCAAACAAGGTGACAACGGTGGAATGGGGTGATTGAATTGTGTTTCTCTTCTTTTTCGAAATGTAGGGTATCATTCCAAAAGTGTGTAGTCTTGGCAGCATTGAGTAACTCTCCCAAAAATGTTTATGATTTTGTTGTGTATCCATGCTCCAGGCCAAAGGTAGGATGTGCAGTAGTGTTTCTCAACCTCTGGTCCCTAAAAGGATTCTAACCGGTCCATGACATGGTTAGCTGACACTGACAGTCAATTCTCAAGTGCTAGTTTTAATGTAAACAGTCCTCCAAGGAGAAAGGACCATAGCTAGCAGTCTCTGATACAAAAATGGTTGAGGAACACTACGTAAGGTTAAGCAGTGGGGAATGCACAACGTACCTCAATATAGCAGCTATCATCAAAATCAGTGATGTGATGTCACACAGATGCATGCTGGGACTGGTGACAACATGGCCGCCTATCATCTGGTTCTGATGTCTCTGTGGGAAGTCTTGGCCAGTGGTAATAAACAAAATATCTGGGCAGTGAAAACTCTTTGAACTCTCTTTACCAATAGCCCAATTGTCCCTGGATCCAGTTGTGCTCTTTGTTGCTTCAAACATTGTTTTTGCCAAATGGATTGTCTTACAACTAGCCTAACAAACCTCAAATAGAGTCAACCATTCGGCATTGTCTGTGAAATGGCGCTCAGATCTGCTTACAAATATTTTTGACAGAATCTGAAAATGATTAGCAAGTCTGTAAAAACAATACGTTACCATTAATTTCAACTCATATGTTTACTCGTTGAGCTAAGGTGATTTTGCAGGTTTGTCTCATTTCAACAGCCATAATAGCTTTTACATATTCATAATAATTTTTTTTTACAATAACTCCACAGGACCAACGCAACATGGCAAGCAGATAAATAAGGGAAGGTATAGATATATACACCAATTCTCATTCATTTATTAAACCCTTGCAATATTTGTGAGAGATGTTCAGCTGCAGGGCTTGGTTGAACTGGACTGCTGGAACTTCTGCCGACTGGATGATACAATGATGTTCGAGTCAGAGGGGCAGCACATTTCAAACAGACTCTCTGCCAAGGTAATAAAAGTCAGTGAGCACGAGCAGGCATCTCTCACAACACAATGACCTTTCCTGATCATACCCATTACCTCTTGCCTGGCTACCTTCTGACCTGGTAACCTCTGACGTTATCAGATTATAATCCAAGGATTATGCTATATGCCACACAAAACTCACCTGGAGGAACCAAAGCTTGGCCATCTATTCCATCCGGATATACAGCATATTGTAAAGTTAGGTTGTTATAATGCAAAACTTTTTTTCATAAAGCTATGGTTCTTGTACTGTAAAGCTATGGTTATTGTATTGTACAGCTAGGTTAACAGTCCCCATAGAGGCTATTTCTGAGTGAATAATTGTGTGACTTCTACCTAATGTAAAGCTTTAATAATATTGCTTATATTCTTTGAAATAATCAATTGAAGCCCACTCACTCCTGAACGCCCCCACTGAACGCCCCCAATTCCCTAAAGATAAGAGCCAAACCGTTGGCATTCCTGACGGTCCCTTACACAATGTGTGGTGGGGTGAGGGCATTACTAAGCAGCTGAGGGCTGAAACAGAGGGTGACGTCAACCACCTGACCTTGGGTGAGATCTGTTTACAGCTCTGCGGAGTGTCTCTGCTGTCTTTGACATCGGCAGTGACACAGCCCATGAGTTTAGGGGAGCGTCAGCGTGTGTATGGGAAGTTCTGCCCAGATGCCAAAGGGACTACGCAATGCCACGAGTCATTAGGACGCACACATACAGCACACAAAACACAGAGACACGCACACACACACAGATGCCAAGGGTACTACGCACTGTTCCAAGTCATTTGGGAAGTTAGCGACACAGCCAACACTCATAAATATCACCTAGGTATGATGCAAACACACAAACACACGCAGACACATACTCACACATGCACGCACACATGCAAGCTCGCACGCACCGAAATGTATCATTTCGGGTCTGAGGTGTTTGAGTGCAGAGCCAAGACAGCATGGGATGTGTCATTGTCCAAATACTTGTGGACCTCACTGCATATATGCAAATTTGTATGCTGATATGTATGATAAATATGGATATGTTTGCTGATATGTACAGTGCCTTCAGAAAGTATTCATACCCCTTGAGTTATTCCACATTTTGTTGTCTTACAGCCTGAATTCAAAATGTATTAAATATATTTCTCACCCATCCACATACAATTCCCCATAATGTGAACACGTTTTTAGAAAATTTTGCAAATGTATTGAAAATGAAATACAGAAATCTCATTTACATAAGTATTCACAATCATGAGTCAATACATGTTAGAATCACCTTTGGCAGTGATTACAGCTGTGAGTCTTTCTGCGTAAGTCTCCAAGAGCTTTGCACACCTAGATTGGGAAATATTTGCCCATTATTCTTTTCAGAATTCTTCAAGCTCAATTGTTTGCTGATCATTGCAAGACAACCATTTTCATGTCTTGTCATAAGTCAAAACTGTAACTCGGCCACTCATGAATATTCACTGTCTTCCTGGTAAGCAACTCCAGTGTAGATTTGGCCATGCGTTTTATGTTATTGTCCTGGTGAAAGATAAATTCATCTCCCAGTGTCTGGTGGAAAGCAGACAACCAGCTTCCTCTGGATTTTGCCTGTACTTACCACCTTTCCGTTTCTTTTTTATTCTGAAAAACTCCCCAGTCCTTAACGATTACAAGCATACCCATGACATGGTGCAGCCACCACTATGCTTGAAAACATGGAGAGTGGTACTTAGTAATTTACATTTTAGTAATTTAGCAGACACTCTTATCCAGGGCAACGTACAGGAGCAATTGGGGTAAAGTGCCTTGCTCAAGGGCACATCAGATTGTTTTCACCTAGTCAGCGTGGGGATTAGAACCAGCGAACTTTCGGTAACTGGCCCAATGCTCTTAACAACCAGGCTACTTTGTACACAGGACAATTCTTTTTTTTTTTTTCTTTCAGTACTACTTTAGTGCCTAGCTGCAAACATGATGCATGTTTTGGAGTATTTCTATTCTGTTCAGGCTTCCTTCTTTTCACTCTGTCATTTAGGTTAGTATTGTGGAGTAACTACAATGTTGTTAATTTATCCTTAGTTTTCTACTATCACAGTCATTAAACTCTGTAACTGTTTTAAAGTCATGATTGGCCTCATGGTAAAAACCCTGAGTGGTTTCCTTCCTCTCCGGCAACTGAGTTAGGAAGGACGCCTGTATCTTTGCGGGGTACACCATCCAAAGTGTAATTAATAACTTTCCCATGCTCAGAGGGATATTCAATGTCTGCTTGTTTTTTGCCCATCTACCAATATGTTCCCTTCTTTGTGAGGCATTGGAAAACCTCCCTGGTCTTTGTGGTTGAATCTGTGTTTGAAATTCACTGCTCAACTGAGGGACCTTACAGATAATTCCACTTTGACATTATGGGGTATTGTGTGTAGGCCAGTGACAAAACATATTCAATTAATCAATTTTAAATTCAGGCTGTAACACAACACATTTTGGAAAAAGTAAAGAGACGTGAATACTTTCTGAAGGCACTGTATATACAGTATGCATGTACTGTATATAATTGACAGTGAATACTGTAGATAGGCCTCACTTATTTTAACTTTATGTAGCTCTGTCCTTGAGCTGTTCTTGTCTATCAATGTTTTATATTATGTTATGTTTTATGTGGACCCCAGGAAGAGTAGCTGCTGCTTGAGCAACACCTAATGGAGATCCTAATAAACAAACACACACACACATCAGACTCTGATAATAACACTTAGGCATGGTAGAGAGACGCTGTCTATCTATAGACCACGAGTCATAACATGTTGATGCTTTTCCTTTTATAGTCATTGAGGAAAGACAGTTTGGAGGGAATCTTTATCTCTCTGTGTGGTATTAGAAATAAATATTGCTGACCAGGTTATTAATTCATTGCATGTCAGAGTAATTAATTAGTATTCTTCAGGGTAAAGAAATATTGTGCTTGGGTTCATCTATCAAATAAAAGAAAATTGAGGTCATTTCTCTGAAGTTGTCTTCCAAACAGCTGTGTGTTGAAAGATCCCACTAGCCACACAACGTTGTTTCCACGTCGTTTCAATGAAATGATGTTAAACCAATGTGGAAAAAACGTTGAATTGATGTCGGTATATTGCATATATATATTGCATTCATTTTCTGTCTATCAAGTTTACAAACTATCATTTCAAGTTAGCATTCAGATTAAGTTTTCAAATTCAGTTTCTAAATTCAGATTCAAAACTGCTCTCAAAACATCCTGGTACTTTGCCAGCCAGGAAAAGTAGGAGAACAATGATAAAGCTAACTCCCTTACAGCCAATTGCAAAGTAAAACAGGCTACCACCTGACCTCATTAAGGGCTGTTGCCTCAGCTGTCTTTGTTTGCAGAAGAAGCAAGAGACAGCAGTGATAACTGAGCAGTCATATTAACTCTAAGAAATCAGTCGTCTTTGATATTACACCTGATCGAGCACAATATGGCCATTGACAGGCAGAGTGGTTAAAAGCGTATGAGCCACTGTTGTGTTATGAGGATAAAACCGAGCAGCCAAACAGGGCAATGGTTCCGGGACTGAACTGAGGTTGGGACGCGAGTTAGGAGAGAAGAAAAAGATGGCAGAAGCAGATGGTGAAGTGGATTCTGAATCTAATGGTGGTAGAGTCGAGGAGAATTAGAATCTTGTCCAAAAGAATGGAAAACGGAGCAAAGTAGTGTACAGTGATGAGAATGTCACTTCGTATGTTGCAGGAGTACGGTTTGTTAATGAGGATCTCACCCGATTTGCTAAGTTTGAAGTGTTGTGTGTGTCTCTTAGGAACAGGGCACCCCTCAAGGGGTTATATCTAGCGACTCGTGGTAAGTCGATGTTGATGAGATAAAAAAGGTTTGTTTTGAAGAGTCGCTGTTCTTTAGTTTTTTGACATTGAGTCTCTCCCTACTCAAGTGCAGTTAGGGTATATTAACTACAGAGTCAGAGCATTTATCCCAACACCAATGTAGTGTGATCATTGTAAAGCATTTGGTCATGTTTCAAGTGTTTGCAGAAGGGAGAAGCCGAGATGTCCAAGTTGTGGAAAAGATCATATCATGTGTTATAAAAGTGATGAAAATGTGACATGTTGCAATTCTGGTGGGAACCATGCAAGAAGCCACGTCTTTCGAATGCCCCTCAAGGACAAAAGAGATCGAAGTGGCCAAAGTCAGGGCTGTCCAGAGCATTTCATATGCAGCAGCTGTTAAAAGGGTTGAGGATTTGAATGGTGCACCTGAAGAGTTCATGGTGGTGGATAGGCCTTTACAGACATTTTAAAGGTTAAAAGGGTGGACTTTGGCCTTTATAGCTATGGTGATTAATGGCACTGCCAAATTGGAGAGAAGGTCCAGGAAGATAGAAATCATTGTGGACGCGGCGGAGCGGTTCTTGGGCCTGAAAGATTTCTCGGCAAAGGAGTTACATGGAATATTGTCACAAGCCGTACTATCCTGTCAGGTCCTAAAGCCTGAGAAGGGAGATATAGAGATTTGAAAGAAGGAGTTTTGTTGTTTGTCAATGTGCTATTTGTATTTGGGTGGATTAAGTTAGTTTCCCTATTACGTATGGATTTTCTTTTAATCTTGTTTTGGTTTCAACCCGCCCAGTTGGTGGCGGCAATACACCTTTTGGGGTTGTAGTCCGCCGTAAAACCTACAGAAGAAGAAGAAGCACAATGCGGCGCGATGCCACTGTACCACCACTGTCAACAGTAAGTTTGAAACGTTTTTTTTCCTCAATCTACACACAATACCCAGTAATGACAAAGCAAAATATATTAAAAAAAATTGCAAATAAAAAAATGAACACTTAAATCTCACATTTACATAAGTATTCAGACCCTTTGCTATGAGACTCAAAATTGATTTCAGGTGCATCCTGTTTCCATTGATCATCCTTGAGACATTTCTACAACTTGATTGGAGTCCACCTGTGCTAAATTAAATTGATTGGACATGATTTGGAAAGGCACACACCTGTCTATACAAGATCCCACAGTTGACAATGCATGTCAGAGCAAAATTGAAGGTCGCCAAGAACACATTGACCTCCATATGTATATATTGTACTCCATACCATCTACTGCATCTTGCCTACGTCGGTCAGCCATCGCTCATCCATATATTTATATGTACATACTCGTATTCATTCCTTTACTCTTGTGTGTATAAGGTAGTTGTTGTGAATTTGTTAGATTACTTGTTAGATACTACTGCATGGTCGGAACTCTAAGCACAAGCATTTCGCTACACTCGCATTAACATCTGCTAACCATGTGTATGTGACAAATAAAATTTGATTTGATTTGACCTCCGTCATTCTTAAATGGAAGAAGTTTGGAACCACCAAGACCGCCAAACTGAGCAATCAGGGGAGAAGGGCCTTGGTCAGGGAGGTGACCAAGAACCCGATGGTACCTCTGACAGAGCTCCAGAGTTTCTCTGTGGAGATGTGAGAACCTTCCAGAAGAACAACCGTCTCTGCAGCACTCCACCAATCAGGCCTTTATGGTAGAGTAGCCAGACGGAAGCCACTCCTCAGTAAAAGGCACATGACAGCCTGCTTGGAGTTTGCCAAAAGGCACCTAAGATTCTCTGGTCTGATGAACCCAAGATTGAACTCCTTGACCTGAATGCCGAAGTGTCACGTCTGGAGGAAACTTGGCACCATGTCTACGGTGAAGCGTGGTGGTGGCAGCATGTGGGGATGTTTTCAGCAGCAGGGACAAGGAGACTAGTCAGGATTGAGGGAAAGATAAACAGAGAAAAGTACAGAGATCTTTGATGAGCACTCTAGAGCGCTCAGGACCTCAGATTGGGGGCGAAGGTTCACCTTCCAACAGGACAACGACCCCAAGCACACAGCCAAGACAGCGCAGGAGAGGCTTCGGGACAAGTCTTTGAATGTCCTTGAGTGGCCCAGCCAGAGCCCGGACTTGAACCCGATCGAACATCTCGGGTGTAAGCAGCATCAGCCTCTGCCCCTGACTGCCGGCAGACCTCCACCTTCTTGACCTGCCTGTTGTAGGTTTAATCCTATGATGCAAAATGTATGCTTTATATCTGGATCTGTCTAACCAAGCCATGCATGGTATGGGGGTAAACTGTTGCTAGCACAGCTAGCTACCTTCATAAGAAGTCGGTTTTAAGATGTTTTGGTTG
This sequence comes from Brachymystax lenok tsinlingensis, assembly GCA_030435695.1. Lineage (NCBI taxonomy): Eukaryota > Metazoa > Chordata > Actinopteri > Salmoniformes > Salmonidae > Brachymystax > Brachymystax lenok. Next base: position 78,198,581 of record CM059789.1, read on the forward strand.
CTGATTAAATACAATTAAACATCAACCAATGTGTTAGTTTGTCTTTTTTAGTTATCCCAAGAGTTTACATTGCAGTTGACAAGCAGCTAAGTTAGCAACGCGATCGCAATATTGCATTTTTTTACCTATTCTAGCTAGCTAATGTTATCGACGCTGGTAGAGACGAGAAGCAGGTACAGGGAGAGAACATTTAATTATCAACAGACATGGAACAAGACAGGACAGCGTCTGGACAAGAACACATAACAACATTAATGCAGAACCAGGGAACAAATGGGGGAGCAGACAGTTATAGACGGGGCAATCAACAAATGGAAGGATTCCAGGTGAGTCTAATGAGCGCTGCTGCGAGTAATGACGGTGACAGGTGTGCGTAATGAAGGGCAGGCTGGCACCCTCGAGCGCCAGAGAGGGAGAGCGGGAGCAGGTGTGACAGTAATATCAAAGACGACTCCTTTCTTAGAGTTAGTTTAATATGACTGTTCAGTTATCAATACTGTCTTGTGCTTCTTCTGCCAGCAACAGCCATTAATGAGGTCAGGTGGTAGCCTGTTTTACTTTTACAATTGGCTTGAAGGAAGTTAGATTTATCATTGTTCTACTTTTCCTGGCTGGCAAAGTACCAGGATGTTTTGAGAGTAATTTTGAATCTGAATTTAGAAACAGAATTTGAAAACTGAATTGGAAAATCTGAATGTTAATTTGAAATGATAGTTTGTAAAGTTGATAGACAGAAAATGAATGCAATATCTGTGTGCACTGAAATCGCTATATAGTCCCACACCATTGACCTTGTGTCAATTGACTCTTCACTTAAAAGAAAGTTAGAGTGTTGAATTACAAGTTAACTACTGATTATTTATTCACTAAATTGATCCTAGTATTTTAGCACATCTGCTTAGCTAAGTTATTTTTCTGTGTGAGAAAAGAGTGGATAAACTTAGAGCAGTTGAAGGATCGAGTGTCCACGCATTTCCTCTGGGCAGAAGTGCCCTGCATGGATTCTGTAAAACCAACTTTCATTTGACCAGAAACTACCATGGCAAACCATAACCGCCCTTTAAAAGAATCGTCAGCACTAGAGTATGGGAAACTTTTCCCCTTGTAGTTATTTCGTTTTCAATCAATCAGCATTTCCATGATAGTAAAAAAAAAGCATGCTGATGTGCTCTTCCAACAAAGATACGCACCAACAAAGAAGAATCTTGCCCTCATGCTAGCGACTCCTTAACTGTTGAAGATTTCAAAGGCTGCCAACAATGACGTGTGAACTCAAAAAAATATCTCCCGATTTCACTCTCTCTCGCATGCAATATAAAAGTTTGTGTATGGCCTGCTGTCACTTATCCCCCAAGCATTCTGCACTCAACAAGGATGCCTGTGCCTCTCCACATCCCTTTGCTGGAGTTCTAACACTTTCACTCTCCTTAGGGACCTATGATTCACACTCTCAAAGCTCAAAGTGGAGTCACAGAAGAACCCCCCCATAACAAATTTTTGCTATCGTTCTTTTTTTACATCCGTTATTAGACAGTGGCAATGTGGAACACTAATTAAACCCACACATTTACTAGAGGGACATGGTCTTTTGCCTGCTAATGCCTGCAATGCAGTGAAGAAAACGATGTGACAACAATAACATCTAATGTAACGGGCCCCTCTAACAGTACAACTGTTCCCAGCTTGGCTCCCCCCCAGTTGAAATGGTCTAGAACCGCCACTGCCCCTCCCCCCACACACACAGGGGAAGTGAGGGATCCTGGGAAACGCTCTATCTTCCTATTGACTGGCTCACTGTCTGGGTTCCTGGGGGAGCCCTTGTTTCCATGGTGACACACCTCAGTATGAAGCCCTTCCAGGGAGAGAGAGTACTTAGTAGGACTCTAATGCTGGATCCATAGAGTGCAGACATTGCTGACCTGCTAATGGACCTCTTCCTTAGACGTTTATAACAGTCTCTTCCCTACGGTGGCTCAGACGTATCAAAGAGCATAGAATCATCTCTTTACTATGCTTCAGAGTGGGAAGATCAAGGAAATAAGAATACTTCAATAGGATTGTGTTACGTTCCCCAGTTTCTGTGTTGTGGTTTTGCTTGTATGTGTGTGTTTCAGGATGGCTTCCTGAAATTCCCCCATTGCTAATTGGAGCTGACCCCGCCCCCTCGTCAGGATACAGCTGTATCCCATTACAGACTCCTTCTCCAGCTATATAAGCCAGTGTTCTGTTGCTCAGAAGGGAGATGAGGCTGATGACTGAGGATGAAGTGTATCCTGAGTTTATTGTTGTTAAGAGAGATTTTGGTATGTACTATGTTAGTAGTTGCTGATTTGTTATGTTCTGTGTTACTTTGTTGCTCAAAGAGAGAGAGCTTCTTTAATATCCTGAGTTAGTTTTTTTTCTCAGGTTTGTTGTGAAATAGTTTGTATTGTTCTGTTTCATTGGTTCCCAGGGGGGAAGGGGAAGGCACCTAGGGAGTGCTTAGGCAAGAGGCCTGCGGACCACCCCCTGTTTTTGGTTAGCGCGCCAGGTGGTGCTAAGTAAGTTGTGGGTAGGCAGGTAAGGTAGGAGAGGGGGCTTTGACTTTTACTTTCTTTGCTTTGGTTTCGTTCAGCCCCTTTTCCCCCAAATTACCGTGTGACGGAATAAATTCCTTGTAAACGGTACCACTCTCTGCCTTTAGTCATCCTTACTCGCACCTACAGTCCCATACCTTTCACTCCACGGGAGTTGCGTTGTAGCAGGGTGTTGTGTTCCCTCTTCCTAGAGGCGTGCGTAACAGATTCCACTGAGTGGGTTCCCCAGTTTTGAAACTGCAGTAAAAGTGCCGTAACTGCAGTCGACTGTGGTATTTTGTATGCAGTATTTGCAGAATAACTGCGGTTACACTGCAAAATTACTTCAGCAAAAAAAAAAAAAAATTTTGGCTGCAGCATACTGCAGTTATACTGCACTCTGACTGCAATCTTTTTTTTGTGAGGGCTCAGATATATCAAAGACAGTCTATGGCTGGAAATTGAAATCACATGACAGATATGCCTTATCTGTACGGCGATTAATCACGATCCAAGAGAATTATAGTAAAAAGAGAAAAGGTTGGGCAGTAGTGGACAATTCTTCCATTTTCTGTATTCTGACATCTTGTCTAGGTCTGTACTCTCTTACCACTGTTCACCAAATATTATCCCAATACCACGGAATTTCCCTCCCATAAAAACCTTTGAAGCTGCTTCTCTCTTCCTCTCCTTGGAAAAGGGCATACAGTGTATATCAGGTGTGTTTTTATATTGAATGTTATATTTTCTGGCCTTGGTATGTCACTAGCAATACAGGTGCTCTATATAAACAAAGTCCCATTTAATGTTTTTATAGTTGCATGACAAACTAATAGTTTTCCAGAAAATTCACATCTTTGGCTATTTGCTCTGGCTCTGTAACGTTTGAAAAGTGCAGCAAAATAAGTCCTTCATTTTATTAAACTTTATTCTGTTACTTGGGCTAAAGGCTATTTAATATGAGGTTACATGACTACAGTGAATAATTCTCTACAATTCTCCCGTAAGTTCAACTCGTGTCAGTCAAGGTACTCCATGAGTTGTCTGAAATTGATTGATTATAATTATATTTTTTAATCTACACACAACCCCATAATGACAAAGCAAAAACAGTATTTTTTTTAACATTTTTGCTCATAAACTGACGTTACATTTACATAAGTATTCAAACCCTTTACTCCGTACTTTGTTGAAGCGCCTTTGGCAGCGATAAGCTTGGCACACCTGTATTTGGGTAGTTTCTCAAATTTTTCTCAAGCTCTGTCAGGTTGGATGGGGAGCGTCACTGCACAGCTATTTTCATGTCTCTCCAGAGATGTTCAGGCTCTGGTTGGACCACTCAAGGACATTCAGAGACTTGTCCCGAAGCCACTCCTGTGTTGTCTTGGCTGTGTGCTTAGGGTCATTGTCCCGTTGAAATGTGAACCTTTTCCCCAGTCTGAGGTCCTGAGTGCTCTGGAGCAAGTCTTCATCAAGGATTTCTCTCTACTTTGCTCCGTTCATCTTTCCTTCGATCCTGACTATTCTCCCAGTCCCTGCTGCTGAAAACCATCCCCACAGCATGATGCTGCCACCACGCTTCACCATAAGGATTGTATTGTCCAGGTGATGAGCGGTGCCTGGTTTTCTCCAGACGTGATGCTTGGCATTCAGGCCAAAGAGTTCAATCTTGGTTTCATCAAACCAGAGAATCTTGTTTTTCATGGTCTGAGAGTTCTTTAGGGGCCTTTTGGCAAACTCTAAGCGGGCTGTCATGTACGCTTCACTGACGAGTGGCTTCCATCTGGCCACTCTACCATAAATGCCTGATTGGTGGAGTGCTGCAGAGATGGTTGTCCTTCTGGAAGGTTCTCACATCTCCACAGAGGAACTCTGGAGCTCTGTCAGAGGTACCATCGGGTTCTTGGTCACCTCCCTAAGCAATCCCCTTCTCCCCCGATTGCTCAGTTTGACCGGGCAGCCAGCTCTAGGAAGAGTCTTGGTGGTTCCAAACTTCTTCCATTTAACTTCTTAGGGAGCGGCAGCTGAGGTGTCGGTTTTGGAGAGTCTGGCGTGCCCAAAGTAAAAGGCCTGCCACTCAGGCCCAGAAACTAGGATATGCACATAATTAGTACTATTGGATAGGAAACACTCAAGTTTCTAAGAGTGTTAAAATATTGTCTGTGAGTATAACAGAACTGATATAGCAGGTGAAAACCCGAGGAATTTCTGTCCTGGAAAAAGTGTTTTTGACACAGCCTCATTTTGAACCCCTCCCTGTTGAAAACAGCCATATATGGGAGTAAGATTGCAGTACCTATTGCTTCCACTGGATGTCAACAGTCTCTAGACAGTGTTTGGTGATGTTAGGTTGCTCTGGATGGTAATAGAAGAAGAATTTCGAACTAGTCACCGGATGTAAACAGAAGAGGATGCACGTTCACGGGCTCGTTTTTTTTCCTTTCCTATCGTCCAGTTTATAATCCGGTTGAAATATTATAGTAAATATACATAAAAGTGTTCCTAAGGATACATTATCAATGATGTTTTATTGTTCTTGGACAAGTGTATAGGTTGAGCGCGTTCTCTTCACGGTTCAATGGGCGAGTGGAAGCTGTATTTTATGAACATAATGCGCCAACCAAACGGAGATTTATGGATATAATAAATGACTTCTTCTAACAAAAGAACCATTGGATGTCTTCGTTGGACACTTGGGAAGCCCTCAGCAGAAGTCCTTCGAAAGGTATAGATTTTATATTAGCGATTTTATGCGTTTTATGTGACCCGCTTTGGTTATGGATTTATGCTAATACATAAAAAGAAAATTGAGGGGCTATCCTCAATCAAATGTTGTGCTTTTGCCGTAAAGCCTTTTTGAAATCTGACAACGCTGTGATATTGCCAAGAATCAGAGCTTTTGATGACTATGCAACACTTGTATATTGATGAATGTTTAATAATTCAACTTTTGGATTTAGAATTTGGCGCCTTACATTTCACCGGGTAGTGTCGGGAGTAGAGCCCCACTGCTCCCTAAGTAGAATGATGGAGGCCACTGTGTTCTTGAGGACCTTCAATGCTGCAGACATTTTTCAGTACCCTTCCCCAGATCTGTGCCTCGACAAAATCCTGTCTCAGAGCTCTATGGACACTTCCTTCAACCTCATGGCTTGGTTTTTGCTCTGACATGCACTGTCAACTGTGGGATCTTGTATAGACAGGTGTGCCTTTCCAAATCATGTCCAATCAATTGCATTTTCCACAGGTGGACTCCAATGAAGTTGTAGAAACATCTCAAGGATGATCAATGGAAACAGGATGTACCTGAGCTCAAGGGGTCTGAATACTTATGTAAATAAGGTATTTATTTTTATATATGTGTGTGTATCTATCTACACAGTTGAAGTCAAAAGTGTATGTAAACTTTCGACTTCAACTGTGTAGATAGTCATTAAAACCACTCCATAAATTTCTTGTTTAAAAACTATAGCTTTGGCAAGTCGGTTAGGACATCTACTTTGTGCTTGACACAAGTAATTTTTCAAAAAATTGTTTACAGACAGATTATTTCACTTATAATTCACTGTATCACAATTCCAGTGGGTCAGAAGTTTACATACACTAAGTTGACTGTGCCTTTAAACAGCTTGGAAAATTCAAAAAAATGATGTCATGGCTTTAGAAGCTTCTGATAGGCTAATTGATATAATTTGAGTCAATTGGAGGTGTACCAATACCAAACGCCTGAAGGTACCATGTTCATCTGTACAAACAATAGTACCCAAGTATAAACACCACGGGACCACGCAGCCATCATACCGCTCAGGAAGTAAACGCGTTCTGTCTCCTAGAGATTAACGTACTTTGGTGCGAAAAGTGCAAATCAATCCCAAAACAACAGCAAAGGACCTTGTGAAGATGCTGGAGGAAACAGGTACAAAAGTATCTATATTCACAGTAAAACGAGTTGACATAACCTGAAAGGCCGCTCAGCAAAGAAGAATCCACTGCTCCAAATCCGCCATAAAAAAAAGCCAGACTACGGTTTGCAACTGCACATGGGGACAAAGATCATACTTTTTGGAGAAATGTCCTCTGGTCTGATGATACAATAATAGAACTGTTTGGCCATAATGACCATCATTATGTTTGGAGGAAAAAGGGGGAGGATTGCAAGCCGAAGAACACCATCCCGTGAAGCACGGGGGTGGCAGTATCATGTTGTGGGGGTGCTTTGCTGCAGGAAGGACTGGTGCACTTCACAAAATAGATGGTATCATGAGAAGGGACGTTATGTGGATGAAGTGAAACAACATCTCAAGACATCAGTCAGGAAGTTAAAGCTTAGTCGCAAATTGGTCTTCCAAATGTACAATGACCCCAAGCATACTTCCAAAGTTGTGGCAAAATGGCTTAAGGACAACAAAGTCAAGGTATTGGAGTGGCCATCACAAGCCCTGACCACAATCCCATAGAACATTTGTGGGCAGAACTGAAAAAGCGTGTGCGAGCAAAGAGGCCTACAAACCTGACTCAGTTACACCAGCTCTGTCAGGAGGAATGGGCCAAAATTCCCCCAACTTATTGTGGGAAGCTTGTGGAAGGCTACCCAAAACGTTTGACCCAAGTTAAACAATTTAAAGGCAATGCTACCAAATACGAATTGAGTGTATGTAAACTTCTGACCCACTGGGAATGTGTTGAAAGAAAGAAAAGCTGAAATAAATCATTCTTTCTACTATTATTCTGACATTTCACATTCTTAAAATAAAGTGGTGATCCTAACTGACCTAAGACAGGGAATTTTACTCTGATTAAATGTCAGGAATTGTGAAACTGAGTTTAAATGTATTTGGTAAACCTGTTTTTCTTCGTCATTATAGTGTATTGTGTGTAGATTGATGAGGAAAAACATTAATCCATCTTAGAATGATGCTGTAACGTAACAAGATGTGGAAAAAGTGAAGGGGTCTGAATACTTTCCGAATGCGCTGTATTTGTCTCGCTGCTCTGGTTGTGTAATGTTTCTGTGGGGCTGTGGCAAATATAACTAAAAGTGCAGCATACGTAGTAGTTTGTTTTATTTCCTGAAAAGGTAATACTTGCGATCTGTGAGAGAATGTGTGGGACTGGTTCTACTAGAGTATAAAAGTTTGTTAATGTAATGTATAATAATGTAGCCATACAACACACCACACATACTTCATGTGTCATGAAGCTAAGTGAAAGAAACATGGTGGAAATAAAGTCAACAAGCTCATCTGCATGATAAATCCAACTGTTCCATTCATAAATGGGTTGTTTCATGTGACTTCATTGCTCCCCATGTCTCTACACGCCACATAGATCCCTCATTTATAATTTTGTGGAAAAAAGTCTCCTCTCCTCCTCCTTCTATCTTCCTCTCTTCAATCTCCTTTAAACAGAGAGACAGCTGGGCTTCATCACCTCAGGGTTTGTTGCTAGAGTGTTTAAGTATGGTCCTTTAACCTCTAACTGCCCTTCCTCAACCAATTTACACTATCCCTGTATTTCTTTCAGGACGGCTCAGCCTACAGCTCTAACTCTAACAGGGTTAAATTACAGTGACACATGAGCACTTCTGGAGGGTTGCAGGGCAGGCCCATGCAAGCTTACAGAGTCATATATTCACACAGACACATGATGTATGCAAGGCAAGCACAAAGCAGTGTATTGTTGAAGAGTTTAGGAGTTGTTGTGTGTTCTGTGTGTGGTGAGTATTGTATGTTTAAAGGATGCTCTATGCTAGGTGTGTGTGTGTGCCTCAACATAGACAGGGCTCTAACATCTCTAGCTCCACAATAAGAGAGGGTGCAGGCCAGGCAGCAGGCTGTTAGCCAGCCTGCCAGCTTAGTGGAGTCTGCCACTAGCACAGTTAGTGTAGTCAATTCAGCTTTCCCAATTGAGACCGTGTCTGTGCCTCGATCTAGGTTGTGCAAAACTTAACATGGCAGTGTTCGCTTTAGCAATCTCAATGGAATTACTAAAAGAGATTCTGATAATCTCACATCTCAGAAGGACTACTTCATGTTAGATCCCTCACTTCCAAGGCAGTCATAATCAATTAACGAATCCCTGATCATAACCTTGATGTGATTGGCCTGACTGAAACATGGCTCAAGCCTGATGAATTTACTGCGTTCAATGAGGCCTCTTCTTCAGGTTACACTAGTGACCATATCCCCCACGCATCCCGCAAAGGCATAGGAGAGGCCTTTTGAGCTTCTAGTCATGAAATCTATGCAGCCTAGTCAATTACTTTTTATACAGTATATACAGTGTTCCTCACTGAGTTCCCCTGAATTCCTATCGGAGATCGTAGTCATGGCGATAACATTCGCATTTTTGGTTACTTCAATATTCAAATGGAAAGGTCCACAGGCCCACTCCAACAGGCTTCCGGAAACATCATCGACTCAGTAGGTTTTGTCCAAAATGACTCCGGATCTACGCATTGCCACAGTCATACCCTGGATCTAGTTTTGTCCAGTGGAATAATTATTGTGGATCTAAATGTTTTTCCCCATAATCCTGGACTATCAGACCACCATTTTATTATGTTTTGAAATCACAACAATTCATCTGCTCAGACCGCAACCAAGGATTATCAAAAGCCATGCTATAAATTCTTTGACAACAGCACTGGAGTACCAAAATCTGTTAACCACCTAACGAGGATCTAAATTTCACCTTGCGTAATACCCTAGATGTGGTAGTACCTCTAAAAATAAAAAACATTTGTCACAAGAAATTAGCTCCCTGGTATGCAGAAAATACCCAAGCTTCCAGAGAATTGGAATGGAAATGGCAGTCCACCAAACTGGAAGTCTTCTGACTAGCTTGGAAAGACAATACTGTGCAATATTGAAGAGCACTCACTGCTGCTCGATCAGCTTACTTTTCCAACCTGATTGAGGAGAATAAAAACATACACATTTTGTTTTTGATACTGTCGCATAGCTAACTAAAAATCAGCATTCCCCAAGTGAGGATGGCCTTGACTTCAGCAGTGATGAAGTCATGAACTTCTACGACGAAAAGATAATGATCATTAGAAAGCAAATTACGGACTCCTCTTTAAATCTGCGTATTTCTACAAAACTCAGTTGTCCTGAGACTAGGACCTAGGATCAATGGAGACAGTCACATTTTTGAATCCTGTATCTCTCGACACATTCACAAAGATATTCATGGCTTCTAAACCTTCCAGCTGCTTACTGGACCCTATTCTAACTAAACTACTGAAAGAGATCCTTCCTGTGCTTGGTCCTCCTATGCCCTCCTAACCGTTCCCTATCCTCTGGATGTGTACCAAACTCACTAACAACGGCAGTAATAAATCCTCTCCTGAAAAAGTCAAACCTTGACCCGGAAAACTAAAACACTATCGGCCTATATCGAATCTCTCATTCGTCTACAAAAAAAATGAAAAAGATGTTGCGCAGCAACTCACTGCCTTCCTAAAAACAAATAATGTATACAAAATGCTCCAATTTGGTTTTAGACCCATCATAGTGCTGAGACAGCACTCGCGGAGGTGGTAAATTGCCTTTTAATGGCATCAGACCAAGGCTCTGCATCTGTTCTCAAGCTCCTAGACCTTAATGCTGCGTTTGACACCATCAATCACCACATTATTTTGGAGAGATTTGAAACCCTAATTGGTTTATTCTTGACAAGTTCTTGCCTGGTTTAGATCTAATCTGTTGGAAAGATATAATTTTGTCTCTGTGGATGGTTTGTCCTCATACACATCAATGTTAAGTTTCGGTGTTCCTCAAGGTTCCGTTTTAGGACAACTATTGTTTTCACTATACAGTTGAAGTCGGAAGTGTACATACACTTAGGTTGGAGTCATTAAAACTAGTTTTTCAACCACTCCACAAATTTCTTGTTAACTTTTTAGGGAGCGGTGGGGCGCTAGGTGAACACTACCAGGTGAAATGCAAGGCGCCAAATTCAAAATCCAAAAGTTGAATTATTAAACATGCATCAATATACAAGTGTTTCATAGTCATCAAAAGCTCTGCTTCTTGGCAATATCACAGCGTTGTCAGATTTCAAAAAGGCTTTACGGCGAAAGCACCACATTTGATTGATTGAGGGTAGCACCTAACATATTTTTCCCATTACCATGAATTCATAAGCCTTCACGGTTCACACATAACACATAACACATTTCACAGCGAAAACAAATCAATTACCTTTTGAAGAACTTCTGCTGAGGGCTTCCCAAGTGTCCAACGAAGACAATCCATGGTTCTTTTGTTAGAAAAAGTAATGTATTATATCCATAAATCTCAGTTTGGTTGGCGCATTATAATGAGAAAATAGAGCCTCCAATCGTACATTGAAACGTGAAGAGAACTCGTTCAACTTATACCTATAAACTTGTCCAAGAACAATCAAACATAATTTTAAATGTATCCTTAGGAACACTTTTATGTATAAATAGTATAATATTTCAACCGGAATATAAACTGGGTGATAAGAAAGGAAAAAACCACAGAACGCGCCTGCCAGGAGCGCGCATTTACTTGTATTGACATCTGTGTGGACACTTCCTTATTCGTCTTCTTCTCTGCTCTAAAAGCATCTAAAAAGAATCAGAACACTTTCTCGAGACTGTTGACATCCAGAGGAAGCGATAGGTACTGCATTCATATGCCCTTATATGGGCATTTTCATAAGAGAGGGGTTCTAAATGAGGCAATCTGTCAAAACCACTTTTTCCAGGACAGAAATTCCTCGGGTTTTTGCCTGCCATATCCGTTCTGTTATACTCACAGACAAAATGTTAACACTTTTAGAAAATTTAGAGTGTTTCCTATTCAATGGTACTAAATATGTGCATATCCTATTTTCTGGGCCTGAATGGGAGGCATTTTACTTTGGGCACGCCAGGCTCTCCAAAACGGTCACCTCGTGCGCTGCTCCCAAAGAAGTTAACAAACTAGTCTGTTAGGACATCTACTTTGTGCATGACACAAGTAATTTTTCCAACAATTCTTTACAGACCGATTATTTCACTTATCACAACTGTTTTACAATTCCAGTGGGTCAGAAGTTTACATACACTAAGTTGACTGTGCCTTTAAACAGCTTGGAAAAATCCAGAAAATTATGTCATGGCTTTAGAAGCTTCTGATAGGCTAATTGACATAATTTGAGATCAATTGGAGGTGTACCTGTGGATGTATTTTAAGACCTACCTTCAAACTCAGCGCCTCTTTGCTTGACATCATGGGGAAATCAAAAGAAATCAGACAAGACCTCAGAAAAACAATTGTAGACCTAAACAAGTCTGGTTCATCCTTGGGAGCAATTTCCAAACGCCTGAAGGTACCACGTTCATCTGTACAAACAATAGTACGCAAGTATAAACACAGCCGTCAAACCGCTCAGCCGTCATACTGCTCAGGAAGGAGACGCGTTCTGTCTCCTAGAGACGAACGTACTTTGGTGCGAAAAGTGCAAATCAATCCCAAAACAACAGCAAAGGACCTTGTGAAGATGCTGGAGGAAACAGGTACAAAAGTATCTATATCCACAGTAAAACGAGTCATATATCGTGATAACCTGAAAGGTCGCTCACCAAGGAAGAAGCCACTGCTCCAAAACCGCCATAAAAAAGCCAGACTACAGTTTGCAACTGCATATGGTGACAAATATCGTACTTTTGGGAGAAATGGTGTGGTCTGATGAAACAAAAATAGAACTGTTTGGCAATAATGACCATCGTTATGTTTGGAGGAAAAAGGGGGAGGATTGCAAGCCGAAGAACACCATCCCAACCGTGAAGCACGGGGGTGGCAGCATCATGTTGTGGGGGTGCTTTGCTGCAGGAGGGACTGGTGCACTTCACAAAATAGATGGCATGAGATGAGGGAAGGAAAATTATGTGGATGTATTGAAGCAACATCTCAAGACATCAGTCAAGTTAAAGCTTGGTCGCAAATGGGTCTTCCAAATGGACAATGACCCCAAGCAAAGTTCCAAAGTTGTGGCAAAATGGCTTAAGGACAACAAAGTCAAGGTATTGGCGTGGCCATCACAAAGCCCTGACCTCAATCCTATAGAAAATTTGTGGACAGAACTGAAAAAGTGTGTGCAAGCAAGGAGGCCTACAAACCTGACTCAGTTACACCAGCTCTGTAAGGAGAAATGGGCCAAAAATCATTCAACTTATTGTGGGAAGCTTGTGGAAGGCTACCCAAAACGTTTGACCCAAGTTAAACAATCTAAAGGCAATGCTACCAAATACTAATTGAGTGTATGTAAACTTCTGACCCACTGGGAATGTAACGAAATAAATAAAAGCTGAAATAAATCAATCTCTCTACTATTATTCTGACATTTCACATTCTTCAAATAAAGTGGTGATCCTAACTGACCAAGGACAGGGAATTTTTACTAGGATTAAATGTCAGGAATTGTGAAAAACTGAGTTTAAATGTATTTGGCTAAGGTGTATGTAAACTCCTGCATATTCTACCTCTTGGTGATGTCATTCGGGAAACACATTGTTAACTTTCACTGCTATGTGGACGACACACAGCTGTACATTTAGATGAAACATGGGGAAGCCCAAAAATTGCATACCCTGGAAGCCTGTGTTTCAGAAATAAGGAAGTGGATGGCGGCCAATATTTTACTTTTAAACTCAGACAAAACAGATGTTTGTTCTAGGTACCAAGAAACAAAAAGAGCTGCTGTTTAATCTGACAATAGACTTGATTGTTGTATAGTCATCTCAAATAAAACTGAAGGACCTCCGTGTTACGCTGGACCCAGATCTCTCTTTTGACAAAAATATCAAGAATATTTCAAGGGTAGCTTTTTTCCATCTTCGCAAGAAAAGCTAATCCATGCTTTTGTCATTTCTAGATTAGACTACTGCAATGATTTACTCTTCGGCTACCCGTATAAAGCAGCAAAAAAACTTCAGTTATTGCTAAATACGGCTGCTAGAATCTTTACTAGAACCAACAATATTTATCATATTACTTTAATGCTAGCATCTCTACACTGGCTTAAGGCTTGGGCTAATTTCAAGGTTTTACTGCTACAAAAACATTACATGGACTCCAATCTATCTCTCCGATTTGGTCCTGCCGTAAATACCTATACATACCCTACAGTCACAAGACGCAGGCGTCCTCATTGTCCCTAGGAATTTCCAACCAAACAGCTGGAGGAAGAGCTTTCTCCTATGGAGCTACATTTTTATGGAATGGTCTGACTCAGTATAAGAGACGCAAATTTGGTCTTGACCTTTAAGTCTTTGTTGAAGACTCATCTCTTCAGTAGGTCCTATGATTGAGTGTAGTCTGGCCCAGGGGTGTGAAGAAGAATGGCAAGGCACTAGAGTAACGAACCGCCCTTGCTGTCTCTGCCTGGCCAGGTCCCCTCTCTCCACTGGGATTTTCTGCCTCTGACCCTGTTATGGGGGCTGAGTCACGGTCTTACTAGAGCTCTTCGATGCCGCCCCTATAAAGGGGTGGATCAAGTCATGCCATGCTTTTTTTCTCGCTATACTCGACTTGAGTAGGTTCTGATCTTCTTGTCCGGTTTTGGGCCCCCTCGGGCTTGTGTGGTGGAGGAGAACTTTGTGGGCTATACTCAGCCTTGTCTCAGGGTAGTTGGTGGTCTGTTGATATCCCTCTAGTGGTGTGGGGCTGTGCTTTGTCAAGTCGGTGTGGTTATATCCTGCCTGGTTGTTCCTGTCCGGGGGTATCGTCCCCCAACCCTTCCTGTCTCAGCCTCCGGTATCCATGCTGCAATAGTCTGTGCCGGGGGGGCTAGGGTCAGTCTGTCCTATCTAGGGAAATTCTCCTGTCTTATCTGGTTTCCTGTGCAAACTTAAGTATGATCCCTCTAATTCTCCCATCTCTCGCTCCCTTCCCGGAGGACCTGAGCCCTAAGACCATGCCTCAGGATTACCTGGCCTGATGAATACTGGCTGTCCCCATCCCCAGTACACCTTGTCGAACTGCTGCTCCAGTTTCAACTGTTCTGCCTGTGGTTATGGAACCCTGATCTGTTCACCGGACGTGCTACCTTGTCCCGAGCCTGTTTTCGACACTCTCTCCTTCTCCCTCTGTATCTCTCTCGCTCTCTCTTTCTCCCTCCCTCTCTACTGCAATTGCTGTCTCAACCTCTGAATGCTCGGCTATGAAGAGCCAACTGACATTTACTCCTGAAGGTGCTGACCTGTTGCACCTTGTAAAACCACTGTGATTAATGTTTTATCATGCTGGTCATTTATGAACGTTTGAACATCTTGAAGAACGATCTGGCCTTAATGGCCATGTACTCTTATAATCTCGGCACAGCCAGACGAGGACTGGCTACCCCTCAGAGCCTGGTTCCTCTCTAGGTTTCCTCCTAGGTTCCTGCCTTTCTGGGGAGTTTTTCCTAGCCACTGTGCTTCTACATCTGCATTGCTTGATGTTTGGGGTTTCAGGCTGGGTTTCTGTATAAGCACTTTGTGACATCTGCTGATGTAAGAAGGGCTTTGTAAATACGTGTGTGTGTGTGTTGTCCCTCCAGGGGATTGAGATTGTCCGAGTCTGGTTCCAAGGCCTTGACCATGACCGTCTGACCATCCTCTCCTGAGTCATCCCTCCCTTTGGTCCATCTCAGAGCTGGCTGTCTTCCTGTCTGTCTACAGCAGTTGTAGACCTATTTGTCTAACCTCATTGGATGACCTCTCAATAGCTGTGTTTTATCCCACAATCCTTAGCCTGCTCCTCTCCTTTCCTCCTCGCTCTCACTCTTGCGCTCTCTCTCTCTGTCCTCTCCACCCTCCCTCCTTCTCTCTCAGTGGTAGTCAGTGAGTGACAAAAGCGTGAACACATTAGCACAAATCAGTGTAATAATCGGGTGGAAGTAATACTTGTGCTAGTCGCTACCAGCAGGTAGGTGTATCAATGTGTGATGGGGCTAATAAAAGGTTCCCTTTCAGATTGTGATCACATTAGTGATCAAACACCATAACCCCAAAGTCTCTCTGACAAATTTACAAGGAGTTGTAGTAATTGTTTGCTGATCTCAATCAGGGATTTCAAAATCAATCAGATAGTTTGTAGTTTACAGCGTTTTCATTTTCATTTTCAAAGGCCTATTTGTCTGTCATGTCATCATATGATCATTGTAACAGCTCATCATTTCATGAATCGTGGATATGAAGAAAGTATTTTCTGTCCTCGTGTTCTCTCTTATATTTCTGATGTTTTTTTATTTCTGAAAGCTAAGGATAGCTTACACTATAAATCATTAGATGGGTCTTTCAGTACAACATAAGTGAGGTATCTTAATTTGATCTCTCTGTTGTTGCTGAGAATTTTCCTGTGCCACAGGAAATTCAAAATGAGCCTTGTGATTTACATACATTCGCTGAAAACCCACAGTTTTCTTTCACTCTCGCTCATTCAAGCGCTAAAGCACCAGACAGAATACATGTCCTACTACTGTAGGTCCTACTACCGCAACATTAAAATATATCTGAGCTGCAGCCATACACATCAACAACTGTTATTGTATATAGCATCAAAAACACAAGATAGATATGAACGATTAACGATATATACAGTACCAGTCAAATGTTTGGACACACTTACTCATTCCAGAGTTTTTCTTTATTTGTACTATTTTCTACATTGTAAAATAATAGTGAATACATCAAACTATGAAATAACACATATGGAATCATGTAGGAACCAAAAAAAGGGTTAAACAAATCTAAATATATTTTATATTTGAGATTCTTCAAAGTAGCCACCCTCTACCTTGATGCCAGCTTTGCACACTGGACAGAGGAGACAAAGGGCTGTGAGACACAGGTTTGATTTTAGACACATGAAAGGTGGGATGTATACAGAGGGTACGGTGCAACAGAAGACGAACAGCAGAGGGACTAATGACCTTGGAGATGGGGAAAGGGCAGATAAACCAGGGGGAAGATTGCGGGACTCCACCCGGAGGGGCAGATCCCGGGTGGACAGCCATACCTTCTGCCCGAGACGATGCTGGGGTCCGGTGGCGGTCCGCTTGTCGTCGATACCTGGAGTGGTCTTGAGAAGGGCCGACTGAGCTGTCTTCCAGGTACGACGACAGCGGCGGACAAACATCTGGGCCGAAGGTATGCCAACCTCTTCCTCAGAGAAGAGTGGGGGTTAATAGCCCAGGGAACACTCAAAGGGCGAGAGACCCATGGCAGAGCAAGGAAGGGTGTTGCGGGCATATTCAACCCACACTAGTTGCTGGCTCCAGGTGGTGGGGTTGGCGGAGACCAGGCAGTGAAGAGTCATTCCCAGGTCTTGGTTAGCTCACTCCGACTGGCCGTTGGACTGGGGGTGGAAACCGGAGGACTGGCTGGCCGTCGACCCAATGAGCGTGCAGAACACTTTCCAGAACCGCAACGAGAACTGAGGATCCCGATCGGCACCATGACCACCGGGAGTCCATGGATCCGGATGCACATATGAGTTAGGGCGTCTCTTTGGCAAAGGGTAGCTTGGGGTGAGGAAGGAAGTGGGCGCCTTTGGAAAACCGGTCCAATACTGTCAGGATGGCGGTGTTGCCATCAGACAGAGGAAGACCCATGACGAAGTCCAGGGATATGTGAGACCAGGGAAGATGCGGGGCAGGCAGTGGTTGAAGAAGACCAGCTAGAGCTTGCAGAGGAGTCTTGTTCTGCGCGCAGACCGTGCAAGCGGCGACGAGCGAGGAGACATCCGGGACCATGGTAGGCCGGGTGGCAGGCAAGCCTGGAGGAGTGGGCCAACTCCAGGACCGAGGAGCGGACAGCATCATCCAGTGTCTCCACTCCTCCAACGCCATCATCACTGCAAGACGCTCACGATTCCCCACATCGTAGTTCCTCTCTGTGGCATTGAGGCGATAGGAGAAGAAGGCGCAGGGATGTAACTTGTAACAGCCCCCACTCCAACATCCGAAGCATCGGGCTCCACCACGAAATGGCAGAACGGGTCAGGATGAACCAAGATGGGAGCTGTTGTGAAACGGTGTTTGAGATCTCAGAATGCCTGGTCAGCAGCTGGCGACCACGTGAACGGAACCTTGGGAGAGGTGAATACAGGCAGGGAGGTAGCCAGGGTGCTGTAACCCTGGATAAAAGTGTGATAAAAGTTGGTGAATCCCAGGAAATGTTGCAGCTGCACCCTGGTCGTAGGCTGAGGCCAATCCACCACTGCTCTCACCTTCTGTACACTCTCTGCAGCAATGATGTAACCCAGGAAGGGGGATGGTGGAGCGTTGGAATTTTGCACTTTTCTGCTTTCACAAAAAGCTGGTTCTCCAAGAGGCGTTGGAGAACCTGTCGGACGTGGAGCATGTGTTCTTGGGCGGAACGAGAGAAGACGAGGATGTCATCAAGGTAGATGAAGACGAACCGGTTTAAAATGTTGCGGGGAACATCATTAACCAGAGCCTGGAACACAGCTGGAGCGTTGGTAAGACTAAATGGAATGACCAGATACTCGTAGGGACCGCTGGCCGTGTTGAAGACAGTCTTCCACTCGTCCCCTTCCAGTATCCACACCAGGTGGTAGGCGTTCCATAGGTCCAGCTTGGAGAACACGGTGGCCCCCTGGAGCGGCTCAAAGGCTGAGGAGATGAGTGGTAGCGGGTAGCGGCTCTTCACTGTGATGTCGTGATGGTAGTTGATGCACGGGCGGTTTTGTCCTTTTCCACAAAGAACCCTGCGCCAGCGGCGGGGAGGCATATGGATGGATGAACCCTGCAGCTAGGGAGTCCTCAATGTAGGTCTCCATAGTCTTGGTCTCCGGACCCGACAGAGAGTACAGTCGTCCCCGGGGTGGAGTGATGTCTGGGAGAAGGTCAATCCCGCAGTCATAGGGTCGGTGCGGCGGAAGTGAAGCGGCCCAGGCCTTACTGAACACCTCCCGGAGGTCCTGGTACTCCACGGGAATGGCGGAGAGGTCCGGGGCAACTTCAGAGCCCACAGGAAGACGTCCCAGGACAGGCTGCGCTGACTTCAGACAATGGGCGTGGCAGAATGGGCTCCAGCCCATAATGGCACCAGCAGTCCAGTCTATGATGGGATTGTGTCGCTGGAGCCAAGAGAATCCCAATACCACGGGAACCTGAGTAGACTTAATCAGCATCGATTGGATTGCCTCGCTGGGGTTCCCTGACACTCATAGGTTTATGGGAGTGGTATTGTGAGTGAACCGGTCTATAGAGCGCATGTCCAGTGCTCTAACGTCCATGGGAATGGAGAGGGGCTGAGAGGGGATGCCCAGCTCAGACGCCAGGGTAGCGTCAAGAAAACTCTCATCAGCCCCAGAGTCGATGAGTACCCGGAGAGATTTCGACTGGCTTCCCCACAGCAGGATGGCATGGAAAGGGGCAGGTAGCTACGAAATGTCCCTAAGCTCCACAATATAGGCAGCTCTGGGTGTGGAGTCGGCGTAAGCGTTCAGCCAGAGTCAATCTAGCCCTGCCCAGGTGCCTGGACTCCGAAGGATGCGAGTCGGCAGCCCTCTGTGATTCTCGAGAGATCTCGGGTGACGTTGGGCTCACTCGAACATGTAGACTTTGTGGAGCTGATCTGAGTCAGCTGGGTCGGTCATGGCCAGTTGGTACTATCACGTTTTAGGGAATACCCAGATGCAGACAGTGTCGAAGTAACAAAAGTTTATTACTAGAACAGGGGGCAGGCAAAACGACAGGTTAAGGGCAGGCAGAGGTCAGTTATCCAGATCAGAGTCCAAAAGGTACAGAACGGCAGGCAGTCTCAGGGTCAGGGCAGGCAGAGGTTAATAATACAGTGTGGTGGAGCAAGGTACAGGACGGCAGGCAGGGTCAGGGTAGACAGAATGGTAAAACCCAGGAAAACTAGAAAACAGGAACTATAGAAAGATTGGCACAAGGGGAAAAATGCTGGTATGCTTGACAAACAAAACGAATTGGCAACAGACAGAGAACACATAAGGGGAGATGGAAGACACCTGGTGGGGGGTGGAGACAAGCACAAAGACAGGTGAAACAGATCAGGGTGTGACACTAAGTAATATACACAACTGTGACATACCACTATGACATACACGTGTATTTGAAATGCAGCTATAGGCTACACCTAAACTATTGTCTACTCTAGCCTATCAAAACTCATTTCCAGTTAGAAATTCTTTATTTTTATATTTTTTATAATCAAATCCTCCTGCTGCAGGATTATTTTACTCCTGCGACAAAACTTGCCAAATTAAGATCATACATCTGTACATGAATACACAATATTTAGAGTAGTACTGCACCGAAGAGTAGAATACTATCATCACAGGGATTGTTTGGCTAGTGTTCTGTGTCCCAATTTGTGTTTGTAATGAAAAGGGAAGCTCCCACTCACTGCTGAATGGACACTCATCTGCAGTCAGTGCCACTAGAGTCACAATATATGTAAATTAATCCATCTCTGTTGGTGAGACGGAGAGAGAGCGAGAGAATTGAAATGGAAAGATGCAGAGAACCTTTCCGTTTGCTTTCAGAACACCGTCGGTCGGTATTACTCCCCGTTGTCTGAGAGGGGAAAAACTGTTGACTATTCTCTAAAACCACACAATCCTCCATGTTAAAAACATATCCATGTTTTGAGTTACTGAGAGAAAAACACTTCAAGACGCCCACATGCTCAACTGTAGTGTTTTGTTGAACACAGTATAATACTTTTTTGGTACTTGATAGGGACCCAACGTTTTGATTGGCTAATTAGTAGTGATGTTTTTTATCCTAGTTGGCAGGCGCACGATACTGCTTGGCTGAGATAGAGTATATGACACTGCCTGGGTCACATCGGCCATGTCTAATAAGAAGCAGAATTAATTTCCCCAAACACATGGGGATTCACACAATAGAGGGAGAGGAGCAGGAGGACGAGAAGGAAAAAACCTTTCTGAGACAGAATATTGACACTGTGTGGAGTGGAGAGAAGGCGTGGTCTTGATTTCCATTATTGTTTCAGCTGAGGAAGCTCCACTGCCAGAGAACCGTGAACAAAGCCTTTGTGGCTGTGCTAAGTGTGGACAATTGTGGACAACTGTATACAACATATAAAGAGGCCTGAGCTGTCTGTACACTTGCAGATATACAATCCAAAAGAGTTGCAACTCAGCAAACCTCTTGTGTTAGTTGGATGTTTCTGAGGGCTTGAGGTGTTATCAGTATGGTAGGAGTCATCCTGCCGACGCCTGTTCTCACGCCAGGGTGGTGCAGCCAAAGCTGTGGTGAGTGTTTACCAGGTCTGGTGTGAGACATGGACAGGCCCTGGGTCTGCTGTCCTGTCTGTCTGCCTCCTGCCTCCCTTCTTCAGGCCAGCAAGGCTAACTAACACCCCCCCAGAATTTATGGCCCTGAGAGTCAAAGCACCAGAATATAAATCTGAGCCCCAGAAGCCGATGAAACGCCTGTTTAGCTCTTGGCATGGCATCCACAGCCTGCTGGATGTGATTTGATGGTATTGGTTCGCTCTACCTTCTTCCTCCCTCTCTGTCTCTCTCTCCGTCTCTCGATCTCTCTCCCAGCTCCCTCAGCTTTCTCTCTCTCTCCTCTCTCTCTCTCTGACGTTTACAGGCATAGGCCAACACTGCCGTGTCCTAACACATGAAATAAAATAACTCAGTCATTGTAAGTCTAAAATAATGAATGTAAATATACAGGTAACTGACAAAATAAAGGAAAGACCAGCATAGTGTCTTAATAGGGCGTTGGGCCACCACTAGCTGCCAGAACAGCTTAAATGCACCTTGGCATAGATTTTTCAAGTGTCTGGAACTCTATTGGAGGGATGCGACACCATTCTTCCACGGGAAATTCCATAATTTAAGTATTCTGTTGATGGTGGAGGAAAACGTTGTCTCAGGCGCCGCTCCAGAATCTCCCATAAGGGTTTAATTGGGTTGAAATGTGGTGACTGAGATGGCCATAGCATATTGTGAAACGTCAACAAGTTGAGCAGTCTTTGTCACTGAAACCTCTGCCAAACATACCCCAACAATCACACTTCTTTTAAAGTCACTGAGATCTCTTGTTCTAGGCATGGTAGTCAAAGTAATGGGAAACTGGGCCTGTCCACCATTTTTATACATGACCGTTACTATGATTGGATGTTAATTCTACACCTGTGTGGAAGCACCTGCTTTCTAAATACTTTGTATCCCTCATTTCCTTTATTTTGTCAGTTAACTCTATATTATATATTCAGTATAAAACACTGGATTTCAATTGTTCATTAGGGAAAAATGGCAAAGGTACTATTGTAACGGTGTTGCACGGGACTCATGTGCCTTCCAAACGTGATGGTATGCCGAGGTGTGCAAAATGTATTACAAAACAGGGAGGAAAGTTGACGTAATTGCAATCCTTGCTTCAAGTTTCAGAGAGAGCTACTCATTCATGACTATGGAGGCATCTGTCAACTGCACAGTTGTACTTACAGCTCTGTGTGTGTGTGTGTGTGTGTGTGTGTGTGTGTGTGTGTGTGTGTGTGTGTGGCTTCCACCTGCACAGAACCAGGTATGATGATGATGATAACCTGATAATAACTATCATCTGAGCCCAGCTAAGTATAGCTGTGGCTCTGCGGTTCTGTATCTAAAGCTTTCCTCACTGAGGCAGAGAGACATGGACACGGTGGCTGAAATGAATGTGAAGAGAGTCGCGCTTTCACTGTTATGCTCCGATAGAGGGGTTTATGAGCTTTTAACTATTGTAATTGTAATTTTAACTTTAATGAGCGCTGGAGGAGATAAGTATGTCCACAATTACTACTGTGTGCCAATAAAACATTTCAAAACAAAGCTCCTGCCGAACTGAAATCTTGCTGCCACTTGTATTGCCAAAAATTTCGTATTCCGAGCTGTTTTAAATATACATTACTGTGGCTGACAGCCTAGCCTAACTCCACTTACTTGGCCTAAACGCATACTTAGACTTACAGTTGAAGTCAAAAGTTTACATATATCTTAGCCAAATACATTTAAACTCAGTTTTTCACAATTCCTGACATTTAATCCTAGTAAAAATTCCCTGTCTGTGGATATAGATCATTTTGTACCTGTTTCCTCTAGCATCTTCACAAGGTCCTTTGCTGTTGTTCTGGGATTGATTTGCACTTTTCGCACCAAAGTACGTTCATCTCTAGGAGACAGAACGCATCTCCTTCCTGAGCGGTATGACGGCTGGGTGGTCCCATGGTGTTTATACTTGCGTACTATTGTTTGTACAGATAAACGTGGTACCTTCAGGTGTTTGGAAATTGCTCCCAAGGATGAACCAGACTTGTGGAGGTCTACAATTTCTTTTCTGAGGTCTTGGCTGATTTCTTTTGATTTTCCCATGATGTCAAGCAAAGAGGCACTGAGTTTGAAGGGAGGCCTTGAAATATATCCACAGGTACACCTCCAATTGACTCAAATGTTGTCAATTAGCCTATCAGAAGCTTCTAAAACCATGACATCATTTTCTGGATTTTTTTCCAAGCTGTTTAAAGGCACAGTCAACTTAGTGTATGTAAACCTCTGACCCACTGGAATTGTGACACAGTTGTGATAAGATAATCTGTCTGTAAACAATTGTTGGAAAAATTACTTATGTCATGCACAAAGTAGATGCCCTAACCGACTTGCCAAAACTATAGTTTGTTAACTTCTTAGCGGCTGCATAGGTGACGGTTTTGCATAGTCTTGCGTGCCCAAAGTAAAATGCCTCCCACTCAGGCCCAGAAAATAGGATATGCACATAATTTGTAATATTGGATAGGAAACACTCTGAAGTTTCTAAGAGTGTTAAAATATTGTCTGTGAGTATAACAACGGATATAGCAGGCGAAAACCCGAGGAATTTCTGTCCTGGAAAAAGTGATTTTGACACATTGCCTCATTTTGAACCCCTCCCTATTGAAAATGACCATATATGGGAGTAAGATTACAGAACCTATTGCTTCCACTGGATGTCAACAGTCTCTAGACAGAAGAAGAATTTCGACATGGTCATCGGATGTACACAGAAGAGGATGCGCGTTCACGGGCTCGCGTGCTGTGTTTTTTCCTTTCCTATCGCCCAGTGTATAATCCGGTTGAAATATTATAGTAAATATACATAAAAGTGTTTCTAAGGATACATTATCAATGATGTTTGATTGTTCTTGGACAAGTGTATAGGTATAGGTTGAACGAGTTCTCTTCACGGTTCAATGGGCGAGTGGACACTGTATATTATGAACATAATGCGCCAACCAAACGGAGATTTATGGATATAATAAATGACTTTTTCTAACAAAAGAACCATTGGATGTCTTCGTTGGAAACTTGGGAAGCCCTCAGCAGTTCTTCAAAAGGTAAGGGATTTGTGAAATGTGTTTTGTGTGAACCGCGATGGTTTATGAATTTATGCTAATGGAAAAAATATTGGAGGTGCTACCCTCAAACAATCAAATGTAGTGCTTTCGCCGTAAAGACTTTTTGAAATCTGACAACGCTGTGATATTGCCAAGAATCAGAGCTTCTAATGACTATGCAACACTTGTATATTGATGAATGTTTAATAATTCAACTTTTGGATTTTGAAGTTGGCGCCTTGCATTTCACCGGGTAGTGCCCCATCACCGGCTAGCGCCCCACCACTCCCTAAGTAGGTAACCTCTCTGCGCACGGATCCCGCTAGCGGGATCGTTTTCAGAGCAAACATAACGCGGCAAATTCTAAATAAAAATTTGTAATATTTAACATTCTTCGATATACAAGTGTTTCATAGCCATCAAAAGCTCTGCTTCTTGGCAATATCACTGCGTTGTCAGATTTCAAAAAGGCTTTACAGCGAAAGCACCACATTTGATTGTTTGAGGCTAGTATCTCACATATTTTCCACATTAGCATAAATTCAAAATGTCCATATCACAGCTAATATAAATCGCTTACCTTTCAAATAACTTCTTCTGAGGGCTTCCCAAGTGTCCAAACAAGAGAATCCATGGTTCTTTTGTTAGAAAAAGTAATTCATTATATCCATAAATCTCTGTTTGGTTGGCACGTTATGTTCAGCTACTCCACCAAGCATTGTCAGTCTACTCGCGGGTTGTACAGTGAAGAAAACGCGTTCAAGTTATACCTCTCATCTTTTCACAAACAAATCAAATATCATTAATAATGCATCCTTATGTATTCTTTTATGAATAATAGCGATCATATTTTACACGGATGGTAACTGAAACGTTATAAAAGGAAAAGAAAGCTGGGGCGCGTTCACGTTCTCGAGAACGTGCACGGTTGTTTACATTTTTCCCTTCCTGTAGTCTTTCTTCTTCTATAAGGATCTCCTCAGGGTTATTTCCTCCAGACACTTTCCAGAGACTGTTGACATCCAGTGGAAGCCATAGGTACTGCAACCTGTGTCCTATTCCCCATTGACATCTATTACCAGGCCTTCAAAGTGAGTGGAGGGCAAAAAAAAGGTTTTTCAGGTTTTTGCCTGCTATATCTGTTCTGTTATACCCACAGACTATATCTTAATGGTTTTAGACACTTCAGAGTGTTTCCTATCCAATAGTACTAATTATGTGAATATCCTAGTTTCTGGCCCTGAGTGGCGGGCATTTAACTTTGGGCACGTCAGACATGCGAAAATTCGGAAAATGGGACCCTAACTGTTAACAAGAAATTTGTGGAGTGGTTGCAAAACACGTTTTAATGACTCCAAACAAAATGTATGTACACTTCCGACAATAGTTGTCCTAAAACGGAACCTTGAGGAACACTGAAACTTAACATTGATGTGTATGAGGACAAACCATCCACAGAGACGAAATTATGTCTTCCCGACAGATTAGATCTAAACAAGGATCTAAACAGTGAATTATAAGTGAAATCATTTGTCTGTAACAATAGTTGGAAAAATTACTTGTGTCATGCACAAAGTAGATGTCCTAACCAACTTGCCAAAACTATAGTTTATTAACAAGAAATGTTGTGTTTGAAAAACAAGTTTTAATGACTCCAACCTAAGTGTATGTAAACTTCCGACTTCAACTGCTGGTGTTTAGTGCTGACAGGTTTCTCTTCTGTGAAAATTCCAGACTCCAAAATCTATTTTCTCTTTTCTCCTAAACAGAGCTCTGAGAGATCTGTGAGTCTCACCCTGGCAGCCATGTGGCTTTGCAGAGTAAACAGAGCACTTCCGCAGGCTGACCCCTGTGAACCTGCCCCACGCTATAGCCCAGTCAGTGTGAACTGCACAAGCCATCTCAATGTGGCTCACACATGGCTGTTACCAGCAGCAGTCTGGGGCTCCTCTCCTCATCCACTCAACCGCCTCACGGCACATAAAAGTCTCAGAGCTGTAGAGATACCATATAGGCCGTTTGTGGTTGTATGTGTGTGCGTGCATGTGTGTCTGTGTTCTTGCCTGTCGGCACACATTTCATCCCCTCATCTCATCCCCATATTTGTGTAGATTTTTCTGCTCTTTTGCACACCAGTATTTCTACTTACACATCCTCATCTGCACATATATCACTCCAGTGTAAATTGCTCAATTGTAATTACTTCGCCACTATTGGCCTATTTATTGCCTTATCTCCTTACTTAATTTGCACACACTGTATACAGATTTTCCTATTGTGTTATTGACTGTACGTTTGTTGATCCCATGTGTAACTCTGTTTTTGTTTATGTCGCAATGCTTTGCTTCATCTTGGCCAGGTCGCAGTTGTAAATGAGAACTTGTTCTCAACTGGCCTAAATGGTTAAATAAAGGTAAAAAAAAGAAAGAAAAAAAGAAGTCAAATTCAGATTTAGGAAATAACAGTTATCAAATCAATGCTCGACCCGGTATGGCTCTATTGTGGTTTTATATGGAAAAACAATCTCTGTTGGTGGGGACCCCAGGCCTCTCTTGTGTGGTTTGCCTCTCATCACATTTAATTCTACTGTAATCAAATGTACTTTTAAGGAAATTATAGAATTTGCTTGAGGCTTGTCCTCCAGAGAGGAGGATAGGATACCTTTTCTCCATTCGTTTTATGAATGGGTCAGGCAAGTCTACGTTTGGCCGCTCCTGTTGAAAAGGTTAGCTGCTGCTGCTTATTTTAATGGCCTAGTCTCGTCTAAACCTACCTGCCTTTTATATCAGCAATACCATCTGGATCCCATTACCCCAGCCATCCACTCTTCCTCATTCAACAGCTGATGAGCCTGCCCAAAATGTTTTCATTTGTCCCAGAGAAAAGAAGATTTCTGTTTATCCAGAAATGTTATGTTTGTTATATGGGCCAGGCTAAAACACACTTCCAATTGCTTGGATGGGATTCAGTCCTGTCAAATAGTTTATTGCTGCTATAAAAATAGAGCTATTTCGAGACCAGTTAATAAGAGATTTGATAATGGTCTCCATTCCATACAGCTTGAAATCTCCAACTCTATTATTGAGATAAGAAACAGACCCATGTTATCGTAGGGCAAGTTAATTACATTGTGGTTAGTGTGAAAAAAGCTTTGCAGAGGCAAATGGTTTAAGTTCAACAGAAGCATTTAAAATGATATGTCCGATGGAACATACGGTGTCTTCAGAAAGTATTCATACTCCTTGACTTATTAAAAATGTTCTTGTGCTACAGCCTGAATTCAAAATTATTACACATTTTTTTTTCAACCATCTACATCTACCATGACAAAGTGAAAACATGTTATATTTTGAAAATGAAATACAGAAACATCTAATTTACATAAGTATTCACATCCCTGAGTCAATACGTTGCAGAAGCACATTTGGCAGCGATTATAGCTGTGAGTCTTTCTGGATAAGACGCTTAAGAGATTTTCACACCTCGATTGTGCAACATTGTTTATTTATTTTTACATTTGCCCATTATTCTGGTTGTTGATAATTGATAAATAACAATTTTCAGGTCATGCCATAGATTTTCAAGGAGATTTAAGTCAAAACTGTAACTCGGCCACTGAGGAACAGTCACTGTCTTCTTGGTAGGCAACTCCAGTGCTGTTTTGGCCTTGTGTTTTAGGTTATTGGCCTGCTGAAAGGTGAATTCATCTCCGAGTTTCTGTTGGAAAGCAAACTGGACCAAGTTTTCCTCTAGGATTTTCCCTGTGTTTAGCTCCATTCCGTTTCTTTTTTTATCCTGAAAAACTCCCCAGTCCTTAACAATTACAAATATACCAATAACATGATGCAGCCACCACTATGCATGAAAATATGGAGACTGGTACTCAGCAATGTTGTTGATCCATCCTAAGTTTTGTCCTATGACAGCCATGTATAAGGTAGTTGTTGTGAATTTGTTAGATTACTTGTTAGATACTACTGCATGGTCGGAACTAGAAGCACAAGCATTTCGCTACACTCGCATTAACATCTGCTAACCATGTGTATGTGACAAATAAAATTTGATTTGATTTAAACTCTGTAACCGTTTTAAAGTCACCATTGGCCTAATGGTGAAATCCCTGAGTGGTTTCTTTCAATCCGGCAACTGAGTTAGGAAGGATACCTGTATCTTTGTAGTGACTGGGTGTATAGATATACCATCCAAAGTTAAACACTATTGTTGCACACAGAGTGAGTCCATACAACGTATTATGTGATTGGTTAAACACATTTTTGCTCCTGAATTTATTTAGACTCACCATAACAAAGGGATTGAATATTGATTCAAGACATTTCAGCTTTTCATTTGTAATTAATTTGAAACATATTGACATGGGGTGTGTAGGCCAGTGACAAAAAAATCTCATTTTAATTCATTTTAAATTCAGGCTGTAACACAACAACATTTGGAAAAAGTGGATGGGTGTAAACATCTGCCTCTTGTGCCAAAGGTTGCATGTTTGAATCCAGCGGTAGAAATACATTTTTGTTTTAAGCCTATCCCAAACCTTAACCCTTACCTTAACCATTTGGATTGAATGCCTAACCTTAAAATTTCAGACTTAATGCTTAAACTTAACCCTAACCTTGAAAATCTGAGTTAATACCTTAACTTAAACTTAATCACTTCAAAACATCTGCCTCTGGTTGCATGTTTGAATCCAGCAAAATATTTTTTTAAAATATTTTTGTGTTTTAAACTTATCCGAAACCTTAACCCTTACCTTAACCATTCAGAGTCAATCCCTAACCTTAATATTTCAGAGTTAATGCCTAAATGTAACCCTAACCTTAAAAAGATCTGAGTTAATGCCTAGACCTTAAAACAGTTCAAAATTTGACGTTTGGAACAACTATGAAATTTGACGTTTGAGAAACATGGATGAATTTCTAATGCTGATGTGAGACTGTGAGAGCTTGTTGGGTGGGTAGGGTACTGTAATACTCAGTCCCTCTTGGGAGAAGCAATCTCATTCAGCCTGGTATTAGTTTATAAGCATCACACTGTGATGCTCTGGCAAAACAATAGTCATCAATAACCGTAAAGCTAAGTCAATAAAGTACTTATTAGAATGAGGTCACAGAAACCCACTCCAGTACCTAGGTGGGACGGATTCCATCTACCTCACACAGGCTCTTTGACTATTCTAGTGTTCTGTAAAGTCAATGCAAGATTTGTAACCATATCAGGTACAGTAATAGTCATGCTAACATTGAAAGTTGAACATTTTAACATTGAAAGTTGCTGTCCTTATGGTATTATCAATATGCTCGTCTGAATGGATAAGCTACAACATTTTTAACATGTGAGATTCATTTCAGTTTGGGTTGAAATTATGAACAAAAGGATATTCACATATTTTATTATCACGATATTATTCATGCAGCCAAAACTAGAGAACACACAAATAATAAGAGTTGACCCATTTTTTCCACCAGCTTCTTGAAGTCTGCAGGCAATGTTCCCGCCACTACATGGAAACCAAACCAAAATGTCAATCAGTTTCCTGACAACAACTTACAATCCTTAAAAGTACCCATTTGTCATAGTTAAGTAAAGAAAATATACCTTAATAGAAAATGACTCAAGTAAAAGAGATATAGTCCCTAGTAAATTATTACTTGAGTAAAAGTATTTGGTTTTAAATATACTTGAATATCAAAAGTACATGTAATTGCTACAATATACTAATGCATCAAAAGTAAAAGTATAAATCATTTCAAAACCTTATATTATTAAGCAAACCAGACGGTACAATTGTCATGTTTTTTTAATTTACGGAGAGCCACTCCAACACTCAGACGGAGGCAGTAGGGATAACCAGGGATGTTCTCTTGATAAGTGTGTGTACTGGACCATTTTCCTGTCCTGCTAAGCATTCAAAATGTAACGAGTACTTTTGGGTGTCAGGGAAAATGTATGCAGGAAAATGTACATAATTTTCTTTAGGAATGTAGTGAAGTAACAGTAAAAGTTGTCAAAAACATAAATACTAAAGTACAGATAAATTATTCAAGTAGAACTTTAAAGTATTTTTACTTAAGTACTTTACACCACTGCTCAAGACCAAATCATGACTGAAGGAGAGAGGATGGAGTGAGCCAGCCATTCCCTTTTCATTCCTGTCTTTTCAATAAGTGCAATCTCTCTCTCTCTCTCTCTCTCTCTCTCTCTCTCTCTCTCTCTCTCTCTCTCTCTCGGAGGACCTGAGCATTAGGACCATTCCTCAAGGCCTACCCGGATGTCCCGACCCCTCCTGTCTCACCCCCAGTATTTATGCTGCAGTAGTTTATGTGTCGGGGGTGCTAGGGTCCGTCTGTTATATCTGGAGTATTTCTTCTCTTATCTGGTGTCCTGTGCGAATTTAAGTATGCTCGCTCTAATTATCTCTCTCTTTCTTTTTTCTTCTTCTCTCTCTCTCTCTCTCTCTCTCTCTCTCTCTCTCTCTCTCTCTCGCTGAGGACCTGAGCATTAGGACCATTCCTCAAGGCCTACCCGGATGTCCCGAGTCCACCTGGCCGTGCTGCTTCTCCAGTTACAACTGTTCTGCCTGTTTTATGAACATTTTAAAATCTTGTCCATGTTCTGTTATAATCTGCACCCGGCACAGCCAGAAGAGGACTGGCCACCCCTCACAGCCTGGTTCCTCTCTAGGTTTCTTCCTAGGTTTTGGCCTTCTAGGGAGTTTTTCCTAGCCACCGTGCTTTTACACCTGCATTGCTTGCTGTTTGGGGTTTTAGGCTGGGTTTCTGTACAGCACTCTGTGACATCAGCTGATGTAAGGGGGGCTTTATAAATAAATTTGATTTGATTTGATCATGGGTACAAGTGTGTCATCACTACACAGGTCCTGGAAAGCCAATCATTGCTAGTACTGTAGTTGGACACAGTAAAGGTGCTGTTGGGTCAAGAGGATGCGAACATGGACACATTCATGGACGCACACACACAAACATACACACACACAAATGTATATGTACTGTACACACACACATGCAGAGACAAGCTCATAACAGAAGACTTACCTGAGGACTTTGGGTCACTGACCCTGGCAGCATTAGTCTACCTCGTTCCCTTTTGAGCCTAAGCCAATATCCACAGCAGTAATCATAGCCTCTCATAGCTTCCTAGAGAATGATGCTGACAAAATGTTGGCTGCCATACTTCACTGAGCATCCAAATATAGATTTCAAGAATAAGAATACAATAACACAATAAGTGAATAAGACAAGTCCAACGTCAACACACACACTCAGTGACTCACACACACACACTTTCTAATAACTGATGTTTCATTTCTAAGGAATAACCTATACTTTGAGAGTTCCCTTTCAGTCAGTCAACTTCGGTACAACACACTATGGGGGAGTCGCACTCTTGCGACTTCGGTTGAAATCTGCGTCTCGCTGGAAGCCCTGCCTTCCACAGGTGATAAGCGTGAGGCTCGGATTAGTTCCTTCAATTATTCTGCTCTTTATGGAACAGCAAAGATTCTCGCCAACTAATCAATCCCTTAGTGGTAGATTGTGCTCACCCCCTGGACGTTTAAGTTTGTATTTATTCTCAGAACAATAAGTAAGATGGCTAAGAAAGCGACTGAGACGATGATGGCTAAGCTGGGTTCGGGGTCGTCATCCTGCCCCCAGTCATGCAGTAATATTATTTCTCTACAAGATACTGACTATTTATGTGTAGTTTGTCTCGACTTGGAGCACGCCCAGGCGGCCCTCGTTTGAACCAGTCCATGTGCGCATTGCCACATGCTGCATGCAAACTCCATGAAAATGTATTCTTGAGGAAGCTTGGAGTTACCGATGGGGACTTTCCTTTCGTGGATACCAGTACCTCGAGGTGTGGGAAGTGAAGAGGGACTTGGATGTGGTTGGAACAGCTGGAACTAGCCTCCCAGCAAGGAGATGGTAAGCTGGCTGGTTCGGTCTCCCAAGGTGACATACAGGGCCCAGGTTCGGATGAGGACTTGGTGTCTGGATGGCTCCGGGTGTTTCTTTAGTGATGAAAAGCACTTAATTCCAGGACAGCCACCTCCTCATGCTATGGGAGTAGAACTACACGTTCGGAGGTGAAGTGGCCGTGTTCCCCCCGCGGCAGAAGTAATCCAAGTTCGGTAAGAAGTACCTGCCCCCTGTGGTAGCTTACTATCAATTAAATATTAATTGTTAACCATTAATATAAAATAAATCAGGTAAATATGTAATTTTTCTAGCACGAGGCCACAATTCATTGTACGCCCCCCACATGTTTGCTACGTCATCAAGTCAACTGTTCCCCTGGGCTCGGCACCAATATGAAGAGAGGAAATATCCTCCTTGCTCCAGAAACAGGCAATAAGCGTGGTTTGTCTGTGGGAAGCCCAGGACGACTGGTACAGTCAGTATTTCCTGGTTATGAAAAGGGACGGGGGTTTATGCCCCATTCCAGAACAGCGTGCCCTGAACGAGCATCTCAGAGTTTGCACGTTTAAAATGCAAAACAAATCAGCGGCTGTTACGGTCCATGTATTCCTGTCATTGGTTCACCCCCATCAATCTAAAGGAATGCATACTTTCATGTGGCCATGTACCCTAGTTACAGAAAGTTCCTGAGGCTCCATTATGAGGCAATAGCCTAAAATATTTGGTCTTCTCGTTCGTCTTGTTCCTCTCGCTTCACATCTTTTCAAAGGTAGTGGAGGCAGCTCTGGGACCCATGAGGGGTCAGGGGCTGAGGGTGTTGGCGTATCTGGACGATGGATTGGCTGTTAGTAGCAGAGTCAAGGGAACAAGCAGTGCTACACACATCCAGGATAGTGTCCCATGTTCATTCTCTAGGTTTTAATGTAAACTAGAAAAAGCACTGTCTAACCCCATTGCAATGCATACCAATCCTTGATCTCGAGTTGGAGACTCATGCATAAATCGCACTTTTCTTTCCCCAGAAAGGGTGTCCCGTTCCAGCTCTGCTTGGCCCAATTTTGGTTGCGGAGCACGGTACGTTTTTCGACAGTTCCTGGGGATGATGGCTTCAATGATAGTGGTCATTCCTCTGGGACTATTATTGATGCGGCTATTCCAGAGCTGGGTGCTAGCCACACGCTTGGATTCATCTCGCCATGTCAGTGTTCCCGACATGCCCTCGTGCACTGGCCCAGTGGAATATCAGGGAGTATGGATGATGTCACAGTTTTTCTGGCATATCAATTACCTGGAACTTCTAACGGCGCTCAGGCACCTCTTCCTGAGTTTGTCGGGCTGGCATGTTCTAGTTATATGCGACATCATGACAATTGTGGCATTCATTAACAGGCCGGGTTGGGGGGCACGGTTCTTCCCTCTCCTCACCTTGGCTCTGTCCCTGTTGCTGTGGAGCAGTGCGCATTTGCTCTCTTCAGGTGAAGCATATTCCCAGTTGCCTCAAGGGTGTGGATATGTTATCCAGGGTGGGCCCTCTTCCTCAGGAGTGGAGACTACACCCCTAGGTGGTTGTCCAGAAATGAGAGAGATTCGGCAGCACCGACATAGATCTTTACGCAGCTCGAGAAAACACAGTGTCATCTATTTTTG
The DNA here is from genome assembly GCA_030435695.1 of Brachymystax lenok tsinlingensis. Lineage (NCBI taxonomy): Eukaryota > Metazoa > Chordata > Actinopteri > Salmoniformes > Salmonidae > Brachymystax > Brachymystax lenok. The sequence continues at coordinate 78,232,120 of CM059789.1, forward strand.
TCAATGAGAGACCTTGTTGCCCCATTGGGAAAGCATGCTCTGGCGCACCAGTGGCCTCGAACCCTGCTTTCTGTGTTTCCACCAGTGGTTGTGATTCAGCCCACGTTGGAGAGGTTCCGCTGGGAGGCTCCCCATTGGCCCAGGCAACCTTGATTAACTTCTTAGGGGTTGGTCCCACCTACAGTAACATCCGGTGAAATGCAGAGCGCCAAATTCAAATTATAAAAATTGTAATATTAAACATTCATGAAAATACAAGTGTTGTACACCATTCTTTAGCTTAGAATCTTGGTAATCGAATAGGCTTCACGGTGAAAGCATAGCATTTGATCATCTGAGGACAGCACCTCGCATACTTCCTGCTTATAAATATATTTCAAACCAGCGCATGCATTACAAAATCAAATATAGCGATTAAATAAATCACTTACCTTTGAAGATCTTCCTCTGGTTGCAATCCCACGGGTCACAGGAACACAAAGAATGGTCGTTTGTTTGATAAAGTCCCCTCTTTATATCCCAAAAACTCTGTTTGGTTGGCGCGTTTTGTTCAGTAATCCACCCGTTCCACTCGTTCAATATACAGACATAGAAAACCTAAAAAAGTTACAGATAAACTTTGTCCAAACAAGTCAAACAACGTTTCTAATCAATCCTCAGGTACCCTAATATGTAAATAAACAATACAATTTAAGACGGAATGTATTATGTTCAATACCGGAGATAAATAACAAAGTCATTTAGTCAATGCGCGCGCCACAAGACTACAGCCAGAATGAGGGACACCTGGATTTCCTTAACCTCTTGCTGCATGGATCACGTGAGAGTGGGATCATTTTCGAAAAAAACTAAGCGCGTCAAATTCAAAATAAGAATTCGGAATATTTAACATTCATGGAAATACAAGTGTTGCACATGGTTACAAAGCTTAGAGTCTTGGTAATCTAAATCTGTTGTCAGATTTCAAAAGCTTTACGGCTTTACGGCGAAAGCAAAACTTTTGATTATCTCAGGTCAGCACCTCACAAAAATAGCTTTTTCAACCAGCACTGGCGACACAAAATCAAAAAATAAAGATATAAAAACTCACTTACTTTTTAAGATCTACTGATGTTTTCAACCAGGAGGGTCCCAGCTACAAAACCGCTGTTTGTTTTGTTCGATAAAGTACATATTTATATCCGAAAAACGGCATTTAGACGGTGCCATTGAATTCAGAAATCCACAGGAAACACCTCCGTCAAAACGACAGTAAACTTAGTCTATTTTTGTCAAACAAAGACTCTATATAATCCTTAGGTTGTCTAAAATGTTAATAAACGATAAAACTTCACGCGGAAACAACTATGTTCAATAGACAAGGCAAATTCCCACGCGAGTGCTCTCCCCAGAACGTGCCCAAACACTGTTTTTCTTCCGGCGCACTCTTTCCTCCATGTGAAAATGTTTATTCATTTTTCAAAACACAAGCCCAAAGCCATCAATAGTAGACTGTTACCATATAGGGGAAGCCATAGGAATAGGAAAATGGTGGACAGATTCAATGCTTTTCAAAATAAGAGCATGGGAGCAGAATTATTGTTGTTTTCTGGTCGGATTTCCTTCGGGTTTTTGCCTGCCAAATCAGTTCTGTTATAGCCACAGACATAATGTTAACGGTTTTGGAAACTTCAGAGTCTTTTCTCTATCCACAGCTACTAATTATATGCATATCCTAGCTTCTGGGCCTGAGTGACAGCCTGTTTACTTTGGGCACGTCAGACAGGCGGAAACTAGGAATTCTGCCCCCTAGCTGTAAGAGGTTAAACTACTTTTCAAAATAAAAGCCTGAAACCTTGTCTAAAGACTGTTGACATCCAGTGGAAGTCAAAGGTACTGCAATATGGGAGCTATTCCTTTCATTGTTCAATAGTTGAAAGGATAAGAATGGACAGGGAAGTCAAAAAAATCTGGATGGATTTTACTCAGGTTTTTTACTCAGGCCTGCCTTATAAGTTCTGTTATACAAACACAGACATTATTTTAACAGTTTTTAAGTTTTTAACTTCAGAGTATTTTCTATCCAATACTACCAATTATTTGCATATCCTAGTTTCTAGGCCTGAGTAACAGGCATTTTACTTTGGGCACACCAGACTATCTGAAATCCCGAACACTGCCCCCTAGCCCAAACAGGTTAACGGAGATAATTTACCTTTTAGGCGGGGACCCGTGGCAACTCTCGTTGCACAGGGACCTGCCATTCCAGGCGAACGAGCAGGTTTGGCATGCAAGGCTGGAGATTTGGTTTCTATGTGCCTGGCCCCTGAGAAGGCCAATCTGATGGTTCGAGGTTTACCTCCGAATGTTACTGCTACCATTTAGTCCACAAGTGCACCCTCCACGAGAGGGCTGTATGCATATAAGTGGCAAGCCTTTGAGTTCTGGTGCCAAGAACGTTGTGCCAAGAACCTTTGACCCTCTGTAGTCGGTGGAACTGACGATCCTCTCCTACAAATCAAATCCAACTTTAATTGTCACCTGTGCCGAAAACAACATGTGCAGACCTTAACGTGAAATGCTTACTTATAAGCCCTTAACCAACAGTGCAGTTCAAGAAAGAGTTAAGAAAATATTTACCAAATAAACTAAATAAAAAAATAATAAAAAGTAAAACAATAAAATAACAATAATGAGGCTATATACACAGGGTACCGGTACCGAGTCTATGTGCGGGGGTACAGGTTAGTCAAAGTAATTTGCACATAGGGGGTGAAGGTAGGGGTAGGTAGGTAATAGATAATAATAGATAATAAATAGCGAGTAGCAGCAGTGTAAAAACAAAAGGAGGGGGGTCAATGTAAATAATCTGGTGGCCATTTGATTAATTGTTCAGCAGTCTTATGGCTTGGGGGTAGAAGCTGTTAAGAAGCCTTTTGGTCCTAGACTTGGCGCTCCAGTACTGTTTGCTGTGCGGTAACAAAGAAAACAGTTTATCAATTGGGTGACAATTTTTTGGGCTTTCCTCTGACACTGTCTAGTATATAGGTCCTGAATGGCAGGAAGCTTGACCCCAGTGATGTACTGGGCCGTACGCACTACCCTCTGTAGCACCTTTCGGTCAGATGGCGAGCAGTTACCGTACCAGGCAGTGATGCAACCGGTCAGGATGCTCTCAATGGTGCAGCTGTGGAAGTTTTGGAGGATCTGGGGACCCATGACAAATCTTTTCAGTCTCCTGAGGGGGAAAAGGTGTTGTCATGTCCTATTCACGACTGTCTCGGTGTGTTTGGACCATGAAAGTTTGTTGGTGATGTTGACACCAAGGAACTTGAAACTCTCGACCCGCTCCACTACAGCTCATAGATGTTAATGGGGGCCTGTTCAGCCGGCCTTTTCCTGTAGTCCACGATCACCTCCTTTGTCTTGCTCATATTGAGGGGAGAGGTTGTTGCCCTGTCACTTCTCCCTATAGGCTGTCTCATCATTGTCGGTGATCAGGCCTACCACTGTTGTGTCGTCAGCAAACTTAATGATGGTGTTGCAGTCGTGGGTGAACGCAGTCGTGGGTGAACAGGGAGTACAGGAGGGGACTAACCACACAACCCTGAGGGAACCCAGTGTTGAGGATCAGCGTAGCAGACGTGTTGTTGCCTACCCATACCACCTGGGGGGGAGTCCCGTCAGGAAGTCCAGGCTCCAGTTGCAGAGGGAGGTGCTTAGTCCCAGGGTCCTTAGCTTAGTGATGAGCTTTGTGGGCACTATGGTGTTGAACGCTGCGCTGTAGTCAATGAACAGCATTCTCACATAGGTATTCCTTTTGTCCAGGTGGGAAAGAGCAGTGTGGAGTGCGATTGAGATTGTGTCATCTGTGGATCTGTTGGGGCAGTATGCGAATTGGAGTGGGTCTAGCGTATCCGGGAGGATGCTGATGTTGTGAGCCATGACCAGCCTTTCAAAGCACTTCATGGATACCGATGTGAGTGCTATGGGGGCGGTAATCATTTTGGCAGGTTACCTTCGCTTCCTTGGGCACAGGGACTATGGTGGTCTGCTTGAAACATGTAGGTATTACAGATTCGGTCAGGGAGAGGTTGAAAATGTCAGTGAAGACACTTGCCAGTTGGTCTGCGCATGAATTGAGCACACGTCGTGATAATCTGTCTGGCCCAGCGGCTTTGTAAATGTTGAGGTCTAGCTCACATCGGCTACAGAGAAATGTATTACACAGTCGTACAGAACCATTGGTGCTCTCATGCATGCTTCAGTGTTGCTTGCCTTGAAGCAAGCATTAAAGGCATTTAGCTCGTCTGGTAGGCTCAAATCACTGGGCAGCTCGCGGCTGGGTTTCCCTTTGTAGTCAGTAATAGTTTTCAAGCCCTGCTACATCCGATGAGCGTCAGAGCCGGTGTAGTAGGATTCAATCTTAATTCTGTATTGACACTTTGCTTGTTTGATGGTTCGTTTTAGGGCATAGCGGGATTTCTTATAAGCGTCCTGATTAGAGTCCCGCTCCTTGAAAGCAGCAGATTTAGCCTTTAGCTCAATGCAGATATTGCCTGTAATCCATGGCTTCTGGTTGGGATATGTACAGTTGAAGTCGGAAGTTTACATACACCTTAGCCAAATACATTCAAACTAAAAAAAAGTAAAAATTCCCTGTCTTAGGTCAGTTAGGATCACCACTATATTTTTAAGAATGTGAAATATGAAATGTCTGAATAATAGTAGAGAGAATTCAGCTTTAATTACTTTCATCAAATTCCCAGTGGGTCAGAAGTTTACATACACTCAATTAGTACTTGGTAGCACTGCCTTTACATTTTTTAACTTGGGTCAAACGTTTCGGGTAGCCTTTCTCAAGCTTCCCACAATAGGTTGGGGGAATTTTGGCCCATTCCTCCGGGTAAAGCTGGTGTAACTGAGTCAGGTTTGTAGGCCACCTTGCTCACACATGCTTTTTCAGTTCTACCCACAAATGTTCTATAGGATTGAGGTCAGGGCTTTGTGATGGCCACTCCAATACCTTGACTTTATTGTCCTTATCTACTTACGGAGTGGTGGGACACTACCCGGTGAAATGTGAGGCGCCAAATTCAAAATCTAAAAGTTGAATTATTAAACATTCATCAATATACAAGTGTTGCATAGTCATCAAAAGCTCTGATTCTTGGCAATATCACAGCGTTGTCAGATTTCAAAAAGGCTTTACGGCGAAAGCACAACATTTGATTGTTTGAGGGTAGCACCTCTAATATTTTTGCATTAGCATAAATCCATAACCCAACACGGGTCTCACAAAACGCATAAAATAGCTAATATAAAATCGTTTACCTTTGATGAACTTCTGCTGAGGGCTTCCCAAGTGTTCAACGAAGACAATCCATGCTTCTTTTGTTAGAAAAAGTCATTTATTATATCCATAAATCTCCGCTTGGTTGGCGCGCGTTATGATCAGAAAATCCACCGTCGAGTCGCCCATTGAACCGTAAAGAGACCACGTTCAAATTATCCCTATACACTTTCTACAAACAAATCAAACATCATTTTTTATGTATCCATAGGTATCCTTATGGGTATATTTCCTGTAATATTTCCACCGGACGATAACGTGAACGATAGGAAAGAAAAATAAAGTGGTGCGCGTTCACAATCTCGCGTGCGTCAAACCTGGTTTACAAAAGTGGTCGCCTGACAATTTCCTGTCCCTATCTGTTCTGGTCACTCCTAGAATTCCCAGTTTTTGTATATAGACTGTTGACACCTAGTGGAAGCCATAGGTACTGCAGTCTCAGTCCTACATAAAGTTGTATGCAATAGGCACAATGGAGAAGATGGATTTTCCTCAGGTTTTCGCCTGCTATATCAATTCTGTTATACTCACATATTATTTTAACACTCTTAGAAACTTCCTATCTGTGTTTCCTATCTAATTATGTGCATATCCTATTTTCTGGGCCTGAGTGGCATGCATTTTACTTTGGGCACGCCAGACTCTCCAAAACCGTCACCTATGCAGCCGCTCCCTAAGTTAAGCCATTTTGCGACCAAGCTTTAACTTCCTGACTGATGTCTTGAGATGTTGCTTCAATATATCCACATAATCTTCCTCCTCATTATGCCATCTATTTTGTGAAGTGCATCAGTCCCTCCTGCAGCAAAGCACCCCCACAACATGATGCTGCCACTCCCGTGCTTCACGGTTGGGATGGTGTTCTTCGGCTTGCAAGCCTCCCCATTTTCCCTCCAAACACAACAATAGTCATTATGGCCAAACAGTTCTATTTTTGTTTTATCAGACCAGAGGAGATTTCCTAAAAAAGTACGATCTTTGTCCCCATGTGCAGTTGCAAACTGTAGTCTGGCTTTTTTATGGTGGTTTTGGAGCAGTGGCTTCTTCCTTGCAGAGCGGCCATTCAGGTTATGTCGATATAGGACTTGTTTTACTGTGGATATAGATACTTTTGTACCTGTTTCCTCCAGCATCTTCACAAGGTCCTTTGCTGTTGTTCTGGGATTGATTTGCACTTTTCGCACCAAAGTATGTTCATCTCCAGGAGACTTGGCTGATTTCTTTTGATTTTCCCATGATGTCAAGCAAAGAGGCACTGGGTTTGAAGGTAGGCCTTGAAATACATCCACAGGTACACCTCCAATTGACTCAAATTATGTAAATTAGCCTATCAGAAGCTTCTAAAGCCATGACATCATTTTCTGGAATTTTCCAAGCTGTTTAAAGGCACAGTCAACTTACTGTATGTAAACTTCTGACCCACTGTAATTGTGATACAGTGAATTATAAGTGAAATAATCTGTCTGTAAACAATTGTTGGAAAAATTAATTGTGTCATGCACAAAGTAGATGTCCTAACCGACTAGCCAAAACTATAGTTTGTTAACAAGAAATTTGTGGAGTGGTTGAAAAACGAGTTTTAATGACTCCAACCTAAGTGTATGTAAACTTCCGACTTCAACTGTACGTACGGGACGTCGGGATGACGTCGTCAATGCACTTATTGATGAAGCCGATGACTGAGGTGGTATATTCCTCAATGCCATTTGATGAATCCCGGAACATATTCCAGTCTGTGTTAGCAAAACAGTCCTGTAGCGTAGCATCCGTGTCATCTGATCACTTCCGTATTGAGAGAGTCACTGATACTTCCTGCTTTAGTTTTTGCTTGTAAGCAGGAATCAGGAGGATAGAATTATGGTCAGATTTACCAAATGGAGGGCGGGGGAGAGCTTTGTATGTATCTCTGCATGTGGAGTAAAGGTAGTCTTGAGTTTTTTCCCTCTGGTTGCACAAAAACTGATTTAAGTTTGCCTGCATTAAAGTCCCCGGCCACTAGGAGTGCCGTTTCTGGATGAGCATTTTCTTGTTCGCTTATAGCCTTATACAGCTGGTTGAGTGTGGTCTTAGTGCCAGCATCGGTTGTGGTGGTAAATAGAAGGCTACGAATAATATGAGAACTCTCTTGGTAGATAGTGTGGTCTACAGCTTATCATGAGGTACTCTATCTCAGGCGAGCAATACCTCAAGACTTCTTTAATATCAGACATTGCACGCCAGCTGTTATTGACAAATAGACACACACCCCCGCCCCTCATTTTACCTGACGTAGCTTCTCTGTCCTGCCGGTGCATGGAAAATCCCGCCAGCTCTATATTATCCATGTCGTCGCTCAGCCACGACTCGGTCAAACATAAGATATTACAGTTTTTAATGTCCCATTAGAAGTATAATGTTGATCGTAGATCGCCATTTTCTAATGATTGCACGTTGGCCAATAGAACGGATAGCAGTGGGAGTTAACGAATTCTCAGAAGGCAGCCTGACCTCCGCCCTCTTTATCTCCATCTTTACGCAAATGACGGGGATTTGGGCCCGTTCCGGAGAAAGGAGTATATCCTTCGCGTCGGACTCATTAAAGAAAAATCCTTCTTCCAGTTCGAGGTGGGTAATCGCTGTTCTGATGCCCGAAGTTATTTTCGGTCATAAGAGACGGTAGCAGCAACATTATGTATAAAATAAGTTTAAAAATAAGTTACGAACAACGCAAAAAAAAATACAAAATAGCACAGTTGGTTAGGAGCACGTAAAACGTCAGCCATCCACTCTGGCACCATTCTACTCCCTGTTCATAGCTTTGGCCTCAGCTAAACATGTTGGGGAGTTCCACGCATTATCCGTACACCCTTCCTGAATTCAGTTCTCCCCCAGGCGACTCTAAGGTAACGTTGAGTCCAAATGCCCTACAGGTCCTTAGCTTTTGAGCTATTTCCCTATTCTCCTCCTTTTGCTGAAGAGTAACAGAGGTTATATGCCCTGTGCTTTACGCGGGATATCCAGTTATGTGACCAGCTTTCGGTCCCACTGGATCTCCCCGGGCCCGGTTTCACAAAAGCATCTTAAGGATCCTATGGGTCTAACAATGAAATTAGCCTTCAGATGCATTTGGGAAACCGGGCCCTGGCGTATAGCGGCAAGGGGCAAGAATTACTTAGTAGTGTATGCACAAATTCCACCAGGGGTCTGGCAGCGTCTTGGGTGTTGTTTAAAGGGTTGACTGTATGAGATATTTATGCTGTGGCGAGTTGGGCATCACCACACACTTTTGTGAGGTTTTATTGCTTGGATGTCACTGCTCCCAGTGTAGCCCACAGTATGTTTATGGCTGGGACAGGGTCCTTCAACCAAAGTCGCGAGAGTGAGACTCCCCCATAGTATGTTGAACCTCGTTTTGCTCCTTCAGGGAACAGTAGTTACAGACACAACATTACATTTACGAGTGTGTTTAAAAGGTAAGGGCAGAGCCGAACTAGCTGACAAGTTTACCACCCATGCGTGGGTGTTGTGTTTCAGTTTCAATATGCTTAAATACGTGTCAGTGTGTTTGTGTTTGCTAGATAACACTTGGATAAACAGTAGCATTTCTTGTTTTATTGATGTATCGGTTAACTAGTATTGACAAGTCTCTCCAAGCCGCACACCCATAAAAACAGTGCTACGTCCAAATCAACACTGCCCACAGTGTGTCATGCCAATGTGTGTTTATGTGTGTGCATGGATGCGTGTTTCCCTCATCACTTTCTCCCTCTCTTCATCTATCCTTGTCTACATCTTTCTCCCTGTCAGCATGTTTTTTCTCCTTTTCAAAACTTTCTCTCTCCCCTATTTCTACTTCAGGTGCTGAGAGTGTGATATGATTATCTATGCTGCAGGGTCTGACTAAAGACAGACCTGCTAACCTCAATGAGTCTAATCCCCCAGACAAGAGGATCACCCCCTTCTCATCCTCTCTGACTCTCTTACCCCTGCCATCCCCTCCACTCACAGTTTCTACTGCTCTCCCCCTCTCAATCTCACCACCCCTCTCTCTCTCTCTGTCTCTCTCTGCACCAGTGATGTGCGGTGAGGACGGTGGCTGGGTTGGCACTGGCTATTATCAAAACCAGATTTACTCACAAATAGGGTTGCAAAGAGTGAGGGTTGCATCTCCGGAAATTTTCCATGGGAAGTTAAGCCCTGGAATTTGAGGAATTTAGCTTAAATTCATCAGAAAAGTTAGCTTATCTTATAACAGTGAACCTTTTTGTGGGATTCACATATGGCAATTCTAGGTATTGTGGCATATTTGGGTAAAACTATCCCCAATTCCATGGAATTGCAACCCTCTGCATGCACAGTGCATTCTCCCATCACATGTACAGCTGATTCTTGCATACTAATGAGATGCTATTGGCCCACACTACTACACTGTCTGAAGCAAGGACTACATGCTTTCTGGTAAGTTTTGTTTACAATACTGGGTGGGGTGAATATATTTTATAGGACATACATTATTTTTTGTTAACTAGTAAATAGTAGCCTACAGCAAAGTGTGTTTAAATAATTTCTAACTTGTTAACAATTTCTGATAGTTTTTGCTACCATGTGGGTTTTAGCTTGCTTAAGCCTGCTAACTGAGGAGTGTTAATACACCTGTTTCCATACATGTTTAATTTTAAAACATTTATCTTACAAAGGAGTTGTTTAATCTAACTGCTTAACTATTTATCTGTAAATGGAATTGTATTTGTTGTTTTGCAAAAAAAATTCTAATCTTTACAGGAAAATGCCACTGCCACTGATGTGTGGAGACATTTCACTGCAGCTAATGTATAAGGAAAAGCTGTGTACATTTACAAATACTACAAATCATATGTGAAGAATGCAACAAAGATGCAGAATCCTCTGGCCAAGTGCATAAAGTTCCCTCAGCGCTCACAACAAGCAATCTCTGACAAAAGTCCCTCTACTTCTATTTGAGGTGAAAATTATGAATCAGACACCTTATCAATAGCAACAGCTCATGGTCCTCCTGGAATCAGATTTTTTTTTGACTCAATGGAGGAACGTAGTCAGAGAAATGCTGATGAATGTCTTGCTCGAGCTGTGTATGCAACTGGTTCACTTCTAATGCGCACAGGCAATGTCTATTGGAAGAGATTTCTGAATGTTCTTCGCCCAGCATACACCCCTCCAACCAGACATGCTTTATCTACTCATTTGCTGGATGCAGAGTTCAAGTGAAGGTCAAGCAAATCATAGAGAAAGCAGACTGTATTGCAATCATCTCTGATGGGTGGTCGAATGTTCGTGGGCAAGGAATAATTAACTACATCATCTCCACCCCTCAACCAGTATTCTACAAGAGTACAGACACAAGGGACAACAGACACACCGGTCTCTACATTGCAGATGAGCTGAAGGCAGTCATCAATGACCTTGGACCACAGAAGTTATTTGCACTGGTGACAGACAATGCTGCAAACATGAAGGCTGCTTGGTCTAAAGTGGAGGACTCCTACCCTCACGTCACACCCATTGGCTGTGCTGCTCATGCACTGAATCTGCTCCTCAAGGACATCATGGCACTGAAAACAGTGGATAAACTTTACAAGAGAGCCAATGAAATGGTTAGGTATCAAGTTATAGCAGCAATCTACCTCACCAAGCAAAGTGAGAAGAATGAGAGCACCACATTGAAGCTGCCCAGCAACACCCATTGGGGCGGTGTTGTCATCATGTTTGACAGTCTCCTGGAGGGGAAGGAGTCTCTACAAGAAATGGTTATATCACAGTCTGCCGATATGGATAGCCCCATTAAGAGGATCCTCCTGGATTATGTATTTGGGAGAGAGCGGTAAGCAGCCTGAAACCTATAGCAGTAGCCATTGCACGGATTGAGGGAGACTATGCCATCCTGTCTGATGTAAGAGAAGAAATCCGTACTGCCCTGCCCACTTCACTGTTGCTCCAAGCAGAGGAAACTACAGTTCTGAAATACATCAAAAAGCGTGAAGACTTCTGCCTGAATCCCATACACTCCCATGCAGGCAAGAGCATCCTGTCTGGTGCAGAGATCAACAAGGCCTATGGTGTCATCACTACCGTGTCTTGCCACCTTGGCCTGGATGAGGGCAAGGTTCTTGGCAGTCTGGCGAAGAACACATCCAAGCAAGGGCTTTGGGAAGGAGATGCAATATTGCAGTCGTGCCAACATATCTCATCAGCCACCCGGTGGAAGGGACTTTATGGATCTGAGGCTCTTTCCCCTGTTGCCTCATCCTCCAAATCCCACCAATATCAGCCGCCAGAGCGAAACTGGTCCTTGTTTGGGAACACACACACCAAAGCACGCAACAGGCTGACCAATAGGTTGAAAAATTGGTGGCCTTTGAGCCTGACAACGAGCCATCCTCAACAAGGTTGGAAAGTGACAGTGAAGATGAGGCCTCAGAGTCTGATGTTCAAGAGGTGGACATTGAGAAGGTCCAGGGAGACGACGTGAAAGCCTGAGAGGAAGACAACCAAAGCTTTAGTTTCTAGACTATCATTTTACAAATGTTGAAAGCGTTTTTGGGAGATGCGATGGATCATTGGGGATCATTCAATGTTCCCTTTCTTTTGTTGTTCAGTGAAATCATCCCATGTGAAGAGTCAACTCATTTAATTAGTTCAATTTGTAACTAAATTGTTTTTTTTGTTTGTTTTATATTGGAAGGATTTAATAATTTTCAATTATGTCTACGTATGGTAAGGTAAAAGGTTTATGTTTCTGTCTCCATATGATATGGTAAATAATTTATATCCAATGCAAAAAAACATCACATTTAAATGGTATTAATATTAATTTGCATATATTTCCATTAATTCGCATATATTCCCACTGAACTTTTTCCACCTCTGAATATCCCCAAAATGTGCAACCCTACTCAGGCCCGCATTGAGTGGTGGGAAAAGACCCATTCCCATTACGTCCAATAAGCTGTGACAGTGCAGTAAACCATAGGCCATGTTTACGTTTACTTTCACCATTAACGGAAAGGGAAATGGAGGCGAGGCCTATTTAACCAGGTGGAAAGAGGACGTCACCGGGGTATGTTTTGATTCATGAGAAGGAGACCGACGGAAAAGGTTACCATGTGGAGTGGAAGACGGAGGTGCTTGGACTGAGGCTTCCAGCGCCGCGCCGTCTGATGCGACGTGGAGTCTGGCGATTTCCATAGCGACGCACCTCAAAGACCGGTTGTTGTTGGTGAGCGGTCCACTCTCAAGTCCAAGGCCGTTAAACTTCCTTCCTGGAGCCGGCCGGGGTCCATCTGCCACTCTGTAACAGTGGTGGCGGCTTCCCTAACTTAAATTCTATTTCTTTTTACAAACATTTCGGGCGCCAGACAGTTTTCTAAAACTGACAAAAAAAAAATCAAACAACCCCGGATAGCAAACAAAAAACCACTGATTACACACAAAAACAAATATTTCAAAACGGGCTTCAATTTAACTGGAATTTATTACATAGTGTCCATAGCCATTATATAAAAAAAGGTAGTTATTTCGAAAAAGCAAAAACCAAACAAACAGTAATTAAATGTATTCACACAATCACATAAACGCTCTAAACGAAATCCCAGGTCATACTGGTCATTCTCTAGCTGGGCGTCCACACTGGCTTTCGTGTCCATATTCACGCCAAACAATTTTGGCGGAGGGAATCGCAAACTGGAGAGGGTAGATGGACCCCGCCCGGCTCCAGGAAGGAAGTTTAACGGCCTTGGACTTGAGAGTGGACCGCTCACCAACAACAACCGGTCTTTGAGGTGCGTCGCTATGGAAATCGCCAGACTCCACGTCGCATCAGGCGGCGTCTTGTGAAGCCTCAGTCCAAGCACCTCCGTCTTCCACTCCACATGGTAACCTTTTCCGTCGGTCTCCTTCTCATGAATCAAAACATACCCCGGTGACGTCCTCTTTCCACCTGGTTAAATAGGCCTCGCCTCCATTTCCCTTTCCGTTAATGGTGAAAGTAAACGTAAACATGGCCTATGGTTTACTGCACTGTCACAAAGCAAAAGTCCAATATCAAGATGTAAAAGTCCAGGTAAAATGTGTTAATTGGTAATGATGTTTCAGACAAGTGGACAGTCGAGTACTCACTGTTTGCCTGCCCAACAGCTAGCAGTGAGGGAGATGGTGGTTGCATGTCATGAATAAAGTCCCATCTTATAGAGCTTCTGTATTCTGCCTCTGTCTGGTCTTAACCCATTATAGTTGACGTTCCACTCTTCAAACCTTCCAAAGGTTGTTTTTGCCAGCTACGTTCAGTTCAAACGATGCAAGCGCCAAATTATGTAGACACGCTCAAATGTGCAGAGCTTAGGGCGACAGGTAGCCTAGTGGTGAGAGCTTTGGGCCAGTAATCGAAAGGTCGCTGGTTTAAATTCCCAAGCCAACAAGTTGAAAAATCTGTCAATGTGCCCTTGAGCAAAGCACATAACCCTAATTTGCTCCGTGGGTGCTGACAACACATTTCACTGTACCTATCTGGACTTTGTGACAATAAAATGTTATATATTACCCCAGGTTTACACACACAATGTTTGCACACGCAATGTTTAGGCAATAAGCATGCGCGCAAAATTTGAAATCGTCAATGCAACGAATGAAGCTACTTCAAGCTAGGCAAAGCATGACCCTGTCCATTAACAGTGACTGGAGTCAGGAATGGCCGTGTGCATCAACGATTTGAATGGATGAAAAGGAAGGCATGAACACCCTGGTGCAGTTTTGGAAACATAAAAACCACCAGAATCATTGAGAAAAGACAACAAAATGTGATAAAAAAATTTATATCAACATTTTTTGGGGGGCTTTTTGTAACATATTTTTTTGTATTAGATTATGACAGGGTAAGCACCACCTACCTTGACAGCATGTCACTACTCTGCACCTCTCTCCTTCAGTGTCTCCAACACTCTCTCTTCCCTTTCATTCTCTCTGAGTCTCTCTCCCCCTCCTGCTCTCCCTGTATCCCTGTTTCACCCCACTCTCTCCTCTCAGTTGCTCTGACTCTCTTTATTCCCCCATCTGTCTCTCCACCCGTCTTCCCTTTGATACTCCTGCATCTCTGACCCCTCTCTCTTCGTCTCTCTTTTTCTCCGTTTTTTCTATTATCTATAATAAAAGATAGCACACTATACTCAACACACTAGACTAGAGGCATGCATGAAATAAGAGGAGTACTGGCACTGAGTGGTGCCTGTTCTCAGAAAAGCACCCAGTAACACAAATAAGGCTGTGTGCTCTCCTGTTACCTTTTGTCATTGATCGTCGACACACCTCCCTCAACAAAAAGCCTGGGCGCCTGCCTGACTGTCCTACTTTTCATCAATTCATATCTTTCAGCTGGGAGGATTCACTCTGTCCTCGTCCTGTGTGTTATTTTGGAAAAACTCTGTGTCACTCAGACTGCATTGTCATGGTCTGTTCTCAATGGGATGATGGAGGTGACATGGCGTATTGGTTATGTCAATGACAGTCATGGCACTGTTAAGGAGGAGGTTTACTGTTATAACCAACATGTTTCCTTTATTAGCTTTCATTGGGATGTTTATAGTGGCATGACACTGTTGAAATACAGAGCCGTGTTCAGTACCTAAATCACCTGATTCAACTGTAGAAGGTCAATGGTTAAATAGAATAAGGCCAATGGTTAAACAGAATAGAACAGAACATAATATACATTGTGGGGTGGTCTGGCTCTGGGGGGAATTGTTACTGTACTTGGTGTTAATTAAACACATGAATGCCACAGTAATACCACTCTAACATGGTGACATGACTTGTGAGTATAGGTAGCCTATATGAATATGTTGGAGAATGAGGTTGTGTATTTCCCACATCAGAGCAATTGCCATAGACTAAAAACAGGAGTAGATCAGGGGCGCTTATTTAGGATTAGTTTTGCCTTTAAGATGACAGCGAACTAGAACAGAACTCCTATTCTGAAATGCTTGAAGAAGAAGTTTTATTTATATAGCGCCTTTCCATAGCTCAAGGTCGCTTTACATTGCACATTACAATACATTCAGAACACACACACACATACATCGCAGTCACATAGGATACACACTACCCAAAATGCATGTCAAACAGATATGTCTTCAACTGGATCTTGAATGCACCCACGGATGAGGTATTGCGTAGTGTAAGAGGTAGTGAATTCCATAATTTAGGAGCATTAACACCAAATGACCTCCCACCTACAGTGGACAACTGATACATTTGGCCCCAGATCTGTCCCCATAGACTATAAAAACAGTAGTAGTCTAGGACTGGCTGTCTGCGACACTTCGGTAACTCTGACATCTCTCTCTCTACGGCTGTATTCACCATAGCTGTTTAATGCTCCTAAATGTTTTACAACTCACCCCCTGGAATTTGTTTACAAGTGCCTCTCAAAGTGAGGAATTGTGGATGTATCCAGTCTGTTTAGTGTTCCACACTTTTCCAAGTGAGAAAATTGCTGCCTTATTGTAATGACTAGGCCACGTCGTAAATCATAACATTGGCTCCCGTCCCTGCATGGTGGGTTGGCCACACCGAGTCTCGATCCAACAGTACTTGGCTTATTCAATAAAAATCTTAATCTGGAAAAATGAGAGGGAGAGCGAGCGAGAGCAAGCGGGAGAGAGCGAGCAAGATAGATAGCGAGAGAGAGAGAAAATCCCATGAAGTAGCCGACCACTCCAATCCCCGGGTGGAATAGCCATTAACGAATTCGGAGGAGCAAATTGGCTCCTGTCCCTGCATGGTGGGTCGGCAACGGTAAGTCTCGCTCCAACAGTCCTTGGCTTATTCCATAAAAGCCTTTATCTCGAAGAGAGAGAGAGAGAGAAAATCCAATGGAGTAGCCGGCCACTCCCCGGGTGGAAAAGCCATTAACGAATTGTTGAGGAGCTCTGCATCAGGGAATTTAAGGATAGAAGATAGATCAGTTTTTCAGTCATCCAACAACGTTCCCCATTCCCTCCCACAACATGTAATCAATTAACTGAAGAATGAGCCTCTTAACTATTGCCAATGTTTTCACTACTGCTGTCTTTTGGAGAGTCACACGGCGGTGGACCTTGGATCTCCCCCCAAGCACACTGTCTGCTATATATCATATTTTGTCTAGTCTCATCCCTTTCAAGAAAAGACAGGCCATTGAGTACACAGCAAACTGGCCAGTGTTAAGTAGTGTTGATTTTTTATGTAACATTTCTAGTGTTGATTCAGAAATTACATTACCTCTGTAAATAGTTAAATTAACACTGTAAAATAACCCCAGTGTTGGTGTAATAATTAGAGCCATACGTTTCAGGCCAGTGTACAGCATAAGGGTAAAACTAGGCCCTCAAAATAAGGACTTATGAAGTATGTATTGTCTTAAAGAATGTAATTTTAATGATAACATATTCCCTTAGAATCTCACTTGGTGAAGGCCACAGGACTGAAAATGAATGAAGGCAACAACCATGTCTCTGTCACTAACAAATACCAGGCACACTGGGAAATATGCAAATAAGTGTTAATTTAATTTAATTTAACACTGGAAGAGTGGACCTGTATAAACACTGAAAGTGTTACACTTAACATGCTCAGACTTGCCTAGTTAAATAAAGGTCAAATAAAATGTTAAAAGTAAATAAAAGTAAAAAAAGTAAAAGCATGCTCACTGTTGATTAAACACTGGAGAATTTGCTGTGTAGGCATCACTAATATATGTTTTCTGGTGTTTGAAGCCGGCTGCACTGAGGAGATATTGGAGATCTTGGTGAAACTGAAGGTACAGTTGAAGTCGGAAGTTTACATACACCAGTTTTTCACAATTCCTGAAACTTAATCCTAGTAAAAATTCCCTGTCTTAGGTCAGTTAGGATCACCACTTTATTTTAAGAATGTGAAATGTCAGAATAATAGTAGAGAGAATGATTTATTTCAGCTTTTATTTCTTTCATCACATTCCCAGAGAGTCAGAAGTTTACATACACTCAATTAGTGTTGAGTAGCATTGCCTTTAAATTGTTTAACTTGGGTCAAACCTTCCACAAGCTTCCCACAATAAGTTGGGTGAATTTTGGTGTAACTCAGTCAGGTTTGTAGGCCTCCTTGCTCGCACACGCTTCAGTTCAGTTCGGTTCTGCCCACAAATGTTCTATAGGATTGAGGTCAGGGCTTTGTGAGGGCCATTCCAATACCTTGACTTTGTTGTCCTTAAGCCATTTTGCCACAACTTTGGAAGTATGCTTGGGGTATTTGTCCATTTGGAAGACACATTTGCGACCAAGCTTTAACATCCTAACTGATGTCTTGAGATGATGCTTCAATATATCCACATAATTTTCCATCCACATGATGCCATCTATTTTGAAGTGCACCAGTCCCTCATGCAGAAAAGCACCCCCACAACATGAAGCTGACACTCCCGTGCTTCACGGTTGGGATGGTGTTCTTCGGCTTGCAAGCCTACCCCTTTTCCTCCAAACATAACGATGGTCATTATGGCCAAACAGTTACATTTTTGTTTCATCAGACCAGAGGACATTTCTCCAAAAAGTATGATCTTTGTCCCCATGTGCAGTTGCAAACCGTAGTCTGGCTTTTTTTGGCGGTTTTGGAGCAATGGCTTCTTCCTTGCAGAACGGCCTTTCAGGTCATGTCGATACAAGACTAGTTTTACTGTGGATATAGATACTTTTGTACCGGTTTCCTCCAGCATCTTCACAAGGTTCTTTGCTGCTGTTCTGGGATTGATTTGCACTTTTCCCACCAAAGTACGTTTAGCTCTAGGAGACAGAACGCGTCTTCTTCCTGAGCGATATGACGACTGCCTGGTCCCATGGTGTTTATACTTGCGTACTATTGTTTGTACAGATGAACGCGGTACCTTCAGGCGTTTGGAAATTGCTCCCACGGATAAACCAGACTTGTGGAGATCTACAATTTTTTTCTGAGGTCTTGGCTGATTTCTTTTGATTTTCCATTGATGTCAAGCAAAGAGGCACCGAGTGTGAAGGTAGGCCTTGAAATACATCCACAGGTACACCTCCAATTGACTCAAATGATGTCAATTAGCCTATCAGAAGCTTCTAAAGCCATGACATAATTTCCTGGAATTTTCCAAGCTGTTTAAAGGCAGTCAACTTTGTGTATGTAAACTTCTGACCCACTGGAATTGTGACACAGTGAATTATAAGTGAAATAATCTGTCTGTAAACAATTGCTGTAAAAATTACTTGTGTCATGCACAGAGTAGATGTCCTAACCGACTTGCCAAAACTATAGTTTGTTAACAAGAAATTTGTGGAGTGGTTGAAACATGTGCATGTGATCAGATTGTCCAAACGTTCTTGCAGTCACCGATTTAATTTACAGAGAAAGGGATAATATCCTTATCATGGCTCCTAAATATAGCTTACTTCCTTACACTGTACTTTACTTACTCAGTCTGTCTCTCTCCCGCTTTCTCTCTATGTGGGACAATGAGACATGTGACCCATACTAGAGCTAAGTTGCTTTAGAGCTCCATTTCAATCCATGGAACTGGTCCATTGATTGCTACCCTGCCCTTGCCTGATCAGTCAGTCAACATTTACAGTGGTGTGGATGGGAGTCACGGGGTAATTCCGAAAGAGAATTTGATGAGCAGGCAAAGATATTCACAACACAAAAGCGTTAAAGTCTCTTTTTGGGTGGACGCAAATCCCTCACACTCACCACCAGCTATTTCTGGCAGCGGTGGAGTAGTTCTCTCTGGCCGGTGCCCATTGGATCTGGTCTGGCAGGATCTGGCCAGGATTGTCCTCAGTAAGCAGGGAACCCAGCCTTCTAAAAGCTGCTGAATGGCTAGCGTCAGTTAAAAGAGATGCCCTCTCATGAAAAAGAAGCCTGAAGACAGTTGCCTTGATGGGCAGACCATTGAGGCCAAGCCTGGATATTGAGCGTTGGGGGTGGTTTAGGGAAATAGCCTAACGCTAGACAGGAACAATCAGAATCTAGAGAGAGCAGACAGTTGAGCGTCATCGTCAACACAATTCAGTCACAGAAACTACAAACATTGTTACAAACAAGAAACAGACATGAAAATGTGGTTTGAATTTTTTTAATGATGAAAACATCCTTTATCTTCGAAACAGACATTAACAAGATCTGAAAAAATGTAAGCTGAGAAATTATATTTTGCTAACTGATCCCAGACTCCAAAGCGCTGCAACATGGTAGTGTCTGACACAGTTATAAAAATAACAATCATGAAAAATACACAAGGCAGGCTCTTTTTCTTTTTGTTGGTTTGATTGAAAAAGACTGCATGAATAGGAGGAGAAAAGTTGAAACAATGCATACAAGACAACCCAGAAACCCATTGTAGCCTGTGTGTTGCTTGCTAACTACATGGTAGACTGGTGCTGGCTTAACTGTTCTGAGCCAATTTCACAGTGAGAAGAGATGAGAATACACACCGCCTGCACGATCCAGACGATATCATCAAAATGTACAGTCAAAAATATTATTTTTTTAGACCAGATCGCGTGAAATAGCAAAATAGAGAAAAAGGAGTCTACAGAATGATTTGAGTAGAGTGCATTTCTCTCTATTCTCTTGACCACCCAGGTTACAGTCACATCCCCTTTGGAGTGCCTCCGCCCTGTAGAACTCCATTAGATGCCCATTCACTCTCTCCCTAAGGGAGCTGCATTACAGCTTGCACATTATGGGAGTGAGGGGAGATGAGAGAGGACAAGAGTAGGATCTCATCAGTGGAGACAAAGACAGTAGTTTCCTTAAGATGTCCTAAAGAGTTGTGACATTTGTACAGAAGTGGGAAGCCAGGAATCCCACCCAAAGTGAAAACAGTGTTTATTCTTCTCAAAAGATACACACTTTAGATTTGTATAGTGCACACCGATGTTGCTATTTTTAAGAACATTGTCAATCCCCCAAGACCCACAATACTGGTGATGAATCATCGTTCATTTTCATCTTTATGTCAAAAATATATTCCTATCAGTTGAGGGACATATTTCAGATGTTATGTTGAGAAATGGCATTAGAGAAACTGAATTAGCATGAGACAGTATTTCCCCATGGGCTTGGACCTACAGCATAGCAGTTAGATCATGCAACCACTGCCTAACCTAGCCTCAAGGTCATTTACAGTAATACCATGGCAGTGCACCAACCCAGGAAATGTTATCAAAGCTCATAAGGCATGCGAGGATATCTGTTTAGTCCCCCAGAGAAGAGGCCCTGACATACAGAGGTAATGATAATAAAGCTAGGCTTAAAAGGCTACCTCCCTGAAGTTGTGTTGTGTGTACCAGGACCCCTCTCTCTCCTGCCTATTATCTCTGCTTAGGTCATCTTAAGATGGGAGAGAGAGGTATTACCACTGTGTATGTCTGTCTGTGGTGAAAGCAATACAAACCCCTTCACCAGCTGCACCTATCTCCCCAGCCCAGCTCCCTGCCTCTCACATTTTCCTCTGTCCCTCATGTTTTTTTCTCTTTTTTCCCCCTACAGCTCAATATCTGTACTTCAATATAAAAACAACACACCCTCAACCTCTCTCCATCGACAAAAGGCCGAACACTCATTCAACATTGGGCAAGCGGCAGATAAACATTTGGCACAACATTTGCTGGTAGGTTTGAGCCAACCCAAAGCGAGCACATACACTACAGCCCAGATAAGTTCAACCTCTTTGGCAGCTGCGTAATTCCCTGCTAGGGTGTTACAGCAAATAATGTCCCATCATCACAAATGTCTCAGCAAATATCATCCTAGAAGGCAGCACAGGAACACACAGACTGTCTCGTTGCCTTTTGATCCGTTCTGTCTCTCTTTCCTTCTGTATCTATTTCTTCCAACACGGGTTTTTCATTCCCTCAGCCTGCTGTGAACTTGCTACAAAAGGCGAGTTAAATGAGAAGCACCCTATACAAAATACAGTAAAGTTTAAACCATGCAAAACGGAATATACAGTAATCCATATGAAACTGAAACTCCAGGATGTTGCCTTTCTTTAATGCTGATATCTGAAAAGCTCACCAAAGCTGTCAACATGAACAACGACAAAACAATATTAAACCATCTCGCTACATGCACTACGGCACAAACTAATATTCCTGTGGAGTTTGTTTGTCTGAAAATGACTATGGGAGAGCAACAGCAAACAATGCTCTAGTCTCTCAATGCACCTATGAGAAGGTACTGTTATTATTATTTGGAGCTGGAATGTTTAAAATATTTGCAAATGTTAACGCAAGGTCTTGTATCAACCTGTCAAACTACTTTGTACAAAGTACAGCAAAACCCAATCTCTCCCCACCGACTAATACTCTTTGACTGCAAGGGATGTGTTCTTCCAAAAATATGACATCAACACGGACTGTATCAGGATTTGAATCAGGATTTTACGGTTACATTCACAAGCCTCTGTGGTGCTATTGTCTTGTGTGCCTGATGAAAACCAGACTTGATTTATTCACAAAACAATATGGCCTGCTGCTCATTATTCCTCTGCCTATACTACTGATAGGCGTTAGGCACTTAAAACACATGTTCACATATACAATTATAGATAGCATTATACATTTGTTTTCTTCCCCACCAAATGTGGGTATTAAAAACAAGAAATGAAAAATCTTTGGTTTGTAAACACATCATCATGTTCATATCAATCATTACTAGTTAAGGTGTAGTTTTTGCCATTCAAAGCTCGTGATGACATCTCACCTCACCAGAAATAAAGAGAGTTTGATGGTGCTCTAGTAACCCCTGTGTTGCTGGAACATTGCCCAGCGCGCGTCAGGGTGCAAGCCACACACCCCTCAGAGAGCAAAGGGGCCTGCATCCTCCTCACAGCCAAGGAGGCAGCTGGACACCACAGAACACAGATGCAGCCACACATTATGGTCTGTCTATCGCTCAATTCCACAGCCTTTTCAGTTCACAACAGTGTCAGTCAATCCAGGTCAGTGTCAATGAAAGTATTGTTGCTGCTTTCATTCTTGTCCATCATTGTTTGCATTGTATTGGGCAAAACCCCATCCCATACTTCCCAAGCTTGGGTGATGTGTCAGAAAGGGTGGCATTTTCACAGTAAACTGTCCTGCCATTGGTTTAAGACTGACCTCACAGGAGCTGAGACCCAGCTATTATTTTCTTTCCCCCATCACGCTCTAACAGAACATAACACATTTAAATGCAATACAGGATGGTGGGTCATGGGGATACCTTTTTTCTCATTCATTCATCTGAAAAAAAACCTTTACAGTGATGAATGAATCAGACTCTACCTCCCTCCCTCTCTCTCTCTCTCTCTCTCTCTCTCTCTCTCTCTCTCTCTCTCTCACACTCCTTCCTTTCCCTGTGCTGTCTCAGTTGCAGGGTAGCCAGGTGGAGTAGGCATGCTGCTGGCAGTGGAACATGGGCTGTACCTGGGCTATGTAGTAGTTACTGAAGTTACCATCTGCCACGTGGCGGCTGGCTGGTAGTAGCAGGTGACGTTAGCCACGTTTGGGATGACGTTCTGCTCGGCCAGCACGCGCACCGCCAGCATGGCGATCAGCCCCAGTGTCTGCCGCCTCTCATGTCCCATCAGGCACACCGTACTCTCGTTGACCACCCCATGCAGGGTCATCAAGTAGTCATACTTGCGGTCCTCCAGGCCCACAAAGTGGTTTTGCAGGTATGACTCCAGCTTGCGCTGCTGCTCGCTGATATCAGAGAAGTCGATGAAGAAGCGCGAGCACATGTAACGCTGCAGGGACTTCATCTCCGTCTCGGAGTCGGCGTGGAAGCCCCTTACCAGCAGGTGACAGTACTTGAGCAGGCCGCGACCCCGGATCTCCTCTGGGTTGCGGGTGCAGATCACCTTCTGGCGTAGGTGGTCTAGGGCAGCACCAAAGTCCCCGAACACACTCTCGCCCACGATGGTGGGGTGGAAGGTCTCGGCCATGGGGTTCTCAGAGCATTCATAGAATAGCAGCAGGGAGTCCAGCTTTATCTGAAAGGAGTCCACGCTGAACTCAAACTGCCGCCTCAGAGAGTCTACAAACTTGAGCTCCACGTTCTTGCCTCTATTGTTGGAGAGGGAGATGAGGCTCCAGCGGTCTGAATCATTGCACACCTTCACCATCTTCTGCACATAGGCTTCCTGTCAGACAGAAACACACGGGGAAAAGAAATCTTTAGCTCCAGTTGTCAATGGATAGAAATACTGTATACATACTGTATAAAGGCACTTTGATCAGTTGAAAGGAATAACTGTCAATGGATTTAAAAATACTGTATACATACTGTATAAACGCACTATGATCTTAAAGGAATGACTGTCGTGGATATAAATACTGTAGCCTACTCCTAATCTAAATCCAATTAAACCGATACGAGCACTAAATCAGGAACAGGTCATCTTCCATAGCTCCATATAAAGACGTATTCATGTAATTACATTGGCCCATATTTTTGCATCTTTCTGTAGCCTACAATAAGGGGCAATCATTGACTGCCCTATCTATTGAATTTAGGTGGCCGAAGAGACGGGATCTGCTTAAAATGGGTTTACTGCAATCCTCTTAACTAGATAAAATCAACATTGTACTATCAGTAAACTTGTCTTATTGCATTTTGAAATCTCATGCACAATGATGTGCAAAAGGGCAAAGGTGCGTAAAAGCCCAATTAGCCATATTCATAAATGAAATACATTTCTAAATAACTATTTGATTTATTTCAATAAATGTTGCATGGAAAGTGTAGCCTACCTTTAAAGTCAATGGTGATATTTTCTGCTTATTCACCCCGTCGGGTAAGAAGTCCAGGAGACAGTCCAAAACGATATCTTTCACAATCTGAAAATCACTTTCCCCTTTCATATCCGCACAAAAGATTAGGTCAAGGTCCTTGTAGCCCAGTCCGCTATCCTCATGAAGAACGTGGCTTGCAGCAGACCCGTTCAGCCGCACGTCCCGGACGTGGATATTCCTCTCCTCCATGCGACTACGCACCACTTTCACTATTTGTCGGGGTTTCATCTCCAAAGTGGGGAAGTTTCCCCGGCCGTGGATGGGAATGGTCTCCGTCAGGATGGCATCAAGGCGCTGCACTTGTTCCCAGCCGAGAACGCTGATATTGCTGCTTTCAACCTCAGTTATAGTACTAGCACCAGTGCAACTATGTTCTTCTTCAGACATTGTGGAGAAAATTAAACGGCAATTGACTATAAAGTTTATTTGGCGAAAGGTCCGTATCCAAATGTGGATTTTACGCGCAGTGACAGTAGACTATAGAGGGGCAATGTCAACTTCATCCACATCGGTATCTTCAGTCAGAGTGCAGTACCTCCTCTATATTATACTGTAACATAACATAAATCAAATCAAGGCGAAATAGGCTAGGCTACTCAGTGCGCAGTAAAGAAATGACAGCTGCGTACTCCGGTTGACTCGCGCGTCTTTTGTCGTGAGATGAGGGAGGACAGTAAATAAGTTCTTCTCTCAAAGATAGGAAAAAGGCAGAAGTGACGACTTTCTTTACAGAGCGTGAAACGTTTCCTAATCGGTTGTCACTCAGTGTATCCGAGCTGTGCGCATCAGCGTCTTTGGAGCTCGTTGGTATACCAGGAGTTCTGTGTTCGGGCTGTGACTCCATCGCCTAAGGCACGCCTAGGATTTTTGAATTTGCATGAATACGCACTTCTGCAGTGATCAGCCCTCTGTGGAATCCCCGTGGATTGTGACGCGCAACTTCTAAATATTTGGTTCACTTTTCGTCTCCAATAAATTCTTAAAGCCTTCCATGTAACTTGTCACGTGAAAAGGATGTGGTTTAGTTTGGATACTTTTGTTTTACATCAAAGTTAACCGTTACCTATCCATTGTGCTTGGCTTGTGGGCGTCGCTTCTCGCTGAAAGGCAGGTACAGTTTTAGGAATGTCACATGATATGTACAACCCCCCCTTGTCATTTGAACGAAGATAAGTTAGAGCGACATCAACAGCCTGGGGTTTGATCCCAGGCTTTGTCGCAACTGGCCGTGACCCCCATAGGACTGCGAACAATTGGCCCAGCGCCGTCCCGGGTAGGGGAAGGTTTGGCCGGTGGGGGAGAAAACGGGGTCAAATATGTACTATTGTGGCCATACCATCGGCCTGGTTAGTACTGGGACCAGAGACCACCTGGGAATACCAAGTGCCGTAAACATAAAAAAAAATGAAGTTACAGCGAAATCTGTGCTCACCAATAGCGAATCGGACTTCTTACTACAGCCGCACTTTTTCGGTTTTCAGGTATACAGAATTTAACCTAACTTCCGTTTCCCTTGAAAAACGGAAAGAGAGACACCGCACATCCTATGTTACTAAAGCCGTGACCATCTTGATAGTCATCATTTATATACACAAATAAAATGATAATTTTGTATATTCTCTTATGACATGCAAGCACAGTTAATTGAAAATATAATAACCTAATGTGTCCTCCTTTGAGTTGAAATCGCATTATTTTAAGTCGTAATTTATAGGAGATGTAAGGTTTTCACTATAAAGAGTTGTTATTTTGACTTGCAGGATTTCATTGACCATACAGAAATTGTGGAGCAAAAGCCTACTTTGAGTTGACATACCGCCCTCTATGGGAAAGAGGAAACAGTTAGAGCACAATCCTAACCAAATCTGAGTCATTTAAAAAAATATCCAGCAAGAACATATTGTGAGCAATGGTGTAAAGTACTTAAGTAAAAATACTTTAAAGTACTACTTAAGTAGTTTTTTGGGGTATCTGTACTTTACTATTTATATTTTTGCCAACTTTCACTTTTACTTCACTAAGTTCCTAAAGAAAACAATGTACTTTTTACTCCATACATTTTCCCTGACACCCAAAAGTACTCGATACATTTTGACAGGAAAATGGTCCAATTCACACACTTATCAAGCAAACATCCCTGGTCATCCCTACTGCCTCTGATCTGGCGGACTCACTAAACACAAATGCTTTGTTTGTAAATTATGTCTGAGTGTTGGAGTGTGCCCCTGGCTATCCTTAAAAAATATATATATATATATATATATATATATATATATATATATATATATAAAATGATTTTGAAATGGATTATACTTTTACTTTTGATACTTAAGTACATTTGAGCAATTCCATTTACTTTGGATACTTAAGTATATTTACAACCAAATACTTTTAGACATTTACTCAAGTAGTTTTTTACTGGGTGACTTTTACTTGAGTCATTTTCTTTTAAGGTATCTTTACTTTTACTCAAGTATGACAATTGAGTACTTTTTCCACCACTGATTGTGAGTCATAATGTAGAATATGACACTTCCTACAGTTTGTCTATTTTAGGGAGATCCAGTTTTCCTATACTGATATTTACTTGCTGTGTTGAGGAAACGTCATATAAATATGCCACTTATAGCAAATGTTTTCTCCAAGGCGACTTGCAGTAACGTGAGTGCATACATTTTTAGTATGTGATCCCTGCACGAATTGAACCCATGACCTTGGCGTTCCTAGAACCACACAGGACCAACACATACCTAATGATGGTTTCCCGAATGCCATTTCCTAAACCAGGCCCCCAAACTCTCACCTCTAAAGAACACCCGCTTTCCTAAATATTGTTCCTAACCACCAACCCTATGGTTGTTTCTATCAAACAGTAAGTCGTGACCTGATTTAGTGCCTGGTTAAGCTGTATCTGATCCAAGCTCACATGAAAAAATAATATATTATACTATGGTATGAATACTATAGTATTCACTGTAGTATTTTGTGTCTGCAAAAAAATACAGTGAATACCGTAGTATTTACTGTAGTATTTACAGTTAAGTATAGTACCAATACTGTAGTAAAATAAAACTGTAGTATATACTATAGTAATTAATGAAGTTTTTTTGCGCGGACTATTGTATACTGTAGGATTTACTGTAGTGTTTTTGCAGACGACACTGTAGAATTTACATTATATTTGACATAGAAGTGGAGGCTTTCTCCTTCAGGAAACCTACTGGAGAAATACTGAAAGAGCACATTTTCCATAACCTGTAGGTAGGTAGTTCTGGGGTCTGAACGGATAGTTCAGAGCTTCTGCTCTTTTCTATAACCTGTAGGGAACACAATATGTGGTCTATACTTGGCATGTAGGTTTCACAAATTGCAATGTGGGAGTGGGGAATGGGCAGGGTATACACAAATTAAATACTGTAGTATTTACTATAGTTAAAAAGTGTAGTGCTTTTGCAGACATTACTGTAGTATTTACTACAGTGCTTTTTTTGCTGATAATACTGTAGTATTTACTATAGTATTCTAAAGTATATTACAACATTCTATTGTAAGTACTACACATGATTGAGGGATACTACAGTGTGTAGTATATTCTTCTACAGTATACTACAGTTTACTATAGAATTCTATAGTAAGTACTTTAGTATTCTATAGTAAACTGTATTCTTTTTTAATGTGGAGGGGACTTTAGCCTAGCGGCTCTGGAAGGCCTGACTAGCTCAGTGGTCTTATGAATGTGATGGGGATGTGATCAGCCCTGAAAGATCGGACAATATGAGTTTTGTCCCTGTATGCAACCATTTTTCTCCTCTTGGCCAATATACCACCTGGCCTGGGCTAACTAGTGTTGTGAATGTGTGTTGTGGACATTAGCAGTCTCTGTTGTCTTGAATCCATTTTTTCCCCATCATCATACCCCCCTGGGCTTAATGCTCGCTGCTGAAGTGTGAGCGAAACAGCTGACACAACTCTAATGCCAGTGTCAGACTGAACTTTCATGGCACAGTGCAGCACAGCATGACAGCCAGCATCAGAGAAACAGAGAACAAACGCTCATCTCCATCAAACATCAGAGAGAAACCTGCCAAAGCCAAACACACTTGCTGTGCCATGTCATGGCCAGTTGGGGTGGGGCAGCCATCAGGGCATCTATCAGGCAGTGCAGCCCCCTAGCCCTGTAAACACAGATTATCCCATTTACTCTTAGCCCACAGCAGAGCAGAGAACCCAGAGCCTACCTGCACAGTCACACTCATCACAACGGGGTCGAGGCAATCGCATAGATCACTGATCATTTACAAATCACACCCGCTCCGACATTGCACATCCAAATACTCATATATTCTTAATTCCATTCCTTTACTTTAGATTTGTGTGTATTGTTCTAGTCAATGCTATCCTATTAAACTATTGCTGTATATATACACTATTCTATCCTACACATTCTACAGATAAACTAAATATTCTATCCACATATTGTCCATAATATCTATACATCCCATCACATATACATGTATACTCCTGACTCAGACAATGCTTGTCCTAATAGTTCTACATTTCTTAATTCCATCCTTTTACTTTTAGATCTGTGTGTATTGTTGTGAATTGTTAGATACTATTTCACTGTTGGAGCTAGAAACACAAGCAATAACATCTGCTAAACATGTGTGACCAATAACATTTTATTGATGCATTATAGACTTAAATCAGATACATTCACAGCCATACTTCCATATGCAGCCATATGCATATTATTTGAATCATGCATTCACGCTACTGGCTTATACTGGGACAGCCAGCTTTTGATTGGTGGACGGTCCAATGAGAGATCACAAGTCTCTAAAATAATAACTCACATCTGGAAATGTATGTGAGGAGTCAATGTATTTCCCAGGTGCGGAGGTATGGGTTGGCCTTCGTTCAAGAGCTCTGTGCACCAGCCATCTCCACTCCAGCCAAATCAGAGCGGTTGCCATAGAGACAGTAGGTGTATATTCCTCTGCAATGGTTGACAGGGACTGCATAGGAAAAAAGGGACATGCAACAATTGTCACATTATGCTTCAGTGACTGGAAACATCCTCGTTGCATGAACAATCCTGAATTTTCTATCATTACAGACGACTTTATCTTCAGAGATGCCATAATTAGTGAGTGCTTTGAAAAGCAGTAGCGGTGCGTGGGTAAAATCACTGGGGAAGCCAAGCCAGGGAGAAAATGCCATATTACAACTTATGTGCTGTGATAATTGTGTTGTTTTCTCTATAACATGTTAGTTCATATGCCTTGCCACCGTGATATACAGTGGGGAAAAAAAGTATTTAGTCAGCCACCAATTGTGCAAGTTCTCTCACTTAAAAAGATGAGAGGCCTGTAATTTTCATCATAGGTACACTTCAACTATGACAGACAAAATGAGGAAAAAAAATCCAGAAAATCACATTGTAGGATTTTTATGAATTTATTTGCAAATTATGGTGGAAAATAAGTATTTGGTCACATACAAACAAGCAAGATTTCTGGCTCTCACAGACCTGTAACTTCTTCTTTAAGAGGCTCCTCTGTCCTCCACTCATTACCTGTATTAATGGCACCTGTTTGAACTTGTTATCAGTATAAAAGACACCTGTCCACAACCTCAAAGTGTCACACTCCAAACTCCACTATGGCCAAGACCAAAGAGCTGTCAAAGGACACCAGAAACAAAATTGTAGACCTGCACCAGGTTGGGAAGACTAAAATCTGCAATAGGTAAGCAGCTTGGTTTGAAGAAATCAACTGTGGGAGTAATTATTAGGAAATGGAAGACATACAAGACCACTGATAATCTTCCTCGATCTGGGGCTCCACGCAAGATCTCACCCCGTGGGGTCAAAATGATCACAAGAACGGTGAGCAAAAATCCCAGAACCACACCTAGTGAATGACCTGCAGAGAGCTGGGACCAAAGTAACAAAGCCTACCATCAGTAACACACTACGCCGCCAGGGACTCAAATCCTGCAGTGCCAGACGTGTCCCCCTGCTTAAGCCAGTACATGTTCAGGCCCGTCTAAAGTTTGCTAGAGAGCATTTGGATGATCCAGATGAGGATTGGGAGAATGTCAGATGAAACCAAAATAGAACTTTTTGGTAAAAACTCAACTCGTCGTGTTTGGAGGACAAAGAATGCTGAGTTGCATCCAAAGAACACAATACCTACTGTGAAGCATGGGGGTGGAAACATCATGCTTTGGGGCTGTTTTTCTGCAAAGGGACCAGGACGACTGATCCGTGTAAAGGAAAGAATGAATGGGGCCATGTATCGTGAGATTTTGAGTGAAAACCTCCTTCCATCAGCAAGGGCATTGAAGATGAAACGTGGCTGGGTCTTTCAGCATGACAATGATCCCAAACACACCGCCGAACGAAGGAGTGGCTGTAAGAAGCATTTCAAGGTCCTGGAGTGGCCTAGCCAGTCTCCAGATCTCAACCCCATAGAAAATCTTTGAAAGTCTGTGTTGCCCAGCGACAGCCCCAAAACATCACTGCTCTAGAGGAGATCTGCATGGAGGAATGGGCCAAAATACCAGCAACAGTGTGTGAAAACCTTGTGAAGACTTACAGAAAACGTTTGACCTCTGTCATTGCCAACAAAGGGTATATTACAAAGTATTGAGATAAACTTTTGTTATTGACCAAATACTTATTTTCCACCATAATTTGCAAATAAATTCATAAAAAATCCTACAATGTGATTTTCTGGATTTCTTTTCCTAATTTTGTCTGTCATAGTTGAAGTGTACCTATGATGAAAATTACAGGCCTCTCTAATCTTTTTAAGTGAGAGAACTTGCACAATTGGTGGCTGACTAAATACTTTTTCCCCCACTGTACATATAGGCCTAAAGGCCGAGACAATAAGAAGACAAAGCAGCAGAATAAATTCAACCACACCTTTGTTTCATCACAAAACCGGAGAGCAAAATCTGTTCACAAAGCATATTGCATGTACAAACAGTTACATGACCTACAGCATGGTCAATCAAGTTAATGTTTCAGACATTTTCGGACTACTAAACACCTATTGATGTAGAACCACAGAGTTACCGCAAGTCGCAAATAAAACAGGAGATGCTTCCACTATTCCACCAGCATTTCAAGTTCCACATCATCAAATCACCTATGCTTAGTCTAATACAGTGACAATTAAAAGATACCAAAAACTATTAGTCCATTCAACGTAACTAAATATGATGTGGCTGTCCATGGTTCTGATTTGTGTGTGTGTGCGTACAAGTACAAAAAAACATGTTGACTCAGCCTACTTGTAGAGAAACACCAATGCCATCCTCCTCTCTTTCATGTCACCGAAACGGTCTATGACTATCATACGGTAGGCTACACACGTTTAGTTTTTGTAGTCCTGGCTAAAATGCTTGCTCGCTAGCCTAACTTCCTTTAATGGGCAATGATGATCCAGCTAGTTAGCATTAGCCTACTACATCTAGCTACATATTGAACTTCCATCCTCTCAGGCCAGGGGCACAATGTATGAATATGAGTTGGATCAGAATCACCTCCATAATCATTGGCCAGTACAGAGAATTAAGTAAAACCACATGTCCAAATCCCTATCTCCAGCCATGGCTAATTTAGGAACGGACGATTTTAGCTAGCTAGCTAGACACCGGAAGAGAACAACACAACGAGATGCAACAATGAACGTTTTTTTATGTAAATGTACTTTGGCTGCTGTCATGATGTGATTGGTGTGAAGCCAAATCCAAACTGGCTTCCATTGACACTTTTTTGGGGTGCATCAGGACCATTCACAGTTGAGCTAAGTCAGTTTAGCTCAATGCTGATTGACTATTATTTTATCATGTTTTTATCAAGGGAGGCCAAGTGCACGCTGGCTTCCCTTGCATCAAATGCTACAGGCAGCAACAATATCATACTCTTTTTGACCAGACAGCATCAGATAGATGGGCTACACATACAGAAAAAAGGGGTCTGTTTCGCTCGCTCGGATGCTTTCTCCAATGAGATACAGTAAATTCAGCCTCTAGGCAAATTGAAGGAAAATTATGAAAAAGAGAGATGAAAGAAATGATTTATGTTTCTTTTTTTGTTGGTCAATTTTTGGGGGGAGCCTGGCTTCCCTTGGCATCCATGAACACACGCCACTGTTGAAAAGACTTCATTTCAATGCACCAAGGAAGGACCCAACATCTGAAAAGATCTTATTTCTCAACTGTGACTGTTGGCCCTCTCCCTCATAAAGCCGATGTTGTACAGTTACAGAGAGCCTGCCTCCAGTTACAGAGAGCCTGCCTTACAGAGAGCCTGCCTCCAGGGTTCCAAATTATCAGGATGGTTCAGTCCAATAAACTAAGAAGAAAAGTCAGGGTTTTCACTGTGCCAACCAGCTGACAGGAACCATTGGATTGATGCACCGTGAAGAGTCGCATCCCTTCAGACTGCCACATCATCTCCCCTTGAGCTCATCTTTAGAGTTAGAGACGGTCGGGGAGTTAAAATCTAATGTCTTAGTCACTATTCTTCACTCGTCTGCATCGTCCACATCCAACAACTAATGAAAGTCAATGACGTCTGAAACAATGTTTTGAAAACAAAATACAATAGCTAACTAAACATGTTTTTAATTGTGAGCGAGAGTCCCTTTAGTCGAGCAGGACAGCTAGCTAGCTAATTCCTCAGATCATATGGAGAGGAACGACACGAACACATTACGCTAATGAGTTGGATAGAGAGCAGGGCTCAAATTTTGGCGATGCGGTTCCGGGGAGAGTGCACTCGTGTGTTTTCTAGTTAGATCTATTTTAATGTGCTGGATGAGATGCATGGGTTGTGGTGTCAGTATGTGGATTACCCAGAGGGCCATGGAGGTCCAGGGTCCTCTAGCGGCATGATGAGAATTTCTATCTCATTAAGAGCAATCGAGCGGTCTGACCTCTCTCATCTGACCTCACTTTAACAGGAGGCGGTGGAACCACCGGTTATTATGCTCTAACACGAGTGAATGAGTACCGAGGCACTGATTAGATGGGAGTGGGGGCTTAGGCCTATAGCAAATGCACAAATATCTGTTCATACACATACGTTGCCACAATCGCTCTGAAACGTTCTAAAGATGCCAAACTAAGATAGCTGGAATAGGTCATATAGACGGAAAAGTTTTATTTCATGTGGTGTATGACTTTCATAGGATTTGTGCTGAGGATTTGAAGTGCTCTGCCTTTTTTCAAACCTTGTACCCTTTCCTTCACTATATCTGCGGTCCTTACCCCCTTTCCATTTTGTCACGTTATTCTATCATTCTACATTTCTAAGCAATTGATTAGAGCAGGCAAATGAGCAGAAAAGTTATTTCATAATGTAGACCACTCCTTTCAGCAGCATGTGTTATTATCTCCTCTCTTTGGCTGTGAAGTTGTGTGGAAACCACTGGCAAACATCTAGGCTAAAGCTGAAGTTTGAGAAGTGCATAACATGAACTACCTTAGATGATATATTTTTGTGTAGAGCTATAGTAGTGAGACCAGGACCGGAACTCTTGCACGTTATCTGCATGTACCACGGATGGTGATGCAAGATGCATTCTTCAAAGTTGCGAAGTCCATTATCTTAGAGGTTGTATGGGCAGTGCATTTTGTGGGGATAAAGAGCTTAATGTTTGTTTTGTAGCACTTTACTTAAAGCCTGCAGGTATAATGAGGCGGTTATATTGCCGTGTAAGACATGTCATACGCATGCATGACTCCTTAATAACGTCATCTCATAATGATCCTGACGAAATACCAAGCATTTTTTGTATTATACATCTTATGAGCCTTTATGAAAGCTCATACGCTTATAACAATTCCTAAAGCATTATACCTGCACTTCTGCAGGGTTGAAGTCATCTGTGTCCTCCCCTCTCATTCCTCTCAAATACCGTCAAAATCTTCTCCAACTCCTCCATACCTCTTTCACCCTCCGTCTCAATCTCCCCCTTCCCCCTGCCTAAGATAACTGGATTTCCAGGTGGGTCGCATTAGTTTGTCCTGTCGGAGTGATATTCCCGGCGCTGACGGCACAGTTCGTTTTGGGTGTGGATCAGAAGCTGCCGGACGGTATGGGATTTCCAGCTTTTCTCAGTCAATGTCTTTTGAGTGAGATAGGGTCGTGGCAATTAAAAAAGCAGCAGCTGCTTTAATATGGCTGTTTCCTAATTCACCCTTCTCCAGCGTGCATGTGACTGTGTGTAAGTGCGCATGCATGCATGCATGTACAGTTGAAGTCGGAAGTTTACATACACCTCAGCCAAATACATTTAAACTCAGTTTTCACAATTCCTGACATTTAATCCTAGTAAAAAATCCCTGTTTTGGGCCAGTTAGGATCACCACTTTATTTGAAGAATGTGAAATGTCAGAATAATAGTAGAGAGAATTATTTATTTCAGCTTTAATTTCATTCATCACATTCCCAGTGGGTCAGAAGTTTACATACACTCAATTAGTATCTAGTAGCATTGCCTTTAAATTGCTTAATTTTGGTCAAAGGTTTTGGGTAGCCTTCCACAAGCTTCCCACAATAAGTTGGGTGAATTTTGGCCCATTCCTCCTGACAGAGCTGGTGTAACTGAGTCAGGTTTGTAGGCCTCCTTGCTCGCACACGCTTTTTCAGTTCTGCCCACAAATGTTCTATAGGATTGAGGTCAGGGCTTTGTGATGGCCACTCCAATACCTTGACTTTGTTGTCCTTAAGCCATTTTGCCACAACTTTGACAGTATACTTGGGGTCATTGTCCATTTGGAAGACCCATTTGCGACCAAGCTTTAGCTTCCTGACGTCTTGAGATGTTGCTTCAATATATCCATATAATTGTCCTGCCTCATGATGCCATCTATTTTGTGAAGTGTGCCAGTCCCTCCTGCAGCAAAGCACCCCCACAACATGATGCTGCCACCCCCATGCTTCACGGTTGGGATGGTGTTCTTCGGCTTGCAAGCCTTCCCCTTTTTATTCCAAACATAACAATAGTCATTATGGCCAAACAGGTCTATTTTTGTTTCATCAGACCAGAGGATATTTCTCCAAAAAGTACAATCTTTGTCCCCATGTGCAGTTGCAAACCGTAGTCTGGCTTTTTTTATGGCGGTTTTGGAGCAGTGGCTTCTTCCTTGCTGAGCAGCCTTTCAGGTTACGTCGATATAGGACTCATTTTACTGTGGATATAGATACTTTTGTACATGTTTTCTCCAGCATCTTCACAAGGTCCTTTGCTGTTGTTCTGGGATTGATTTGCACTTTTCGCACCGAAGTACGTTCATCTCTAGGAGACAGAACGCGTCTCCTTCCTGAGCGGTATGACGGCTGCATGGTCCCATGGTGTTTATACTTGGGTACTATTGTTTGTACAGATACCTTCAGGCGTTTGGAAATTGCTCCCAAGGATGAACCAGACTTGTGGACGTCTACAATTATTTTTCTTAGGTCTTGGATGATTTCTTTTGATTTTCCTATGATGTCAAGCAAAGAGGCACTGAGTTTGAAGGTAGGCCTTGAAATACA
The DNA here is from genome assembly GCA_030435695.1 of Brachymystax lenok tsinlingensis. Taxonomy (NCBI): domain Eukaryota; kingdom Metazoa; phylum Chordata; class Actinopteri; order Salmoniformes; family Salmonidae; genus Brachymystax; species Brachymystax lenok. The sequence continues at coordinate 78,267,839 of CM059789.1, forward strand.
TCCACAGGTACACCTCCAATTGACTCAAATGATGTCAATTAGCCTATCAGAAGATCCTAAAGCCATGACATCATCTTCTGGAATTTTCCAAGCTGTTTAAAGGCACAGTCAAGTTAGTGTATGTGAACTTCTGACCCACTGGAATTGTGACACAGTGAATTATAAGTGAAATAATCTCTAAAAAAATGTTTGGAAAAATTACTTGTGTCATGCACAAAGTAGATGTCCTAAACGACTTGCCAAAACTATAGTTTGTTAACAAGAAAGTGTGGTTGAAAAACAAGTTTTAATGACTCCAACCTAAGTGTATATAAACTTCCGACTTCAACTGTATGTGTGCTTATGTATGTGTGTGCACATTCACACGTGTGTGTAGGTGCATGGTGAGACTGATCTGGGTTTCTTTCGTCAGGGCCATGCTGAGGGTAACAGTAGGGTCGTGTTTCAGGGGGGACATAGAGAGGCCCATCTCTGTCCTCGTGGAAGTCTCATAGGCCTGATTATGGGTTGTTTGTGATCTGACAGCTAGGGAGTCCAGTGACACCGGAGAAAGGAAGCACACCGCTAGCTGCTAAAGCATTTTAGGGAGTGATGGGCGTAGCAGACCCTCTTTGATCTGACCTGTGTGCTGTGCTGTGTGGGTTCACCCTCCACCCTCCCTGTGTTGTGTTGGCTTGGCTGGCTTACATTCTCCAGTCCAACCATACGCCATCAACCATCACTAGACCTCTGCCCTAACACCTGGACCTCTGGCTCAGCTAGGTCAATATAGCAAAGCCTCCAAACTTTGGCACTCGTGTACGCCTACCATGGTGTATTTCAGGGGGTTTTCTGATCTCTTAACTCATTTTAATTGAGCTGTTAATTCAATAATGTCGTGCACAGGAAGTAATATGAGTTTTGCTCCTCACAAAAAAGGTAGTGGGCGAACACACCTACAACTGACCAAACAATGTCATGTCAACCCTTGGTTTGTCCTGTGCCTAGCAACAGAAACTAAAAGGTATATTTTCTGCAGCCTGGTTGTCGGGCCAAGTCGCCAGTAGGATGGGATGTTTGGTGCGGTCCAGGTAGCACGTGGCTTTAGCCCATCATAATCACCAACCTCATTGAAAGTCAAAGACGTCACCAGACAGCAGCCAAGATGGCAGGACGGCACGTTGTGGGCACGTTCAGTGCAAGCTTGTCTTGGGAACGGACCTGAATGGTCTAAAGCAGCCAGCTGAGCTGCCGTTTGTGGAGCAGTCAAGTAATCCATGCTTAACTGGCTCCATGACCGCTAAGTGGGATTGGGACTGCTGGCCCGGGGCTCCAACCACTCTCTACGGCTATGAAGAGAGACTATAAACTGCTGGAAGGGACTTTAGCCAATGGACAGGTGAGGACTGCAGGGTATGACTAACTCTTAACACAAGTCACAACTTATGATGCTCTTGGACAGTCTCAGACTGTCAGACACTCTAGAGAGTGAAAGTGACATGTCACAGAGTCAGAGGTAAAACAGAATTGTATTCTTGTTAGACACTGTCAGTCTCAGCAGTGACTGACTCACGGTTGTTACCAAGACTCAAATTCTGCTCTAAAATGGAGGGACGATGATTAAGGTCTCAATTAACTGAGTAAGTGAAAGTAAGATGGGGGGGGTGTGAAAATGTCCATCCTGGTGGAAGACAAAGGCCGTATTCACTAGGCACCAAACAAAAGAAAACGAACATAAACAAGTAGGGTTTACCTTAACTTGTCCAATAAGAAACGCTTGTTTTCCATTGAAAAAATGTTTTGCTACAGTGGCACTAATGAATACGACCCAGGTGTACCTTGACCCGGTATGTTCCAGCTCCGGGTTGGATCGGAGTGCCATATCCCAGACTGGGAATATGGGATGGAAGGAGATGGTATTCTGTGGAGCATATAGCATGTACCCTTTTTTCCATAAATATATTAATCCTGAGGTACAGTATCTCCTCTCTGGTTGGTCTGGAGGGTGACCAACGGTACTATGAGTTTCCCAGAAACGGACAGAAATGCTGTCTGTCTGTCCCTCCACAGGAGGACTCCCAGAACATCTGGCTGGATGCTGTCACGCTCACCAGGGTCATATTTATGAGAACACAACCTAGCAGAATGTTGTGCATCAGAAAACAAAACTGGTGTTTATTGAACAAGTGTAGATAGTATCTCCTAGTTTCAGCCTGTTTTCGTGCCTAGTGCATACAACACAGGGAGAGATGGGTAGAGACATTTTACTCAAACTGTTGACCACCTACCCACTGGTTGTTAGGAAATGACTATATGGAAGATCGAGAACCATGGTATAGAGGAGATGGGACACTGGTTGCCCTCTAGGTTACAGAGAGCTGGTAGTCCCATCCACCAAAATACCAGGAGTGAAACAGGGAAGAGTCAGGGGTATGCTAATTTGGTATAGATCAGACCTAACCCACTCCATTAAGTTAATCAAAACAGGAGCATTTTACATCTGGTTAGAAATACATAAGTACATCTCAACAGACAAAGAAATTCCACCTGTGTGCTACCAATATGCCCCCAATAGACTCCCCATACTTTAAAAAGACAGCTTCTTCATCCTAGAGGGTGAGATCAACCATTTCCAGACCCAAGGACATACTAGGCTTTGGCGACCTAAACACCAGAACTGGACAAGAACCTGAGACTCTCAGCACACAGGGGAACAAACACCGACCTGGAGGTGACAGCATTCCCTCCCCCCCATATGGGAAAGGGGATACCAAGTCAGTCACACAACTGAACGCATTCAACTGAAAAATGTGTCTTCCTCATTTAATCCAACCCCTCTGAATCAGATGTGTATAGGGGGGAGACAGCCCCCCACACCTAACTACTACAAAACAACCAACACAAACAGGTCACAACTCCTTTAGTTCTGTCTCTTGCTAAGTCAATGGTAGGCTTCGAGGGGACTCTTACGATAGGTACACCAACAGTTCATCCCTTGGCAGCAGTACTGTAGACTATTTTATCACAGACCTCAACCCAGAGTCTCCCAGAGCATTCAGTCAACCCACTGACACCCCTATCAGATCACAGCAAAATCAGTCTACTTTAAGAGCATTATTCAGTCATGGGGTTTCAAAGCCAAACAAACTGCATACAATTAAAATATGCTATAGATGGAAGGAAAGTAGTGTAGAAACCTACCAAAAGAAATTGACCAACAACAAATTCAACCCCTTTTAGACAACTTCCTGGACAAAATGTGACGAAATGTTTCACTGCAATAGTGAAGGTGTAAACCTAGCAGTAGAAAGCCTAAACAGCATATTTGACCTTTCAGCTTCCCTATCAAATCTAAAAAGTAGAAAATCTAAGAAAATACATGACAAATGGGTTTATGAAGAATGCAAAAGCATCTATCAAACCTATCCAACCAAAAACACAGAGACCCAGAAAAAACGTAACTTCACCGTGGTGACACACTAAAACAATAGTGAAATACACTAAGAAAAAGGAACAGCATGTCGGAAATCAGCTCAATGTAATTGAAGATACCATATAATCTAACCACCTCTGTGAAAATTGGAACACACTAAACAACATGAAGAGCCATCAATCAAAAATGAAGATGTATGGATAAACCACTTATCCAATCTTTGTGGCCCTATAACTAACAAACAGCAAAAACATAAAAATGATCAATTACACACTTTAGAATAAGCTATTAAAGACTACCAGAACCCACTAGATTATCCAAATACATTGAATGAACACCAGGACAAAATACCAACCCAACCCAAAAAGGCCTGTAGTCTTGATGGTATCCTAAATCAAATAAAAAAAAATAGACAGACCACAAATTCCATCCTCAGCTCTGGCATCATCCCCAACATATGGAAGCAAGGACTGATACCCCAATCCACATAAATGGAGACAAATTCTCCCCCAATAACAAATGTCAAATTGGCTTTTTAACAAATTACAGTACAACAGGCCACGTATTCACAGTACACACCCTAATTGACAAACAAATAAAACAAAACCAAAGTCTTCTCATGCTTTGTTGATTTCAAAAAAGCGTTTAAGTCAATTTGGCATGAAGGTCTGCTATACAAATTGATGGAAAGCGGTGTTGGGGGGAAAACCACATGACATTATAAAATCATTGTACACAAACAAGACGTCCAGTTAAAATTGGCAAAAACAAATTTCTTCCCTCAGGGCTGTGGGGTGGAACAGGGATGCAGCTTGAGCCCCATCCTCTTCAACATATCAACGAATTGGCGAGGGCAATAGAACAGTCTGCACCACCTGGCCTCACCATACTAGAATCTGAAGTCAAATGTCTACTGTTTGCTGATGATCTGGTGCCCTCTGTCCCCAACCAAGGAGGACCTACAGCAGCACCTATATCTTCTGCACAGATTGCTAAACCTGGGCCTTGACAGTGAATCTCAGTAAGTGAATCTCAGTGTTCCAAAAAAGGTCCAGTTGTCAGAACTACAAATTTAATTCCACGGTTGCCTTAGAGCACACAAAGAACTATATCTACCTCGACCTAAACATTAGAATCCCAGGTAACTTCAACAAAGCAAGGGCCTTCTATGCCATCAAAAGGAACATACAATTCAACATCCCAATAAGGATCTGGCTAAAAATACTTGAATCAGTTCTAGAACCCATTGCCCTTTATGGTTGTGAGGTCTGGGGTCCACTCACCAACCGAGAATTCACAAAATAGGACAAACACCAAATTGAGACTGCATGCAGAATTCTGCAAAAAAACATCCTCTGTGTAAAACATAAAACCCCAAATAATGCATGCAGAGCATAATTAGGACGATACCCACTAACTAATAAAATCCATTAAAGAGCAGTTCAATTCTCCCAAAGAGAGGGGAAACAGAGAGATTTATTTTACTCAAACCACCTACTGTTGACCCCCTACCCTTTGGTTGTAAGGAAATGACTAGATGGATTTGGTTTAGTCAGTGGCTGTTCTGGGTAAGGGGAAACTAAGGAACAGAGGACCATGAGAGAGACCGAGAGAGAGGGAGGTCAAATCAAATCAAAGTTTATTTGTCACGTTCGCCGAATACAACAGGTGTAGACCTTACAGTGAATGCTTACTTACAGGCTATAACCAATAGTGCAAAAAAAGGTATTAAGTGAACAATAGGCAAGTAAAGAAATACAACAGTAAAAAGACAGGCTATATACAGTAGCGAGGATATAAAAGTAGCGAGGCTACATACAGACACCGGTAACTCATGCTGATTGAGGTAGTATGTACATGTAGCTATGGTTAAAGTGACTATGCATATATGATGAACAGAGAGTAGCAGTAGCGTAAAAGAGGGGTTGGCGCGTGGTGGGACACAATGCAGATAGATAGCCCAGTTAGCCTTTTTGTCCTAGACTTAGCACTCTGGTACCGCTTGCCATGCGGTAGTAGAGAGAACAGTCTATGACTGGGGTGGCTGGGGTCTTTGACAATATTTAGGGCCTTCCTCTGACACCGCCTGGTGTAGAGGTCCTGGATGGCAAGCAGCTTAGCCCCAGTGATGTACTGGGCCGTACGCACTACCCTCTGTAGTGCCTTGCGGTCAGAGGCCGAGCAATTGCCGTACCAGGCAGTAATGCAACCAGTCAGGATGCTCTCGATGTTGCAGCTGTAGAACCTTATGAGGATCTCAGGACCCATGACAAATCTTTTTTAGTTTCCTGAGGGGGAATAGGCTTTGTCGTGCCCTCTTCACGACTGTCTTGGTGTGTTTGGACCATTCTAGTTTGTTGTTGATGTGGACACCAAGGAACTTCAAGCTCTCAACCTGCTCCACTACAGCCTCGTCGATGAGAATGGGGGCGTGCTCGGTTCTCCTTTTCCTGTAGGAAACACTCAAGGTCTGAGCTGGATATAGGCTGTGTGACAGTGGTAACCAAGGATGACCAAAGGCTACACAAGAGAACAAGGTGGGTGAATTACAACTGACACGCAGTGTGTGTGTTGTCTGTAAAAGAAATTAGGGAGATTGGGGGAAGAGATGTGGAAACACTCAAGGCTCGAACTTCAAGATGAAACGCTGATGGTCCCTGTACGGCAATAGAGAAAACACTCTCCCTCCTCCCCTCTGTGGTCATCCATAAGCATGCGTAGACTAGAATCTGGAACCTACTCCCTGTTCTAAGTGATAAGAGAAGTCTTCCATGCCACAAGTTAATGGCAGCGGTCTAAGGCACTGCATCTCAGTGCTAGAGGCGTCACCACAGACCCTGGTTCAATTACAGGCTGTTTTGTACCGTCACAGACTCACTGGCTGATTCATATTTAGGGCCCACTACTAGGATTCGTCCCAAATCACATCCTTTTCCATAAATAGTAAACTACTTTTGACCAGAGCCCTATGGGCCCTGGTTAAAAGTAGTGCACTACTTAGAGAATAGGGTGCCATCTGGGACGCATCCTTAAAGACTGAACACAGTGGGGAAGACGTCACTATCTTGGCTCTGGCCAGTGGTGAGAGGGAGAGAGCAAGAGAAAGAGAGAGATTAGCCTAGTGGTTTGAGAGGCATTTTACTCAAGCATCACAGATATGAAACGCTCAGGGATGACACTGCTGTACATGCTCAAAGTTGGAACTCAAGAAAATTGATTCATTTTTAAAAGTTATATATAGAAAAACTACATTGTTTCCCATAAGACGTAAATTCAGCTGTTACATTCTATGTACAAGGAGAATTTCAGGAGATATCCACATTCTTATAGTTCAATTCTGCGGTGGTGAGCATCTCTCGAGTATGTCACGCTCATTAGCAGGAGGTAAACATCTAATGAGGTAAACACTTCACATCGGAGGTAAATGTAAGTGACCTAGCTGGACCATTCCGACCTGACATGGAGCCAAGTCTTTTTCTGAGAGCCTTTCTGTGTAACGCGTCATCTCCGTTCGGACTAATTGAGCTTAATGGAGTCATCACTAGGAACTCAGGTCTCAGCTCCTGATGTCATACTGTATCAACTTAGAACTATTAGGACCCCTTAAAATCACCACCCTTCCTCTCTTTTCATGGCAGGGTCATCACGGGTAGGTGTTTAATGGTTGTTTATTTATGCAGAGCACAGATGTTAGAGTGGAGAGAGGCACTGTTGTTTCCATTGAGATAAATGTAGCTCTCACTGAATCTGTCAGGGAGTTTGAGGGCGATTGCCTCCATTCTTGTGGCAACACTAGATATCACACAGAACTCTATCATTAGCCTTGGACATTCACACACTCCTCTGTTTTGCAAAACACAAGATAGGCCTATTGTAATATTGCACAAATATTATAAGACCAATTTCAGAATAAGAGTGATAGAACCAGGAAACATGGTCATTGCATAGGTGAGTTTTTTTATTGCATGCCATTTTCTCACATCTAAAGTCTCAAACGAATGGTGCTGCATGGAATAAGACTGGGTTTACATGGTCCGCGTCACCAAGCCAACACATCAGCTCCAGAACACAAAATAAAGTAAAACAACTCAAATACAGCCAGCCAGAAAGTAGTGAAATTATTAGTGTGTGTGTGTACACATCAGAGGATCGTCAGGGCGGAAGCAAGGCACAAACCCTCGACAGCTTGCCCTATAACTCTGATGAAGGGAAACAAGCGAATACTCATATACAATTAGCTCACGTTAGAAAACGGAAGGATGCATGACACCGTCACTCCCTACCCACCTCCATTCATGACTCAACTACCCTGCATCACACAATGTATCCAGAACACAACTAAAGTAGAACTAGGTAGCAACCAGATAAGGCTAGCCCCTGAACTCCAGGCACTGGCTTTAGGCTCAGTTCCTCTCAGAGGAACTTGTGCTATAGTACTTTTCCTAATTGGCACAGCTTATTCACCTAAAAAGTATGCATGTTTTGATGACAGTGCAAAAGTGCAAAAAAGCGTGCACACCTCAATCTTTTCTCACCCACTGTTCCTTCCTCAGGGACACACTCAAAAGTTTAACACGAAAAAAGAACAGCTGTGAGAAACTAAGGAACACTGCAGCTAAGCATAAAAGACCTGTGTCAGACCCAGACCACTGGCACAACTAGGCCTGAGGTATATCTTAACACTGACTGACAGGAGATACTTATCGGGTGGATAAGGATATGAGTATGTGACGTCTCACAACGCACGTGGGTGTGACGTCTCAGTGTTTGTTCCAGAAGGGGATGGCGATGGGCCCCCTGGACAGACCTCTCCACCACAATGATCTCATCGGGGTTGTTGCGGGTGCCGTAGTGATACAAAAGCTATTGGATTGCTGCCTCCTCAATCTGCGAGGAGGAGAGGAGGGGGACGCACAAACACAGTTGGAGTGTTTTAAAGCCACAGCCAAGTCAAGGCAGCTGTCCTACTGACATGAGTTAGACAGAGGTGATGGAAGGGGGGGGCTTATCTACACAAAGTCCTTAAGATTTCCTCTTAGAGACATTTATCAAGGTACTGAATAATTTTGTTGAGTACGTGAGTTGGAACAGACAAGCTAACAGTGAAAGGAAAAGCACAGTGTGCATTATAAACATCTGCTACAAATTTCAGCGTTACCTGAACGAGTGCCAGAAGTTTCTCTCGGCTGCGGATCAGTGCAGCCTCCTGCTGTTTCTCCTCCTCCACGATAGAAGCAAAGGTTACCATGGAGGCCGTAGGGGGGCTGCCCGCCGCTCCCAGCACCCAGGGCCTGGTCAGTAAAGAAAATGACATTGAGTTTGTGACAGGTTGAACATTCTCCCCCTCAAACAATTGTTCCTTTTTCCCCCTTGTGGTTTTTCAGTTTTTTTTCAAGTTTGGGACAAGGTGACATGTGTTAGGTACATCCTGTAATAATTCTGACGCTGATGTGACACACAGAGAGAGACAGAGAGAGAGCGCGAGAGAGGGAGATCTGAACTGGATATATCCTATGTGACAGTGGTAACCAAGGATGACCACAGGCTACCCAAGAGGACAAGGGTTGGGTGAATTACAACTGACACACAGTGTGTGTGTGTGTGTGTGTGTGTGTGTGTGTGTGTGTGTGTGTGTGTGTGTGTGTGTGTGTGTATGCATGCATGCATGAAAGAAAACGCTAATGAAATGCTGATGGTCCCTGTAAGGCAAGAGAAAACACTGACAAATAATGTTAACTTATACTTATAAAAACACTACAAATATGGATATTACACTTTCCCCAGCCCTGAATTCTCCCTCCCTCCTTCGATCCCTCCCTGTGCTCATCCATAAGCATGAGGAGTAGACTAGAACCTGGATCCTACTCCCTGTTCTGAGTGATCACCTGTGACATGGAAGTCTTCCCTAATCAATGCAGATTAGGATCAGAAGCCAACACTACACCACAGAATCACTGGCTGATTCATATTCAGGGCCCACTACTAGGTTACGTCCCAAATCACACCATATTCTCTACATAGTGAACTACTTTTGACCAGAGCCCTGTGGGGCATGGTCACACACATACTTTTTTTTTTTTTTTCTCTTTCTTTTCCTTGATCCTTTATTAAACTACGCTAGTCAGTTAAGAACAAATTCTTATTTACAATGATGGCCAAACCCGGACAACGCTGAGCCAATTGTGGGCCACCCTATGGGACTCCCAATCACGGCCGGATGTGATAGAGTCTGTATTCGAACCTGGAACTGTAGTGACGCCTCTTGCACTGAGATGCAGTGCCTTACACTGTCTCGACACTCGGGAGCCCAAATGTAGTGCACTACATATGGAATAGGGTGCCATTAGAGACCGCACAGAGTGGGAGTAGATGTCACAGACCGGAAAGAGAGCGTTTCCAGTCTGTGGTCTTTAATCCATCTTGGCTCTGGGCAGTGATAAAAGACCTACGTCTGGAAGACAGAAGCCCCGAATGACCCTGATAGAAGAGGAAGTAAGCGAAAGTCAGCTTCTGCAAAAACAGAGAGATTGACACTTGGGTCACACAAGTGCACACACACTTCCTGTAATTCTTCGGCCTGATACGATTTGAGAGATGTCACAATTCAAAACATTGCTACCAAAGTTTAAGTAAAAACATCCACACATTGGTTTCACAAGCATTCCTCAAACAACTCACCCATATTATCTGTCAATCTAGATGTCAACGTTATAGGATACAGCACATGAACAATCTCTTCCAAACGTTTTTATATGTCAAAACACCCCAAAATATATTACGCTTAAGTCATATCGTTTACTGTCCTTTCAAATCAGGAGCACACAGTATTCAGTTACCCTAGTCTGCTGTCTTGCCAACTCCTGTCGTTATATTCATCTTAGCACAAACAGATCTGGGACCAGGCAAATATTCAGCTCTTTTGGCATCTAAAGCTGTACCAATCCAGCTGGTGTCTGAGTGGTGGTGTAGTTCACGGTGCAGGGTGAAGTTGCCCCTAGATGCTGATCTGGGGTCAGTTTAGCATTTTCCCCATTAATAGTTACGGTTAGGATTGTGGGTGGGGGAGGGGGCTGATCATAGGATCTGTTCCTATGAGAAATTTCACCTGGGGCGTAGTTGACTAGACAGTTCTAACTGACGTGTCACTCTTGTTGAATGGGAAGTGAAAAGGTCAGTGTGACCATCAGCCTGATGGCGCCACAGCCCGAGCAGTGAGTCACACTCTGCTTCAGGGAGCGGCTTCCCTTTCAGTACATTGACCCTTCACTAAGCGCCACCCCACTTGGTTACTGTTGGAACCTCTGACAACATTATCACAGGAAGCCAAATTTCCCCCTTTCAATCACTGGCGAAATCCCCTCACAATTGTCTTAAAATGTGTTTTTAATACACAATGAAATTAAACAGACTACCCCTAACTAATCTTGGGTATGTTGTGGTGGACTGTCATTACAATTGCTTCACAGGAACATAGGACTGTGTGGTATAACGTATTTGACCATATACCGGGATTGATGCACGGACCGGTTTGGATTTTTACATTACATTCTATAATGGTATTTGAAAGTTTGGTTTTTAAAATGTGATATGCCATGTGTAACGTACATTTTCAGTTTACTTCGCTGCTTGAGTCATCCGTCTCCGCTCTCTCTCCATGCTGCTACCCACACAGACCTAGCCCCGCCCGTCATTCAAGGAGCTCATGTGTTATTCCTCAACCACGAGACACTTGCGTTCAGTCTGCATGCAGCACATGCAACAATGTTGACAAGGATGCTATTTCACTTTGAATCTTAATATAAATTCCACTGGCATTCTATAACTACACTATTAGTTTGTGTTTCTTACATCTGCAAACAGCTAGTTTGTATTTTCTTTGCAAGTTGGGTCTAAATCTTGTTAGCAGCTAATGCTAATCACTAGCTAGCTAATAAATGTAGTCAGAGCAAACGTAATTAGCTACATACACACCAAAACAAGAAATGTCCTCTCACTGACAACTGCGTTTATTTTCAGCAAACTTAGTTAACATGTGTAAATATTTGAATGAACATAACAAGATTCAACAACTGAGACATAAACTGAACAAGTTCCACAGACATGAGACTTAACAGAAATTGAATAATATGTCCCTGAACAAAGGGGGGGGATCAAAATCAAAAGTAACAGTCAGTATCTGGTGTGGCCACCAGCTGCATTAAGTACTGCAGTGCATCTCCTCCTCATGGACTGCACCAGATTTGCCAGTTCTTGCTGTGAGATGTTACCCGACTCTTCCACCAAGGCACCTGCAAGTTCCCAGACATTTCTGGGGGAATGGCCTAGCCCTCACCCTCCGATCCAACAGGTCCCAGGCGTGCGCAATGGGATTGAGATCCAGGCTCTTCGCGGGCCATGGCAAAACACGGACACTGACATTCCGGTCTTGCAGAAAATCACACACAGAACGAGCAGTATGGCTGGTGGCATTGTCATGCTGGATGGTCATGTCAGGATGAGCCTGCAGGAAGGGTATCACATGAGGGAGGAGGATGTCTTCCCTGTAATGCACAGTGTTGTGATTGTCTTCAATCACAACAAGCTTAGTCCGATGATGCTGTGACACACCGCCCCAGACCATGACGGACCCTCCACCTCCAAATCGATCCCGCTCTAGAGTACAGGCCTCTGTATAACGCTCATTCCTTCTACGATAAATGTGAATCCGACCATCACCCCTGGTGAGGCAAAATTGCGACTCGTCAGTGGTCTGGTCTGGTCCAGTGACGGTGGGTTTGTGCCCATAGGCGACGCTGTTGCCGGTGATGTCTGGTGAGGACCTGCCTTAACAACATGACTACAAGCCCTCAGTCCAGCCTCTCTCAGCCTATTGCGGACAGTCTGAGCACTGATGGAGGGATTGTGCGTTCCTGGTCTAACTCGGGCAATGGTTGTTGCCATCCTGTACCTGTCCCGCACGTGATGTTCGGATGTACCGATCCTGCAGGTGTTATTACACGTGGTCTGCCACTGCGAGGACGATCAGCTGTCCGTCCTTTCTCCCTGTAGCGTTGTCTTAAGCGTCTCACAGTACGGACATTGCAATTCATTGCCCTGGCCACATCTGCAGTCCTCATGCCTCCATGCAGCATGCCTAAGGCACGTTCACGCAGATGAGCAGGGACCCTGGGCATCTTTCCTTTGGTGTTTTTCAGAGTCAGCAGAAAGGCCTCTTTAGTGTCCTAAATTATCATAACTGTGACCTTAATTGCCTACTGTCTGTAAGCTGTTAGTGTCTTAATGACTGTTCCACAGGTGCATGTTCATTAATTGCATGGGAAACAGTGTTTAACCCTTTACCATGAAGATCTGTGAAGTTATTTGGATTTTTACAAATTAGCTTTGAAAGACAGGGTCCTGAAAAAGGGACGCTTCTTTTTTTGCTGAGTTTATATACACACACACACACCAGTGACGGTGTAGACCTAAATCAGCATGTTGTTTGTGTAACAGTATCTTCTAAATCAGAGAGGAATACGCAAAGCATGAATATGTTAACTACATGAAGTAGCTAAGAGAAAACATTCAATGTAGCCAAAGATTATTGGGTCCCCTAGGTAACCCTTATCAACAATTTTGGATCCTACCCTGTCACAATAACACCTCCTTGGCATTTTTAAATTGTTGTCATGTCAAACACTGTATTCAAAGTTCCCACTACTATATTCTAACTATAGAACTAGAATAATCATTATATTTCAATTATGCCAACAGTTCACCCAAGTGTTTTTCTACAAATCACAAGTCAAATTGCATTTGCAACATTTGGTTAAAAATAATGCCTACAAGTGTGGAAATGATCTGAAATGAGTGCAGGAAATGTAGAAATTTATGAAAGTTATCAATTATTTTTGGTTGAATTGAACAGTATAAAACAAATCAGAAAGGAGAAAGACCCATTGAAATCACTTAGATTTGACGGTTTCGCAGTCATATAGCAAATGTATAACTTGCATTATATATTTTTTTAAATTGTCATACCATCCCAATTTTTTTCAAATACCGTAATATGATATGTTGGCCATATCGCCAAGCAGGACGGGAACCTGGTAAAATTATGTTTGTAGTGTGGCTAGCCACTGAATGGCTCTGAATGCACTGTGCATGCAGTCAAAGGTACTAATCACTTTTAGGGATAATAAGTAGAGATGCACCGATATGATATTTTTGGCCGATACCGATATCCAATATTTTCCTTGCCAAAAAAAAAAACAATACCGATAATTAACATTTTAGCGGCCTTTTAAGCAGTTAAATAGTTAACACGCACACATCGGTCTAAGGCACTGCATCTCAGTGCAAGAGGCGTCACTACAGTCCCTGGTTCGAAACCAGGCTGTATCACATCCGGCCGTGATTGGGAGTCCCATTGGGCGGCACACAATTGGCCCGGCGTCGTCCGGGCCGTCATTGTAATGACGAATTTGTTCTTAACGGACTTGCCTAATTAAATAAAGGTTACACACACAGTTATTTTGTTGCCATTTGTGTGTGTCCCCAGTACCAGTAAAACATAATCAAAACCCATTTCTTTCACTTACTTGCTGTGCTGTTTTGTTGTTCATTTGTAAAGTCGTTTAATTCTCAACCAGGATTTCTATGGAACGCCGTTTGGGCCTAACACTATTTGACGTGTCAAATAAGCTTGTTGACCAATCAGGACCTGAATATGACTGCATGTCACATAATAATTTAATTTGTTCATACATTTTTTACGTAGTTATTACACATTGAGTACACTATCACTCGTATTTCACGTCACAAAGATTCATCGATACGTATATGCTATAATGCTGGTAAAGTTGTCGCGCGCACCTACAGTGCTGGTCCTAAAAATAAAAGCTAGCTAGCTCATGGATGCAAGCAATGTTCTTCCACAAAAACATAGCAAAATGACTGTTTCAGTAGCTATAGTTAGTTAGCTAACTATATAACTAGGTGTCATTTAAATAACCCTAAATTTATAAGACCATTCTTAGTTGATTAATGGTGGTCGGATGCATCTATGTGAAGCTAGCCACAATAAGGATGTGAAGCTAGCCACAATAAGGATTAGCCACAATAGTGGACTTTGCGATTACTATTTGTAATCATTTGCATTACTGTTAATTACATACTTTTATTTTGAAGGCAAACCGCAAATTCCACTATTGTGCCTAATCCTTATTGTGGCTAGCTTCACAACACATAACCCGGTCAGGTCGAGCCTCACTAGCCAGATGAAGCTAGCTGGCTGCTTATAACGTTAGCTTTGGGCAACAGGGTTAAGTAGCTGTCTAGCTATTGTACTTCAGTTCATGAAAATCAATCTCAATAGGTGAACAACAAGTGGCAATCTAGCTAATACTTACAAGTATTTCTAAATCATTGCTAAGAATAATGAAAATTACTGCAGGATCTACTGGTCATTGTTTTCAGGCTGGTTGTATTGGTGCTAGCTAGGTACCAAGCTAAAGCTAGCTACCCCAGAAGTTGCGGTCAAACAAAATATGCTTTATTACCAACGCGGTATTGTAAACACATTATTCTTGTCCGGTGTTTGCTTGTTTGCAGACTTTTTTGTACATCTTTGAAAGTGCTACAGTATCTTTTTTTGACACGCAAAGACCCAAACGGCATTCCATAGTATTATGTCGTGACGCTATTACGGTGTAACTCCGGTAGCGCAACATCTGAAAAATAGTGCACTTGGTAGTGTGTACTGGTGCTCGACCAGTCGGCGAAAGCCAACATCACCCACGACAGAGAACGGTTGATTGTCAAGGGCAATGAAATCCATTATCTTGGCTTTAATGGATTTCGCCTTTCAGTTGTCTCACTGAAATGTTGTTACTCTTTCAAATGACTGCTCCACTTGTTGATTGCTCAATCCACACAGAAGACATTGTGGGCTAGTTAAGGAATGCTGTGTTGCACGTATAGCGCAACATTTTACGTGGCGTCATTACGTCATGTACCTACGTTATTTTAGGTATGCACGTCAGCTTTGAGATCAGTTTTGCACATCGGGGCTTTAAACTAGACATCAGCCGATACTGATGATTGCATTTTTAGTTAATATCGGCCGATTCCGATATGTTCACTGATATATCGTGCATACCTACTAATAAGTGCTCTCAAATATTTTTCTGATGTCGACAGCAGATACAGTTGAAGTCAGAAGTTTACATACACTTAGGTTGGAGTCATTAAAACTTGTTTTTGAACCACTCCAACATTTTCATGTTAACAAACTATAGTTTTGGCAAGTCGGTTAGGACATCTAATTTGTGCATGACAAGTAATTTTTCCAACAATTGTTGACAGACAGATTATTTCACTGTATCACAATTCCAGTGGGTCAGAAGTTTACATACACTAAGTTGACTGTGCCTTTAAACAGCTTGGAAAATTCCAGAAAATTATGTCATGGCTTTAGAAGCTTCTGATTGACTCAAATGATGTCAATTAGCCTATTGGAGGTGTACCTGTGGATGTATTTCAAGGCCTACCTTCAAACTCAGTGCCTCTTTGCTTGACATCATGGGAAAATCAAAAGAAATCAGCCAAGACCTCAGACCTCAGGTTCATCCTTGGGAGCAATTTCCAAACGCCTGAAAGTACCACGTTCATCTGTACAAACAATAGTATGCAAGTATAAACACCATGGGACCACGCAGCAGTCATACTGCTCAGGAAGGAGACGCGTTCTGTCTCCTAGAGATGAACGTACTTTGGTGCGAAAAGTGCAAATCAATCCCAGAACAACAGCAAAGGACCTTGTGTAGATGCTGGAAGAAAACCGTTACAAAAAGTATCTATATCCACAGTATAACAAGTCCTATATCGACATAACCTGAAAGGCGCTTAGCAAGAAAGACACTGCTCCAAAACCACCATAAAAAAGCCAGACTACGGTTTGCAACTGCACATGGGGACAAAGATCGTACTTTTTGGAGAAATGTCCTCTGGTCTGATGAAATAAAAATAGAACTGGCCATAATGACCATCGTTATGTTTGGAGGAAAAAGAGGGATGCTTGCAACCGAAGAACACCACCCCAGCCGTGAAGCACGGGGGGTGGCAGCATCATGTTGTGGGGGTGCTTTTCTGCATTAGGGACTGGTGCACTTCACAAAACAGATGGCATCATGAGGAAGGAAAATTATGTGGATATATTGAAGTAACATCTCAAGACATCAGTCAGGAAGTTAAAGCTTGGTTGCAAATGGGTCTTCCAAATGGACAATGACCACAAGCATACTTCCAAAGTTGTGGCAAAATGGCTTAAGGACAACAAAGTCAAGGTATTGGAGTGGCCATCACAAGCCCTGACCTCAATCCTATAGAACATTTGTGGGCAGAACTGAAGCGTGTGCGAGCAAGGATGCCTACAAACCTGACTCAGTTACACCAAAATTCACCCAACTTATTGTGAGAAGCTTGTAGAAGGTTTGACCCAAGTTAAACAATTTAAAGGCAATGCTACCAAATACTAATTGAGTGTATGTAAACTTCTGACCCACTGGGAATGTGATGAAAGAAATAAAAGCTGAAGTAAAATCATTCTCTCTACTATTATTCGGACATTTCACATTCTTAAAATAAAGTGGTGAACCTAACTGACCTAAGACAGGGAATTTTTACTAGGATTAAATGTCAGCAATTGTGAAACTGAGTTTAAAAGTATTTGGTGTATGTAAACTTCAACTGTATATTATATTCCTAATATAACCAACTTAGCAAGCTAACTTTGAGAAAGTTATATTAAGTAGCTAGGCAGCGTTAGCAACATTTAGTGCTCAATGAGACAGAGCCAGCTAACCAGTTGAGCTAGCAAAGTATAATTTCGTATTAGCAAAATACTCCAAGAGCCTCTACATTTCAGGAATCACAGTGGCAAGTACCCCTGGTGCACTGTTAAATTATTTAGCCATTCAAAACATATTATTTTTGAAATAAATCTCAGTTTTTCCCCACTGGCATTTGGGGAGCTTGTCTGAGGTGTCAGACTCAACGACAGTTGCTATCCATTGGAGTGCTGCGATTGGTTGCCCAAAATTCCAGGGAGGGCTTAGCGAATGGAGTTTGGGCAATATTTTCCTCTCGCTAAAACAATGACGAGTTCAGCATTTTTTGTGCCATCTGTGCATCTGCATAGATCACTTTGCA
This sequence comes from Brachymystax lenok tsinlingensis, assembly GCA_030435695.1. Classification (NCBI taxonomy): domain Eukaryota; kingdom Metazoa; phylum Chordata; class Actinopteri; order Salmoniformes; family Salmonidae; genus Brachymystax; species Brachymystax lenok. Next base: position 78,285,441 of record CM059789.1, read on the forward strand.
CCTATGTTGGTAGGAGTTTCCCGAGAGTGTGTGGTGAGGAGAAGGTTATGCTTATTGTTGTTTCAATCTCATCAGAGCTTTTAGACATCAATAAAGGTGATAGATTGCAAGCCCAGTGTGCAGGTGCTTCTTACCTTCAATGACATTTGAACATTTCCGATGCAACTGCTCAAGCAAACCACAGATAGACTCTCAGGGCTGGTTTCCCGGACACGCCTAGTCCTGGTCTAAAGATCAAGGTCAATAGAGAATCTCCACTGAATTATTTTGAGATACCTCACACACAGAATGAACTAATTCCTGTATGGTTACCCATCAGCTATTACATAGGCCTAATTATGGAACAATCACCATATATACACAAGCTTTACTATCTTCTTACTACAACGAATTTGTGCATCACCAAGGTAACCAAATGACATTGATGCTAGTAGAGCTGTTAAGTGTGTGTCAGATTCCTGTCTGACAGAAACAGGAATCTGCGTGAGCATGGCGACAAACTAGAGACATCTAGTGGACAACACTGGTACTTTAAGGTAGAGGAATAGTTCATTGATTCATCCCTTGGCCGTAAGGGCATTCATCCCTTGGCCATAAGGGCATTCATCCCTTGGCCATAAGGGCATTCATCCCTTGGCCATAAGGGCATTCATCCCTTGGCCATAAGGGCATTCATCCCTTGGCCATAAGGGCATTCATCCCTTGGCCATAAGGGCATTCATCCCTTGGCCATAAGGGCATTCATCCCTTGGCCATAAGGGCATTCATCCCTTGGCCATACATGCTAGTGTACTCCTCTATATTGTGTGCTTATATAATGTACACCTCTGAACACGTGTTGGTGACAATTAACATCAAATATGACCGACTGTGTATGTGTGCGTGTCTGTGTGTCAGCATAGTCTTACCCGGCGGGTCGCTCTGGCTCGCTGGGGGGCTTAGCAGTACATTTGAAGGTGACCTTCCTGGCAGTAGAGACCAGAGGCCCCTGAGCAACTGGCCTTCCCCGGGACCCTGGTCTCCAGATCCTGACACGGCTCTCCTCCTCCACCAGGAGGTCCCGGAATGGTCCACAGTGACCTGGCTCACCTGGCTGTGACCTTGGGGATGTGCTCTGGAACAGAACTCTTTGGGGGTTTGGTGGGAGGCCGTTCCTCATGGTGGTGGGGGTGCAGGGAGGAGTCTTCAGCCTGGGACCTCCTCCAGCCCTCCCTTCCTCGGGCCTGTTGTGGAACACGGGACTCTGGAAGTCTCGGGGGCTTCCCACACCCATGTAGCTGCCCTCAGAGTCAGATGTCATCAGCTCCTGCAGAGATTCCATGGAGTTGGTCTTTCCTGACTTTACCAGGCTGGGAGAGAGGAGAGAGGATGGAGACTAGAAGAGACATACTGTATCATAAACCATATCAGCCCAACTCCATCTAAAAGGAAATAATTATTGCGTGCTGTGATGGAGTGTGTGTGTATGTTCTACCTGCAGCAGGTGGGCTCTGGATGATGTCAGAAAGGGTGTAACCCCCCTGAGCTGTCGGAGCGTCGCCTAGGTTCTCTTGGCCTTCAACTTAGCCTTCTTCAACAGAGTCTCCCTGAGAGGAGGATGAGAAGACGGATGATGAAGAGAAACAAATTCGGCCACAGTTCAAATGTTATGGAGGTTACTGGCTGGATGCATTTCATTCCAAAACATTGGAACCTAGTTTCAGCTCCAATTCAGTCCCATCTCCTTCATGACAGGGAGTGAACGACGGAGCAACTTCTGGAATGAGATGCAGCCACAGTGTTGTACAGTAGTTTGATAGACGGTATAGTACCTGCAGGAGATGTCTAGTTCAGCGTCAGCTTTAGAGCTGAATGAAGAGTCCATGTCCTCGTACACAGTGAGGTCCGGGGCGTCTGGGTAAGGCGTGATCAGTCGCATGGCCTGAATCTGACAGGAATAGGATGGTAAAAAAAAAAAAAAGGATGTAACAGTTAGTCAGAACCAACAGTTGTTTTCAGTTCAGAACCCACAGTCATGTTCAGTTCAGGAAACCACAGTAATGTTGAGTAGGAATCAAATAGAAGAAAACAAGGAGGGACTATCTGAGAAACTCTCCAATAACAAACCCTATTTTAGTTCTCTGTCGGAACAGTTCTGTTGACTTCCCTAATGAACATATGCCAGGTATCTCACTATACAGTTGATGCAGGTACGGCCACGGCACTAAGGAGAAATGACTCACCATCCTCCTGTAGGAGACAGAGAGCTCCACCAGCACGTCATCACTAGGATATCCAGCGCTCTGAAGAGATACAGAAAGAGATTTGAATATATAAACAGAGAGGGAGACGGAAAAAGAAAGACTCTCGAAGAAGAAGAAGAAGAATAATCCATAGTCTAGACTCTTCTGGGAAAATTGGAAAACACTAAACACAAAGATTGATCTAATCTTTTTGGTGGTGTTGATGGTATCCTCAATGAAATGATAAAATATAAAGACCACAAATCCCAATTGGCTCTAGTGAAAACTAACATTCTTATTTCTGGCATCTTCCCTAATATTTGGAAGCAAGGACTGATTCCCCAAATCCACAAAAGTGGAGACAAATTTGACCCCAGTAGCTACCTTGGGATATTTTTTATTTGATTTATTTCACCTTTATTTAACCAGGTAGGCAAGTTGAGAACAAGTTCTCATTTACAACTGCGACCTGGCCAAGATAAAGCAAAGCAGTTCGACACATACAACAACACAGAGTTACACATGGAGTAAAACAAACATACAGTCAATAATACAGTAGAAAAAAACTAATCTATATACAAAGAGTGAAAATGAGGTAGGATAAAGAAGGTAAGGCGATAAATAGGCCATGGTGGCAAAGTAATTACAATATAGCATTTAAACACTGGAATGGTAGATGTTCAGTAGATGAAGGTGCAATGTAAAAAAACTGGGGTGCAAAGGAGCAAGATAAATAAATAAATAAATAAATAAGGTAGGGGATGAGGTAGTTGGTTGGGCTATAAAACAGGTGCAGGGGTCTGTGAACTGCTCTGACAGCTGATGCTTAAAGCTGGTGAGGGAGATAAGAGTCTTCAGTTTCAGAGATTTTTGTAGTTCGTTCCAGTCATTGGCAGCAGAGAACTGGAAGGAGAGTCGGCCAAAGGAGGAAGTGGCTTTGGGGGTGACCAGTGAGATATACCTGCTGGAGCGCGTGCTACGAGTTGGTGCTGCTAAGGTGACCAGCGAGCTGAGATAAGGCGGGACTTTACCTAGCAGGGACTTGTAGATGACCTGGAGCCAGTGGGTATGGCGACGAGTGTAAAGCGAGGGCCAGCCAACAAGAACGTACAGGTCGCAGTGGTGGGTGGTATATGGGGTTTTGGTAACAAAACGGATGGCACTGTGATAGACTGCATCCAATTTGTTGAGTAGAGCATTAGAGGCTATTTTGTAAATGACATCACCGAAGTCGAGGATCGGTAGGATGGTCAGTTTTACGAGGGTATGTTTGGAAGCATGAGTGAAGGATGCTTTGTTGCAAAATAGGAAGCCAATTCTAGATTTAATTTTAGACTGGAGATGTTTGATGTGAGTCTGGAAGGAGAGTTTACAGTCTAACCAGACACCTAGATATTTGTAGTTGTCCACATAATCTAAGACAGAACCGTCCAGAGTAGTGATGCTGGGCGGGGGGGACAGGTGCAGGCAGCGATCGGTTGAAGAGCATGCATTTAGTTTATTTAGTTTAAGAGCAGTTGTAGGCCACGGAAGGAGTTATATGGCATTGAAGCTCGTCTGGAGGGTAGTTAACACAGTGTCCAAAGAGGGGCCAGAAGTATACAGAATGGTGTCGTCTGCGTAGAGGTGGAACAGAGACTCACCTGCAGCAAGAGCAACATCATTGATGTATACAGAGAAGAGAGTCGGCCCAAGAATTGAACCCTGTGGCACCCCCAAAAGAGACTGCCAGAGGCCCGGACAACAGGCCCTCTGATTTGACACACTGAACTATATCGGAGAAGTAGTTGGTGAACCATGTGAGGCAATCATTTGAGAAACCAAGGCTGTCGAGTCTGCCGATAAGGATGTGGTGATTGACCGAGTCGAAAGCCTTGGCCAGATCAATGAAAACGGCTGCACAGTAATGTCTCTTATCGATGGCGGTTATGATGTCATTTAGGACCTTGAGCGTGGCTGAGGTGCACCCATGACCAGCCCTGAAACCAGATTGCATAGCGGAAAAGGTACGGTGGGATTCGAAATGGTCGGTGATTTGTTTATTAACTTGGCTTTCAAAGACCTTAGAAAGGCAGGGTAGGATAGATAAGTCTGTAGCAGTTTGGGTCAAGAGTGTCTCCCCCTTTGAAGAGGGGGATGACCGCAGCTGCTTTCCAGTCTTTGGGAATATCAGACGTCACGAAAGAGAGGTTGAACAGGCTAGTAATAGGGGTTGCAACAATTTTGGCAGATCATTTTAAACGGAAAGGGTCCAGATTGTCTAGCCCGGCTGATTTGTAGGGGTCCAGATTTTGCAGCTCTTTCAGAACATCAGCTAACTGGATATGGGAGAAGGAGAAATGGGGGGGTGCAGGGCTGTTGACCGGGGTAGGGGTAGACAGGTGGAAAGCATGGCCAGCCGTAGAAAAATGCTTATTGAAATTCTCAATTATTGTGGATTTATCGGTGGTGACAGCATTTCCTATCCTCAGTGCAGTGGGCAGCTGGGAGGAGGTGCTCTTATTCTCCATAGACTTTACAGTGTCCCAGAACTTTTTTGAGTTTGTGTTACAGGAGGCAAATTTCTGCTTGAAAAAGCTAGCCTGGCTTTCCTAACTGCCAGTGTATATTGGTTCCTGACTTCCCTGAAAAGTTGCATATCACGGGGGCTGTTCGATGCTAATGCAGAACGCCACAGGATGTTTTTGTGCTGGTCAAGGGCAGTCAGGTCTGGATTTCTTGAATGGGGCATGCTTATTTAAGATGGTGAGGAAGGCACTTTTAAAGAACAACCAGGCATCCTCTACTGACGGGATGAGGTCAATATCCTTCCAGGATACCCGGGCCAGGTCGATTAGAAAGGCCTGCTCGCTGAAGTGTTTTAGGGAACGTTTAACAGTAATTAGGGGAGATCGTTTGACCGCAAACCCATTACGGATGCAGGCAATGAGGCAGTGATCGCTGAGATCTTGGTTGAAAACAGCGGGGTGTATTTGGAGGGCAAGTTAGTTAAGATGACATCTATGAGGGTGCCCGTGTTTACAGCTTTGGGATTGTACCTAGTAGGTTCAATTATGATTTGTGTGAGGTTTAGGGCATCAAGCTTAGATTGTAGGATGGCCGAGGTGTTAAGCATGTCCCAGTTTAGGTAATCTAGCAGCACGAACTCTGAAGATAGATGGGGGGCAATCAGTTCACATATGGTGTCCAGAGCACAGCTGGGGGCAGAGGGTGGTCTATAGCAGGTGACAACAGTGAGAGACTTGTTTCTAGAAAAGCAGATTTTTTTAAGTAAAAGTTCAAATTGTTTGGGTACAGACCTGGATAGTAAGACAGAACTCTGCAGGCTATCTCTGCAGTAGATAGAACGGCCAAAGGGGGCGGTGTTGCTATCTTGTCTGAAAATGTTGTAGTTAGGGATGGAAATTTCAGCGTTATTGGTGGTCTTCATAAGCCAGGATTCAGATACGGCTAGGACATCCGGGTTGGCAGAGTGTGCTAAAGCAGTGAATAAAACAAACTTGGGGAAGAGGCTTCTAATGTTAACATGCATGAAACCAAGGCTTTTACAGTTGCAGAAGTCAACAAATGAGAGTGCCTGGGGAATAGGAGTGGAGCTAGGCACTGCAGGGCCTGGATTAACCTCTATATCACCAGAGGAACAGAGGAGGAGTAGGATAAGGGTACGGCTAAAAGCTATAATGACTGGTCGTCTAGGACGTCCTGAACCGAGAGTAAAAAGAACAGGTTTCAGGGGGCGATAAAATAGATTAAAAGGCATAATGTACAGACAAAGGTATGGTAGGACGTAAATACAGTGGAGGTAAACCTAGGCATCGAGTGGTGGTAAGAGATATTGTCTCTAGAAACATTTAAACCAGGTGATGTCACCGCATGTGTCGGAGGTGGAACTAAAGTGTTGGTTAAGGCATATTGAGCAGGGCTAGAGGCTCTACAGTGAAATAAGACAAACACTAACCAGAACAGCAATGGACAAGGCATATTGACATTGAGGAGAGGCATGCTTAGCCTAGTGATCATAAGGGTTCAGTTAGTAGTGAGGCTGGTTGGGGACACGGCGATTCAGACAGCTAGCCGGGGGTAGCAAGCTAGCAAAGGCTAGCAGGCCGGCTAACAAAGACGGAGGAAGTCTGTTTATAGCCTCCTCGTGCGTTTCCGTTCGGTAGACCAGTCGTGATGGGTTAGTGGGGTTCCGTGTGGTGAAGGGGACCAGGCCAATTGGCAAAGTAGGGAATAGTGGCCCAAGAAATTGTCCGATGGACCTGTTCAGCTAACAGCCGATATACTCAAGACAGCTAACGTTAGCAGGCCGCAGTTAGCAGATGGGCGTTCAGGTGACGTCGCGACGGAGGGGCCGGTTGAATAACCCCCTCGGGCAGATAACGTCGGCGGTCCAGTCGTGAAGGCCCGGTGGGGCTCCGCAGCGGCAGTAGAAATGTGTCCCGATAGGTGTTGTAGCCCAGGAGTGGCTGATGGGATTCTTCAGCCAGCCGGGAGATGGGCCAAGCGTAGCTAGCTCCGGGCTAATTGGTGCTTACTCCGGGACCGACATTGGGCAATAGTCACACGCATAGCAGCTAGCTAGCTGCAGGATCCAGGTGAATCTGACGGTAAATCGCAGTATGACAAAAATAATGGCGTTCCATTTTTATTTTATTTTTTTAAGTCCAGTTGTCAGGACCACAAACAAGTTCCATCAAGACACCGTTGCCCTAGAGCAAACAAAAAAACTCTACATACGTCAGCCTAAACATCAGCACCACAGGTAACTTCCACAAAGCTGTGAACGATCTGAGACAAGGCAAGAAGGGCCTTCTATGCCATCAAAAGAAACAAAATTCGAACATACCAATTAGGATCTGGCTAAAAATACTTGAATCAGTTATAGAACCCATTACCATTCATGGTTGTGAGGTCTGAGGTCTGCTCACCAACAAAGAATTCACAAAATGGGACAAACACCAAATTGCATGCAGAATTCTGCAATAACCCCCATGTACAATGTAAAATACCAAATAATGCATGCAAAGCAGAATTAGGCCGATACCTGCTAATTATCAAAACCCAGAAAATGTATGTTAAATTCTACAACCACCTAAAAGGAAGCGATTCCAGAACAAGGCCATCACCTACAAAGAGATGAACCTGGAGAAGAGTCCCCTAAGCAAGCTGGTCCTCTGTTCACAAACACAAACAGACCCCACAGAGCCCCAGGACAGCAACACAATTAGACCTAACAAATGAGAAAACAAAAAAAGACAGCGCAATGCTATTTGGCCCAAAACAGAGTACACAGTGGCAGAATACCTGACCACTGTGACGGACCCAAACTTAAGGAACGCTTTGACTATGTACAGACTCAGTGAGCATTGCCTTGCTATTGAGAAAGGCCACCGTAGGCAGACCTGGCTCTCAAGAGAAGACAGGCTATGTGCAGACTGCCCACAAAATGACATGGAAACTGAGCTGCACTTCATAACCTCCTGCCAAATGTACGACCATAGAGACACATACTTCCCTCAGATTACACAGATCCGAAAAAATAATAACATTTTGATAAACTAAATTCAATTGATTGGACGTGATTTGGAAAGGCACACATCTGTCTATATAAGGTCCCACAGTTGACAGTGCATGTCAGAGCAAAAACCAAGCAATAGAGCTCCAGACAAGATTGTATTGAGGTACAGATCTGGGGAAGGATACCAAAACATTCCTGCAGCATTGAAGGTCCCCAAGAACACAGTGGCCTCCATCATTCTTAAATGGAATTAGTTTGGAACCACCAAGACTCTTCCTAGAGCTGTCCGCCCAAACTGAGCAATCAGGGGAGAAGGGCCGTGGTCAGGCAGGTGACCAACAACCCAATGGTCACTGACAGAGCTCCAGAGTTCCTCTGTGGAGATTGGAGAACCTTCCAACTCTGCAGCACTCCACCAATAAGACCTTTATGGTAGAGTGGCCAGATGGTAGCCACTCCTCAATGAAAAAGGCACAAGACAGCCTGCCTGGAGTTTTCCAAAAGGTACCAAAAAGGACTCAAACCATGAGAAACAAGATCCTCTGGTCTGATGAAACCAAGACTGAACTATTTGGCCTGAATACCAAGCGTCACGTCTGCAGGAAACGTGGCTTCATCCGTATGGTGAAGCATGGTGGTGGCAGCATCATGCTGTGGGGATGTTAATCAGTGGCAGGACTGGGAGACTAGTTAGGATCAAGGGAAAGATGAACAGAGCAAAGTAGAGAGAGAAACTTGAAGTCCTGAGCGCTCTGGAGCAGGTTCTCAGAATGGGGTGAAGGCTTACCTTAAAACAGGACAATGACCCTAATGACCCTCAACCTGGACTTCCTGACGGGCTGCCCCCAGGTGGTGAAGGTAGGAAACAACATCTCCACTTTGCTGATCCTCAACACTGTACTCCCTGTTCACCCATGACTGCGTGGCCACGCACGCCTCCAACTCGATCATCAAGTTCGCAGACGACACAACAGTAGTGGGCTTGATCACCAACAAGACAGCCTATAGGGAGGAGGTGAGGGCACTCAAAGTGTGGTGTCAGGAAAACAACCTCTCACTCAACGATGATCGTGGACTTCAGGAAACAGCAGAGGGAGCACCCCCCTAAAATCTGTCATTCTGCCCCTGAACAAGGCAGTTAACCCACTGTTCCCCAGGCGCCAAAGACGTGGATGTTGATTAAGGCAGCCCCCCGCACATCTCTGATTCAGAGGGGTTGGGTTAAATGCGGAAGACACATTTCAGTTGAAGGCATTCAATTGTACAACTGACTAGGTACCCCCCCTTACCCCTTGGAATGTTTTTAAAGTTCCTCGGCGTACACATCATGGACAAACTGAAATGGTCCACCCACACAGACAGTGTGGTGAAGGCGCAACAGCGCCTCTTCAACCTCAGGAGGCTGAAGAAATTTGGCTTGGCACCTAAAACATTTACAGATGCACAATTGAGAGCATCCTGTCGGGCTGTATCACCACCTGGTACTGCAACTGCACCGCCCACAACCGCAGAGCTCCTCAGAGGGTGGTACGGTCTGCACAACACATCACCGAGGGCAAACTACCTGCCCTCCGGGACACCTACAGCACCCGATGTCACAGGAAGATCAAAAAGACCATCAAGAACAACCACCTGAGCCATAGCCTTGTTACCCCGCTACCATCCAGAAGGCGAGGTCAGTACAGGTGCATCAAAGCTGGGACCGATAGCTTCTTTCTCAAGGCCGTCAGACTGTTAAACAGCCATCACTAGCACAGAGAGCCTGCTGCCTACATCGTCTTGAAATCATTGGCCACTCAAACAAATGGATCACTAGTCACTTTATTAATGATGTTTACATATCTTACATTACTCATCTCAGTAAATACTGTACACCATCTATTGCATCTTGCCTATGCCGCTCGGTCATTGCTCATCCATATATTCTTATTCCATTCCTTAGATGGGTGTATTAGGTAGTTCTAGAATTGTTAGATATTGCTGCACTGTTAGAACTAGAAGCACAAGCATTTCGCTACACACGCAGTAACATCTACTAGTGTTTGTTTGTGACCAATAAAATTATTTGATTTGATGATTTGAAAATAGCTGTGCAGAAATGCTCCCCATCCAACCAGACAGAGCTTGAGAGGATCTGCAGAGAAAAATGGAAGTAACTCCCCAAATACAGGTGTGCCAAGCTTGTAGCGTCATACACAAGAAAGTGCTTCAACAAAGTACTGAGTAAAAGGTCTGAATAATTATGTAATTATGATAGTTATTTTATTTGTAATAAATTTGCGTTAAAAATCTAAATCAAACTTCATTTGCCACATGCACCGAATACAACAAGTGTAGACTTTACCGTGAAATGCTTAACCAACAGTGCAGTTCAAGAAGAAAACATTTACCAAGCAGGCGACAATAAAAAGTAATAATAAAAACACAATAAGAATAACGAGGCTATACACAGGGGGCACCGGTACCGAGTCAGTGTGCAGGGGTACAGGTTAGTTGAGGTATTCTGTACATGTAGGTGGGGGCGAAGTGACTATGCATAGGTAACAAACAAACAGCGAGTAGCAGCAGTGTACAAGAGGGGGGTCAATGTAAATTGTCCAGTGGCCATTTTTATATATTATTCAGCAGCCTAATGGCTTGGGGGTAGAAGCTGTTGAGGAGCCTTTTGGTCCTAGACTTGGCGCTCCGGTACCGCTTGCCGTGCGGTAGCAGAGAAAACAGTCTATAACTTGGATGACTGGAGTCTGACAATTTTATGGGCTTTCCTCTGACACCGCCTATTATATAGGTCCTGGATGGCAGGAAGCTTGGCCCCAGTGATGTACTGGGCCGTACGCACTACCCTCTGTAGCGCCTTACGGTCAAATCCCTGAGCAGTTGCCATACCAGGCGGTGATGCAACCGGTCAGGATGATCTCAATGGTGCTGCTGTAGAACCTTTTGAGATTCTGAGGACACATGCCAAATCTTTTCAGTCTCCTGGGGGAAAGGTTTTAATCGTGCCCTCTTCACGACTGTCTTGGTATGTTTGGACCATGATAGTTCGTTGGTGAGGTGGACACCAAGGAACTTGAAACTCACAATCCGCTACACTACAGCCCCGTCGATGTTAACGGGGTTTTACACCTGCATTGCTTGCTGTTTGGGGTTTTAGGCTGGGTTTCTGTACAGCACTCTGTGACATCAACTGATGTAAGGGGGGCTTTATAAATAAATTTGATTTGATCGGGGACCTGTTCAGCCCGCCTTCTCCTGTAGTCCACGATCAGCCATTTTGTCTTGATCACATTGAGGGAGAGGTTGTTGTCCTGGCACCACACTGCCAGTTCTCTGACCTCCTCCCTATAGGCCGTCTCATCGTTGTCGGTGATCAGGTCTATCACTGTTGTGTCGTCAGCAAACTTAAATGATGGTGTTGGAGTCGTGTTTGCCACGCAGTCGTGGGTGAACAGGGAATACAGGAGAGGACTAAGTACACACACTCCTGAGGGGCCCCAGTGTTAAGAATCAGCATGGCAGACGTGTTGTTGCCTACCCTTACCACCTGGGGGTGGCCCGTCAGGAAGTCCAGGATCCAGTCGCAGAGGGAAATGTTTAGTCCCAGAGTCCTTAGCTTAGTGATGAGCTTCGTGGGCATTATGGTGTTGAACGCTGAGCTGTAGTCAATGAACAGCATTCTCACATAGGTGTTCCTTTTGTCCAGGTGAGAAAGGGCGGTGTGGAGTGCGATTGAGATTGCGCCATCTGTGGATCTGTTGGGGCGGTATGCGAACTGGAGTGGGTCTAGGGTGTCCGGGAGGATGTTGTTGATGTGAGCCATGACAAGCCTTTCAAAGCACTTCATGGATACCGACGTGAGTGCCACGGGGCAGTAATAATTTAGGAAGGTTACCTTCGCTTCCTTGGGCACAGGGACTATGGTGGTCTGCTTGAAACATGTTGGTTTTACAGACTCGGTAAGGGAGAGGTCCTTTTTTAAAACAGGACAGTGCTCTCACACGAGTGATTTTTAAGACACAAAGCTGTTTGATATCATGTTGACAGGCATGAGAGAAAGAGGAGAGCAGAGAGGGTTAAGAGGACAAAGGGAAGATGAGGACATACGGTTTTCAGTAATGGCCACTTCACACATCTCCTTCAGTCGGGTGATGAGAAGCTGATCGGCCACCACCAACACGTTGCAGAAGAACTCCACATTTAGAGACTCTGGAAGACGATAGAGACAGAATTTTAGCTTCCACCATGTAGCTTTCAACTACCTTGTACATCAAGATCAAGGTCAACATGATGACATTTATAAATATTATTATGGGTAGCCACATGATACTTATTTTTAACTCAATATTTATTTAATTTGACAGGGACAGTGCACATTTAGCAACATTTCAGAGTCAATGTATATGTACCCAAGTTAGCAAAAGAGCTAATTTCCACCCATAGTTCCAAAGCATTTTTCACTGAGTAAGTGTGCGCGTGTGTACAGGTTGTATATGATGATCTGGTGTGTACTGTACCTTTGATAGTGGGAGACTCGTCAGTGTAGGCATATTCTAGGATGACCTGCAGTATCTCTGAGCTGGTGGGCATCTCTAGGGCACTACAAGAAGTGGCCTGTGGGGGCACACAACAACTACATTACCAACACTGATCACAAGTAACAGCACACTTACTCAAGCACAATGTGAGACAATGTTTTCAGAGCCAACGAGTCAATGGTTACTTCTGGAAATATTAAAATGAAGCTTTAGTGTAGAATGAGCAAGACCTCCAATTGCCAGCAACTAAAAACAGACATGTTATCAATTGTAAAAACTAATACGGACTGATAAACATGAAACAACATCAAAAGACAAAACATACCTCTATCCAGGGGTTCCCCAGCATACTGTGGAAGTACTCTGAAACACATACGACACATGTTTACAATAGAACTGCCACTAAGAAATGTCAATTTTCAAAAATCATAAAAATTATTTCCATTGAGATTCTCCATTGAGCATGCTTTTAGTCCAGGGTTAGGCTTAATCCGTGTACCGAAAACTGGCCCCATAGCTTTAACAAATGACAGGCCAATCTAGTGTCAGATGTCGACAACCTTGAATAACCGAAACCACAGTTCACCCCTCACACTCCAAGAAACGCGACAATATGTTGACACAGTAGCTCACAGAGTCTGGCACGCAGCACACACTTGTGACAGGGGAACTCCTTGCCATCCTCAGACCTCAGAGTGACGTCACAGAGGTAGGAGCTTGGGGGAGACAGATACAGCTTAGACGGAACAATATCTCCTCTCTGATATTTTACTACCGTGGTTTTCTGACAAGGACACATACCAATTGAATAGAATCACAGAACATTTGACTTGAATAGGAATGTCCATTCTAGTAATTATCTTTCTATGAACACAACATTGTCTCAGGTAATCTGCCACACGGCAATTACTCACCACTTTTTCCGGTTATATCGTGGCTGTTGGCCGTCATCTTATGCACTACATTGATCTTCCCGTTTTCATATTTCACTCCATCCAAACTGTACACAACTGGTTAAAATACACAACGAGTTATAACATGTTAATAACCCCCCCCTGAGGTCGATGCCAGTGCGGAAACATTTAACATAATACAACATTTCCATCAAAATCCAACAAAGTTTTTTTGCATGGGCTGTGTCTCAAATCTAACGCATCCGGCGATGTCGGCATTCCGCATGTGCGACAGAAGGTGGCAGAGCTACAGCGGTGTTTGTCAGACCAGGAGACATCCCGAAATATCGGTTCTCTCACGAAACGTCTGCAGTGTCCAAACGGTTGTGGCTAGAAACTATTTGAACACGAACGTGTTCTACGTTTTGCTCTGATGCCCACAAGCTTCACAAGACTCGTCTCAAGGTAACCCGGTAAAAAAAAAAAAAATGAAAATGAATAGGATTTTTTGGGACAAGGGTTACACATGAAACCTTCAGACACCTCAAACCATACTTCCTTTTGACAATCTGTTTTGCCATGTATAAACGTGTTATTCAGATAGCTAAATGACCCATGGTACGACCATCTTAAAACTATTCCATATGTTAACCCACCAAAGGATTAGGGGTTAAAATCAAGACAAAAAAAAACATAACAGCAAACATGTCGTCCTCCACGAATGTCAAAATCGGGCAAGTGGTGTCTGAGATATCGCATGTGACTTACATACGTACAGTTGATTAATAATGTGTAATTTTGTAAGTGCCGGATCTCTATGGCAAGGCGCATCATTCACCCAAGTTTCATCAAAATCGGCCAGTGTTGACCGAGATATCACATGGGTTAGCCAGACTCATATCCCTGAGCATATGTGCCAAATTTCATCACACAGAGTCAAACAGATCAAGAAATGTAACATGTCCCTGTAATAACGCCACCGTGTGGTCGATATGAATGTTCTTGCACATGAGTCTTGACAGTGTTTGCAAAATGTGTACAACATTTTGTTAAAATACGAATGTCCTTGATTTATATGCATTTATGTGCCAAACCACACCCACGTGAATGTTTATTGGTCATGTTGTTTCAGGTACTAGTTAAAAAATATTGCGTTGAGAGACATTTTTCCATAGATGCCACATATCACGTTGTCAGATCAGTCATTCGGTGCCAGAAGAGCAGCATTTTAAGTGTTTTTCACAAAATTCTAAAATATTTTCCCTGAAGCAAATGTGTTCCTTGTTGGGAGAGGGACCTACGTACCAAATTCCATGACTTCAGGTCAAACGGGGTGAGGTGCATGACCTTTCAAAATTAGCATTTTCAATCTCATATTATTGCGCCACCATCTGGCCAATCAGTATAATTTTGTAAATGCCGGATCTCTATGGCAAGACACATCATTCACCCAAGTTGTCAAAATCGGGCCACTGCGGTCTGAAATATTGCGTGTGACGTACGCACTAACGGAAAGACCCACAGTCCACTACCCGATTTCATCGTGGGGGACAACAATCATAACCAACTCAGTACTCACCGTGCCGACAGACTGACCATGCCAAGCTTCTTTGGTGATGCCCTGTAAGGTCTTGACCAGGTTGACTCTTCCTCCCTCTCCAGCTCCAGCCTTGCCTCCCTTGCCTTTTTGCCAGGCTTGGTGCCCTTGCTTTTGGGCTTGTCTCCGTCCCCTCGGGCCGATGGGGTCAGCGAGCGGTACACTTCCTGGGCCAAGCGGTCCCTCAGATTGCCCTCATGGAAACCCAGGTCCTGCAGACTGCTGATCAGCTGCTCCAGAAGTGTTGGGAGAAGGAGGGGGGAGATACACTGGGAATCTCATACAGGCTGGGCAGGGGAAGGACAGAGATCAGACATTTAATTCACGAATCAGGGTCATGTTCACTGGGCACTAAATGCTCCAAAATGTAGTTAAACAGGGATGTACTATCTGAACTTACCCAACAAACACTTAATGTCCATTTCAAAACTTTTTGTTACAGTGTGGCCTAATGAAGATGACATAGGTAAAACGTTTTAAAGCGTGCGACAACAGAGGAACAGTACTTGGTTTTGGGGTCCGACTGCAGCACTCCAAAGTTGCGTCCTTGGAGTCCATGGTGATGCTGACCGCACGGTGGACGTAGGGGAGCTTCTCCAAGCGGATTCGCTCGTACACAGTTCCACCCTCTGGGTAACCACACACCTCCACACTGCCATCTAAAGCACACAAGAGAGAATTTATTTCAAATGACAATGCAGTGATTCTAACTTACTTCCCAATAATTCAAATACAAACAACTTCTGATTTATGTTGGATGATACACATCATGAAGAACAGAGAAATAGTAAACATTACTTACATTCAAGGGTGCAAAAGAGTACTTTTGAATCCAAGTCTTGTTTAATATTTTTCCATACTTCATGAAGTTTATCATCCACCATACATGTAAAATAGGAAAGTGAAAGAATACTGGTAGTACTCAGAAGTATCAGTATGTCATCGCTGAGCTATGAGAGGAAACCATTTTCTCAACTCACCTTTCTTCTCCACACTCTTCCTGTACTCTCCGTGCCACTGTCCGCTGAAGCCCTCCCCTTCCTGTGTGACAAACATCATGTTGTTCCTGCTCAGGGGCGATGTCCGACATGAACACCTGGCGCCCATATGCCCACCTGCATTGTCTCACCGAACCGCCCACTGAATGCCAGCAGAACACCTGATGGAGAGACAGAGAAATCAATTCAATACAACTTTAACAATCCAGAGGGACAATTAGAAAGGCATTGTCAGTGTGTGGTGACAACAAATACATAGAATATAGATAAAATATATCATACAGATCAACGCACATCATTCAAACAGAAAAAAACAGTGATAAAGAATGGGATAAGATAATCAATGACTCAAATACATCAGCTTGAGGGGTGATCATATGGAGTGAATCGTTTGAACATTAAGAATCCACCAACAAATGACTGTAGCTAGTCACCACTAAGTATTTGGTATTTTTCAATGTATTGGACCCAGCTGGTCCTTACCCTCCCAGCTTCATCCAGGGCCAGGATGGCCACCTTCTCTCCCCCTCCCTCATTCAGGACCTGGGGGTCCACACGATGGACCAGGCTGCCTCCGCTCACAAGGACCTTGTGGATGTTCAGTTGTCTGAAAGAGAGACATCGGGCATTCATTTTTTTTTTAAGAAATTGAAAGAGCGATTGACTGAGTAGAATGATCATCACATATCCCTCGCTCCCTCTCCTGTTAACCCATAAGAGTCTACGCCCTGTTTAAGCCAGGAGGGGGTAACTACTAAGCTATATGGAATTGTTTTAAGAAGGTCATACCAAGGATCATTTTACTATTTGATTTTAAAGACCCCTTGAAGTATAAAAAAAAAAATCTATACAAAATGTATTTGCTAAATTATTTTTGGCCTTACTGCTATTAGCCCATATAAAACGCATTGAATAAAAGATTCACTACATAAAAACAGATATTTTGGGGGACTATCTAAAGGAACTTTCTCCTGAAGTGCCTATCCTATATCTGAGAGCTTTAAGAATGTTTCCTGATCTTTCTGGTTTTTATTTTAACGATAATTCTTTGTCTCCATATACAGTGCATTCGGAAAGTATTCAGACCCCTTTACTTTTTCCACCTTTTGTTACGTTACAGCCTTATTCTAAAATGTATTAAATTGTTTTTTCCCTCAATAATGACAAAGCAAAAACAGGTTTAGAAATTTTTGCAAATGTATTACAAAAAAAAAAGAAATATCACAATTACATAACTAGTCAGACACTTTACTCAGTACTTTGTTGCGGCACCTTTGGCAGCAGTTACAGCAGTCTGGCACACCGGTATTTGGGGAGTTTCTCCCATTCTTCTCTGCAGATCCTCTCAAGCTCTGTCAGGTTGGATGGGGAGCGTTGCTGCACAGCTATTTTCAGGTCTCTCCAGAGATGTTCGATCAGGTTCAAGTCCGGCCCACTCAAGGACATTCAGACACTTGTCCCGAAGCCACTCCTGCGTTGTCTTGGCTGTGAGCTTAGGTTTGTTGTCCTGTTGGAAGGTGAACCTTCACCCCAGTCTGGAGGTCCTAAGCACTCTGGAGCAGGTTTTCATCAAGGATCTCTCTGTACTTTGCTCAGTTCATCTTTCCCTTGAACTTGACTAGTCTCCCAGTCCCTACCGCTGAAAAACATCCCCAAAGCATGATGCTGCCACCACCATGCTTCACCATAGAGATGGTGCCAGCTTTCCTCCAGATGTGACACTTGGCATTCAGGCCAAAGAGTTCAATCTTGGTTTCATCAGACCCGAGAATCTTGTTTCTAATGGTAAGAGTCTTTAGGTGCCTTTTGGCAAACTCCAAGTTAGCTGTCATGGGTCTTTTACTGAGGAGTGGCTTCCATCTGGCCACTCTACCATAAAGGCCCGATTGGTGGAGTGCTGCAGAGATGGCTGTCCTTCTGGAAGGTTCTCCCATCTCCACAGAGGAACTCTAGAGCTCTGTCAGAGTGACCATCAGGTTCTTGGTCAACTCCCTGACCAAGGCCCAGCTTCCCGATTGCTCAGTTTGGCCAGGCAGCCAACTCTAGGAAGAGTCTTGGTGATTCCAAACTTCTTCCATTTAAGAATGATGGAGGCCACGGTGATCTTGGGGATCCTTAATGCTGCAGAAATGTTTTGGTATTCTTCCCCAGATCTGTCCCTCGACACAATCCTCTCTCTCTAAGCTCTACGGACAATTCCTTCAACCTCATGGCTTGATTTTTGCTCTGACATGCACTGTCCACTGTGGGACCTTATATAGACAGGTGTGTGCCTTTCCAAATCATGTCCAATAAATTGAATTTACCACAGATGGACTCCAATCAAGTGGTAGAAACATCAAGGATAATCAATGAAACATGATGCACCTGAGCTCAATTTCAAGTCTCATAGCAAAGGGTCTGAATACTTATGTATATAAAGTATCTGCTTTTCATATATTTGCAAAAACGTATAAAAACTTGTTTTCACATTATGGGGTAGTCTGTAGATTGCAGAGATACTTTTTTATATCCATTTTAGAATAAGGCTGTAACGTAACAAAACGTAGAAAAAGTCAAGGGGTTTAAATACTTTCCGAAGGCACTATACACAAAAGTATGTGGACACGCATTCAAATTAGTGGAGTCCGCCATTTCAGACCCACCCATTGCTGACAGGTGTACAAAATTTAGTACACAGACATGCAATCTTCATTGACAAACATTGGCAGTAGAATGGCCTTACTGAAATGCTCAGTGACTTTCAGCGTGCCACCGTCATCGGATGCCACCTTTCAAAAAAATGGGTTGTGAAATTTCTGCCCTGCTTGCGCTTCCCCAGTCAACTGTAAGTCCTGTTATTGTGAAGTGGAAACGTCTAGGAGCAACAATGGTTCAGCCGCAAAGTAGTAGGACACACAAGCTCACAGAACGGGAGCGCCGAGTGCTGAAGCGCATAGCGTGTAAAAATAAGTCAGTCCTCGGTTGCAACATTCACTACAGAGTTCCAAACTGCCTCTGGAAGCAACGTCAGCACAAGAACTGTTCGTTGGGAGCTTCATGAAATGGGTTTCCATGGCCAAGCACACAAGCCTAAGATCACCATGCACAATGCCAAGCGTCGGCTGGAATGGTGTAAAGCTCGCCGCCATTGGACTCTGGAGCAGAGGAAACGCATTCTCTGGAGTGATGAATCACACTTCACCATCTGGCAGTCCGACGGACACCAGGAGAACGCTACCTGCTCCAATGCATAGTGCCAACTGTAAAGTTTAGTGTAGGAGGAATAATGGTCTGGGGCTGTTTTTCATGGTTCGGTCTAGGCCCCTTAGTTCCAGTGAAGGGAAATCTTAACTCTACAGCATACAATGACATTCAAGACGTTTCTGTGCTTCCATCTTTGTGGCAACAGTTTGCGAAAGGCTCTTTCCAGCTTCAGCATGACAATGACCCCCGTGCAAAGTGAGGTCCATACAGAAATGGTTTGTTGAGATCGGTGTGGAGAGCCCTGACCTCAACATCATCGGACACCTTTGGGATGAATTGGTCCAACAGGTAGCCTAGAGGTCAAGACAACCATCATCATGTATACAGTCATGATAGGGGGATGATGGAGCATATCATTAGTTGCCTTGGCTTAACTTCAAGGTCATTGGAAACCAATTTTTTTCTATGGTGTGCCAGTCATCACGACTTACCCAGCTGCCCTCTGTTCAGTCCCACCGTGTAGACAGCCTCCCTGGTCCACAGCACTGTGTGGAATCTCCCCGCTGCTACACCAATCACAGTCCTGCCTTTAAGGGTCTTGGAGAATACCTGCATTCCATTGAACAAGACCAACGTCAGTCAAAAACCAATCCCCACTAATTCAGCAAACCACAGATTCAAATGTCTGCTCTGTGTACATATTTGTCTTATGATTCATTGGATTTGTTAATGCAATTGTCATAACAAATACACATATATATTGATAAATGAGGCACCAGGAGTTTTTCCTTAGCTTGTCCTACTCCGGTCACGTGGTTAGGGACAACTCCCATTCTAGCTGCCTAGCTATGATGTCTCTTTGTGGGTACCATCCCTGGCCAGGTGTCTCTCTTACCTGTTTGGGCAGGTGGCTGGAGGCGGGCGGGGGAGTCAGACCCAGCTGGTGGAAGGTGTTGAGGCCAAAGGTGTAGACATAGCCGTCCTCGGTCAGCACAACCGTGTGGTCCTTGGCTGCAGCCACCTGGGAGCAGTGATGGGACAGGAGCCCCTCCACCATCCGAGGAACCTGACAGATGATAGGGGAGAAATCCACAGCCCTACACATTAAAAAAAAATATTTTAACACAGGTTTAACACCGGTGTGCAAATCAATCCAAAGTAGACTCAGGGTGGAGTGGTTCCAGCTAACCAAGCTAGAAGCAGGTGAACAGAATTAAACAGCCATACAGCAGGTAGCCTAGCAGTTAAGAGCGCTGGTCCAGTAACCGAAAGATTGCTGGTTTGAATCACCGAGCCAATTAGGTGAAAGAAATCTGTCAATGTGCCCTTGAAAAAGGCACTTTACCCTAATTGCTCCTGGGTCGCCGTCAATAATGGCCGATCCCTGGTCATGACCCCCTCTCGAAGGGTGTCTCAGGGGGAGTGGGATATGCAAAAAAAACTACATTTCCAATTCACACATGCACAGAATATACACTTGTACACGTGAAAAAAGACAAATGTAAGCACCAACCTAATTATTATTATACAGGCCATAAACAGTCGGAGTAGGGCATAGGTCAAGCTTTTCACTACACCCGCAATAACATCAGCTAAACACGTGTACGTAACCAATAAAATTTTATCGGTCAGATACAGCATATATCTGGTGAGAATACTGTCTGTTCGTCCCTGTGTCCCAGCCGACCTCCCTGCCCGTGTCCACAAGTATACATCTGCCCCTTCTGAGACAGGAACACTGAGTGGAACTTACACAGCACCACCTGAGAGGAAAGGAAACACATTTTTTGGTAATCAATAACGTAGGGCTATTCAGTGAGACAATTTTGCTCGGTTGTCAAATTCTCTTTACAAGAACTCAAAGAAAAGACAGCAGCCTGTTTGATTGGTGATTGTGCGTGACTTTCCATTTCTGTGGCCAAACTAAGCCCTCTCGTAGTAATAGTCAAATAGTGGTGGTACTATAGGCCGGGGCACAATTGGAAAAGTAAACATCATTACTAATGCACTGCTCCCCTCCAGCTCTCAATGGGGCGAAAGGGATGTTTCCCCGAGTATCACATTGATAACGAGACAGCCCCACACACATACCCACAGCCTTGGCTCATTTAATTCAAGCATGTCATACTGGGATAAATATTTAACCCCTAGCACCTGTTGGACTGTGGGCAGGTTGCACTGAGGACAAAGGCTCTGCCTCCATGTGGGGGGGGGTACCAGTAGGTCGCTGAGAGGTCTTGAAATGGGATCTGCTCCCCACTGAGCAAAGGTCATGAAAATGCACAGGTCATGAAAATGTGTATAAAATGTAGAAGCTAAAACAGCAACCTGCCATAAATGACAATGAAACTTAAAGAGAAACTCAAAAGCTTGGTCATTACCTTTCAATATTACATCTGATATATCTATAATGCATCTAACCCAAAGACTTTAGTCAAAATCTGTAGTTAACTAGGAATGCATGCCACCCTATGACATCATGAGCTGTAGCAGAGCACTAGAGCTGATGTCATAGGATTGCATTCCTTAGCATAGCTCCCCTGTGAAAAGGTCCTTCCTGTCAGAGTCTAAATAACCGCAGGAAAACAGTTCTAACCATAGTTAGGGTCTACATCTTTACAACATTATCTCATAGATCTCTACAACATTACCTAAAAAGTACAAAGTGAAAGGGGTCGATGTCAGGTCACGTACTTCATTTCCTGCCTAGCAACAGAGATGTAATGTTCGGAGAGAAGGAGGAGACTCCACCCCAAATTGGGGTACATATACCACCACTATTGTAATGTTCAGCTGTTCGATCCTTTGGGGAAAATAAACTTGGTTTAAGTTCTCATAGCGTCTGTCTAGTTCTTACGCTGTACATTAGAACCTAACACCAGGGATCATCAACTACAGTGAGGGAAAAAAAGTATTTGATCCCCTGCTGATTTTGTACGTTTGCCCACTGACAAAGAAATGATCAGTCTATAACTTTAATGGTAGGTTTATTTGAACAGTGAGAGACAGAATAACAACAAAATCCAGAAAAATGCATGTGAAAAATGTTCTAAATTGATTTGCATTTTAAATGAGGTAAATAAGTATTTGACCCCCTCTCAATCAGAAAGATTTCTGGCTCCCAGGTGTCTTTTATAGAGGTAACGAGCTGAGATTAGGAGCACACTCTTAAAGGGAGTGCTACTAATCTCAGCTTGTTACCTGTATAAAAAGACACCTGTCCATAGATGCAATCAATCAATCAGATTCCAAACTCTCCACCATGGCCAAGACCAAAGAGCTCTCCAAGGATGTCAGGGACAAGATTGTAGACCTACACAAGGCTGGAATGGGCTACAAGACCATCGCCAAGCAGCTTGGTGAGAAAGTGACAACAGTTGGTGTGATTATTCGCAAATGGAAGAAACACAAAGAACTGTCAATCTCCTCGGCCTGGGGCTCCATGCAAGATCTCACCTGGGGGAGTTGCAATGATCATGAGAACGGTGAGGAATCAGCCCAGAACTACACGGGAGGATCTTGTCAATGATCTCAAGGCAGCTGGGACCATAGTCACCAAGAAAACAATTGGTAACACACTACGCCGTGAAGGACTGAAATCCTGCAGCGCCTGCAAGGTCCCCCTGCTCAAGAAAGCACATATACATGCCCGTCTGAAGTTTGCCAATGAACATCTGAATGATTCAGAGGACAACTGGGTGAAAGTGTTGTGGTCAGATGAGACCAAAATGGAGCTCTTTGGCATCAACTCGCCGTGTTTGGAGGAGGAGGAATGCTGCCTATGACCCTAAGAACACCATGCCCACCGTCAAACATGGAGGTGGAAACATTATGCTTTGCGGGTGTTTTTCTGCTAAGGGGACAGGACAACTTCACCGCATCAAAGGGACGATGAACGGGGCCATGTACCATCAAATCTTGGGTGAGAACCTCCTTCCTTCAGCCAGGGCATTGAAAATGGGTCGTGGATGGGTATTCCAGCATGACAATGACCCAAAACACACAGCCAAGGCAACAAAGGAGTGGCTCAAGAAGAAGCACATTAAGGTCCTGGAGTGGCCTAGCCTGTCTCCAGACCTTAATCCCATAGAAAATCTGTGGAGGGAGCTGAAGGTTTGAGTTGTCAAACGTCAGCCTCTAAAACTTAATGACTTGGAGAAGATCTGCAAAGAGGAGCGGGACAAAATCCCTCCTGAGATGTGTGTAAACCTGGTGGCCAACTACAAGAAATGTCTGCCAAGGGTTTTTCCACCAAGTACTAAGTCATGTTTTGCAGAGGGGTCAAATACTTATTTCCCTCATTAAAATGCAAATCAATTTATAACATTTTTGACATGCGTTTTTCTGGATTTTTTTTGTTGTTATTCTGTCTCTCACTGTTCAAATAAACCTACCATTAAAATGATAAACTGATCATTTCTTTGGCAGTGGGCAAACGTACAAAATCAGCCGGGGATCAAATACTTTTTTCCCCTCACTGTAGATTCAGCCGCGGCCCAATTTGTTTTTGAGTGGAAGTTCCGGGGCCGGAACATAATTGAAAATCATTTGTAGACTGCAAATTGACCGCAAACAGATCATGTTTGACTAAAACATAATCCTTTCAAACCTTGCTTAAATTTGTATACGATCACATCTCTCTATTATGCGTGGGAATACTTGGAACAGATTTCTTAAATTAAAATCACTTGGAGCTGATTTCCTGGTGGTTTTACAGTCTTATGTCCAACAATGAAACCCAGTTGGGGGAACCCTGCTCTGTACCGTACCAAAGAGAGAGACTGGGCAGTGACACGGGTGCCGTCTGGTGCCAATAGCTGTAATAACACTAAGAGCCTTCACATGGCCATCAGTGACACTGTAGAGCGGACCGCACATAAGGCCAACGTGGGTTTAACCATGCAGAGCTGGGCTAGACAAAGCCAGACACAGAACCCAAGCCCAGCGCACCTGTCCTACTCCTCTCATTCATTCACCCACCCGCTCACTCAAAAGGAGATTACGATTGATATTTCAATTTCTAAAGCCCCCAAATCCAGTGATAGGAGGACAATGATGTCAGTCAGTGTTTCCCCAGTATTCAGTTAGCAGCGCCGCATTGCCTCCAAATTGTTGCCACCACACCAAAAAAAATATATATAGCGATGCTAATGAGAACTGTCTTCTGGTAGATGGAAAGGCTTTCCCAAAAACATACTCAATTAAAATGTTAACTAAAAAGTAGCCTATGCCTACCTGGTAGAATGAATTTATGATTATTTGCATCAATCCAGTGGGCATTTGTTTTGCTAACTCCATCACGTGTGCTACAGAAAAACACTGCAAACTAAACAGTGCTAGGTGCATGTGCACTTGAATTAAAGGTAACTACACAAAAAAAGTTTGTCTTAGATGTTTCCCAGACTTCAAAAGTGGGCTCCTGATTTGATTTTAGCATCGTTAAGAGAGAGCTACACAATAGCCATTGCTGTGATTTTACCCCTTATACTGTACACAACCACCCAATAAGAACAATGCGAACTTAAACGAACACCTTTGTGTCCTAGTTTCTACCCATGCCCGTTGTTCCCGGGAGGCAGCCTGTTATGAGGGGAATATCCCAGGAGGGGGTCTGTTTTGCTGGGGACGGGACCCAGGAGACGTGTCTGTTATCCAGGAGACCCAGATGAGACAACCGTGTTTTTACATAAGCATTGTTGTGATGGGTCCCCCTGGTGAGCAATATATTGAGGCCAAGTCTGTGCGGAGGGAGGAGGCCCCAGGAGACTAGGATGTTTAAGGTGGGGAAGCCCGATCGTGACTCACGTGACTATCTAATGGCTGGTGGCAAACAGAGGCAGAACATCTCCCCTTAAGAGGAAAGGAACAGAGCATAGACTGAAAATAATTAAAGAGAATAGTTATTGGATCTCTATAGTAGTCGGTTTGTTTACCTGTTTGACGTAAACCCCCGGTCCGGGCAAACAGATCCACAATCTCCGTGTGATGACTGCTCTCCTGGTTCCCGTGCCCCAGACTGAAATTGGTGTTGTTCCCCCAAGTATAAACCTCAGTGGGGTCTGAGAGAGAGAAAACAAGTTACAAAACAATGTCTGTCACAGCCAAGACTAGTGATGCACCGATATTACATTTTTGGCCGATACCAATATTTTCCTTGACAACATTTTTTTTTTTATTTTAGTGACCTTAAGCATTCTAGTACAGTTACATAGTTAACACACACTGGCACAGCAGTCTAAGGCACTGCATCTGAATTTGTTCTTAACTGACTTGCCTAGTTAAATAAAGGTTACACACACCACACTGACAAAAATGTTATTTTGTTGCCATTTGTGTGTGGCATTTTTACCAGTAAAACATAAGCAAAATAGGTTTTGGTTTCACTTACTTGCTGTACTGTTTCGATGTTCATTTCGTTTCACTCTCAACCAGGATTTCTATAGAACGCCGTTTGGGTCTTTGCGTGTCAAAAAAGATACGTCAAATAACACTTTTTGACGTGTCAAATAACGACATAATCTGTTTCAGTAGCTATAGTTAGTTAGCTAACTATATAGCTAGGTGTCATCTAAAATAACCCTAATTTATAAGACTTATTTGATTAATGGTTGTCGGACCCATCTATGTGAAGCTAGCCAAATAAGGATTAGCCACAATAGCGGACTTTGAGGTTAGCCTACAAAATAAAAGTATGGCATAATTCTACTATTTGTATTCATTTGCATCACTGCAAATGAATTGTGCCTAATCCTTAGTGTGGCTAGCTTCACAACACATAACCTGGTGCGGTCGAGCCTCACTAGCCAGATGAAGCTAGCTGGCTGCTTATAACGTTAGCTTTGGGCAACAGGGTTAAGAAGCTGGCTAGCTATTTGTTTTCATGAACTGAAGTTAAATTTCAATAGGCGAACAACAAGTGGCATCCTAGCTAATACTTACTCACAAGGATTCCTAAAACATTGCTAAGAATAATGAAAATGACTGCAGTTACTACTGGTCATTGTTTTCAGGTTGATTGTATTGGTGCTAGCTAGGTACCAAGCTAAAGCTATCTACCCCAGAAGTTGTGGTTGAACAAATTATGCTTTATTAACCAACACGCGGTATTGTAAACACATCGTTCGTGGCCATTGTTTGCAAACTTTTTTTGTACTGATTTGACAGTGCTACTGTATCAAAGACCCAAACAGCGTTCCATAGCATGCATGTCGTGAAGCTAATCATCATATTACTGTGTAACTCCGGTAGGGCAACATCGAAAAATAGCGCACTTGGTAGTGTGTATCGATGCGCGACCAGTCAGCGAAAGCCAACATCACCCATGACAGAGAACGGTCGATTGTCAAGGGTAATAAATTCCATTATCTTGGCTTTAATGGATTTCACCTGAGTTGTCTCACTAAAATGTTCTTACTCTTTCAAATGACTGCTCGATCCAAAACAGACATTGTGTGGGCTAGGTTAGGAATGCTGTGTTGCAAAATTTTACTTGCCAATATTATATCATGTACCTACGTTATATAGGTGACATCGGTTTTTAACATCGCCGTTAAACTAGACGTCGGCCGATACCGATGTTGGCATTTTTAGCTAATATCGTCCAATTCCCGATATGTTCACCAATATATTGTGCATCCCTAGCCAAGTCTTCAACACTATTTTCTTGACTATGTGCTTTAAAGAAACATCCACTTTTTCACTTTTTAATCATGCATTGTCTAAATGAGAGATGGATATGAAATGATAAGCAATCCTCACCCCGTCTTTGTAAACACCACGTGTGCTGGTCTGTCCTTCATGGTTAAGTCCAGGACAGAGAGGCCCTCCTTATCCTGGGTGGAGAGAATGGAGCCACAATATTATTTCCCTATAACTACATCTAGCTGTAGGCAAGTGATGTAGCGGGCAAGAATAGAGTAGCTACAGAACAAAAGTACTGCCAATGGAAGCCATAGAAATGTCTTCCTCCACATTGCAATCATTTAAAGTGTCAAGAAAAAGTATGTGAACCCTTTGGAATTACCTGGATTTCTGCATAAATTTGATCTGATCTAAGTCACAACAATATACAAACACAATGTGCTAAAACTAATAACACACATTGTATGTCTTGTCTATATTGAATACATAACTTAAACATTCACAGTGTAGGTTGGAAAAAGTATGTGATATCCTAGGCTAATGACTTCTCCAAAAGCTAATTGGAGTCAGGAGTCAGCTAACCTGGAGCCCAATCAATGAGACGTTGGTTAGAACTGCCCTGTCCTGTAAAAAACACCAAATTTGAGTTTGCGATTTACAAGAAGCATTGCCTGATGTGAACCATGCCTCGAACAAAAGAGATCTCAGAAGACCTAAGATTAAGAATTGTTGACTTGCATAAAGCTGGAAAGGGTTACAAAAGTATCTCTAAAAGCCTTGATGTTCATCAGTCCACGGTTAGAAAAATTGCCTATAAATGGAGAAAGTTCAGCACTGTTGCTACTCTCCCTAGGATTGGCCGTCCTGCAAAGATGACTGCAAGAGCACAGCGCAGAATGCCCAATGAGGTTAAGAAGAATCCTAGAGTGTAAGCTAAAGACTTACAGAAATCTCTGGAACATAATAATAAGTCTACGATACGTAAAGCACTAAACAAGAATGGTGTTCATGGGAGGACACCACAGAAGAAGCCACTGCTGTCCAAAAAAACATTGCTGCACATCTGAAGTTCGCAAAAGAGCACCTGGATGTTCCACAGCGCTACTGGCAAAAAAAAATCTATGGCCAGATTAAACTAAAGTTGAGTTGTTTGGAAGGAACACACAACAATTGGTGTGGAGAAAAAAAGAACATCAGAACCACATCCCAACTGTAAAGTATGGTGGAGGGAGCATCATGGTTTGGGGCTGCTTTGGTTCCTCAGGGCCTGGACAGCTTGCTATCATCGACGGAAAAATGAATTCCCAAGTTTATCAAGACATTTTGCATGAGAATGTAAGGCCATCTGTCCGCCAAGTGATGCTCAATAGAATTGGGTGATGCAACAGGACAACGACCCAAAACAACAAAAAACTGACCTCAACCAGATTAAGATGCTGTGGCACGACCTCGAGAGAGCGGTTCACACCAGACATCCCAAGAAAATTTCTGAACTGAAACAGTTTTGTGAAGAGGAATGGTCCAAAATTCCTCCTGACCACTCTGCAGGTCTGATCCGCAACTACTGAAAACATATGGTTGAGGTTATTGCTGGCAAAGGAGGGTCAACCAGTTATTAAATCCAAGGGTTCACATACTTTTCCCACCCTGCACTGTGAATGTTTACACGGTGTGTTTAATATAGGCAATTGTTTGTGTTTTATTAGTTTAAGCAGACTGTGTTTGTCCATTGTCGAGACTTAGATGAAGATAAGATCAAAATAATAATACAAAACTGTTCACATACTTTTTCTTGCCACGGTATGTAGCGGTCAAAGGAGGCCCAGTCATCTAAACATTAGTTCTGAATCTCTGAAACAGAGGGAGACTCACCTTAATGAGTGACATGAGGCAGTGGATGTGTCCGTAGAAGATGCTGCGGTGCAGGGCGATCCAGCCAGACTCCTTGTCCTTCACCATGAGGTCAGCGCTCTTGCTCTCCAGCAGCCACTCCAGCAGGGCCCTCTTGCCCAGTGAGGCGGCCAGGTGCAGGGCTGTGCGACCGAAGGCGTCCCTCAGTGTGGCCCGCGTTGTGGCAGTGGGTGTTGAGGAAGGCCCGCAGGCACCCCTCTGAACCCCGCGTCAGCGCCGTCACCACTTCATCTGCATGCCGCATGGAGCAGCATTTTGACGTGCAGTCCGGCGTTGCCATCACCACACTCATCCTGAGTGACTTCTAAACCTTGCAGTAAACTCTCCCCTCGAATGCAGCAAACTTACCCAGTCATGGAGACCCTGCTCCCCCCACTCCCAACTCTAAATCAAACACTTAACAGCAACCCTTCCGTACAATAACAAATCCTAAGATAATGCTTTAGGTCAAGTCGGCATGAAATTATAATGTTTTATTAGTAGCTGCTCTCTGAAGAAAATAGAAAAAAGGTGGGAGATTGTTTTGGGGTGCTAGAATTGTGCTTGTGTTGAGATTCCGCCGCACCCTAGCAACCCCAGGTCCTTGTTTTAGGTCATCTTAATCCACCATGTCGACCCAAAGCTCAACACAACCAAATGTGTTTGAAACATACAATGGCATCAGGAATTCAATAAATAAACGTATAAAATACAAATATACTATAAATATATGAGAAAAAAAATTGCCTTTTCCAACTTTTACAAAAGGCAGGTTCAATAAACCTCCAGAAAGTCCCTTCAAATAGTCCATCCAAATTGAGGGGAAATGCCCCCTTTTCCCCCCAGAACACACAAAACCCTTCTCAAAACTCCATAATTGTATTGGGAACCTGGGGAATAAAGGATGGGTACAGTAATTAGTTGTAAAACACAACTCCACAGAACAGGCCTATTCAAAGTGCCAAGAACAGTGCATGCTGTGGAAAATGTTTATCTTTAACTGTACTATGCTACATGGCTTGCTAGGTTTTAACCGTTTAATCTATGTTGAAAGGTCAAGAGGTCAGTGTGCAGTTCAGCACCACAGATAGGCAGGGACAGCCAGCAAGGATCAATTGACTTGACCCTACTATGCCTATAATAGCAGCCCAGCTAAGCTATGTCTATTGACTCCAGGCAAAAAGAAATACTGCACAAAAGTTTTAGTAACACGAAAATAAACAAATAAGGGCATCAAAATAGGAACATGCAACAGTTTGCCACTGACTGTTTTCACAACATACACAGCTTGGAGTTGTGAAAGTGAAAAACATGTTAGAGAGTATAATAAAAATGTATTTAAATAAAGATGCATTGGTCTGCAAAATACCTGTCAGATGCATCATTTAACAGTTTCCTACAAGTGAATGAAGCGTTCATTCTCGAAATCCTGGCTAGTTACCTACTACACTGACAGCTAGCGAGCATTTGAACTTGGCTAACTGTAAATTAGCTACAAACCATTAACATATTGGACAATCTCAAATACTTTTAATCTAAATTAAACTTGGTATATACGTATTGGTGGCTTGTTACCCTGATGTGAATGATGTTACTGAGTTAAATGAGCTGTGCTAGTTGCAGTGAAAATAGATTGCCACCATCCCATTTCACGTCCTCACCTGCCGCTAGATGAAGAAAGTGGTGATGAAGCTTGCTCCAATGGTACACACCCACTGTGTCATCGTTTCAAAACTATACATCGCCAAAAGCTCTTATTAAACCTGGATATTTGGGCAGAACAAACGCTATTCCGCAGGTATGTAAGGATCCAAAAAAGGAGGGGAGGCTGGGTAACACGGAGACGTCTGATTGGTTGAGAGATCTTGTAATCCCGTTTTCAATTGGAAAGTGTCATTGTAATCGCTTGAAATTAACATATGAAAGTCTGGTCAAAACCTCAGAGGTCTGGTTGCGTTTGTCAATGTGGAGTTGATTAAGCACTTTAAATTGTAAACTCGGCACAGGTACTGAATGACTGCATTAGAAATATGAACACCGATATGTGCAGCAGTCACGGGAGAACGTATATCTTCTAGCCACATATGTAGGTCCTTGATAGCGCCCCCCTGTCACAGATGATTGGCACACTGTCAAAATAATTCCTCTCGATGATTGACGTCACTGCTTGGAGATAGTCTTTTAATGAACGAAAAGTGACACTTACTCTGAATTATGAGCTGGGAGTAGACTAATTACATGAATGTATTGATTGTTTAATCAACACAATATGTTTTTGTTCCTTATCACTGGTATCTCTGGTCCTGGGGGGGCCCAGAGTAGGTCCAGGTTTGCCTACCCTTGGGCCACTGGTTTACAACTTGAAAATAATAAATAATGACTTGGTCACGTGGGCTCCAGTTAAGAATAGGTAAGGGGTCAAGGGTGGAGCTAGGGTTACACGTTGGGTTCACACCAGGGCTTGACACATAATTACATATTGAGTCTTTACATCTCTAGTCATACATTTACTTTTTTTTTGCTACAATAGCAGCATTATCCTGCATAATCCCAGGAGAACAGTTCTGCTACTGATTAAGATCAAGAGGTCAGTAATTAGAAACCACCACTAATGAGGAAAGAGTGCAGCCAGAAATACTTTGGTAAAACTTTACATTAGATTATTCTTCAATGCCTATGCCTGTGTAGTTAAGAAGAGTTTCAATTCAAAACGCTATGTATACATTTTCAGAAATGTTGGCTTTTTTACTTTAAAGAACGTAGGAAAGAGATTGGTGTGTTTTTTCAGAATCAAAAGGTTGCTGGATCGAATCCCTGAGCTGACAAGATAAAAACCTGTTGTTCTGTCC
The DNA here is from genome assembly GCA_030435695.1 of Brachymystax lenok tsinlingensis. Classification (NCBI taxonomy): domain Eukaryota; kingdom Metazoa; phylum Chordata; class Actinopteri; order Salmoniformes; family Salmonidae; genus Brachymystax; species Brachymystax lenok. The sequence goes on from CM059789.1 coordinate 78,316,773, forward strand.
CTGAACAAGGTAGTTAACCCACTGGTCCCCAGCAGGCCGTCATTGTAAATAAGAATTTGTTCTTAACTGACTTGGCTGGTTAAATAAATAAACTATATTGTTTAAAAGGACAGACATGTTTGATATCTATTACTAGATGGTTTTATTTCATAAAGACAAACAATCACATTTTGTTGCAAAACAAGATACAATACATGCCCAAAAATATGTGGACAACCCTTCAAATTAGTGGATTTGGCTATTTCAGCCATACCCGTTGCTGACAGGTGTATAAAATCGAGCACACAGCCATGCAATCCCCATTGACAAACATTGGCAGTGGTATGGCCTTACCGAAGAGCTCAGTGACTTTGAATGTGGCACCGTCATAGGATGCCAGCTTTTCAACAAGTCAGTTCCTCAAGTTTCTGCCCTAGACTGCCCTGGTTAACTGTAAGTCCTGCTATTGGGAAGTGGAAACTTCTAGGAGCAACAACGTTTCAGCCGTGAAGTGGTAGGACATACAAGCTCGAACGGGGCCGACAAGTACTGAAGCGTGTAGCATGTAAAAAATTATCTGTCCTCGGTCGCGGCACTCACTACTGAGTTCCAAACTGCCTCTGAAAGCAACGTCAGCACAAGAACTGTTCGTTAAGAGATTCATGAAATGGGTTTCCATGGCCGAGCAGCCGCACACAAGCCTAACATCACCATGTGCAATGTCCCACGTCCGCTGGAGTGTTGTAAAGCTTGCCGCAATTGGACTCTGGAGCAGTGGAAATGCGTTCTCTGGGGTGATGAATCACGATTCACCACCTGGCAGTCCGATGGACGAATCTGGGTTTGGCTGATTCTAAGAGAACACTACCTGCCCAATGTTCGGTGGAGGAAGAATAATGGTCTGGGGCTGTTTTTCAAGGTTCGGGCTATGCCCCTTAATTCCAGTTTAGGGAAATCTAAATGCTACATCATACAATGATATTCTAGATGATTCTGTTCTTCTATCTTTGTGGCAACAGTTTGCAAAAGGCCCTTTCCAGCTTCAGCATGACAATGCCCCCGTGCACAAAGGTCCATACAGAAATGGTCAGTCAAGATTGGTGTGGAATAACTAACCTCAACCCCATCAAACACCTTTGGGATGAATTGGAATGCCGACTGCGAGCCAGGCCTAATCGCCCAACTTCAGTGCCCGACCTCACTAATGCTCATGGCTGAATGGAAGGAAGTCCCCGCAGCAATGTTCCAACATCTAGTGGAAAGCCTTCCCAGAAGAGTGGAGGCTGTTATAGAAGCAATGTTCCAACATCTAGTGGAAAGCCTTCCCAGAAGAGTGGAGGCTGTAGTGGAGTGGAGGCTCTATAACAGGGGAACCAACTCCATATTAAAGCAGATGATTTTGGAATGAGATGTTCGACGAGCAGGTGTCCACATACTTTTGACCATGTACTGCATATCTGCCTCACTCTCAAAAAAAAAGTTGCACCGCAAAGTTTTACATTGTTAAATGTGACACATAATTACATTTTTAATAATGAACTGTACAAATGTATTTGTGACCTAAATATGAAAAACATTGCCTATATTTAACAGTCAAATGAGATCTGGGCTCTGCTCACATGTAGTGTACAATACAGCAAATAGGGTGCTATTTGGGACGAGACCAACTAAACGCTATAGCATGAGGCTACATTTACTGTGGATAGAATTTATATGTTAAATATACAGGATACGAACATTCTATTCCAGCTAAACAATGGGATATATATAGCATTTTGCAACAAAAAAAAAACATTTTAATAAACATATAAAATCTATTAATAAAAAATCTGATAACAGTAAAATGTGACACACACATTAAGGTACCCATAAGCATTTATTTCTGACGAAAAAACACAAATGTGAAAAATTGGTGGACATACCGTTTTGGAAATAAACTTTTTTTATGCTGCTCTCCTTTATTTGGACCAGATTAAGTTCTGACTCTTGGTACCAGAAGATCTGGTGACCAGCAGTTTAGTTATTTTACAAGGGGATACGTTTCTCTAATGTAATCACAAAAACATTTCAATAGATCACTAAAAGTTATGTTAATAGGTTATTATCAATTAACATTTTAATAGAATGTTGTTCCAAGAGTAATTACAGTGCAGGTAGCCTAACAGTTAAGAGCCTTGGGCCAGTAACCAAAAGGTCACTGATTTGAATTCCTTAGCCGACTAGGTGAAAAATCTGTTGATGTGCCCTTGATCAAGGCACTTAACCTAATTGCTCCAGTAAGTCGCTTTGGATAAGAGTGTCTGCTAAATGACGTAAATGTAACTACATGTATAAGAGCATGAAATATTCTGTGTAAACCTATGTACTGTCTCTCTCAAACACACACACACAGCCTTTTTCACACTAACAGCAGTGCTTGTTTTCTCTCCAACCCAGAACTTCATCAGTGTTATGCCCTGGACACAGGGGACTATGCGCTCCTCATCAATCAAGTAGGATTATATATTGGCTGTTAACTAATCTAAATTAATGATAACTGTCTAAAATAACACATGTACTGTATGGCGCAGGAAGATGTTTTGGGTTGGGTGTGCTGTCGTGTGAGGGGGGATCTAGTTCGCTCATTTTGTGGGACAAAAAATATTGTAATATTTTATTAATTATTATATATATTTTATTTATTTATCTGCAGCACCCCTACTTCCCATCGCTATGCTTACATGTTACTGCTGGCTATTCCAACATATTGCAGCCCAGTAGGCTATAGTAGATTAAACCAGTGAGGAATAATGCACTTCCTTAAGTGAGGAAGTGCATTACACAACAAAAGGGATGGAGATTTCATTTGACAATAATCTTTCAATTGAATCATAAAGTCTGAGACTAATGGGTTCTTGTCTTCTGAGGTTTAAAATTGCATTCCCTTAGCTCTCCAGCACATTAGCCTGAATGGCCCTGATATCTACAATGTATCTGAGATGTAACTTACTATATTAAATAATATGCAATACTTGTTTACAGTTTTCTAATAATTGAGTATAGTTGATGATGTTTTTGATTTAGGATCGAAAACCTTTCATTAGATTAGACTAGGCTACTTCAGCTATGAAGCCGTGGTTTATTTGGCTCACACACACAGCATTTTCTTGACCACAGTGAAATGCCCAATAGAGACTGCACATATTGTGATTGTATATGCATTTAAATAAATAAAGGAAACAAGAAATGTGAGCAACAATTTAATTTGTTGAACGACAACATTTACAAAAGTCCCCTTGCTCACCCGTTGTAACTGGACATGGTATAGCCCTTGCAGTGGTTTGTGCCGCCGCGGACACATTTTCCGCAGACTCCACCTGGAGAAGAGTAGATTCTGTTGGTTCGAGGGAAGCATCGTTGGATCAAGTGTGCGCAGATACTTTTGGGGTGTCTTGTGTTCTGGGCGTTATTGGACTCCTCGAAATCGAATGGCTGTTTACGCACTTCACTTCAAAGGCTGACTCGAGCGTGTGCGAATTACATGTGAGAACGGTGCGATAAAACGAACAGCAACCGGATTTGAAAGCCCCACTAACAGGAGCAGCATGGTGAGAGACTGATTTGCAAACAAAAACTTTTCTCTGCGTAAAATGTATGCGAGGATGCTGTTTAGCTAATGAATGTTGTCGTTGCCTACCAGTTTTTTAAATCGGAAGTGGAACAATTTCCTTCAGGAAAAAAGTTGAAAAGTAGCATTTTCCCATGTGGAGGACAGGAACTTGAACTGACTCGGGGGGAAAAAAAACTTGTGCACCTAATACGCGTTGTGCTTCGTTTCATCTATCAGATTCATTGGAACCACGGGTGAAAAAATGCGTTTTGTGAGCTCATTGTTATGTTGTAAACTTGACGAAACCCGAGAGAATAAGACTCTGCTTCGTTTGTGTTTTTTCTTTGCTGTCCTTGTTTCGAATTCAGCTTGTCCTGACAAATGCGTCTGTTTCACATCCACGGTCAAATGTGTGAACCAGGGCTTATTCATGGTTCCACAACCATTGCCAGCAAACACCAAAACCCTGTTTATAACTGGGAACAACATTTCTCATCTCACAGCTGGGTCTTTCCCTGTGCCTCTTGAGCAGTTAACAGACTTGTATCTCACGGGAAACCAGGTGGAGCTGGTGGACCACAATGTATTCAAAAACTTGCCAAATCTCAGGCTGCTAGACTTGAGTAACAACCGGATTCTGAATTTTAGTGCTCAAGCCTTCCCTGATTACAACAAACTGCTGGACCTTAACCTCAGCAGGGCTTTTTACAACCGTACTGCCATGCATGAGCTCTTCAGCCTGCTACGGAGTGGCGGAGCCCTTCAACTTTCCCGCTTAGACCTGTCTAACAATGACCTGGTGGTCCTCCCTGAGGGCATGTTCTCCCGCCTCTCCAACCTCACCATCCTCAACCTACAAAACAACTCCCTAATTTTTATCCGGAACGGGACGCTGAGTGTTCCTCCGCTCCGTGAGCTAGACTTGAGGGACAATGCCCTGAGGGAACTACCCAACACTACGCTGATGGACATAAGCCTCAAGCCTGGGCTTCAGGTGCATCTGGCAGGGAACCCTTGGCTCTGTGACTGCAATATCGAGGACCTTGTGGCCTGGCTGAAGAGCTCTGAGCAGGTCACAGACAAGCAGAACATGACCTGTTCTGACCCTGAGGTTCTGCGGCAGATACCGTTGCTCCAGATAGAAGAGTTGGAGTGTACCTTTTCAGGTGAAATGAAAGGTGTGCTGGAGACCTCGTATGTCTTCCTGGGCATGGTGCTGGCCTTGATCGGAGTGGTCTTTCTGCTGGTCCTCTACCTCAACAGGAAGGGGATCAAGCGGTGGATATACAATATTCGGGACGCGTGCAGGGACCACATGGAAGGCTACCATTACAGGTATGAGATCAACTCGGACCCCAGGTTGGCCAACCTCAGCCTCAACTCAGACATTTAAGAGGACTGCTATGTAAGCCAGGGCCCCACAGTGACTGAGGCATTTATGACTTGTCAAGAGCAAGATATGCACGAACAACTCTTAAGTTCCGGGGTGCTCCAGCCTGCCTGCAACCCCCTCCATGGTACTGTCCAGACTTCTACACCATTCATGACTCAGTCATGACGACCCACAATCTGCCACCACGCATGCCCTTGGCCCCTGCAACGCAGTGTCTGATCATTTGTTTTTACTCCTTTTCATGCAGTTCAACGTTCCATGGATTGAGAATCATGACTCATATTGGGGTTTGTGAGCGGGCTCTCTGTAATATAAAATGTTCCCTTCCTTGAGCAAAAAAGGATGGTACGTAAAACTCCAACTAAACTGACACATTTTGACTGGTAGTAACTAGGCTATATATACATATCTATATCCTTTCTGCTGGTTATATTTTAATCACTTTTGTTTCTACTTTCCTCCCACTGCACAGTGTTGCTATGCTTGTTTTAGTTGTCTTTATTCCTTTTTAATATAATTATTAAAGCACTTTCTAATTTCTCTCACTAGTATTGCACTTGTTAGGTGGACATTATCAACATTTTCCATGATGTACACCTGAATAAAATGTCTTGCATTGCTGTTTTCCTTTCTCGACTGAGGTCCTTTAAACTCCAGAGACTGAGGAATGTGGAGGTATTTGGGCAGCAGAGATTCACGGTCCCGAAATGGAGTATTGCACACTCACTCCTTGCAGGTTCAAACGCATGCAGACAGAGGTCATGACACAGCCAGCTCCAACCATATCACACAGACAAGACTTTACATGTCACCTTTTATACATTTCTACACCTTTTATACAGCTCTGTTCTCTGTCAGCTGGTGCAGATGAGACATTACAGGCAGCAATCATTGAGTGTCCACATTTTACTCTTAAGAGGTGAGTAAAGGCTAACAGGGCCTTTTTGAAGGTGGTAGAATTATCTTGAAGATGAATTTGATTTGAAATACTTTCCAATTCAAGTTAAGTCAACTTCCACTCTATTTGGGAATCTAGACATTACGGAATGTTCCTGTCCAATTTAATCCCTGCTAGGATTCGGGTAGAAATCCCTGGCGCGATAGTCAAATGATTGCATGGCTCAGAACCATCCCAAATGGTTCAACTACCAGTTACATGAATGGCACTCATTCAAAGCATTCCAACGTTGTGAGCGCAAATGGCTGCAAAGGGGAAAGTTAAGTGTTGTGTTTCTTGACAAATGATAATGAAGATATACAGTACCCAAGGTTCTTACCAGGAGGGCACTCTACAGGCAGTATGGAAATGAGTTCATACTCTGCTTTAATCTGCAGTGTTTTAGGTGTGTGGTGTTAAAGTATCTTGTTTTCAAGCATTGTTTCCTTTCCTGCTAACTAAATGCTGTGCTGTTTCTGGTGTCCGGTATGTATGAGTAAATATCAAATGTGGAAGATTATTTTACAGTAAGTGTTCTATAGTAGACATAATTTGGATGATAAAGTAATTGCGGAGTTAAACTCCTGGCCATTACCTCACCATGCACATAGAAGACCACCCGGGAAGTAGTGTGAGCTAACAAACAGAAACACACTAAGTCTCTGTGCATAACTACTACCTTCGCATAGCTCTGAGCTACTGTACATATCCTCTTACCATAACAATGCCCAGACCTCCCTCATTGAGTCACTGGTGATATGTGCTTTTCAGGCAATGTGTTTGAATGTAAAAGTGGCTCTTGTGTAAACAGTTTTTTTTTTATTTCCTAGGTTTGTGATCATAGAGTTTGTGTCCAAATGAGTGCAGGGTGTGGGTGTTAACCATGTTTCTTTAGTCTTTGTATTGAGATTGAAGGACGTCTGTTTGCAGTGTCCAACAAGGATAATGCATTTTAACCCCAGATTGACTATGGAGATGAGTTTAAATAGGTTGGACTATCACCCGCAAAACACCAGTCTCTACGTCAACAGTGAAGAGGCGACTCCGGGAGGCTGGCCTTCTAGGCAGAGTTCCTCTGTGTTCTTTTGCCCATCTTAAGCTTTTCTTTTTATTGGCCAGTTTGAGATATGGCTTTTTCTTTGAACTCTGCCTAGAAGGCCAGCATCCCAGAGTCGCCTCTTCACTGTTGACGTTGAGACTGGTGTTTTGCAGGTACTATTTAATGAAGCTGCCAGTTGAGGACTTGTGAGGCTTCTGTTTCTCAAACTAGACACTAATGTACTTGTCCTCTTGCTCAGTTGTGCACCGGGGCCTCCCACTCTTTCTATTCTGGTTAGGGCCAGTTTGTGCTGTTCTGTGAAGGGAGTAGTACACAGCGTTGTACGAGATCTTCCGTTTCTTGGCAATTTCTTGCATGGAATAGCCTTCATTTCTCAGAACAAGAATAGACTGACGAGTTTCAGAAGAAAGGTCTTTGTTTATGGCCATTTTGAGCCTGTAATTGAAGAAGTCTAACTTCTTCGGGACGGTTAAGCTAACGTAGGCTAATGCGATTAGCATGAGGTTGTAAGTAACAAGAATTTCTCAGGACATAGACATATCTGATATTGGCAGAAAGCTTAGATTCTTGTTCATCTAACTGCACTGTCCAATTTACAGTAGCTATTACAGTGAAATAATACCATGCTAATGTTTGAGGAGTGCACAATTTTGAACAAAGTTATTAATAAACAAATTAGGCACATTTGGGCAGTCTTGATACAACATTTTGAACAGAAATGCGATGGTTCATTGGATCAGTCTAAAACTTTGCACATACACTGCTGCCATCTAGTGGACCAAATCTAAATTGCACCTGGGCTGGAATAATACATTATGGCCTTTCTTTTGCATTTCAAAGATGATGGTACAAAAAAAATACTAAACGTTTTTTTTTTTCTATGTATTATCTTTTACCAGATCTGTTATATTCTCCATTCTTTTCACATTTCCACAAACCTCAGTATTTTGTTTCAAGTGGTACCAAGAATATGTATATCCTTGCTACAGGCAGTTAGATTTGGGTATGTCATTTTAGGTGAAAATTGAAAAAAGGAGTGGATCCTTAAGAGGCTAAAGAAGGCCAGTTTTTATTGCTTCTTTAATCAGAACCACAGTTTTCAGTTTTGTTAACATACTTGCAAAAGGGTTTTCTAATGATAAATTAGCCTTTTTAAAATGATAAACTTGGATTAGCTAACACAATGTGCCTTTTGGAACACAGGAGTGATGGTTGCTGATAGGTGTACAGATGTAGATATTCCATAAAAAATCTGCTGTTTCCAGCTACAATAGTCATTTACAACTTTAACAATGTCTACACTGTATTTCTGATAAATTTGATGTTATTTTAATGGACCAACATTTTTTTTATTTTCTTAGAAATGTCCTTGTTTTCAAAGTGACTCCAAACAGGAAGTATTTCTCAGTGTTATTAATCACTCCCATCCCATTTCAAAGGGGCACTATCTTCCTGTCTGGTGATGTGGCATGGAGGTCACTGGCTGCCTCTACGGACCAAGGATATCTCAAGTGCTTATGCCCCCTTTATTTATCCTACTGTTCTGACTCTGTGTTCAGGGAGAACACTGTAAGAACGGCCCGTGTTCTGAATTCTGTTGCTGTACATTTTATAAGTGCTGAACAAATAGTTGACTACGTCCGTCCTAGCTCGCTCATTAATGTCTTAATCGAAATTACGGATTGCCTCTTATCCGCTTGTTGTCCCCTTATGCCATAGTTTATACATCTCAATTGTCAGTAGAAACCACATTTGTTTAAGCAAGTCGGCTATGTTTTTTTTTTTTTTTTTATAAGCCAGTAAATGAGGCTGAACGGTTTTGCTGCCAGACAAGGCGCCACTGAGAGCCAGGCGTAGCAGTGGTAAGGTGTTGGGACAGCTTATGTAGGCCATAACAGTTTGTGGGCACCGTTTTGAGCGCAATTAATGTGTGTGTTAGATCTGTATCTATCTAAGTCAAGTTGTTTGGACACACCTACTCATTCCAGATTTTCTTTATTTTTACTATTTCTTTTACAACTATAAAATATATTTTGACTTGTGTAACACATTTTTGGTTACTACATGATTCCATATGTGTTATTTCATAGGTTGTCTTCATTTATTATTCTACAATGTAGAAAATAGTAAAAATTACAAAAAACCCTGGAATGAGTAGGTGTCCAAACTTATGACTGATACTGTACGTATTATTGTTTAAGCTACAGATGCCAGTTAAGTTGGTGACAGCAGAACAATGATTAAAACCTATAGGTACAGATACCTAAATACCCGCTCAAGTACCATTAAAACCTCTTAATGTCAATTCTCCTATTTGGGGGACTTTGACTGGTTCCGACTGACATTTTGGTGTACAAGGTGCTCTGTGAACATTGTATGGTCCCGTGTCCTATAGTGCAAGAGCCCCCAAAAAATATATATATTTTTTTGGTAGGGTGGGTGAATTATAAAAAATCTGTCAGATGCAACAATACTAGTTTCATCTCGCTGTGGTATTCTCAGCAGGATTTAGAGCCATCAACAATAAATAAATGGTAAATAATTTCATAGAATTAAATTAGAACCACTTTCTCTTGGTCACAGATGGACAATCCCTTAATACTTAAATTTGAGATTCTTCAAAGTAGGCACCCTTTGCCTTGATGACCGCTTTGCACACTCTTGGCATTCTCTCAACCAGCTTCATGAGGTAGTCACCTGGAATGCATTTCAATTAACAGGTGTGCCTTGTTAAGTTAATTTGTGGAATTTCTTTCTTTAATGCACTTGAGCCAATCAGTTGTGTTTTGACAAGGTAGCCCTATTTGGTAAAACACCAAGTCCATATTATGGCAAGAACAGCACAAATATCTATTTCTCAGTAATGAGGCTATATATAGCGGGTCAATGCAAATTGTCTTAGTAGCCATTTGATAAGCTGTTCAGGAGTCTTATGGCTTGGGGGTAGAAGCTGTTAAGAAGCCTTTTGGACCTAGACTTGGCGCTCCGGCACCACTTGCAATGCGGTAGCAGAGAGAAGAGTCTATGACTAGGGTGCCTGGAGTCTGGCAATTTTTAGAGCCTTCCTCTGACGCCTGGTGTAGGGGTCCAGGATGTACTGGGCTGTAGGCACTACCCTTACTCACATCGGCTACGGAGAGCGTGATCACACAGTCGTCCGGAGCAACTGGTGCTTTTATTGGAAGTAAGTAAACTGTGATAGGACCAAAGAGTTAATCAATGTAATTGTTCCACAAATAGACAGGTATTTACCTCTGTGGCAAAATCTTGTCTATTTTTGTCAACTTTCTATTGAAATTGGTTGTAAGTTCATTTATATTTTTAGAGATATGAATACCTGGTATGTTTACTTCACCATTACCTTGTAGTTTACCAATAAAATGGTCTAGTGTAAACGTTGTCTTTTAACGATCCAACACGTAAAATGGTACACTTACCATAAGTTTCTAGTCCAGAGAAGTGATCTAGATCTCAATAAGATCAAGATCAACTTGAGTCATCGGCATACACTGACACTTTTGTTTTTAACCCCTGGATTTCTAACCCCTTGATGTTCTTGTTGGATCTAATTTTAGCATTTCGATGGCCATAATAAATATATATGGAGACAGCGCAGGCACCAGTGGATGAATCCCAGCGGACGTACTGTAGCCACACCTTCTCCTCCCAACAGGGGAGTGTTCTGTCCTCCTGTCCCGGGAGGAGATACAGGTGCATGCTGCACAATACACACTCCATGCTACACTATCTCACATTTCCATGGTGACCATCTCATCCCTCACTCACGCCACTCAATGACGTTCTGCGAGGAACAGTACTATGCGTATTTTTATTAATAAGGGTATGATACGCGCCCCTGGGCATACTTGGAGGAGCAGGTGTAATTACGTGGGAGACAATGTGAGGAGTTGAGCGGGGGCAGGGGGGTGGAGAGAAGTGAGACTGATGAGGAGAGAGAGTGTTCTGACTCAGTCACACAGACGGTGCCCCTTTTTGTGCTTGTTAAAACAGGTCTCCAAACATCTCCAACAAGTCCCTCATCCCACCTGCTAGATTTATGTTGTTGAGGCCAGGCCAGGAAGGCAGGAGTCTATCACACCGAGAGAAAGCTGTCTCTGTTTTTATTACCACACACCAGCCTGTTGACAGAATCCAATTCAAATTCAGACTAAGCAAGACTGGTGTTGTTTCTGTCACAGACTAGAAGCCTTGTTCCATATACACTAGGTGATGGGAGAGTGACAGTGAGACATTCTCCTTCTTTTGCCTGTCCTGCCGCCATCCTCCTGCCCAATATGTACCCTTCTGAATTCCATCTCTCTTCGCCTCCACTTTCTACTAATACAATCCCCCTTGTCTACTCCCTCCTCAACAGAACAGAACATATACTGTACTTCCAGTAAAAGATACATACACACAACCCTGCTCACACATGTTTGTCAAGCCACATTTCATATACCAGTGCTCTCTCCCAGTGTTGAGAAATTTAAGTCGTGACTGGAAGGTTATCAGATGGTCAGAGTCCCTAATTATACTGAACAAAAATATAAACGCAACATGTAAAGTGTTGGTCCCATGTTTTTTGAGCTGAAATAAAAGATCCCTGAAATGTTCCATATGCACAAAAAGCTTATTTTTCTGACATTTTGTCCACAAATTTGGTACATCCCTGTTAGTGAGCATTTTTTCTTTCCCAAGATAATCCATCCACCTGACAGGTGTGGCATATCAAGAAGCTGATTAAACAGAATGATCATTACACAGGTGCACCTTGTGCTGGGTACAATAAAAGGCCACTTTAAAATGTGAAGTTTTGTCTCAACACAATGCCACAGTGAAAATACAAAATTCCCTTACGTCAATTACTTTTTGCAAATCCAATCACATTTCTGTTGTAGAAATGACATGGAAAAAACATTGATTCCAACCAGTTTTTGCCCAGTGGGTATTGTATGCTCAAAAAAATTGGGAAATTATATTATACTAATGCAATTGCTCAGAGAAAGAGATTTGGTTTAACAAGTAATCATTTATTTTCTCAAAAGGTAGGGGTCAAAACTAGTGACACCCTTGTTTTCAATACCGTTCAATGAAAATCGAATCAAATTGTATTTGTCACATGCGCCGAATACAACAGGTGTAGACCTTACCGTGAAATGCTTTCTTAAAAGCCCTTAACCAACAATGCAGTTTTAAGAGAACATAGTTAAGAAAATATTTACTAAATAAACTAAATTTTAAAAAAATCGAATCAATCAAAAAGTAACACAATAAATGTACTTAACAATAACGAGGCTATATACGGGGGATCTGGTACTGAGTCAATGTGCGGGGTTACGGGTTAGCCGAGGTAATTTGTAAAGTGAATATGCATAGATAATAAACAGCGAGTAGCAGCAGTGTAAAAACAAAGGGGAGGGGGTGTCAATGTAAATAGTCCAGGTGGCCATCTGATTAGTTTAGTTGTTCAGCAGTCTTATGGTTTGGGGGTAGAAGTTGTTAAGGAGCCTTTTGGTCCTAGAGTTGGTGCTCCCGGTACCGCTTGCTGTGCGGTAGCAGAGGGAACAGTCTAACACCTCACCTTGCAGTCTAATACCTCACCTTGCTAGGAGAACTTCACTGAGCCTTTTTCTAACATGTTTTATGAGTTGGAGAACATATTGGGAGGGATCTTGCTCATTCCTCCATACAGAATCCTTCCAGATCCTTGATATCCTTCGTCTGCGTGGCCAAAGAGCTCTATTTTCATGTCATCCAACAAATGTAAATGCCTGGAGTTTGCTAAACAGCATTGGCACTTGGATTGGATCCGGTGCTTTGGTCAGATGATAGAGCTCTTTGGTCACGCACACCAGTGGTGGGTTTGGCATCGAAATGAGAATGCATAAGCGTAAAAGAACCAAATACCTACTGTAAAATATGGTGGTGGATCTTTGATGCTATGGGGACATTTTGCTTCAAATGGGCCTGGGGCCCATTAAGGTCAATGACATCATAAACTTTACCCAGAACAATGGCCATTTCAGTCTCTGGACTTGAAAGCAATTGAAAACCTACGGTTTGAATTGAAGAGGGCAGTCTAAGTGCAGAGGAAGGATATCAAGGATCTGAAAGGATTCTGTTCGGAGAAGGTCTAACAATCCTTCCCAATGTGTTCTCCAACAATTTTAGAAAAAGGCGTGGAAATTTGGGTAATATTTGGTTGAGACATTGATCAATGAGATGTTAACCTTTATTCACCCACTCAAAAAGACAGCCAGAGGTTTGGTGAATTCCCAATGTATTATCACTATGCCTTCAACCATCTAAAAGCATAACCAAATTCCAATCAAAAAACAATGTCAGATTTTTGGTTTAGTTGGCATCTAAATGTGTTATTGCTGTGCTTTGAACCATTTAATAGCACAGAAAGGTTCAAATGGGAATACAATGTCAGATATTTTGTATGTATACAAAACCATAATGTGTTATCCCCTGTGCTTCATCTAATAGCACAACCATGTGACCTGAATTGTAGTTGAGATTACATTAAAAGTGCATAGTGCAAGTGATCAATGCTGTTCAAGATTCTGCACAGACTATTATGGCAATTGTGAAGATCTCCACAGACCTGTGATCTTTGCATGCTAACTTGAACATGCATGCTTTCTATGATACATAAGAAGACATTTATAGTTAAAGTAGGCTAACCTCAATGTGGCCATGGATGTGTTACTCATTTTAAGGTTGAATAAATACTGTTACATTAGTTTGTAAGATCACTTTAGGATATTTACTTTATTACAAAAGTAATATTGAATTGTGTTTAGTTGACAACACAACCAAATATCAACATTTTAATGTATATCTAATGCTTGTATAGTTTAATTTGAGCCACTGGCCTAATCCTATTCTTAAATTTTTGCTTTCGTTAGAGACGTGAATTCAACATACCATTTGTTAACTTGTTAATTGTTAATTGTCTAATTACTAGATTGGAAAAGTGATGTTGAATTGTATTTGGTTGTCAACGCAACAAAATATCAACATTTGAAGGACCTGTATCTTTTGTGCCACTGACTTAGTCCAGCTTTAATTCAGGGTTTGCCTACAAATTAATAATTTATATGTTGGATTCTTGTCCTCATCTCAATCAAGAATCCAAGTTAAATTAGATTTAGTCCTATTCTTTAACTTCGATTTTTGGTTGAGATGGAGACGTGAATCCAACATAGACTAGACTAAGTCAGTGGCACAGATCGAACTATCCAAACAGAAGATAAATCTCCTCCTTCAAATGTTGATATTTGGTTATGTTGACAACCAAGTAAAATTCAATATCCAGTTTGTCCATCTCAACCACAAAACCCTGCATTGGAGACCAAATGAATAGCTGTAGATAGATAGATCAACTCTCCAGTAGGAGGTACTGCCCAGCATATAATTTTTTTCTGATAGTGGATATAACGTTTTAAGATGTGGCGTTGTTTCAAAGGTACAAATTCAACATATTTTATACCAGGTTCGTCTATGTTAAATGTTCCTGTGATTGAAATTTCACCCTCAAAACAACGTTTTTCAAATCCAATGTATTTTCCAAGTAGATTCCACAACACAATATGTTGACAAATTACATTGAAACAATGTTGGTTCAACCAGTTTGTGCCCAGTGCGGAGGTATTGAAAACGGTGAAAATCATTTTGACCCCTACCTTTTTGAGAAAATAGGTATTACTTGTTAAACAAAATCTCTTTCTCTTATCAATTGTATTAGTATAAAATAATTTAAAAAATGCAGACAATATAGATCACTATTTGAATTATTTATTTTATACAGTCATTTTTGCTCATCTTTATGAAGGGTGTCAATAATTTCAGACCCCACTGTATGTCCAAGTCGAGGGTGTTAAGTTACACTACTGTGCATGCAGACTTGCTGAGATCTGCAAGTATCTTGGACTCATGGCTCCATGTTTGACATACAAAGACACAGTGCTTTCAGAAAGTATTCACACCCCTTGACTTTTTCCACATGTTGTAGTATACACAATACTCCATAATGTCAAAGTGGAATTATGTTTTTAGAAATGTTTACAAATGAATAAAAAATGAAGTGTGTCTTGAGTCAGTAAGTAGTCAACGCCTTTGTTATAGCAAGCCTAAATAAGTTCAGGAGTAAAAATGTGCTTAACAAGTCAATTTTTTGTATTATTATTTTATTCAACCTTTAATTAACTGGGCAATTCAGTTAAGAACAATTGTTATTTACAATGACGGCCTACACCTGCCAAACCCGTACGACACTGGGCTAATTTTGTGCCGCCCTATGTGACTCCCAATCACGGCCGGTTGGGATACAGCCTGGATTCGAACCAGGGTGTCTGCAGTGATGCCTTTAGCACTGAGATGCAGTGCCTTAGACTACGCCACTCGGGAGCCGAGTGACATAAAAAGTTGCATGGACTCACTCGGTGTGCAATAATAGTTTTTTAACATGATTTTTGAATGACTACCTAATCTCTACCCCACACGCATACAATTATCTGAATTATCCCTTACAGATTCAACCACAAAGACCAGGGAGCTTTTCCAATGACTCGCAAGGAAGGGCACCTATTGGTAGATGGATAAAAAAAAAAGCAGACATTGAATATCCCTTTGAGCATGGTTAAGTTATTAATTACACTTTGGATTGTGTATCATAACACCCAGTCACTACATGCAGGCGTCCTTCCTAACTCAGTTTCCGGAGAGGAAGGAAACCGCTCAGGGATTTCACTCCCACACACACACCTTCCTCCCCCAGTGTCCTTTCAATACAGGGCCACAGCAGCAAGCAAAAGAGAGACAGGGAGAGAGAGAGAACGAGAGGGGAGAAAGACTGATTAAGTGAACCTCGACTGAATTTTGTTTTATTTCATGTCCAAATAAGCAGTGACAGAATTAATGTTTTTGAAGTCTGGGAAAAATCAGCTACGGGTTGCTAGGTGTTATTTACAACAGGAGTGGAAAAGAGGTCAAATGGGTTAAAGGAAAACTGCACCTGCTGATTTGGCTTTGTTTTTTGGCTTGCTCCTCAAGAAATGCTGGGGTCCATGACAGAAACCAAACGTGAGTTGGCTTGGGTGTGCAGTTTGATGTGGATGTCCATGCCACTACCAAGATACACTCATCTGTCAGAACCTTGAGGCTGTTTCCCCCAACAACAAAAAAACTCCTGCAAGTTGAGTTCAATAACTACAGATGCCGGACGACGTTTTGAATAGGTCAGTAGCCTGCAGAGTAATATGAGAAGAATGCCATTGATGAATTTATGTAGATATTCTAAACTAAGTGTTTTGATTAACTTGCAAATGTTGTAACAGTTCCATTCAGAATAAACAACTCTTTACATAATAGCATAGAAGCAGTGTTCTGCTAATATAACAATGTGCACCTTTCATCAGATACTGTACATATCAACATTTTGTCTTGTGGTAATGGGGCTGCCTTGGAAAACATGTCAGAGTGGTCATACCTTCCTGTGTGGTGTCCCGTATACAACAGGAGTTCCCTGATCCTGGCGCAGAATACACAGGGTTTCTCCCTCAGAATATTAAATGATACCATTCAATTCAATAATAAAATTAAACAATACAATTAAAAGTTGTCTAGTAAAATGTGTATGCTTAGTGCCAGGTCTTTCTCCATTCAGAGACATCAGAATCAAGCCCATCTGTCAGTTTGGACTTCATCACATCATTGTGCAAGTCTCCATGTGCTGGCCCCGAGCTTAACGATGAGCTCGGAGAGTACTATGGGGTTGAAGGCTGAACTCTAGTCAAAGAACAGCATTCTTACATACAGTGAGGGGAAAAAAGTATTTGATCCCCTGCTGATTTTGTACGTTTGCCCACTGACAAAGAAATGATCAGTCTATAATTTTAATGGTGGGTTTATTTGAACAGTGAGAGACAGAATAACAATAAAAAATTCCAGAAAAGCGCATTTGAAAAATGGTATGCATTGATTTGCATTTTAATGAGGGAAATAAGTATTTGACCCCTCCTGCAAAACATGACTTAGTACTTGGTGGCAAAACCCTTGTTGGCAATCACAGAGGTCAGATCCACTCCAGGACCTAGGCCACTCCAGGACCTTAATGTGCTTCTTCTTGAGCCACTCCTTTGTTGCCTTGGCCGTGTGTTTTGGGTCATTGTCATGCTGGAATACCCAACCACGACCCATTTTCAATGCCCTGGTTGAGGGAAGGAGGTTCTCATCCAAGATTTGACGGTACATGGCCCGTCCATCGTCCCTTTGATGCGGTGAAGTTGTCCTGTCCCCTTAGCAGAAGAACACCCCCAAAGCATAATGTGTCCACCTCCATGTTTGACGGTGGGCATTGTGTTCTTGGGGTCATAGGCAGCATTCCTCCTCCTCCTCCTCCAAACATGGCGAGTTGAGTTGATGCCAAAGAGCTCCATTTTGGTCTCATCTGACCACAACACTTTCACCCAGTTGTCCTCTGAATCATTCAGATGTTCATTGGCAAACTTCAGACGGGCATGTATATGTGCTTTCTTGAGCAGGGGGACCTTGCGGGCGCTGCAGGATTTCAGTCCTTCACGGCGTAGTGTGTTACCAATTGTTTTCTTGGTGACTATGGTCCCAGCTGCCTTGAGATCATTGACAAGATCCTCCCGTGTAGTTCTGGGCTGATTCCTCACCGTTCTCATGATCATTGCAACTCCACCAGGTGAGATCTTGCATGGAGCCCCAGGCCGAGGGAGATTGACAGTTCTTTTGTGTTTCTTCCATTTGCGAATAATCACACCAACTGTTGTCATCTTCTCACCAAGCTGCTTGGCGATGGTCTTGTAGCCCATTCCAGCCTTGTGTAGGTCTACAATCTTGTCCCTGACATCATTGGAGAGCTCTTTGGTCTTGGCCATGGTGGAGAGTTTGGAATCAGATTGATTGATTGCTTCTGTGAACAGGTGTCTTTTATACTAGGGTGTCAGGTAAGGTGGAGGTGATATGATCCTTAACTAGCCTCTAAGCACTTCATGATGACAAGTGAGTGCTACGGGGCGATAGTCATTTTGTTCAGTGACCTTTGCTTTCTTCGGTATACAGTGGCTTGCGGAAAGTATTCACCCTCCTTGGCATTTTCCCTATTTTGTTGCCTTACAACCTGGAATTAAAATAGATTTCTTGGGGGGGTTGTATCACTTGATTTACACAACATGCCTACCACTTTGAAGACTTAAATTGTGAAACAAACAAGAAATAAGACAAAAAAACTGAACTTGAGCGTGCATAACTATTCACCTCCCCCAAAGTCAATACTTTGTAGAGCCACCTTTTGCAGCAATTACAGCTGCAAGTCTCTTGGGGTATGTCTCTATAAGCTTGGCACATCTAGCCACTGTGATTTTTGCCCATTCTTCAAGTCAAAACCGCTCCAGCTCCTTCAAGTTGGATGGGTTACGCTGGTCTACAGCAATCTTTAAGTCATACCACAGATAATCAATTGGATTGAGGTCTGGGATTTGACTAGGCCATTCCAAGACATTTAAATGTTTCCCCTTAAACCACTCGAGTGTTGCTTTAGCAGTATGCTTAGGGTCATTGTCCTGCTGGAAGGTGAACCTCTGTCCCAGTCTCAAATCTTTGGAAGACTGAAACAGGTTTCCCTCAATAATTTCACTGTATTTAGCGACATCCATCATTCCTTCAATTCTGACCAGTTTCCCAGTCCCTGCCGATAGAAAAACATCCCCACAGCATGATGCTGCTGGGGTTATGAGAGGTGTTGGGTTTGCACCAGACATAGCATTTTCCTTGATTGCCAAAAAGCTCAATTTTTGTCTCATCTGACCAGAGTACCTTCTTACATATGTTTGGGGAGTCTCCCACATGCCTTTTGGTGAACACCAAACGTGTTTGCTTATTTCTTTCTTTAAGCGACAGCTTTCTTTCTGGACACTCTTATGTAAAGCCCAGCTCTGTGGAGTGTACGGCTTAAAGTGGTCCTATGGACAGATACTCCAGTCTCCTCTGTGGAGCTTTGCAGCTCCTTCAGGGTTATCATTGGTCTCTTTGTTGCCTCTCTGATTAATGCCCTCCTTGTCTGGTCTGTGAGTTTTGGTGGGCGGCCCTCTTTTTTCAGGTTTGTTGTGGTGCCATTTTTTTTATAATGGATTAAATGGTGCTCTGTGGGATGTTAAACATTTCTGATATTTTTTTATAACCCAACTCTGATCTGTACTTCTTCATAACTTTGTCCCTGACCTGTTTGGAGAGCTCCTTGTTCTTCATGGTGCCGCTTGCTTTGTGGTGCCCCTTGCTTAGTGGTGTTGCAAACTCTTGGGCTTTTCAGAATAGGTGTGTGTATATATACTGAGATTGTGACACTTAAATAAAGTCCACCTGTGTGCAAAAGGACTCTAGTTCCTGTACGTTACCACAATCAAATGCTTGATAATGTATGTGATGTCAACAGAGGGGTATATTTTCTGGGTGATTTAAATATTGACTGGCTTTCATCAGGCTGCCCACTCAAGAGAAAGCTTCAAACTGTAACTAGTGCCTGCAACCTGGTTCAGGTTATCAGTCAACCTACCAGGGTAGTTACAAACAACATCACATGTATTGATCACATCTTTACAAATGCTGCAGAAATTAGCTTGAAAGCAGTATCCAAATCCATCGGATGTAGTGATCACAATATAGTAGCCATATCTAGGAAAACCAAGGTTCCAAAGGCTGACCCTAATATAGTGTATAAGAGGTCATACAATACGCTTTGTAGTGATTCCTATGTTGTTGATGTAAAGAATATTTGTTGGTCAGTGGTGTGTTATGAGAAGCAACCAGATGCTGCACTTGACACATTTAAGAAATTGCTTTATCCCAGTTACTAA
Organism: Brachymystax lenok tsinlingensis; assembly: GCA_030435695.1. NCBI lineage: Eukaryota > Metazoa > Chordata > Actinopteri > Salmoniformes > Salmonidae > Brachymystax > Brachymystax lenok. Next base: position 78,336,618 of record CM059789.1, read on the forward strand.
TAAGCATGCACCCATTAAGAAAATGACTGTAAAAACTGTTAAATCCCTTGCCACTCCTATTTGCCATATCTTCAATTTAAGCATACTAGAAAGTGTGCGCCCACAGGCTTGGAGGGAAGCTAAAGTAATTCCCCAACCTAAGAATAGTCTAGCCCCCTTTACTGGTGGCAGGTAGCCTAGTGGTTAGAGCGTTGGACTAGTAACCAAGTGTTGCAAGCTCAAATCCCCGAGCTAACAAGGTAAAAAATCTGTCATTCTGCCCCTGAACAAGGCAGTTAACCCACTGTTCCTAGGCCGTCAATGAAAATAAGAATTTGTTCTTAACTGACTTGCCTAGTTAAATAAAAGTTAAAAAAAATAGCTGACCAATCAGCCTGTTACCAACCCTTAATAAACCTTTGGAAAAAATTGTTTGACCAGATACAATGCTATTTTACAGTTAACAAATTGACAGAAGACTTTCAGCACGCTCATAGGGAAGGACATTCAACAAGCACAGCACTTACACAAATGACTGATGATTGTCTGAGAAAAATGTATGATAATAAAAAGATTGTGGGGGCTGTTATGTTAGACTTCATTTAATCATAGTAAAAATTCCCTGTCTTAGGTCAGTTAGGATCACCACTATATTTTAATAATGTGAAATGTCAGAATAATAGTAGAGTGATTTTATTTCAGCTTTTATTTCTTTCATCACATTCCCAGTCGGTCAGAAGTTTACATACACTCAATTAGTATTTGGTAGCATTGCCTTTAAATTGTTTCACTTGGGTCAAACGTTTTGGGTAGCCTTCCACAAGCTTCCCACAATAAGTTGGGTGAATTTTGGCCAATTCCTCCTGACAGAGCTGGTGTAACTGAGTCAGGTTTGTAGGCCTCCTTGCTCGCACACGCCTTTTCAGTTCTGCCCACAAATGTTCTATAGGATTGAGGTCAGGGCTTTGTGATGGCCACTCCAATACCTTGACTTTGTTGTCCTTAAGCCATTTTGCCACAACTTTGGAAGTATGCTAGGGGTCATTGTCCATTTGGAAGACCCATTTGCGACCAAGCTTTAACTTCCTGACTGATGTCTTGAGATGTTGCTTCAATATATCCACATAATTTTCCTTCCTCATGATATCATCTATTTTGTGAAGTGCACCAGTCCCTCCTGCAGCAAAGCACCCCCACAACATGATGCTGCCACCCCCGTGCTTCACGGTTGGAATGGTGTTGTTCGGCTTGCAATCCTCACCCTTTTTCTTACAAACATAACGATGGTCATTATGGCCAAACAGTTCTATTTTTGTTTCATCAGACCAGAGGATATTTCTCCAAAAAGTACGATCTTTGTCCCCATGTGCAGTTGCAAACCGTAGTCAGGCTTTTTTATGGCGGTTTTGGAGCAGTGGCTTCTTCCTTGCTGAGAGGCCTTTCAGGTTATGTCGATATAGGACAAATAATTCACTAAACCTCAACTAAATCTTGTAATGAATAATGTGGAAATTGAGCAAGTTGAGGAGACTAAACTGTTTGGAGTAACCCTGGATTGTAAACTGTCATGGTCAAAACATATTGATACGGCAGCTAAAGGGAGAAGTCTGTCCATAATAAAGCACTGTTCTGCCTTCTTCACAGCACTATCAACAAGGCAGGTACTACAGGCCCTAGTTTTGTCGCACCTGGACTAATGTTCAGTCATGTTGTCAGGTGCCACAAAGAGGGACTTAGGAAAATTGCTGTTGGCTCAGAACATGGTAGCTCGGCTGGCCCTTAAATGTACACACAGAGCTAACATTAATAATATGCATGTCAATCTCTCCTGGCTCAAAGTGGAAGAGACTGACATCATCACTACTTGTATTTGTGAGAGGTATTGACATGTTGAGTGCATCTCAGGGCCAGGTTGTGACAGTAGCATGACGTTGATTCAAACATACCATTTTACTATCAACATTGAAACAAGGCCAAATAAAATATGTTTAATAAAATATGAAATTATACATAATTTCAACCATTTTGTGGCATTTTCAATGCAATTTCAACATATACATAGTTTTAATGATTATGTTGAAAATAGATTGACCTGACAATTTGTTAGTCAGGTTAAGTGAATGTATCTAAGTTGAAGCTTTACCCTAACTTCAATGTTTACAACACTGGTTGAAATTAGATGAAAACAGTACTGGTTGATTACTTTTTTCAAGTCCAAGGTATTTTCCACGTTGATTTCACGTCACAAGACATTGACAAATTACGTTAAAACAATGTTTATTCAACCAGTAAAGGTTATTAAACTTCTGGTAATATGATGCAAATCAGTGCATGTCACAGTGAATAATGACATCACCACCACAGAGGCATGGCGGTGGAGGCTAGAGCGTCAGAGGGAGGATGGTCTACCACGCCGCATGGCACAGCACAGCGGAGCCGCTACCAAGGCCAGACGGAGGCAATCATATTAAAAAATATATATTTCTTCCAAATTAAAATACTCAACAGACCTTGAAGCGGCAATGCGGCAGTCCCTCCTGAATACAAAAGCTGTGTCCCTGCCATTGATCTGGATGTTGGAGACCGGTTAAGGCTACTTACTGAAATCTGTCTCTGTGATATTCTATTTTAGATACACTATGATGTTTTACAGTGTTACACACTGGTCCTACACAGATGGTGTGTGAATTGATTCAACCCAAATGCACTTATCTCAGGTGTTATGGTTCATAATTGTAAGCCTGGTTGAATATATTAACACTGATCTTATTCCCCATTTAGGTGCCAACAAGTTCCCTCTTGGGTCTGAGAGGTGTGGTGTTCTATGTCTGAAACAACATGAACATACCATGCCATTCACCACGTGTGTGTGTGTGTGTGTGTGTGTGTGTGTGTGTGTGTGTGTGTGTGTGTGTGTGTGTGTGTGTGTGTGTGTGTGTGTGTGTGTGTGTGTGTGTGTGTGTGTGTGTGTGTGTGTGTGTGTGTGTGTGTGTGTGTGTGTGTGTGTGTGTGTGTGTGTGTGTGTGTGTGTGGTGTATACATGTGTATACATAATGCACTTGCACACATTCATGACAACCCCAGAGTCCATCCATGGAACCTGAGTGCTAGTGGAAACACTCCCATACTACATTTCTCTGGTTACAATATCAGCTCCCTGTTGTCAAGTGCATCGTCGTTCCGCTTGCCTGATCTCCATCTTGTCATTTTCCATTCTCTTTATGAAATGAGACGAGTCGCCTCACCAGGGAAGCTTACTGGCAGTCGACACGGGGAATAATGAAATAGTGAGACAGTGAGACACAGCCACAGACCGCCTCCCGAGTCACGACAGATGTAATGCAATATTCTTAAAGTGCTGTGTAATCTGAGTATTATATGTAGATATCAGATCAATTATGTGGCACTTGACTAGACCTCCCGCTATCGTCTACAATTCAATGTTTTGTGCAATTATGCCCCTCTCCACTTACCACCCCCTTCCAATTGGCTCATTCATCCCCCCTCCTCTCCCCTGTAACTATTCCCCAGGTTGTTGCTGTAAATGAGAATGTGTTGTCAGTCAACTTACTTGGTAAAATAAGGGTTAAGTAAATAATTACAAAATAAAAGTTTATGAGCTCAGAGGAGATGACAAGGATTAAAGCTAATTTAGGTTTGTAGGGACTTGCCTATCTCCCTCGTGCCAGCCCATGTTCAACCACAGACCACACCCAGGTACTTTGTTGTTTCAAACACTGACAAAAGTGCTCTCCAGTTGCCCGGTTTGACTGTTGTACTCATGACTCGTGATCTCAAAATGGAAATCCAAATTGTCCTGATAAAAGCAAATTCCTGAAATGCGCTGGAGTAGAGCAGAGCTGCAGAGAGGATTAATCTCTTGTGCTCTCCAACAAATCCCCTTAACTATGTGAAAATAAACGGTGAATAAACCAATAGACGGTTAGACGGTTTCTTTTTAAACCCGATACGACAACTCAGCCTTGAGTTTAAATTCTTTTTATTTAACCCTTATTTTACCAGGTAAGTTGACTGAGAACACAGCTGAGAACACAGCTTATATCAGCTGATGTCACAAAGTGCTCTACAGAAACCGAGACTAAAACCCCAAACAGCAAGCAATGCAGGTGTAGAAGCACAGTGGCTAGGAAAAACTCCATAGACAGCAACGACCTGGGGAACAGTTACAAGGGAGAAGAGGGGATGAATGAGCCAACCTCATTCAATAACCTGCCCAGGGACTGCAGTTTTAGCCGGCTGGCTAAAACCAGGCATTTTTACTGAAACGTTGATTAATGTGCACTGTACCTGTAAAAACTCAATAAAGTAAAATAAAAGTTGAATGATAGGGCAAATGTTTATTTCTAGAGATGGCCATAAACAATCAATCGTTCTGGAACTCACCTTTCTGGTAAAATAGTTAGGACCCAAGCTCAAGTACATAATTCATATTTTCATAATATTTGTACTTTCTTATTTAACAAAAGTGTGGCAATAGGGCTTGAAACGACTGAAATGCTTTCTAAATATAGTAACAATAAAACGTATACAACTTACTAGAAGATTTCACATTTCTTGTGACAGTACAATATTGGAAATATTTAATTTAATCACCAGAAGAGAATTTTCTCCTAAACGTCCACTGAACTGCACAGGGACACCATTCAAATGTGGGCAAACTCGTTACAACTTCAGCTTCAAGCATGAAGGGTTTCCTCCATCTGTGACCAAGAGAAAGTGGTCTTAATTTAATTATATTAAATTATTTACTATATCTTTCATGTTGAGAGCTCTAAATCCGTCTGAGAATACCACAGCGAGATGAAACTAGTATTGTTCCTTCTGCCAGATTCTCCCTTTTCATTAAATAATTTATTTCCCCCAAACAAATACATATTTTTTGGGGGCTATCTTGCAATATAGGACACGGGACCATATGATGATCACAGAGCACTTTGTACACCAAAATGTCAGTCCAGAACCAGTCAAAGTCCCACAAATAGGAGAATTGACATCTAAGAGGTTTTAATGGTACTTGAGCGGGTATTTAGGTATCTGTACCTATAGGTTTTAATCATTGTTCTGCTGTCACCAACTTAACTGGCATCTGTAGCTTAAACAATAATACGTACAGTATCAGTCATAAGTTTGGACACACCTACTCATTCCAGGGTTTTTTGTAATTTTTACTATTTTCTACATTGTAGAATAATAGTGAAGACATCAAAACTATGAAATAACACATGGAATCATGTATTAACCAAAATTGTGTTACACAAATCAAAATATATTTGAGATTCTTCAAAGTAGCCACGGTTTGGGATGAGTTGGACCTCCGAGTGAAGGAAAAGCAGCCAACAAATGCTCAGTGGGAACATGTGGGAACATCTTCAAGACTGTTGGAAAAGCATTCCAGGTGAAGCTGGTTGATAGAATGCCAAGAGTGTGCAAAGCTGTCGTTAATGGGTGGCTACTTTGAAGAATCTAAAATATATTTTGATTTGTTTAACAGTTTTTTTTGGTTACTACATGATTCCATATGTTGTTTCATAGTTTTGATGTCTTCACTATTATTTTACAATGTAGAAAATAGTAAAAATAAAGAAAAACCCTTGAATGAGTAGGTGTGTCCAAACTTTTGACTAGTACTGTATATTGTGGATACTGTACAGCTATAAGAATCAGGAATATGTTACACCAATAATCTGCTGTGTATGCTCTCTGCCACTGAAAATGCATTTAGACTGGTCTATCTCCGATACTCTACTTACTTTCTTCCCTCTCATACTTTGTCTCTCTCTTTCTTCTCTCTTTCCCCAGAGCAACTTTAACAATGCTGAATTCAGATTAATCATTTTAATCACATCACAAAAAACAAATATGCCAAGATCTGGGGAGGACAAAACAATGGCTGCAGGGCACTGTTCCTTCCATGTGCATGAAGAAGGAACCCGATACACCCCACTGCATTCTGGGAGCTATTCTGTAAATATCTCTGATTAGAAAGGACACATGATGATCAGAGCAACAACAGGCAGACCATTCAATTCAAATCTCTTACATTCTGCATTTGTATTCAGCTCGAGTCCCCCTTGTTTAGCTCAGTTTGACCATGCAGTGGGAATATTCAAGAGCATTGAAGACTGAAAACAAAGAGCTACACTACAAGCTCCTTCAGCCCGGCAAGACAGCAGGTGAGGCTCCGGCAGTAATTAGAGGGATAGATTAAGAAAGACGGATAGAAGAGAAATGTTTGCTGTGAGAGGGAGAGAAAGGGGGGGAATCAGGAGGATGGAATAAAAAGGGGGGATTGGGGTTTGTAAGGACGGAGTCAAGCTGGCATCTGCTGTGTTAAACGACTGTTTCCTCCATGTGGTTCTCATTGAGCAAACGTTTAGGCAATGTATCATCAACGCTGAGCCACAAAATGAACTCCGAGTGAGGGCTGAGAGAAGGATGTGTCAGGGACATGACCGCGGGCACCTACATTTTGGAAATATTATGTCACAAAGGAGTAGTAGTTCTGGCCCTGGCGTAAGTATTAGGTTCTCTCTACCTACATCATAATGGCACTCAAACATAATAAAACATATTATTATCAAATATGCTTATACAGAATGTGTATGCATACACACATCTTTATTTGATTTGTTTTACTTATTGCGTATGAACATACGTAGGTGGCGCGCACACGTGCACAAACTAATGGCCTATAGTGTTCTGATGTGAGACGGTGGGTTTAGACTCCACTCCTCACTGCGGTTTACAGCAGGAAACTCCATTCCAATAATATGGAACCCAGTCAACCCCACAAACCAATCCTCCGGCCCGCTCATCTGAACAGAGTGCCCTGGGATTGCATGGCAGAGACAGGCATCTGAGCAGAGGAATAGAAAGAGAGAGGAACAAAAGAGCGAGAGCGAGAGAGAGACATTCTAATTCAGAGACGGAGACATCAGATGGAGGCTAGGGATAAATGATAGCTAACAGTTCACTATGACAGCCAAAAACTACTGTAAGTCGAGGGCATATGGCAATTTCTTTTTATTGAAACTACTGATAGCGAACTGGAATGTTATATTTTTTTGTGTGTGCGTGAAGTAGTAAGGATATGCCATGTGATACAAAGATACAAATGTGTTAACATGTTAAAAAGCCACATTTTCTCCAGTTACAATACGCTACACAATAACTTGAAATATCTCTTAACTTTTGATGAGAAGCTGCAATTTGAATTTCAGAAGTCAAAAGGGCAGCTAACTGACTGATGAAAAAAAAAAAGATGGAAGAAATATTTAAAGCAGCAGCACAGACATTGCATCAACAGAAAGTAGGGCGGCAGGGGGCGCTTTGAAGAGCGAGACCAAGAAAAAATGTCTGATGTTCTCTCTATTTGTCAGGGTGAGCCCTCCACCACCCCCGCTCACTTCCTCCTCACCCCATTCGGTTGAGTGTAGGTCTTTCGTCTGTCAGAAGACACGGTAATATCTGGGAACGGAAAGAGCGAGCTGCCTCTGAGACCTTTGTTTGGGGTGAACTACAATCATCTCAGACAGAACTAACAGATCACAAAGCACCTCAGCACCTCAGAATAAGGTGGAAAGTGATTGCCTCATCCAGCAAACAAAGAAATGGTTATGATGACTTTCAAGTATGCTACCAAAACTCAGATGAATCCAGGGAAATTTGCATGAGACTTCATCTGCCGAACTTAACAGTACTAGAACAACATTTAGCCATACACAGACACGCATTCTGGATACTGGCCAGCAGGATTTTCTGCTGGACATTATTTAATTTGGGTTCCAGCTCTCTTGAGCTAATTACATGAGTGGGATATTGCTCCCGTGTCCTGAGGCTTCGTCTCCCACACAAACAGCAGCCCCTCTCATCAGGACTATGATAACTGAAAACAGAGAGACAGAGTAGGAGTGGAAGAGTGAGTTGGAGAGAGGGAGAGTGAGAGCGAGAGAAAGACATTTCTCTCTACAGCCCCAATTTTCTGATCCTGCTATGACCCGGCAGTTTGAGGTGACAGAACATTTTCCCCTCTGTGCTGATGCTCCTACATGGGTAACGTAGGCTCAGGACACAGCTGCTGCAGGGAGGGATGCCACGAGGCAAACAGAAGAGACATTGGCCTGCTCAAATAGGGCCATTCATCTTGTCTTGGGATGCTAAGAGATTGCCCTGTCCATAACCCCATCCATCCATGTATGTATCTATTCACCTCCCATGTAGCACTCCCCTAGAGAGGTCAAGTCAGCTAAGCAGTTCACTTTACTGACATGTCATTTGGTACTTGGTGAGAGATTCATCCCTGTGACTAACTGTCTTTTGTCATGGGGACCTCACCTAGTCTAACTAGTCATACTAACCCTCAGATACCAGAACTCACACAGCCAAAGACCATGTTAAAATATACTGAGCGAAAAATATAAAATGCAACATGCAACAATTTCAAAGATTATACTGAGTTACAGTTCATATAACTGTAACTCAGATGATGCCGCAGGTGAAGAAGCCGGATGTGGAGGTCCTGGGCTGGTCTGTGGTTGTGAGGCCGGTTGGACGTACTGCCAAATTCTCTAAAACGACGTTGGAGATGGACATTTATGCAGTCAGCATGTCAACTGCACACTCCATCAAAACGTGAGACATCTGTGGCATTGTGTTGTGTGACAAAACTGCACATTTTAGAGTGGCCTTTTATTGTCCCCAGCACAAGGTGCACCTGTGTAATGATCATGATGTTTAATTAGCTTCCTGATATACCACACCTGTCAGGTGGACGGATTATCTTGGCAAAGGAGAAATGCTCACCAACAATTTGTGCACAACATTTGAGAGAAATAAGTTTTTTGTGCATATGGAACATTTCTGGGATTTTTTATTTCAACACTTTGGTTTCTAAGTCTTGAGACAATTGAGAGTTGAATTGTGTATATGTGCCATTCAGAGGGTGAACGGGCAAGACACAAGATGTTTGGAAAACTCAATGTATCTAACTGCCCCTATAAACGTCTCTGTCCGTTGACCTCGGACAGAGACTTTTATATCTCACTCTAAAAGACTGAGCAGCTGTTCTGTTCCTCTTGAAAGATAATAAAATATCTACCGCTGCACCGTACTGGCGCTGTACACCCCGGTCTCATCATTACCAACGCTCCAATCTCTCCTGTCATCTGTCACTGGAAGGTCTATTCTCCTGACTGTCAGCCCTGCCCCTCTGCCACTCCATCAATCTACTGAGAACTCCACGCTGCCTTTAAGGAAAAGTTTAAAAAAGATACTAAAACAACAACACATTGGTGTTCAAATCTTTCTTATACAGTGGAGATATACAGGTAACTGGCAAAATAAAGGAAACAGTGTCTTAATAGGGCGTTGGCTGTCAGAACAGCTTCAATGCACATTTGCATGAATTCTAGAAGTGTCTGGCACTCTATTGGAGGGATGCGACGCCATCCTTCCACGAGAAATTCCATAATTTGATGTTTTGTTGTTGTTGGTGGAAAACGCTGTCTCAGGCACCGCTCCAGAATCTCCCATAAGTGTTCAATTGGGTTGAGATCTGGTGATTGAGACACACACACAACCTTTGAACCCCCCTGTGCTCCTTTCAAATTTACTGAGATATCTTCTTCGAGTCATGGTAGCCACAATAATGGGCAACTTGGCATTTTATACATGACCCTAAGCATGTTGGGATGTTTTAATTGCTTAATTAACTCAGCACTTTCAATATACTTTGTATCCCTCATTTACTCAAGTGTTTCCTTTATTTTGGCAGTTACCTGTATATAGATAGATATACAGAGAGTATTAAACATTAGGAACACCTTCCTAATATTGAGTTGCACCCCCCTTTTGCCCTCTGAACAGCCTCAATATATATATTTTTTACCTTTATTTTACTAGGCAAGTCAGTTAAGAACAAATTCTTATTTTCAATGACAGCCTAGGAACAGTGGGTTAACTGCCTGTTCAGGGGCAGAACGACAGATTTGTACCTTGTCAGCTCAGGGAATTGAACTTGCAACCTTTAGGTTACTAGTCCAACGCTCTAACCACTAGGCTACTAGGCTACCCTAGACTCAACAAGCCTGTGTTGACTACAATGCTTTGCACAGTTGTGTCAAGTTGGTTGTCCTTTGGGTAGTAGACAATTCTTCATACACACAGGAAACTGTTGAGTGTGAAAAACCCAGTAGCATTGCAGTTCTTGACACACTCAAACCGGTGCACCTGGCATCTACTACCATATCCTGTTCAAAGGCACTTACAGTTGAAGTTGGAAGTTTACACACACTTAGGTTGGAGTCATTAAAACTCATTTTTCAACCACTCCACACATTTCTTGTTAACAAACTATAGTTTTGGCAAGTCGGTTAGGACATCTACTTTGTGCATGAATTTTTCCAACAATTGTTTACAGACAGATTATTTAACTTATAATTCACTGTATCACAATTCCAGTGGGTCAGAAGTGTACATACACTAAGTTGACTGTGCCATTAAACAGCTTGGAATCCAGAAAATGATGTCATGGCTTTAGAAGCTTCTGACAGGCTAATTGACATTTTTGTGTCAATTGGAGGTGTACGTGTGGATGTATGAAGGCCTACCTTCAAACGCAGTGCCTCTTTGCTTGACATCATGTGAAAATCAAAAGAAATCAGCCAAGACCTCAGAAAAAAAGTTGTGGACCTCCACAAGTCGTGTTCATCCTTGGGAGCAATTTCCAAAAGCCTGAAGGTACCACGTTCATCTGTACAAACAATAGTACGCAAGTTTAAACACCATGAGACCACGCAGCCTTCATACCGCTCAGGAAGGAGACACGTTCTGTCTCCTATAGATTTACGTACTTTGGTGAGAAAAGTGCAAATCAATCCCAGAACAACAGCAAAAGGAGCTTGTGAAGGTGCTGGAGGAAACAGGTACAAAAGTATCCACAGTATATCCACAGTAAAACGAATCCTATATCGACATAACCTGAAAGGCCACTCAGCAAGGAAGAAGCCACTGCTCCAAAACCGCCATAAAAAAGCCAGACTACGGTTTGCAACTGCACATGGGGACAAAGATCGTACTTTTTGGAGAAATGTCCTCTGGTCTGATGAAAGAAAAATAGAACTGTTCGGCCATAATGACCATCGTTATGTTTGGAGGAAAAAGGGGGAGGCTTGCAAGCCAAAGAACACCATCCCAACCGTGAAGCACGGGGGTGGCAGCATCATGTTGTGGGGGTGCTTTTCTGCAGGAGGGACTGGTGCACTTCACAAAATAGATGACATCATGAGGCAGGGAAATTATGTGGATATATTGAAGCAACATCTCAAGACATCAGTCAGGAAGTTAAAGCTTGGTCGCAAATGGGTCTTCCAAATGGACAATGACCCCAAGCATACTTCCAAAGTTGTGGCAAAATGGCTTAAGGACAACAAAGTCAAGGTACTGGAGTGGCCATCACAAAGCCCTAACCTCAATCCTATAGAAAATTTGTGGGCAGAACTGAAAAGCATGTGTGTGCAAGGAGGCCTACAAACCTGACTCCTGACACCAGCTCTGTCAGGAGGAATGGGCCAAAATTCACCCAACTTATTGTGGGAAGCTTGTGGAAGGCTACCCAAAATGTTTGACCCAAGTTAAACAATTTAAAGACAATGCTACCAAATACTAATTGAGTGTATGTAAACTTCTGACCCACTGGGAATCTGATGAAAGAAATAAAAGCTGAAATAAATCATTCTCTCTACTATTATTCTGACATTTCACATTCTTAAAATAAAGTGGTGATCCTAACTGACCTAAGACAGGGATTTTTTACTAGGATTAAATGTAAGGAATTGTGAAAAACTGAGTTTAAATGTATTTGGCTAAGGTGTATGTAAACTTCCGACTTCAACTGTAAATCTTTTGGCTTGCTCATTCACCCTCTGAATGGCACACATACACACTCCATGTCTCAAAAGGCTTAAAAATCCTTCTTTAACCTTTAACTCATCAACACTGATTGAAGTGGATTGAAGTGACATCAATAAGGGATCATAGCTTTCACCTGGTCATGTCATGGAAAGAGCAGGTGTTCCTAATGGTTTGTATATATCATAAAATATAGGTACTGAGCACACAGATGCTGCTTCAGATTGTTTCGATTAGAATGTTAAAATTGACTGACTGCCATCACACCATCATGTACTATCATTCATGAGTTTTAGTGGACAGCTGTGGGAGTACAACTTGCCAATTAACAGTTAATTAACATGTAACATACATTAGTAGTGTTTAATATTGCAACGTGTGTGTCTACTATGCAATTTACCCACATATTATGGCTTTTTATTTTTTGGAGAACAGTATCACAGAATTTAGAGCAGGATTTAATCTTGAGCATCTCATGCCTACTGATGTCGTGATATACCATCCTTGCCCAGGGGGAGGGCTGGCACTACTGTATGCTCAAACCTTTCACCGCGGGCATGGAATTTTCACGGGTTCTCGTCCGGGGGTTGCACCCAGGCCAATGGGCATACTGATGAGTCACAGAGGACCCGCAGATACACCACGATGCCATATTAGTGAGCGGTAGGGAGAGAGAGGGGGATGGGGAGGGAGGAGAAGGAGCATAGGAGGGTAATAGCAGAAGTAGCTGAAGGTTTGGAGAGGGACAGAGGGGGATGAGAAAGGGGTTAGGATAGGAAGAGAGGAAGCTTACAATGTAGTCGTAAGAGCAAGAAGCGAAATGTATCAGAAGAGAAAATGAAAGAACAAGACGAATTATAGAAAGATGTGAAGAGTAATAAGCATGCTCAGAGAGGGAGGAAAAAAAGAGAAATAAAAGATGGCAATATTATCTTGGGGTGCCCTACAACAAAGAAAGCTATCATATTAATTCCACCTGCTTTTGATATCATTCCTTTTTTTACCCATATCTTTTAAACTACAGTAATGCCACTGATTCACAAAGAGAGAATATCAAAGGTTCAGAAATCATTTGTAGGGGGAATGAGCTTGAAGATGCACTCGGGTAGACAACATTAGGGCTGGTTTACTGCAGCAGGAACTCTATCCGATGCCTCATTGACTAAAAGAAATGAGGTAGGAGCTTGGTTCCTTCTGACTTTATACCAATGGATCTCACCCTTCACACAGGTCACATGTAATCTCAGACACCACCCGTCCCAGCTAATCTAAAAATAATACAGAACCAATTAATTTGGGCACATGCCTGGAACATCCAATCTGAAATTGATATCGTAAAGCTCTGAATGGGTCTGTCCGTACATATGTGATGTTATCTAATAATGGACTATCTACAATGGGAGAAAACTGAAAACATTTGCTGGGGTTGGAGAGACAAATGGGATATCAGTGTTTTATACTCACTGGGCCAATTTCTTAGACACAGATATAAAAACAATTACAAAATCAGTCTCCATTGAAAATGTGTCTTAGTTCCGGATTGGGCTTAATCTTTGTCTGGGAAACCGGCTTACTGTGTCTGTTTTGGGGGCACTGAGAACTCTAGAGAGTCAGTGAGGAAGGGGAGAAATGTCTATGAAATGTGTTAATGCCATCCATACCTGAATGAGTTTAAATGGGTCCCCTTTCTTAAATTGGTGTGTGTGTGTGTTCTCCAGAAGTAGTGTGTGCCTAATCTCCCATGCAACACATTTTCAAATCTTGCTATCACATACAAGCCCCCCTGATTGACAAACACACACAGTCGCGCGCAGCCAGTGTTCACCCCTTAGATTAGATACATATGTAAGACCGTAATCACGCGTTACAGTAATAAAGGCTAGTTACAACCTTTATGCTCTCAAGGTGGGTTTTGATCCTTCCCTTTTCTAAAGGCATCCTCTGAGATGAAAAAAAAACCCCGTCAAGCTGTGTCCAAATCATAGGCCGAAAGAGGAAGAAAATTATTCTTCAAAACGAAAAGAAACTCAGTTGTGCACTTCTCTATAGAGATAACTAGCTGAGGAGACTAATGAGCAGTACAATGACAACACGGGGCAGCCCAACGTCACCTTGGAGGATCATTTTTTTTCATTTGACACCCGTTTTCCTTGATCAAAGACGAGGGGGATGAAAGACAGCATCTCATCAAGGCTGCAAAACGCAGTGATTCCCGAACAATAAACACTGTTAATGTATCGGTCGTGTGTGTGTGTCTTCAGAACGAGGGCAACTCTTCCAGTACCTCTTCCCACTCAGTCTGCTACGGTTCATGCTGATGGTTTATTTAGAGCTCACTTAATTGACTCTCGTGTGACAAGGGCTGGAAAGAGAGCTGAGACGCTCAACACTGGATATATTTAATTAGCCAATTCACTCTCTGCTTTACCACCTCAGTGAGCACAATGTGCCTTTGTATTTTTTGAAGTAATTGTCAGTTGCCGCATCAGCACATGGCAGATCCAGGGAGGCAAACCAGAGGAATCTACATCTTCTGGGGAGCTTGTAAAAATAACGTAAGACACCTTATGTTGGCAGAGACAATGCTAAATTGTCTCTCGTTGTCTGCTACATAACCTATGCAGATGGCTTGTCTTAATCACAAAACAATGGAGAGGGGTAGGCCTGAATAGCTCCAAAACAGAGACAGCAAAAAATATCCAGGAATAGAGCTTAGCGCTTGATACTTTTGTTCTTTCTGTTGGATCGGTGTTATGAAGCATAGTCCCCTCCGTTATACAGTACTGTTAAGGTCTACCTTTGATCTTACTATAGACAGTTACAAGCTGGTCTAACTCTGCATCTACATCAGCTAGGGCAGACCTTGTTACAGTTTCTTGCTGGTGTACAGCTACCAACAATGACCACCTTATACTGTACCCGTTTTGGGATTCACTATAGTTCTGTCCTAATATTGGTTCACAAAACCATGAGACAAGATGGGTCTGAAAAGCCCCCAACAAATAAATAAAACTGTACATTTGGGTAACTAGCTCAGCTCCTGGTATTCGAACCATGACCTTTTTAGCTTTCTAACTATAGACATGAAGTGATGCTGAATATAACTCTTAATAGTGCAGACCCTGTTCCACTTCATCGCTATTCGGTTTACAGTTGCTACCAACAACGACCTCCTTATAGCCTATGGGGATGCACAATATTTGTGTCCTATTAATCGGTTATGCCCTGTTTATAGACCCACTGTAAGAGAACATCCAAATCTTCCAAAATGAACCTGAATCACACGTCTTTCCTTGAGTCTAACGGAGTTCTAGAAGGATATTCTGCATAATGTATAATCATATTCTGCATCGACGATATGTTGTCATGTACTTGTAAAGCTGGCTGAGTTTCTAGTGCACATTAATCTAAGGAAGCATTTGTAATTAAAGCTTTGCTGGCTGACATTCAGAAAACTCTGGAGTGTTCGATCTCATAAGCAACCACAATTACTAGCTCTCTGGTAAAAAAAAGAAAAAAGTAATTATAGCAGTTATTATAATGACGCCATCAGCCCGATTTTCCTCTCACACAGTAGCAGGTAGTGTGTCGAGGAAAGGTTGGTAACGAGAGGTAAAATGAAAAGCCTGTCACAAAAGGTACCGCCTATCACAGAGGTTACATACAGTGCCCTCCCTAATTATTGGGACAGTGAAGCATATTTTCCTCTTTAGGCTCTATACTTCAACAGTTTGGATTTCAAATCAAACAACGACTAAGGTTAAAGTACAGACTGTCAGGTTTAATTTGTGGGTATTTTCATCCATATTGGGTGAACAGTTTTTTGTTGTACATAGTCCCCCCCCCATTTTAGGGGAGCAAAAATATTGGGACAAATTCACATGTGTATTAAAGTAGTAAAAAGTTATGTATTTGGTCCCATTTCTTAGCACACATTGACTACATCAAGCTTGTGACTACACATTTTCGGATGCATTTGCAGTTTGTTTTGGTTGTGTTTCAGATAATTTTGTGCCCAACAGAAATTAATGGTAAATCTCCTCAAGTGTCATTTGAGTCACTTTTATTGTAAAAAAGAATACAGATAATCCTTAAGGAATCGTGAACAATGATGAGTAAGAAAGTTAGACGCACAAATATCATACCTACCCCCAAGCCATTTTTTGGGGGTATGATATTTGTGCGTCTGTAACTTTGTCACTCGTCACTATTCATTCAGGATTATCCATAATCATATTAGCATCCACATTCATGCAGAAGTGTTTTGAAACATATTCTATTCTTATTTACAATAAAAATGACCCCCATCCCCCTCTAAAAAACATGCACTTCAACACAGGCATGTTAGTCAGATTCACTATTTAATCTGGGCAGGTCATCAATAACTCAGACATTCCATTGGAATGATTAGTTACAAGTCTTTTAACATGGTCTGCATTACAGCACCTATCAGGGTCATGTTCAGTAGGACCAAATTGAAGAAACCTTTTCAAAATGTATAATGGAATGAGCGTTCTTTTAGGAGAATGCTCGACACTGAGATATGCACCAGCTGAACTTGGTTTTCCATTACGTGCGTCTTGAACACAGCCTTAGACAGATAAGTCTGTACACTGTACTCCAGTGTTCCAGTGTTTCTTCTGCTGGTCCTCCCTCTAGGAAAGATGAGTGGATCCATGGCTCTTGACCTCGGACATTACATTCTCATGTACGCCACCTGTAGAGAATTCAGACAGACAGGGTTAGATCTCTAAAGTGTAACAATAAGAGATACAGTATTACTTTTCTCACGTGTATATGTACATTCAGATATACAGCCAGCAAAAGAGCATCTTCATTACGTACAATGAAACAGACTTATGATGAGTATACTGTATGGATTGTTTTAAAACAAACAAAATGGTAAAAAAAAAAAAAAAAAAAAAGTGACATTTAGGTAAACAATGTGCTCAGATAAAATGTGGATATTTGTTGGCTCGTGGCACGTCCGGTCCTCTCTTTCATGATCAGATGGCTGACATAACAGTACATTTAAGAACAAAAATGCAGGTCTTGCACATACACGCACAGGTAAAACTCAACGCCATCTCCTAGTCCTGGTTGTTTGCCTGGAAGAGGGTCACAGCTCGGCCTGACTATCTCCTGTGAGACCGCTATATCGGGATGATGGATGAGGGCATTGGCTTCACTCAAGGCTCCCCCCCCGAAACTCATGACTCAGCCTGCACACCGCATCAACACTCATTAACACAAATGATAACAAATTAGTCTGTGACAGCAGATTAAGCCCAAAAGGTGAATGTGCTACAAAATAGCTAAGCCCCCAAAGAAAAATACAAGAAAACTAAAGCAAGAAACAAGCTACTATTTATTCCCTTTGACTGAAGAGAGTGAACCTCAACCTCTAACTTTAATGCTTTCAAGTATGTACCTTTGAACCAGCTGCTGTCATTGATAGATGGTTGCAATCAGGGATGCAAACAGGTGAGGGTGCAGGCTCAAAAAGGTGACCCCCTTTTTTTTTTTCTCACTGAAACATGCAAAAAAAATCCATGCTAGGGGGAAATGCAGGTTTTAACTAATTAAACAAAGAATATGACCTACATGATCAGTCTCTGTGTGTAAAATAAAGTGGTTAATGTGAACCTAACTCACAGCAAAAAAAATTGAAGAAAGCAATCCAATGTAATTTGTTGCCTAGACTTTACTGCAAATGACACTCAAGTCTTGAGAAAATAAAAAAACACCTAATATTGCAGTTAGCCAGCCTTTATAAAGAACGCTTGTGACCACACACACACACACACACATAAATATTGTACTTGGGGGACAGCTTAAGTAGAAATAGAATGAAACAAACAGGCATTCTATTTTTGCTCTATTATCGTGGCCACTATAGACAGCGATCAAGTGCACAAGGCTACATGTGTGCAAAAAGTACATTCACAGAGTAATTTTTAATTTTTTTTATAATCCACCCCTCACTTACACACACGTTACTGTCAAGTTCAATACAACAAAAACTTTGGGCTACACTGCACATTATTACATTGTACACTTTCTGCCTGTGGACATCTGTTCTACAATGTGCCAGCACAAGTGAGAAAGAGGGAAAGTGTGTGGTGTTCCTTTCACCTCTATAGTGGCATCCAGTTTAAGCCAGGCCCAGCTCCAGCTACACTTGATCCCTGAATCCACCTCGTTAACAAACACCTCTATAGTGGCATCCAGTTTAAGCCAGGCCCAGCTCCAGCTACACTTGATCCCTGAATCTTGTTTAACAAGCAACACCTCATTTTCACCTAATTCTATCATTCAGACAATTAACCACATACTGTAGAGGGAAAACATTAGTTAACAGATAGTGGTTAGTTAACATTTCACACAGATTGCCAGGGTCCAGTAAGCAACTATCACTCACTACACCCAAGGATTCCTCAGACGTTTATGAACATATTAAAAGAACCCTGTGCAGGGAGCTGAGAGAACAATCTTATGCAATCGGGATCCTACGGAAAAACTGCAGACGGCGAGGCGGTAAGAGACTAATTAACAACTTATATATTTTGTGTGCACTCGAAATGCGAGCAGTAGATCATGCACACCGGATGTGGATGATAAAGGACACTGGCCAGTTCTGCAGGTTTCCCCTCAGGCGACTTCCAAAGTAATTCAACTGAGGCGACATCCATAAACAACAAAGGCTTACTATTGGATGACATCACTGATAGAGGTCTAGACTTCCACTGTGAAGTCTACTCCAGTACCAGCTGTCTCATCTTTTGAATGCATGGCTTTCAAAAATCACTGGCTCTGTATCAGTACTTGCTGTGCTGATTTATCAGCCTCCTAAACTCAACGGACTTTCTTGTGGAACTATCTGTGGCTCAACACAACACTGCCTTAGCCTCCATACTGGCTGAAGTTGCTCCTTTGAAAACCCACCTGGTGTCTTTCTCCAAATCTTCTCCCTGGTACACTGAGGAGCTACGCTCTCCGCAAAGTGACTGGCTACCGTCTAGAACGACAGTATAAGAAAACTGGGCTAACAGTCCATGCGTAAACATCAGCAAGGACACAAACAGACCATGAATGCAGCTCGGAAAAGCTACCTCTCCCAACTGATCAGGACCGGCAGTGGGTACTCCCGGGTGCTGTTCTTTACTGTGAGCAAGCGCCTCCAACCTGTCAACAATTCTGCTACCTCAGCCTCCCTAGAACCGTGCAACAAATACCTGTGCTTCTTCCAAAGCAAAACGTAAAACCTCAAAACACCATCCCGTCCTCTCCAGCCCCTGTAGTTGATCTACCCAGTCCTACGCTCCGAGTCAAGGTTCTCCACCTTCACCAGTCACTGTAGCTGATGTAAGCTGGTTAGAACAATGAGGCCCACCACTTGCTCACTTGACCCGATCCCCACCTCACTTGTCAAGATCTGCTTACCTGCTCTGGAGCCTTTCTTCACAGAAATTATCAACAAGTCCCTCATCACTGGATGTGTCACTCCTCAGCTCAAATTGTCCGCAGTCACACCAGTACTTAAAAAGGCCTGAATGTGACCCTAACAACCTCCTTCCTCGAACGTGCAGTTTCTAACCAACTCCAAAACCACCTGGCCACTCACAAACAACTTGAGCCCTTCCAGTTGGGTTTCAGAGCTAGACACACCACCAATGACTTCCTCATGAATGCTAACTCTGAGGCTGCCATCATCCTCATCCTCGACACGGTCAGCCACACCATCCTGCTGGACCGCATGGAGAAGCATCTGGGTCTGTCAGGACCTGAACAGTTTCTCATTGCTCGCTACCAGTTTGTAGCCATCGGTCCTAGTAGGTGAGACAGTTGTGGTCCGACAAGGGGTCCCCCTCAAGGCTTGGTTCTGGGGCCACTATTGTTTTGCATCTACATGCTGACACTGAGAAACATCTTGAGGAAACACGGACTGGGCTTTCACTTTATGCGGACGACACTCAGCTGTACGTCTCCACAAACACTGACACTGCCAATGCACTCCTGGTCAGCTGCCTGCAGGACATCAAAGCTGATTAGCCCCTTTTCGCCTAAAATGACATACCCAAATCTAACTGCCTGTAGCTCAGGCCCTGAAGCAAGGATATGCACATTCTTGGTACCATTTGAAAGGAAACACTTGGAAGTTTATGGAAATGCGAAAGGAATATAGTAGAATAACACAATAGATCTGGTAAAAGATAATACAAAGAAAAAAAGTTGTATTTTTTTTGTTGTACAATCACCTTTGAAATGCAAGAGAAAGGCCAGAATGTATTATTCCAGCCCAGGTGCAATTTAGATTTTGTCCACTAGATGGCATCAGTGTATGTCTAACGTTTTAGACTGACCCAATGAACCATTGCATTCCTGTTCAAAATGTTGTATCAAGACTGCTCAAATGTGCCTAATTTGTTTATGAATAACTTTTCATGTTCAAAATTGTGCACGCTCCTCAAACAATAGCATGGTATTATTTCACTGTAATAGCTACTGTAAATTGGACAGTTCAGTTAGCTTAAATTCTTGTTAATCTTTCTGCCAATATCAGATATGTCTATGTCCTGGGAATTTTTTTTGTTAATTACAACCTGCTAATCGCATTAGCCTACGTTAGCTCAACCTTCCCGTGGAAGGGACACTGATCCCGAATACGTTTTTTTTAGACAGAGGTCGTCTTGATTGGCACTCGCATCATCATTGACTAAATCAGCAGCTACAGCCTCAATATTGATGGTGTCAAGGTCCTCCCCTCCAGTGAGGTTCACAACCTGGGTGTGATATTTAAGTCCGCTCTCGTTTGAAGCCCACATCAAGAGTGTAACCAAAGTCAAATTTTTCCATCTTTGGAACATTGCCAGGTTCCGACCTATGCTATCAAAACCTGCAGCTGAGCGACTCATCCACCGTTCTATTTCATTTTAAAACACCCCTTTTGTTGCCGTATCTGCCAAGTGCCTAAACAGGCTACAATATGTCCAGAGCCCCACACCTCCCCCCATGAGCACATCAATCCAGCGCTATTCAACTTACACTGGCTCCACATACGCTCACGCACCGGCTCGACTACAAAATCCTGTTTCACACCTACCAACCTATCCTAAAATCTGGACACAAGTACCTGTCTAACCTTGTTCTATCCTCCTGCCTCACATGCACCTTTCGCCCCTCCACGTCCGTCTTCCTTCAGCAGCCCCGCAGCAGACTAAAAACTATGGGTGACAGGGCACCGCGGCTGTGGAACACACTTCCAAACACTATTAGGGCAGAGTCTCTTCCAAGACATTATTAGTGCAGTGTCTCTGTCCTCCTCTAAAAACACAGCTCAAGACCGTGCTGTTCGCAAAAGCTTTCAAGGACCTCTGCTAATTCTGTTCTCATGTCCTCCGGACCTGATGATACCTGTATATAGCTTTGTTTCTTGTCTGTGTCTCCGTTCTGTTTTCTGGATTGTTTTTATTATTTAAAAGAAAATGTGTGAGAAAAACACTACAAATTAAATGAATTATTGACACAAGGTCCTGCTACATTCCAAGAATAGTTGTGATATGCTAATGTGCTACCCAGAGGTGAAACAGTTTCTCATCGCAGCTTCGTCGTGAGCTCACAGCCGTTACAAATTCTAATAATGGAAATACAATTTCAGCCCGCCTCCTTTAAAAATGCCTACTCTCCCCCCGACGTCCTAGGGATATTATTTTTTAGATATGAGAGAAACACTTCTGCCAGTACAGTTTATTTTCTTTCTATCACTGTACTATGGCTCTTTTGTCCTAGGTAGTAGTATTCACAGTGGGGTGTTTATCTGTCAGCATTAAAAAGGGCTGATACGACTAGAGGAGAGAAGCTTCGGGAAGCTTAATGGCTCAGCTTTGATGCTCTCGTACAGGCGTTCTTATCACAACACTCAACATCTTGGCGAAGTGACAGAGGGAATATTATTTTCTCCACTTGACGAGAATAATAACGGAGGGGGGGAAAAAAAACCCACAAATGACGTGTGAATGGGAATGGGCTGCTGAAGTGAAAGCAGTTTGCCTACACTGAAACGACGTTCTGTAGGGAATAAGGCATTTCTGAAAGTGTGATCTACTGACCCGAGGGATGTTTCTGATTCTGACTGAGGAGTGCCACAGCAACTGACCGAGTAATCTAAATTATGGGGACCAGCCACACTGACAGTGTCACAAGTCATTCAGTCTAATACAACACAGTGCGGGTTAGCAGAGAATTCTTCTTCCGACAAAATCCCATTTTTTCATGCATTCCCTTACCTCCCTCGGGCGCGTGTAGCTGAGGGAGGTAAATCATTTCAACAATGTGCCACAGTAGTGTGCAAGACATCATCAGGGTGAGACTGGATATAGATCCATTTTTCCCCAGCATGTTGCCCCTTACCTTTATCTGTCTAGTTTTATCTTCCAGTGTGGCTCTCTGTGTGGGAGATAAATGAGCTGGCGGGCAGGGGGAGGGGTTCTGTGGCAGGGGTGGCACGCTGCACTGGAACTACTTTACACCCCATTACACTGCAGCATAGCTCGGACGTGGAAAACAACATCCCAGACAACACACCATTCCTCCTCCAATAATGAGAGGCTAGATCTGGTTAGAAGGGCTAACACAATAGACTGGCACTGGAAGGCCCACTCACCATTTCACATGCCCACACACACACACACTATTAGGGCTACATTATCAATTTGGGAGTTGTCAGCCCTCATCTGCTGTAACTCTATCTGACTACTCTCTGGTACTACTAGGCCTACAGCAGAGCAGTGAATCAATCTCTCTAGTGGAGGTATTTGAGTGCCTAAATCAGACACTCTTCACTCCCGCGTCTCTTCCCCGTTTTAGTGACATGCAGTCTAAAGTACCCCGTCCTAAAACAAGTCCCTTTTCAGCAGTAGCATAATCACTCACGGTCAGGACAACGCATTGATATCCGACTTCCAGACTTTCCAGCTGAGTGATGAACGGGACTTGGGAATATGGTAACATGGGGGGGGGGGGGCATGGCAATTGATGGTTTCTATGGAAAATATATTTTTGTTTTACTAAAAAGACTTACTAACAGAATTACTAACTCTTAACACCCTGCATGCCTATCAGACTGAAATAGGACAAACTGAAGATTTCTTTCCTTACTTTTTCCATTTCTCTCTCCCCTCCCTCTATCTAAGTGGAATTGATAGCTTCTGCCAGAGTCAAAATGAGTTCCTCCTCCCCTGTACAGACCCAGAGGGCAAGTAACAGAGTTTTGTGAAAGAGGGAAGGAACACAAAATATGAGATTGCAGAGTGTGGGAGAGGAAGAGAGGGAGCGCTTAAATGTAAGAAGCAGTCTCCTAGAGGTTTGGTAGCATAGTAGTGGTGGGAAGTGAAAACAGTAAGTAGTAAGCATTTTAAAATCAAAGGACCCAGAGCCATGATAACTATATACAGGAGCCAGCGGCCTTATTTACAGCCACATTGAATATGCAGGAGCTCAAATGTTTGTTTACGTTATTTTTCTATTGTCAGGCTACTTCAACTTCTCAAACTACGCGTCTTGCTCTCGGGTGAGTGCTGCTGTGACAGGTAAAGAGGCAGGGATGAGACAACGGTGGTAATTACTGTGCAACTGTCTGAAAAGTCTCTGGAGAGTCCCTGGTGAAGTCAGCTAAGTTTACAACTCCTAGTCTTGCCTTGGTACAAGAAAACTCTCCCCTTTTGTACTGTAGAGGAGACGGTTGTTGTGGGCACTAAAAGGTTACTGCCCAGCAGTATTGGCGGTGCTCTAGCATCTTCTAGAAATAGTTTGTCACAAAATCCCTCAACCTCTTTTCCGAAAAACATGCTTTAAAAAAAAAATGGTCGCAACGATAGCTACTAGGTAGAGGCTGTAAATAATGGATATCAGCAATATGGAATCAAAGTGTCATGTTCATCCTGCCAAGGGAAGAAGCTCGGCCTACATTATCCAGAGGCCCTCTTACCTGGTAGGAGTTCATGGAATGCAGCGATGGAGGGAGACAGGAAGTACTGGCTGTCAGCACAGACAACAGCTCCTGGCACGTGGTCAGGGGCAGGTCTAGAGGGTGGACACCGATGTCCTTCTCCCAGGTGTCTACAACACTGGACACACACCGAGATAAGGGATAGCGAGAGAAAGACGTGAAGAAAGAGAGAAAATTGTACAACACTGCATCAGTCAGAGTAATACATAAAGTCGAATATCTCTCAGAGGTTCACATCTTCTAGGCACGGGGAGATAAATCCCAGCTTGAAGCATTACGATGTTAATCAAATAATTAGAATCTATCACTGGGTATTGCAGAACAGTGAGAGTTTGAAAGGTATGGAGGAATGAGAAAGTGAGGGAGAGATTAATTCCCTGTCACAGGTCGTGGAAGCGATCCAGTTATTTTCATTACATTAGGCCATCTGTGCCTTGGCTCTGCAACAGACACTCAAAGTTAAAACGCTGAGAAGTCCTTAATATAGAAAGTAACACGGTATACAGTGAATACAACTGCTTTTACAGTAAAAATCCTAACACATGCAGCGCTGGTCATAAAACTTCAACAGTCACCCAAGTCCACCTGGGTGTAGTGTTTAGGAACCATTCTCCAAACAGAAGCACATGGCCCGAAACAGGGTGTAGAGTTGGATCAGTGTCGAGTTAGTCTAACCTGAACTAGTCCAATAAGAAACCCTCGTATTCATTGCAAAATATTTTGCTACGGTTTGTACTAATGAATACACCGCTGGTAGTAAATTTGATTAGTTCTGCGGCCGTCAACTCTACACTATTCAAGTCATCGCCCTCGGTGACAGTCACAATTCAATTAAGCAGAGGCTCACTGATTCTCCCACCGATTAGAGACACGTTACTGGTGTGCATCTCCAACAAACACCACGTCACCACCAGCGCCTTCAACCAAGTCAGACGGTGCTCTGTGACCAACACTGTTCCTGGAGAGCTCACCTGTAGGTTTTCGCTCCAACCCCAGTTGTCACTAACCCGATTTAGCTCATCAACCAGCTAATTATCAACCGGTGCGCTAGATTAGGGTTGGAGCGAAAACCTACAGGACGGTAGCTCTCCAGGAACAGGGTTGGAGAGCCTTGGTTATAGGGTATTTGTGTATTCAAATCCCAGCCTGGAGTTCCAGAGTATTGCAGGCTCTCGGTTCTTACCTGATATTTAATTCCACCCACCTAAATCAGTCCCTGATTAGACGGGAAGAACGAAAAACAGCAGTGGAACTGGCTTTGAGGTCCAGATTTGAATACCCCTGAGCTAGTGTCATACTTAAAACAGCAGGAAATTTCCCATCCTACGTGCAGTTAACAGCAGCGATGGGATGCGCTGAGCTACGCTGTACTGTAGTGCCGTGTGGAGAGGAGTGGAGTCCTCTCCTTTCATCTACAGTTTGTTAATTACAGCTCTGCTGCCAGTCTGCCGGAGGGGCTGTCACAATATACGAAGCAAAACAAGACTTCTAAGGTGAAGCGGGAGAGGAAGGAGGAAGTCATAACAGAAGTGAAGAATCCTCCTGCGGGGAAGTCAGCATGGAGGAACACGGAGCTCCCATCTATCTGTGACTCATTTCTGTTCTCAGTTGCAAAACACAATTTTATAATACAAAAATACCAATACTACAAATACCCGTTATAAACAAATATCCTGAACAAACTGCACTGAAAGACCCCCAACTCAACAAAAGAAGAATCAAACTAGCAGAAATGCAGCAGGAGATGGGTATGTAGGCTGCCTTACTCCTGGTGTGTGCTGGCAGAGGGGGAACAGGGGAGATAGAGGACTTTGACAGCGCTGCCAGCCTTAGTGGGTGATTGATGCTCAGAACACTGGCGGTGGCTGGGAGAGGTGACCGCATCACCTCTGACAGTCGATGACGGAGTGGCAGAGAAGGAGGCAATGAGGGAGTCGCTGTTCAGGAGCCAGAGCTGAGGATCAGAAGAAGTCATTTAACACTTCACACCCTCTCTGTTAAAGCCACACACATTTCACCAATGCATATTGGTCTCACATATTTCAAGCTCTCTCTCACACACACACACACACTTCTTACCAATATGAAGGCTTTTCCATCTGGGGCCTGGATAGAGAAACGAAACATGCTCTGCGAGGAGGACAGCTCCACCAGTCTGGCAGCTATGGTCTGTTCCAGGAACAGTGACCTGTGGAAGAGTAGGGAACGGTTAACCCTCATTATGAATTCTACCTAGCTAGGTCTAAAATAATATTCTACATCGCTCATTGAAGTAACAAAAAGGTAATATATTGCATCTGCACAATGAAAAACTATTCATTTACATTCATTTGCACTTTGAGAAGCTGAGTATCCAAAGACGTTGCTGCAATATGCACCAGTCTGCGAAGCAGCAGCATAGTTACCTGTCTAGAGAGGTATCAAACTGGCTGTCTCCCCCACTGGGTCTCACTGTCACCTCGGTGATGTAGAGTTTCAGGGTCCCTGCGATATTTACAGAAACTGTTACTATGGAGCAAACCCTCATGCAGACAGAACCTGACCTGGGCATCTTTTCTAATGCAACGCAACGTTATTATGGTTCGGGTCCCTGGGTAGATGATACACGTGGGAATTGAGCTGGCAAACGAAGGGCTGCTGGCCTCATGCCATTCGCTGCCTCTGTGCCCTTGAGCAAGGAAGTTAAGCCCTGCAATTGCTCCGGTAGTGCCGCTCTGAGGTAGACGCTGTGCTGCCTCCAACCAGCGTGTGTTTGTGCGTATGTATGACGTTGGGTATTATGACAGCAAATCAATAAATTCCTTTTGAAAAAATATGGACAATATACAGTATCTATTCTATAATGAATGTTGTGTACCTGGTGCCACAGCCTCTCCCAGACCGGCTGTACAGCTCTTACAGGAGACAAGTGTACGCCTGCGGTTGGGTTTCTACAAAATGAACAGAAAAATACAAAATAAAGCTAAAGACGAGAACACACAGTTCTAACTTAAGTTCCTCCAAAAGGGAAATCGATAACCACAATCAAACGACCTAAGAAAAGAGGAGAGCGCAATGGGCAGGCAGAATTCTTCTCCTCGTCTCTCTTTCCACTTCCCATCCACTCAAAAAGGCCCAGGCTGAGCCACAGATAGTGACTAATAGACGGAGAGAGAAATCAATCCCACTCCAGATAGTGATGGAGCGAGAGAGAGAGGCAGAGAGACCGATAGAGCGAGAAAAGAAAACTTGGCTTCAAACGCCAGGCCTGGCTGTAGGCTCGGGTTAAAGTGGCTCGCGATGCGTGTTGATGTGCTGCCTGTCTGCCCGCCTCCTCAAGTTTCCTCTCTAAACAGGGAGTGCTGCTAGCTGCTGCTGGTAGTCGTGAAGTAGAGTGTGTCCATCTTCTCCTGCCAGTCTCGGGCCCAGTGGGATAGGGGGGTATACAGATAGTCTCCCACTAACAATGAGCCTGAAGCACATACACTGCTGATGTAACTACAGTACACTTCTCTACAAACACGAGGGAAACTTTTGAAAATGACCAAATGTTTTAGCTTTACTTTTCGGTAAGTATACAGCACATTGGGGAGGGAGGGAGAGCGAGGCGAAACGCCAAAATCCTAAATCGCGTCTCTAACGAACATCAAAGCGACGAGCAAGGCTAAAACGGCACGGATCTTCTGCCACAGAGGTTCCTTCCTCCCTTGCCTCCTCTCACCTGTGTGTCCTGATTTTGACCATCCGCCATTTTGTTGGTGACGGGGCTGAGCTCCTGGGTGAGCGTCTCCTCACAGCCTCTATCCCGGGGCACAAGGAGGTGAGTGTCGCCCAGTAGACAGTCCTTCGCTCGGGGGCAGCAGCTTCAGGTTGGCAAAGGGGTCGGGATGGCAGCACCAGTCATCCACCAGGGAGCTCCAGTTGCCGTTGGGGAGAGGGAGCACTCGCTTGAACACCCTGAGAAAAATCAATGGCATTACATTGCTATACGATGGAGACTATTTGTACTGTGATGAAATTAATCGAATAACTTCAATCAAAAACCTATTTGCATGAATCAATCCAAATTATATTTGCATTAACAGAGAAAGCTGGGCAATATTCCAGTTCTATCCATTTTCCGTGACATAATGTCACAAACACATGTATTCACTAAGTTTTGGCAGGTGTGTGTGGGTGTGCATGTATCCACCTATCCAATGTCTCCAGGACATTGGGAGATGAGAGAGCACAGAATTGTCCTTTAGCTCAAACAGCCATCCATCTCCCTCACTGAACCCATCTTCTCCACTACTATGAGCGGCACCACTTCCTGTGTCTGAACGGAGGACGTAAATGAACCAACAAGCCAACTTCCTCCCTGTGGTCGTCTCACCTCTCCTCCAGCACCCTGGTCCCACAGGACTGGCAGTGGAAGCAATAACTCTCTTGGACCTGCAGCCTCTCCATCACACTCCCCAGGGCCCCTGTTGGGAGAGAGTAGCCACAGAGCACATAAACAACTATCGGCGGAAAAGAGCTTCACCTAGAGACGGAGCAAAAGTCGATAAACACCGGGGTGGCGGCGGACTGGCGGTGGTGAAAGAAGCTTGGGAGAAAGCTGCCAATCAATCTATTTTTGATTGGATTTGTTAATGACCGCCCCGCTCCCCGGCCTTGTGTTGTGTCGGCTGGGGAGAGGCCGTTGGGTGGGGTGCTAAATTACTCCCTCACACCATAAAACACACAGAGTGAGCAGACAGAGAGATGAAGGCCTGGGGTCTTAATGGTCTGGACCCATATCCACAAAGCATTTCAGAGAAGGAGTGCTCAAAAACAGATTAATTGCCAGCTTTCTTCCAAGCTGCTTTCACTCCGCCAGTCCGCCACCACCCCAGTGTTAATCAAATGTTCCACCTTAGATCAGACTCTTTGTGGATATGGGCCCTGTTCTCTCTGGGAGAGAGACATGGGGGCAATCTCCTCTGGTTCCCAGGTTAGTGCAGCAATGACTACAGTTAATATAAGCAAGACCTGATGAGTGAGACAAAGTAAACCTGGGGTGTATTCATTTGACACCAAACGGAAGAAAACAAGACTGACTACCTGAACCAATAAGAAACTCAAGTTTTGTTTTCCGTTCCCTGAACAGTAGCACCAAAACATGCACTCAGTTCTTTCCCAGGGAAGATGGTAGAGTATTGCTCCACGAAAATCAGGTTACAGCCGATTCAGGTCAAAGATTCACATTGTCTGTATATCTATCAGTGTGTGTAGTTTTAGGCACCAGACATGACGGGCCAATTACTGAGCTCATGACTCAGTCCTTTATAGATCAGTACTGTGTGGGCTGATCAGGCTACAGACGGCACACAGGAGGTCTCCTCCACTGTCTCAGTTTGAGGGAAGGCTTCACAGCCACAGAGTAATTGACTCAAGCCAGATGAGAATATATTATATAATCAGCCATAAATAAGAAATGATCTGCTGATACTGTTCCATCTTACCTGAAGTGGAGATGGTAATTAGGCTATGATATGTGAGAAACAAACATTTACATGGGAGTCATTCTGTGTGTGTGTGTGTGTGTGTGTGTGTGTACACACATTTCTTTTTGAGTGTGTCCATACAGCCAGCCTCACCAATACCTGTGTCATCTGTGTGCTGGTCTACATTGAGTCGCATTCTGAAGTGCATCTCGTCTCCTCTTTCAGGTGCCTCCCTGCAGGAGCCCTCCACGAGGCTGACCCCTGCTGGCAGCTCCACGATTAGCAGGCCCCCAGGAGTCCGGATGCGGAGGGACGAATCTCCTCCTGTAACCCTCACCTCTGCATAGCTCTTAGCCACATCTCTCCTGAGGGCCGGACAGACAGACAGGCAGACATGTTAAGCAACATGTCATATTATGATATGGACAGGTAAACCTGGTAACAAATCATATACAATTGGATTAATGATTCAGCATAATGGCAGACACAAATGAGACCGCCTTCCTTGACAAGTGGATGATAAACGAGTGAATGGCAGACCAGTGTGTGTGCGAGCCAGTACTAAAGTCATGTATCATAACCTTCCAACCCGGTCCTTATCCCCCTCTACCTCCTGCATGGTGCGGTCTCAGCTCAAAGTAGAAGTCTAATGAGTTAGAGGAAAATCTGCAGAGAGAGACGATGCACTCGCTGCTCTGAAGGAAGAAGGGCAAAGGAAAACAGCTGTAGGCCAACTGAAGAGAGAGGGAGAGAAATATATATATATATAGAGAGAGAGAGAGAGAGAGAGAGAGAAACAAAGAGTAGGTGGGTAGGGGAAAGTGCATGTACAATGTTTGGCTAATACAGACATTTTTTTCATTTTCTTGCAGTGACACCCCTGGTGCACTCATGCACGGAAGATATGTTGCCCTCTGCTCAATCTCTGGGTTCGATGCAATTATTTTTCACTAGCCATGCATCTCTGCCCATGCTCGACACAAGTGCTGTCCCCCCAGGAAGAAAAACATTACCCAGCGAAGACAGCTTTAAAATCTCAACTTGGTTTGAATTTTCCTCACTTCCAACCAAGTGGAGGAAGCAACAACAAACAACTGGAAGGAACCATTGTCAGATGTGCTCTAAATTATTCTGTCTACAATTAGATATTTTGACACAAGCCTACTTCATATAGGCTACTACTGCCACACCAGACAATACACAAGCGATTGGCAAAACAAGAGTCTCTAAACAGTAAACCTGCTCTTTTTCACAAGATATTATCCAACCATAGAACAATTGGGCAATGCAGCAAAGCACAGACTAGGCTATAGGCCTAACCTACAGAATCCCACGCCAATGTTTACAAGTAACAAATGTAGAGGCTCCCAAAGGATCCAACACCTGGACACAATTCTATTTATGGTGCATTTTCATTCAGGATTTACCCAAGTGATTTACCCAAAAGGCTTAGACTTTTCTATTTCCTTCTACGCGGGACAGCACCCGTGTCTCACTGGGCCCGGCAGACCTGCTCTCACTTTGGGGAAAAGCCAGGCCACTGGAACTTTTCAGATGGCATTTACATAATAAATGGCTAACTGTGAACTTTAACACCTTCTCACAAATAAATTGTTTTGATTCTGCTCTTTTTTATTTATTTAACTAGGCAAGTCAGTTGAGAACAAATTCTTATTTACAATGATGGCCTACACCGGCCAAACCCGTTAGACCAATTGTGTGCCGCCCTATGGGCTTTCCCAAACACGGCCGGGTGTGATACAAACCAGGGTGTCTGTAGTGACACCTCGAGCACGGAGATGCAGTGCCTTAGACCGCTGTGCCACTTGGGAGCCACTTAAGTGAGAAGAGTATACACTTGTTTTCAGAGATGGAAAGATTCATTAGGGGCAGTTTCAGATAAGTAGACTTAACATGGACTTAGGTCCATAAAACATGGATTTAAGTCAACAACAAACAAAAAAACAAATTTATGACAACTTATCTCAAGTCTGAATAGGGCCCTAATGCTGCTTTTGTTATAGTCGAAAAGCAGTAGAGCCCTATTAAAACAAAACATTTTGACTTATGCCCATGTTTTATGGACTCAAGTCCATGTTAAGTCTGACTCGCTGCCACAGTTGGAATAGCCCATTTATTTTGATATAAAAAAAAAAAAAAGCCCAAATGTGAAAATGTAAATGTCCTACTCCACAACCCCACCTGGTGTCAAAATATAGCATTACATACATGAAAACACGTTTGCCTAATAGATGAATAAACATCAGCGAAGCGCAACAGGTAGGCTATAGGCCTAATGTGTGTGTGTAGAGAATATCTGAATTGCTTTCATTTGCTAGACTAAAGATCATCAGCAATCACCTCAATTTTGCTAATATTACCCAGCCTAATTGTAACCAAATATCCAAACGGAGATTCACAAAAAAAAAAAACTCGGACATTGACTGATTTATCAAGATGAGTTCCCAAGCGTGTCTCAAAAAAGTGCAATGACGCTGTGTCAATCAAAACGGTGCTGGTATTATCAGTTGACCACATAGGCAATTGCTTTACATTTATTATAAACAGTGGTGTAGTGCAATATTTTAGGTTTCCAACCGGAGCACAATCTGTATTGTTATTGCGTCACTTCTGAATTAAAGTTGGCACCGACATGAAGCCTATTGTATAAAAATCATTTTAGAATATACATACAATGCATCCTCCAAATTACACGATTGGGTTGGCAAAAGTGACTCAAGGAAAAACCTAGATTTTTTTTAAAATCCTAAAACACCAATGGTTATAAATTAGACCGTCATCACTGCTCGTTCGTGAATGACAATCCTTCACGTTCCACGTGTTAAACGTCCACGCACGCCAACCAGCTCATCCCAATCCGTGTCATGGGAATATGCATTTCGATCTTCTAGCGTGGCTAACCGGCCTAACTCCTATTTAATCGACGTTTCTAGCAGATGGAGTTAAACACAGCCACAACATTAGAACAACAAAAACAACTTCAGCATAACAGGAGCCGGACATGATCTACGCTATTATAGTCGGGTTGTCGTGTAGAATCCTAATGAAATCACCAAAGTGATCATGCGAGACATAGCACGACACCCCCTGACGAACCGTAGGCTGACTCCGGGACTTCTACCGAACCACAGCTCTATGAACCCAAGCGGCGCATTCGGTTGACTAACACTACTACAATTGTTGTACAGCATTGCAGCAGCGCAAAAGCTCCGTGGTTGACCCATAGTCATCCAGGTCCCGGGGAAGTCCCCGATGTAGGGGCTCGGAGTTGATGTTACACATGTACTGTTAGGCTAAATGGCACAGGAGTGCGGTCCTTGAGACGTGAAATACCGTTCTGCCCTGTCGGCACCACTGGCTACCTAGCTAGCCGTAGCTAACTACCTCGCAAACAATTACCAGAGGACGAGAAGACCACTTTGCAACCGCTTCCTCAGTTCGAGAAACACCCCAGCTCCCGTGGCGTCCTCTCCCATGGCGTGTCTCTCTTCTCTTGCAATGGCCAGCCTTATTTAACGGAGACACATGCGGTCGACTTTCCCCCCTCGAACGGAGATAACGGAGTCCAACGCGAAATGGCTTCGTGCGTCTGATTGTCGGTATGGTGAATTAAAGTAAACGTTGCAGTAAAAAAATAATCATCCGCGTATCAATATAAAACCGTTGAAGACTAGGCCATATATTTGACTAGCGATCAACACGAGCCGGAACGTTTCTACCGCCAGGATGGAGTGCAAGGCGGACGCGTGGGGGTCGACGTGCAGCGTTCTGCAGTGCAGTCTGGGACACCTGTGAAGGCGGGGGGGATGGTCTGGCTGTGTGGACCTGGGCGTCGGGCAGGTGCGGTTCTGGTGTTGCCTTGTGGTCCGGTCCAAGGCGAAGACGTCGCCATCGTCAACGATGTCGGAATCACGCAGTAGTACACCTGTGAGCGTTTTGCATGCTTTACTTGACGAGTGGCACTGTCGACGCCGGGGCCCGGCGGCAGCAGCATCAATAACAAGCGCATAACTAGATACATTGCCCACTGAGACGATTCGATTTTTTATTTATTTTTTAGTTCGTCAAGATAGACTTCCTTTAGAGACAGTGGTTTACAAATATCCTTCTAACGGTAAGCGTTTATCGTCGGATTTGTCGCGGCCGATAAATAACAGACGGTCGTTGCTATGCTCGTTTGGGGACACAACATCGGGGGGTGGAGTCTGCTGTGTCCCAAAGCCAGTCGTTGCAGGCTGTAACGTTGCACCGGACTAAGTTACTTGGTGCTAGTGGAGCCATCTGGGCGTTGTGTCCCTGCCTTGACTGAGTTGGCAAGCTAGCACATTTACACGGAGGGCACATTTTCGGTTATTGTTGACCACGCACGACTTTACGATCGGTGATGTCGTTCATGTGTGGTCGCGAGTTATGTCGGCTGCCTTGATACGTGTTTAAACGTTATGTTTGTTGTGTCCATCTTTTAAACAGGCGACTTACTAGATAGTTTAGTCTTGCGTTTTATAATTTGCAGGTCACATTATTCTTGTGAGTAAATCTAGTTGGTGTGTCATTAGGCTGTCTCTTGACAACTAGCTACAGATCCATATAGCTGCAACTACGGGGACCAGGGCTGTCATGTGATGCATGTCCTGTACCACGCATGTCTGTCCCTTCCCTGATTAGCAGGTGGGAGGACTCTATGTTTCTCCCTTGGATAAAAAATTCCATGAAAAATCCGTTTTTGGTGAAAGGATGGCATTGTACTGGTACTGTGCCACCATTTCTTTATTATAAATGTTTTTATCTTTAACTCTACTTTGTTGGAAATTGACCCATAAGTAAGCATTTCACTGTTAGTCTCAACCTGTTGCCTACAAAGCATGTGACAAATAAAATGTGATTTGATTGTAGTTGGAACCCAACCCTCTCATGTGCATCTCTCTCCGTTCAGCTCTCTTTGTTCACTTGACTTCTGTGGAAGCACATCTATCTACCTCTCCCATCCCTAAGGCATCTGTTTCACTAAGACGTGTCTGGAAGAAGTGTTAAAATCGTTAGTGTCTGTCTTCACATACCAACATTAACCTTATCAATTCCTTGTACCCTGTCAGACGTTGCTCCTAATAAACATTTGACATTTGTACATGCCTGGTCAATGAACAGCTGTGCACCATCATCAACCCATGTGCTTCTCTTCTGTAACTCATTCTGACAGATTGACTGGCACTGGCGTGCACATTAAGGACACATATGTAGTTTGGGACAAATGAAGCTTCCATACGTAACGTTCTGATTAATCCCTCACTATGACTCAGAGTAATGATCTTCTCTTTCTGCCCCCCCTGACTCATTCACTCCAGGTGTGATGTGTGTATGTGAGCCTTGTGTTGGCAAGTAGCAGAATAACCACCCAGGAGGATGAATGCAGAGGAGGTGGAGCTGCTCGGTGACTCCAAGTACAGGAATTATGTGGCGGCAGTGGACAAAGCCCTCAAGAACTTTGAGTATTCCAGCGAATGGGCAGACCTCATCTCTGCACTGGGCAAACTCAACAAGGTAACGACCACAAACATTTACCTGTTTAGATATTTCACATACGTACATTTTGGTTTGGAATGGATACACAATGACCACGTCAGCAATTAAAACCGGATCTGCATAGTATGTAATGCACTATATGCATTTTTGTTTTACCGCCTTCTATTGTGGAAAGATGTAGATTGGCCACTGGTACCCCAACGTCTGTTTGAATCTGTTTCTCAGGTATTGCAAAGCAATGCCAAGTACCAGGTGGTGCCCAAGAAGCTGACGATAGGCAAGCGTCTGGCTCAATGCCTCCACCCAGCTCTGCCCAGCGGAGTGCATCGCAAGGCCCTGGAGACCTACGAGATCATCTTCAAGATCATAGGGCCCAAGAGGCTGGCCAAAGACCTCTTCCTCTACAGGTACCGACTAGGCTACAGGATGTCAACACTTGTTCAGAACAGTAGTAGTAGTAGAGAAGTACAGTACTAGTAAAGTAAGTAAATAAGCCTTGTCCCAAGCCAGAATAGTCCATAGGGCAGAAGCCTGTTTCTCCTTTCTATATTGTGAGGCAGCTTGATGTACAAGTACACAGGATGCTAGTCTATCGCAGGGCCTTACCCTCAATCCATCTCCTTTGAACTAGTAAGAGAATAAAAATAATGCATGTGGATTTTGTTCAATAGTTATTTTTCTTCAGTTGACCTATCAACCCTATCATTTCCCCTTTACTCTATTACCCCACTGCCTAAAACCTGTCCCCTGCTTTCTGTTTCAGCTCTGGGCTGTTCCCTCTACTCTCCAATGCTGCTATGTCTGTGAAGCCGGTGCTCCTGGGCCTGTATGAGACCTACTACCTGCCCCTGGGAAAGACCCTCAAACCTGGCCTGCAGGGGCTGCTGACTGGGGTCCTACCGGGCCTGGAGGAGGGCTCTGAATACTATGATAGGTAAGAGATGGAGGGCTGGAAAAGAGAAATGGATGTCATTGAATGAAGGGAATTGCTAAAATATATATTCAGTCAGAATCAACCTTTAGTAACAATTCAATCATCTGGGATTCAATTGTCTTGTCAATGTAAACAACCCCAATTCATTTATTTCAATTCAATGCAATCCTCTCCAGGACCAACACGTTACTGGAGAAGGTGACTGCGGCAGTGGAGCAGTCGGCCTTCTACAGCGCCCTGTGGGGCAGCATCCTGACCAGCCCCGCCGTGCGCCTGCCCGGGGTCACCTTTGTCCTGCTGCACCTCAACCGCAAACTCTCCATGGAGGACCAGCTCTACGTCATGGGCAGCGACATCGAGCTCATGGTACACGAAAAGAAGAATCATTTTCAGAGACCGCTTATCTTTTTCCTTTATCCCAACCCCCCAAGATACACACACACACACCAAGTAGAGCTTGAAGTGCCTGTGTTTGGGGAACATTTAGAAATCATTAGTAATGTATTCATGATGCAGACTGAGAAATTAAGTCATGTGAACTTGTATTGAGTAGGGCCAGGAGTTTTTCCTAAAGAAAAAACTTTGGGCCCTACTTTTTTCCTGAAGAACAAGAACACGCAGAAAATGCAATAGGAGTCAACCTAGTCTGGTTGTTCTGAAATTCTACATATTCACAAATGTATTTGCAGTACATTAGATGTAAATGGGGCTTGATTTAACCCTGTGTGTTGTGTCACACCCTGCAGGTGGAGGCAGTCAGCACGTCGGTGCAGGACTCCAGTGTTCTGGTCCAGAGGAGCACCCTGGACCTGATCCTCTTCTGCTTCCCATTTCACATGAGTCAGGTAAGGACAGATCTGTGCTACTGGCAGCACTGCTCAGCACACAAGACAGCAGTCACAGCACTTTTGGGAACTGGCCATTCTTGATGATGAGGTTATCCGACTTCCAGTTAGAGGGAGCATGCAGTGACTCAGTGGATGCTTGTTTGGCCGTTCACCTCTCCATTCAATCATCGAAGCACAATGTGCCTCAGAGCCCAAACAGCCCATATTACGGCATCCTTTCTTCTAATTCAGAACTCATCTGACCTCTTGTTTCCTTATTTTTGTTGTGTGTGTTGCTGTTCCAGGCCACCTGTCCAGACATGATTCGGATCCTCTCTGCAGCACTGCACGTGGTTCTGAGGAGGGATATGTCACTCAACCGCAGACTATACGCCTGGCTGCTGGGTAAAAGACACACTCACACACTCGCAATGGTTTCCGTTAGCCGGCAAGAGACGGCTTTTGGCCTACACATTTTTTTGGGGGGAAATCCAATAAATAAAATTCCTGCCGGCCAATTGTCCAGGAGAAGAAGAAAAAAATCCTGTTGTGAAATAATGCTTTTTAGCATATTCATTGATGTAAACACCAGTCAATGTAAATACATTTCACTGGTCATGCTCATCGGTCTATAAGTTAATTTGCATGATTTAGTGGAATTAAATTGGCGCGTGTACAGTATATTTGTTATGTATCCTATTTATCACATGCGTACAGCATACAGATACAGAGCCTTTTAGTGGAGAATCTGTCAGACAGCCCGATGGCTGCTGCTACAGCATCTCAAACAGCGAAGGCATAGGCAATGGAAGGCAGGCTTCATTAGCGTGTCACACCAATTTGCAATGAGTTGTGTTAAGTTGGCTGGATGTCGTTTGGCTGGTGGACCATTCTTGATACACACAGGAAACTGTTGAGTGTGGAAAAACCCAGCATCGTTGCAGTCCTTGACACAAACCGGTGCGCCTGGCACCTACCACCATACCCTGTTCAATGGCACGTCAATATTTTGTCTTGCCCATTCACCCTCTGAATGGCACACACACACAATCTGTGTCTCAAGGCTTAAAAATCCTTCTTTAACCTGTCTCCTCCCTTTCATCTACACTGATTGAAGTGGATTTATTTATTTATTTCACCTTTATTTAACCAAGTAGGCCAGTTGAGAACAAGTTCTCATTTACAACTGCGACCTGGCCAAGATAAAGGAAAGCAGTGTGACAAAAACAACAGTTACACAAACAAATGTACAGTCAATAACACAATAGAACAAAAATAGAAAAATGTACAGTGTGAGAGGTAGGCAGTAAATTGGCCGTAGAGGCAAAATAATTACAATTTAGCATTAATACTGGAGTGATAGATGTGCAGATGATGATGTGCAAGTAGAAATACTGGGGTGCAAAAGAGCAAGAGGGATAGTAATAATATGGGGATGAGGTAGTCGGGTGTGCTATTTACAGATTGGCTGTGTACAGGTACAGTGATCGGTAAGCTGCTCTGACAGCTGATGCTTAAAGTTAGAGAGGGAGATATAAGACACCAGCTTCAGAGATTTTTGCAGTTCGTTCCAGTCATTGGCAGCAGAGAACTGGAAGGAAAGGCGGCCAAAGGAAGTGTTGGCTTTGGGGGTGACCAGTGCAATATACCTTCTGGAGTGGGTGCTACGGGTGGGTGTTGCTATGGTGACCAGTGAGCTGAGATAAGGTGGGGCTTCACCCAGCAAAGACATTTAGATGACCTGGATCTAGTGGGTTTGGCGACGGATATGTAGTGAGGCCAGCCAACGAGAGCATACAGGTCGCAGTGGTGGGTAGTATATTGGGCTTTGGTGATAAAACGGATGGCACTGTGATAGACTACATCCAGTTTGCTGAGTAGAGTGTTGGGGGCTATTTTGTAAATGAC
The DNA here is from genome assembly GCA_030435695.1 of Brachymystax lenok tsinlingensis. Taxonomy (NCBI): domain Eukaryota; kingdom Metazoa; phylum Chordata; class Actinopteri; order Salmoniformes; family Salmonidae; genus Brachymystax; species Brachymystax lenok. The sequence continues at coordinate 78,375,189 of CM059789.1, forward strand.
CTCGCCGAAGTCAAGGATAGTCAGTTTTACGAGGGTATGTTTGGCAGCATGAGTGAAGGATGCTTTGTTGCGAAATAGGCCAATTCTAGATTTAATTTTGGATTGGAGATGCTTAATGTGAGTCTGGAAGGAGAGTTTACAGTCTAGCCAGACACCTAGGTATTTGTAGTTGTCCACATATTCTAGGTCAGAACCGTCCAGAGTAGTGATGCTAGTCAGGTGGGAGGGTGCAGGCAGCAATCGGTTGAAGAGCATGCACTTAGTTTTACTAGCATTTAAAAGCAGTTGGAGGCCACGGAAGGAGTGTTGTATGGCATTGAAGCTCGTTTGGAGGTTTGTTCGCACAGTGTCCAAAGAAGGGCCAGATATATACAGAATGGTGTCGTCTGCGTAGAGGTGGATCAGAGAATCACCAGCAGCAAGAGCGACATCATTGATATATACAGAGAAAAGAGTCGCCCTGAGAATTGAACCCTGTGGTACCCCCATAGAGACTGCCAGAGGTCCGGACAACAGGCCCTCCAATTTGACACACTGAACTCTGTCTGAGAAGTAGTTGGTGAACCAGGCGAGGCAGTCATTTGAGAAACCAAGGCAATTGAGTCTGCCGATAAGAATGCGGTGATTGACAGAGTCTATAGCCTTGGCCAGGTCGATGAAGACAGCTGCACAGTACTGTCTTTTATCGATGGCGGTTATGATATCGTTTAGGACCTTGAGCGTGGCTGAGGTGCACCCATGACCAGCTCGGAAACCAGATTGCATAGTGGAGAAGGTACGGTGGGATTCGGAAATGGTCGGTGATCTCTTTATTAACTTGTCTTTTGAAGATTTTAGAAAGGCAGGGCAGGATGGATATAGGTCTGTAACAGTTTGGGTCTAGAGTGTCTTCCCCCTTTGAAGAAGGGGATGACCGTGGCAGATTTACAAACTTTGGGGATCTCAGGCGATACGAAAGCGAGGTTGAATAGGCTAGTAATAGGGGTTGCAACAATGTTTTTGTGCTGGTCAAGGGCAGTCAAGTCTGGGGTGAATATAAATCACATTTCGATCATGGTAATTCATGTCATTCTGATCACCGTGGGTGGAAGCCCTAATCTGGACACGCACCCAATGCATATTGGTCCAGTATATTTCCGGTAAATTAAAGTGCTGCCGGTCAAATGTCCGTTGCCACATTTTCATAATGGAGACCCTGGTACACAGGCACAAACAAGCACATGCGCACACACATACCACTGCATGCGTTCTGTACAACTTCGTATAGTTGAGTTGTTGGACTTTGCCTGTTGGAATGATCATCTGGCTATATATGTCTTGTGCAGTAACATGTCTTGTCATATCTCAGTGCTTATTTCCCTACTTTTTGTCTTATTTGCGTCTTACTCGCTGTGGATAAAAATGCCGGTAAGTGTCTGCTTGGCTGAGCAGGGCTCATGTTTTTACACTCAGAAAAGATTGTTTGTTTGCTAAATGACTGGTAACTCAATCTGGTAACTCAAGTCAATCTCAACCCCACCCTCTTCTCCCTTTGTGTGTGTGTGTGTGTGTGTGTGTGTGTGCTCGTATGTGTACTGTGCTCCTAGGCTTTGACAACAATGGTGTGAGGACAGGCCCTCGCAGCTCTCGACAGAGCAACCCTGAGGACCACGCTACACACTATTTCAATACCTACTCCAAGGACATGCTGGTCCAGGTACGCCTTGTATGCACACAAACCCACCGACCTACACACACACAGGTGCTTTATGGCCTTCTACAAACAAACGTGTACAAAAACAAGACAAGCTGTTCCAAGTGCATTTGCTCAGCCTTCAAATCCAGATTGCTAACACCCACACACTTACAAGACAAATTGTTCCAAAGCTATTTGCATAAATTATATTTTCAAAGACCTCAAAGTTTGAGTGGGTCTTCTGAAAGGGAGCAAGATAAGTGCCTTACAGTTTTCAGCAGGTGAACGTCAGACCCCTGCTGCTCCTCTCTGTGCCCCCTTTTAATCTCTAAACTACCCCCCACCTACACACACACCCTTAGGGGTTTGCCTGTAATGCCTGTATCCCCCTACTTCCACACCCCTCCTAATCCCAGGGGTTTTCCCTTTGAAGCTCTCCCAAAATCTGCTCCATGCCTGGGCCACAATCACACACTATTCCCCCTTGTAATGCAGTGTCACGCTCCAACAGCATTGGCCCTTATGACAGCGGGGCCTACATGTGATGTGTCCTGTTACTCCAGGGGTTGGGACAGACAGACCAGGGCTTTAATTTGTTCATCTGCCATCTGTTCATGGACACTTGTTGGTTCTCCCCCCGCTGGGAAATGGGGCTACTGCAGGGACCGTCTGTTCTGTGGGCCCCATCCGCTTCTGTGTTAGACGAGGCGTGAAAAACACACACACACACACTGAAGGACAAAAAGACTTGCTGTGGAAAATGTCCCCAGGCCCTAACCCAAAATGTAATCCCAACCAGAAACTAGATAGCTAACCAGCTGAGTCAATGTTCTGCAGTCTGTCTCGGGAGTTGCTTTGGTCGTTCTGTATTTTTTGAATGCGGTTTGATCCAGAAGTTTTGACCGTGTGTGTGCAGGCAATGGTGGGGATCCTGCAAGGGAAGGCCCGAGGCGGGGAGGAGGAGAGCGTCCTGATGCATGACCTCAAGCCTTTCCGCATTCTCATCAGTCTGCTGGACAAACCTGAACTCGGTACGGTATATTACTACGCCCATCAGATCGATGCAACACACATCATTCATGTCACTGTTACACACTGAATAGAACACACACAACATTTTGGTCATAGTGACCCACATATCACTACTGGGCTGTGTTCAGTAGGGAAAACCATAGCAAAACATTTCACAGCTGACAACTAAAAGTAGCACTTCTTATTGGACAAATCCAGGTAGTCCCTCCCTGTTTCAGTCCATCTCCTTCCATTTGGTGCCTAAAGACCCGATTTCCCTGTGACTGTTCTAGATACATTTGTAAATGGACATGATCAGTGACTGATTTGTAATCCTGTGTGTTCCAGGACCAGCCATCCTGGAGGACGTTCTGATCGAGGTGTTCAGGACATTAAACACACAGTGCCGAGCAGAGCTGGACCTGCAGAACCACCACCCGTTCAGCAAGGACCATGCTCATCTCAGCAGGTTGGCCAGCTTGTGTGTGTGTGTGTGTGTGTGTGTGTAACTAAACACATGAAAAAAGCCAAAGCTTTAATAACCATTGTAAGCTAAGGGTCGCATTGATCGTTTCCTTCAGCAAACTGCGAGAGAACAAGAAAACTGCAGAGCTTATCAAAACAGCCAATCTCCTGTTCAACTCTTTTGAGCCGTACTACATGTGGGACTACATCGCTCGCTGGTTGGAGGACTGCTGCAGGTCTGTGTGGATGTGCCGCTCCATGTGTGTATGCTGATAGCGAGATAGAACCCGAGTCGTGTTCATTAGGCCACACCGTAGCAAAATGTTTCAAACAGACAATAAAGTTAAGCATTTCTTATTGGACAAGTTTTACTCCGTTTGGTTTGCGGGATGAACACCGTCCTGTTTTGTGTTTGTAAATGGGAGAGCTGAGTCTGATGTAAACGGGTCACTCTGTCCATCTTGCAGGAAGGCAAAGAATGGACCAGGGAATGCTGGGAGCACGGAGTCCTCCGGGCTCTCGTTGGTGGAGTTCTGTCAGCTGGTGGACTTCCTACTGGACATTGTGTCCTTGGTGAGACACACACACACACACACTTCTCACCCCGCCTTCTTTTCTCACTCATACTATAGTCTCTCTATACAGAACAACAGCCATTGAAATATCAGCACTCATACAATAGAATATTTACTAATTATAAGTGTCAGTTTCTGAATGTGAGTGCTCATGGCAGTCCCTTATTGTGTGTGTGTGTGTGTGTGCAATGCATTAACAGGTTCTAGACCTGCCTGTCTTTACTGTCATTGCATCTTCTAGTAGAGAGAATGCTCGTCTTCATTTCTGTGTGTGTGTGTGTGCACAGTGTGTGTGTGTGAGTGATTGCTTGTGGCCGTGCGCAGGTGTGCGTGCGTGCAGATGTTTCTCTGTGTGGGTATGTTCTGCATACAAAGTGTCCTCTGGCCTATGCTCTGCTTGCCTCTGTCTGTTCAATCTATCTGCTCTCTCTCCTTGAAGCCTACTAGAAACATGAGGGTAATCTGCCAGGTAAAGTACTGCTGTCTCCTGCTTCTTCACCCTTCATCCCGCCGGCCTGATTTACTGTGGCTTGGATACCATTTTAGCAACGTCCCAGCAACATTCCTAAAGCCAATGTTAGTTTTCTGGCTTGAATATGGTTATTGTACTCCAGAGTGAGTGAAATAGGCCTGTATTATTGGGAATATGGTGGAATTTCTACCTAGTCCAATAGAATTGGGATTTGTTTTGTAGGAATATACTGTATATATATTCATAGTTTGGTGGGAGATGTTGTGAAAATGACATTTCAGCCTGGTGTGTCATTGTCTTGCATGCACAGAATAATATGCACCCATTGCTCACATATTTTAAGAAGTAGCCTATGGCTTGTTGAACATTTCACGTTTGTTTATTCTTCATTTGCCCATTGTTCTGTTTTCTTTTATCATTTTTTTAATGTCATTTGTAAAGAAAATGCCCATTACAACATTCAAGGAAAAGGTACAATGTAAGATGACAATGATTTGAGGAAGCCTGCTCATGATTAAATATTTTAGTGGGGGTTGTATTTTTCAAAGGGTCTAACCTCTTAAACTTTGACGGCCTCTGATGGCTTTTTCTAAACAACGCATAATATTGTGTACTACCCTCATAAAATACAATGCTTTCAGAAAGTATTCTCACCCCTTGACTTTTTCCAAATTTAGTTTTTTTACAAAGTGGGATTGAAATTGATTTAGTTGTAATTTTTTGTCAACGATCTATATAAAATACTCATGTCAAAGTGGATAATTAAAAAAAATCTAACAATTAATATCTTGATTAGATAAGTAGTCAACCCCCTGAGTCAATACATGTTAGAATTACATTTGGCAGCAATTACAGCTGCGTGTCTTTCTGGGTAAGCTTTGCACACCGGGATTGTACAGTATTTGCACCTTATTCTTTAAAAAATTCTTCAAGCTCTGTCAACTTGGTTGATGATCACTGCTAGACAGCCATTTTCAAGTCTTGCCATAGATTTTCAAGCCAATTTAAGTCAACTGTAACTACGCCACTCAGGAACATTCAACATTCAATCAACTCCAGTGTAGATATGGACTTGTGTTTTAATTTGTCTTGCTGAAAGGTGAATTTGTCTTCCAGTGTCTGTTGGTAAGCAGACTGAATCAGGTTTTCCTCAAGGATTTTGCCTGTGCCTAGCTATGTTCTGTTTATTCGTATCCCCCGCAAAAACTCACTAGTCCATAACATGATGCAGCCACTACCATGCTTGAAAAGATGAAGAGGGGTATTCGGCGATGGGTTTTGTTGGTTTTGCCCCAACATAACGCTTTGTATTCAGGACAGAAAGTTAATTTCGTTGCCACATTTCTTGCAATATTACTAGTGAGGATGCATGCTTTGGAATATTTGTTTTTTACAAGCTTTAGTATTTTGGATTTATGTTAGTGTTTTTGATCCGCACTCAGTTATCTCCTATCACAGCCATTAAACTCTGTTTTAAAATCACAATTTCCTTCCTCTCGGGCAACTGATTTGGGAAGAGCACCTGTATCTTTGTAGTGACTGGGTATATTGATACACCATCCGACGTGTAACATTTAATAACTGACACCATTCTCAAAGGGATATTCGAATGTCAGCTTTTTTACCTTACAGATCATTGTATGTGTAGGGTACAGAGATGGGGTAGTTGTTTAAAAATCATGGTAAACACTATTTCACACAGTGAGTCAACTTGTGACTTGTTAAGCATATTTTTACTCCTAAACTTATTTAAGCTTGCCATAACAAGAGGGTTGAATACTTATTAACTCAAGACATTTCAGCTTTTCAGCTTTTTCTAAAAGCAGACTGAACCAAACTTTCCTCTAGGATTGTGCCGAAGGTTAGCTAATTTCCATGTATTTTTATTAACAGAAGTCCTAGCCGGTGGCACAATCTCTATGCAGGCTGTAACGCAACACAATGTGGATAAAGGGGTGGGAATACTTTCTGAAGCCACTGTACATTTTTAAGTTTTAAAACTTTGAAGTCCTACAAGCGCACGCTTAGTACTGTTGGAAAGGTAAGAACTGTTGGATTCTGATAAAGAGAAACTTGTGTGACTACCACAGAGCCCGAGATGCAGCAGGCAAATTGTTCTTTTCGAAATGTAACTTTTTTTTTTTCTCTCTTAATTTTCTTCCTGGGGTGGAGGGGGCAACGTGCCGTGCCTTCATTTTTTTTGTCTTGATGGAATGATATACAGTGCCTTCAGAAAGTATTTATACCCCTTGACTTATTCCAAATTTTGTTAACGCCTGAATTCAAAATTTTGTCAATAGATTTTTTTTTTCTCACCCATTTACACACAGTACCCCATAATGACAAAGTGAAAACATGTTTATAAGAATGTGTTGCAAATTTATTGAAAATGAAATACAGAAATATATCTCATTGACATAAGTATTCAGACACATTTGAGTTTATTGCAGTTATACAACTGACTAGGTATCCCCCTTTCCCTCCTTGGGGCGGGGGTACCCCCCCAACTCATTGGACGTGGTACTGGGTCCAAAACAACCACAGATTATTCTGGAAATGCCTACAAAGCCATGGTAATGGTATACAGTTTCTCTAATGTGTAGACTTATTTTAAAGAATCGAGAGGTTAAACACAGCGTTGTACTGATAACTACTAATAATAAATAACTAATATAGATTCGGAATTGGATTTTAATTCCATCAATCTCCAACGAGCTTTCTCAGACACGATTGATGCTGCCTATTTTATTATGTTTATTTGACAGGGACAATTTACAATTAAAACACAAATTCGGCAATGTGATTCATTGTACCAGATTAATCTAGGCGTCTAATTTCCATCTCCAGTCACCAGGCGAGTGTCGACTCCCCTATTCGCCCTCACCCCCTCACCCTTCTCTTCCTCCCTTCAGGAGACCTACATAGAGATCCAGACGGAGCACCTTCCACAGCTGCTGCTGCGTATGCTGTCTGCCCTGAGCTCTCACCTCCCGGACTTGGGCCTTGGGGAGCTCACCCACTGCCTGCGCCTCTGCTCCAAGATCCTCAGCAAGGTGCAGCCCCCCCTGGTGTCCCCCCTGTCCCTGCCCACGGGCCCCCTCGCCTCCACAGTCTCTGCTAAGGAGGAGAAACGGGTAAGAAGAACTGAGATGGTGCCTCGGCCCGGGATACCTGTACGAGTTAATTAACTTTAGTTACAGCCAGAGCATATTGTATAGCCTTTGTTGTTTCTGTGAGGTTTTTTAATCATCGTATGCATATGTCAAATAGACGCTTAGATGTATGATGAATCAATATTTTGTGCAGACACTTCCCAGGTAATAAGGATAATCTATAGGCTACCTTTTCATGACAAAACCAACTGTCTATTCTGACTTACGCTTTTAACCCAGTTCCATTTGATCCCGTAAAAGCATTTGGCGGGGATGAATGAGCTTCAATCCTGACCTCTGCCAAGTCTGAAAGAATCCTGTTGTCATCCTAGTTCTTCGCTGCCTTCACACAGTTCGCTTTAGCGTATTGTCTCTGAGCGTTTGGTTGATCATAAAAGAACCCGGTTCCTTTTATCTCTGAACAGTATGTGAGATCCATGCAAAGGTTAAATCGTTTTTGCCTTTTGTCTTTGTCCAGCGGAGATGAAATGGAATCAAATTACGTTCAAAAGCAAAACATACATCCCCCTACACACCCACGTTCATTGATTCTCACTTTGAAAATTCAAACTTTGTCCATCTTTCAGTTCCAAGCTGATGACTGACTACCTTTGATAGTACACGAATGTCACTTCTTTCACTTCCTGCCAAATAAAATCTGTTGTTGACCTAGCAGAGACGACAGCAGTTTGGTCTGCTTCCCTCACCCTCAAAAACATAAACAACCATCCAAGGCCCTCATGGTGTCCCCTGGTCCCAGAGCTGGCCCCCACCCCTCTACCCCTTCAATTTGGCTGGGTGGTCCCCACTCCAGGACTGGAGGGTAGCAGGAGAACTGTCCCTCCCTCTCTCCCCAGACAGAGGTGTTAGAAGCTGGGATCAGTCTACTTTCTCCCTGCCCCCTGTCTGTTACCTGGCGGTCTGGTAGAGTGTTTCAGTGCTCAGTAAGGCTTGACTAAAAGTTGAGACTCCTAGGCTGGAGGTAGAGGCCTGGGAGAGGTGCAGGGAGGGGGCACATAGAGACACACACAAGTGGTAACTAACAAACAGCTGAGTCCCTCTTTCTCTCAGAGGAGGATCAGCCTACCCTATGGTTTCCCCTTGGGTCTGTCTGCTCCATTGGAGTGGAAGGCTTCCTTCCCTCCCTTCCGCTCTATCCATCCTCCCCCCTCTCCATTCCTCCTGTTCTCCAGCTACCCTCCCGGGGACATTTACAGGATGTAGTTTGCCATCTGAGTCCTGGCGCCAGAATGTGTAGCCTCAGCCTGCCGCACTGCATGCTGGGAAAGCCCTGGGGCTGTCTTGTGGCATGGCAATGTGGGAGTGGGGCTGTCTGTCGATCTGTCCTAAGCTGGCTGGCATGATGCAGGGAGGGAGCTGTATGTAGGGTGTAGTAGAGTCCATTCAGTTTGGGGCAACAGCTGTGCACTTCCCTTCTGTGGGTGCCCTGTGGGTGTGCGCTGTCAGGGGGGTGCAGTCTCCTGAGAGACCTGCGCTCTTATCTTGACCTAATGCACTTTGGTCCCCACTGACCATCCTTAAACAGGCCTGGTTAGAATGATTTGGATCCCTCCCATGTTACACGGTCAATTTGTTCACTGTAGGGTCCTGTTTTCGGTTTCCAGCTTTTTTATCACAGACTCCTTTTATTTCCAGACCTGATATGTATTGTTGCTGTCTGTGTTTGACCTTTTCTCCTCTCTTCTTCCTGCTCTCTCTCCCCAGCCCCTGCCCTCTACTCTGGAGCTCCCCAGCGGCGAGGTGTTTGAGACAGGGGAGAACCCCAACAGCAGTCGCTCTGCCGAGAGTGGCTTCACAGACTTTGTCCAGTACCAGGCCTCTGAGGAACCAGCACCCACTCAGCCTTCCCTCAAGACGGGCTGCAGCAGCTTCGTCCCAGCCTCCCTCAACAAGCCGCAGGACAAGCCTGTCATGCAGCGCTGCCTGGAGCACTTCCAGCACTTCCTGTCCCGCCTGGTCACCCTTTACATCACCCCGGGGATGGTAGAGGGAGCTGGGGCGAGAGGAGCGATGTGGTGCGAGCAGAACCAGAGGGCGGTGCCCAGCACAACGGGCGTGATGTGGTTGAGGTCCCGGGGGCAAAGGGAGTGTCTGGCGGCCTTTACTGCTGCCTGCCAGCTCTTCCTGGAGTGCTCCAGCTTCCCCGTCTACATCGCCGAGGGCAACCTCAAGTCAACGCCCCCGCCTAAGGAGCAGACTGGTAAGACAGACAGACTGACCACGTTTGAGTTACTGTACAGGCTCTGCGCAGATTAACAGATCTTCACTATGGCTGGAGAAGCATACGATAATCCATTTTACGATAATCCTATTGATATGAATATCTCCATATGTTAAGCATATGGTCTCTCCCCTTTGTTAGATGAGCACATCTGGACTACAGCTATTTACTGTTGTCTTCTCCCCTTCTCTCAATACAGTATCGTTTCTATTCTCTCCTGCAGTCAGCGAGCAGATGTGTCCTGCCGTGTGGCTGCAGACTCTGATGGACGCCTGCTGCCTGGCCAGTGACTTCAGCGTCCAGTGCGTGGCCATCTCCCCCTGGTCATGGACCTGGTGGGCCTCACCCAGTCTGTCGCCATGGTCACCGCCGAGGGCAGCATCGCCGGCGGCAACCCCGACTCCACCCAGCCCATGAGCCCTAGCCAGGGCCGCGTTGCTGTGGTGATCAGGCCACCACTCACGCAGGGAGTCCTGAAGTACATCGCAGAGAAGACGGACTTCTTCAAGGTAAGTCACAGGGAAGAGATAAATGGAAGAAACTTTTTTATCTCTTTGCCGTTGCTCACCATGATAAATGGTCGAAATTGATGTTAAATCTGTTTTTCAGCATGACGAATGGTAATAAACCTATGCTAAGAAATCTCTATTGCTGACCATGATACATCTGGGAAGCTTTAGATATCTCTCCCACTACCTCCCTCCTCCTTCCCCCTCACCTCTCCAGAGTGTGGCCCTTATCCTGTGGGGACAGCTGGGGGAGGGGACCCCTCAGCACCACCAGCGCAGTGTGGAGCTCTTCTACCAGCTCCACAACCTGGTGCCCTCATCAAGCATCTGTGAGGACGTGATCAGCCAGCAGCTCATGCACAGAGACAAGGTTGGTCAGTGCAGTACATATGCAGTCAGACACATAGGAACACACACAGCTTCACGGTATGCTTGTAAGAATTCTGTATGCCTGAAGGAATATGCTCCAGCACACACGCATTCCACACACCTCATCTAAGATTTCTTTGTGTTTTCTCAGAAAATCCGTCTTGAGGCCCATGTGAAGTTCTCTGTGCTTTGGCATCTGACCAGAGACTTGAACATCACCAAGTCTTCCCCTTTCAACCGCACCTTTGACAGGTAGGCCTTCCCTCTCTGTGGACAAAACGTCTGCTAATATATTCATGTGAAACATGTCTCATACTCTTTTTTTCCTGTCTATCTCTCTTTCACACACACATACCGTTCGGACGGTACAGATGTTTTTGTGAGAATTTTCGGGATGGCTCATGGTCCGACAAACACCTGTAGCTCGGGCCACCTTCCACCGCGGATGCGGGTGGCCGACATTGGATGGATTGAGATGCAGCCCATCCAGAAAACATGAACTCTAGCATGAACTGACCGATGATTTTGATAGGGATTTTTTGTTAAATGATGTTGCTTAGATGGACGCTCGGTGGATTATTAATATACACCATCACAATAAATCCATTAAGAAATGGTATTAACTAAATGTATTTCAGAAGACCTGAATAGCATAGAATGGCAGCCTAGGCTGTAGACTAGTTCATTGAGCAGACAAGCTATGCTTATAATTCCCATACCATTATTTTATAATATATTATTTTAGAGTTATACGAATATAATTGATCTTAGCTGAATAAAATAGAAAGGACATTTTCCCCTAACGATTATTGAGCGAGTACGTACATGGAGGTCCTATACGCTTGATTTAGAGTGATTTGGCAACTTTAACTGTGAATGATTGTTTTCGATTTAGAATGGGCTGTTATCAGCTAGGCAGGAACCGTGGCAGGGGGGAAAAAATACATCCGTATGCTCTCTAGTAGGGAATGGAGGATGCGCTTTCCCATGGTTCCTTTTTCAATCATGCCGGGTAGGCTACTCCGGTTGTAGGCCACAGTGGGATTGCATGTAGAAATGTATGGGCTTAAAATAACTTATTTCACTCCACGCATTAACTTCTTAGGGAGCGGCAGCAGAGGTGACGGTTTTGGAGAGTCTGGCGTGCCCAAAATAAAATGCCTGCCACTCAGGCCCAGAAAATAGGATATGCACATAATTAGTACAATTGGATAGGAAACACTCTGAAGTTTCTAAAAGTGTTAATGTCTGTGAGTATAACAGAACTGATATAGCAGGCAAAAACCAGAGGAAAATCCATCCGGAATTGCAGTTTTTTGTGACCTTTGCTCTGTTTGAGACGCTCCCCATTGACTTCAAAGCAATCCAGCTCCGAGATTGCAGTACCTATGGCTTCCACTAGATGTTAACAGTCTATATACAAAGACTGGGAGCAATTGGAGTAAGAGGAACGGATAGGAACAGGACATGGTCAGGGGAGCTCAAATGTCAATAAGATTTCTCGGGCGCGAGTCTGGCTGCGCTCCCCACTTTATTTTACTTATATAACGTATAGGCGACCATCCGAGTGAAATATTATCTCTAATATTCATAAAAGGATAGCTAAGGATGCATTATAACTGGTCTTTGATTTGTTTAGGAAAAGTTTATAGGTATATTTGAACGCGTTCTCTTCATGTTTCAATGGGCGATTCGACGTTGGATTTTCTGAACATAACGCGCCAACCAAACTGAGATTTATGGATATAATAAATTACTTTTTCTAACAAAAGAACCATTGGATGTCTTTGTTGGACACTTGGGAAGCCCTCAGCCGAATATTGGAGATGGTATCCTCAAACAATCAAATGTTGTGCTTTCGCCGTAAAGCCTTTTTGAAATCTGACAACGCTGTGATATTGCCAAGAAGGATAGTTTTTCATGACTATGCAACACTTGTATATTGATGAATGTTTAATAATTCAACTTTTGGATTTTGAATTTGGCGCCTTGCATTTCACCGGGTAGTGTCGGGAGTGGGGCGCTAGCGCACCACCACTCCCTAAGAGGTTATTAACTAGCTCAAACTATGTATGCCAGACTCCAACCCTGTCCCTGCATGCTACCCAGTGCTTAATTTGGTAACGGACAGTAGCCCACTTAAGCTATTTGGGAACATCTATAGTAAACCCCCCCCCCCTTTCCCTCAGAAAGCCTCAATTGGTCGGGTCATGGACTCTACAGGGTGTCAAGCGTTCCACAGGGATGCTGGCCCATGTTGACTCCAATGCTTCCCACAGTTGGCTGGATGTCCTTTGGGTGGTGGACCGTTCTCAAAACGACGGGAAGATGTTGAGTGTGTGAACCCCAGCAGCGTTGCCGTTCTTGACACAAAGCGGTGCGCCTGGAACCTACTACCATACGCCGTTCGAAGGCACTTAGATCTTTTGTCTTGCCCATTCACCCTCTGAATGGCGCACACACACACAATCCATGGCTCTATTGTCTTGAGTCTTAAAAATCCTTCTTTAACCGGTCCCCTCCCCTTCATCTACACTGATTTTGAAGTGGATTTAACAAGGGACATCAGTAAGGGATCATGGATTTACCTGGTCAGTCTAGGTCATGGAAAGAGCAGGTGTCCTTAATGTTTTGTACACTCTGTGTATGTATAAGCTTTAAGATAGCCTTATGCAGAGCTATATGTATTATATAACAGCACAACCATTATTTTAATTTAGGCTTTTTTGGGGGCTTGGGTTCATATAGGCTAGGCTTATGCATATGCATGAGCTCTAATATGCGTATGAGGGTTCTGCATGTGACGTCTTAAATGCTTTGAATGAATCAACAGCTTAGAAAGCGCTGTCGATTTTCGTTTGCGGCTACCCCTTTGGCATTACAAATGAATACCTTCGGTCTTCTTCTCTCTCTCTCTCCCTCCCCCTCCCAGGTCTCTGTTCATCATGCTGGACAGTCTAAGTTACTGGGATGCGTCGGCCAGCGCAGTGGGCCGGGCCTGGCTCAACCAGGTGCTCCAGAGGCACGACATCGCCCGGGTCCTGGAGCCCCTCCTGCTGCTGCTGCTGCACCCCAAGACCCACCGTGTGTCCATCCAGCGCGTCCAGGCCCTGCGCCACTGGGCCCAGGCGTTCCCTAACCACAACCCCCAGGCCGAACAGGACCCCTCAGAACCCATCTACATGAGGGACTCGGGAATCTGTGACAGTGAGTAGAGGGGAGACACGGGTTAGAATGATGGTGGACAGGACAGCCATGGTCGTTAAGAGATACAGGGCAGTGCAGGATTTTGTTCCAGCCCAGCACTAATAGATTCAACACTCATCTCATGATTGTTTAATGTTGGGCTGGAAGAAAAGTCTATTGCTCTAAAGGATCAGTGTAGTATGGTGAACATTGGTTTGGAGTGAATCTAGTTCAAGATTCATTTTGACTCTCTAATTTATTTGCATAAACAGTATGTCACATCCTCTTCTCTTCTTCTCTCAGACTTCAGCCAGATGCCAGGGGACTCTCTGAAGTCAGGGCTCCGAGGGCTGCCATTGGGCGACATGGAGCCCTTCTGCCTGACTGTCAACCCTCTGAGTGACAGCCTGTCCCTGCTCAGCCTGAGCAGTGAGAACCTGGCGCTGAGCGGTGACTACCATCCTGACCAGCAGGGGGAACCCCACCACCACGGCTCTGAGTCCAGCGGCTCCCACTCCTCCATAGACAATGGCAGCTTCGAGGAGCCAGACGGCACCTGCAGCACAGTGAACGGATGTGGATCCGACCAAGTCCCTGTCCTTATAGAGTCAGACAGTATGGTTCCTGATGAGGAGGATTCACTAGAAGAGGCTGTGTTGTCGGTGTTAAATGAGTTGATAGACAGGGTGGTGGGTATGAGAGAGGAGGAGGGGCCACCTGAAACGCCGTCCCCCCCTGAAGCGTGGGCGCAGACGGACTCCGATAGCTCCTCGTCAGACACGCCGGCCGGTCTTCGGCTCGATTCGGGCCCCCACGCCCCCTCTCACCGCCTCGAGATGTTAGCGGGTGGCACCCTGGGGTTCTTCCATGTCACCCCACCGGACCAGACAGGGGAGGATGGGGAGAGGCACCGCGAGGGCATCACTCGCCACAGCTCATCCCCCTCCATCGTGACCCTACCGGACAGCTCGGTCCCAGCCACCCCTCACGACCGGAGCTTCCGCTTGGACGTTGTGGACCTGCGGGCCCGTAAGCGCTCCCACAGCAGCACCCAGCTCAGCCTCAAGGGTAAGATCATGGAGCGTCTGCAAGACAAATCCCCGGCGCCAAGCCCAAGGTGAAGAAGAGCAAGAGGAAAGAGGAGGAGAGGCAGAGGAAGGCCCTGCAGGCAGAGAAGCTCCGGCCGCCCAGCATCTTCTTCGGAGACAGCCTGGATCTGGAGAACTGGTACAGCTGCGGAGAAGGTGAGGTGTCCGAGATCGAGAGTGACACCGGCTCGCCCAGCGGGGTGGAGGGGTGAGCGGGACAATGGTCCCAACGGGAGAGCGGGGCGTGGAGCTTCCGCCTCGCCGCCTCGGTTCAACATCCACCCCCTCTACCAGCACGCGCTGCTCTACCTGCAGCTGTACGACTCATCCCGCACGCTGCACGCCCTTTCGGCCATCGCTGCCATGCTGCGGGCGGCTCCATCGGACTTTGTGGACGCCATCTCCACCACCAGCATCAACAACACCTACACACCCCAGCTGTCACTGCTGCAGAACCTGCTGGCACGCCACCGCGTCTCCGTCATGGGCAAGTCATATTTATTTGTTTATGCATAAAAACACCGATGAAGACAGTTAAACACAAATGAACTAAATGGTTAAATGTATGCCAGAGGTGTACCACATTACGCTGATTCTAAGAGCTACTAAACGACTAAAATGTCAATGTGAAATGTACACAAAGACCCTGAAAACCATAGAATCTAAAGTTTTCTTATTAGAATGTAAAATAATGTGATGTTCAATCTCCTTCTCACAGGTAAGGACTTCTACTGCCCCATCTCCCAGGACAGCCACTCCCACTCGTTCCGCAGCGCCATGTTCCTAGAGATCATCATCTCCCTCTGCCTCTACTTCCTGCGCTCTTACTACTCTGCCCATGTGGGCACGGCCGCCACCGACCTGGCGGGCAACCGGGCCATGCAACTGACCAGCTTGGAGGTCCTCACCCTCCTCTTCAGCGAGCTGTCCAAGGTGACTGGCGGCTCCGCCAAAGGCTTCGCCAGCTTCATCAGCGACGTGCTGTCCAAGTGTAAGGTCCAGAAGGTGGTGCTCCACTGCCTGCTCTCCTCCATCTTCTCGGCCCAGAAGTGGCACGAGCAGCGGGCGGCCGGCGTCAACGTGGCCTCCTGGAGGAGGGTCTCTCAGAGGACAGCGTCATCAACCTCTCAGAAGATCAGATGGACGGCTGCAGCGCCGTTCAGTCCCAGCTGCTGAGGCTTCTCCAGAGCCTGGTGGTGCTGGAGCACAGGGTCCTAGTGCCCGCCGAGGAGGGGGGCGACGGGGGGCCCGCGGTCATCCCGGGGGTTGTAACATTAGGGGTGTAACGTTAGGGACGGGTAGCGGGGCAGGGTCGGGCTTCGAACTGCTGGGAGGCGAGGTGGAGCACATGAACCCACAGCAGCCAATGACGTCGCTGCAGTACCTTCACGGGCAGCCTATCACGGCGCAGGGCATGTTCCTGTGTGCGGTGATCCGGGCGCTGCACCAGCACCACGCGTGTAAGATGCACCCGCAGTGGATCGGCCTGATCACGGCCACGCTGCCCTACATGGGCAAGGTACTGCGCAGGGTGGTGGCCTCGGTCACACTGCAGCTCTGTAGGAACCTGGATAACCTCATTCAGCAGTACCGCTACGAGACCGCCAGCACAGACGCCAGGTAACTGCTATAGGACAGTTTGTTATAAGCCCATATGGGCTAGGCATTTGAAATGGTGCTGAGACATCCATATCCAACCATCCATCCATCAGTACTGGTTAGCCATTATAAAACCACACCACTGCTACCTTTGTCATCCACAGGATGATGGGATAGTGACTGTATTGAAGGGTTTGTGTGTGTTTTAGGCCTACCTACTTAAGTTGAATGCACTGATTGTAAGTCGCTCTGGATAAAAGTGCCTGCTGAATAACTGAAGTGGAAAAGTTGTTGTTCCAGGAGCTGGTGTGAAGGCAACTGCAAGCAGATTGTCAGTAACCAGGTTTCCATCCAGCCATTTCATGAATTACCTGATACAAAAATAAGTCACGACCGGGCTAATGGAAACAGGAAACGTTGGGACAATTTAATAAACGTCGGGGGAACTATTTGTTGATTCGACATGGTGGGAACTTTTTGTGTCAGTAAAATTTGGTTTTAATGCGCAAATATTGATATAATAACCAAAGTAAACTCACGCGATTGGTTGTGTGGTCCTCCCACTACGGCGCGGGGAAAGCATGCAGTTTATGAGGCTACAGATGAAATAAGTTATGATGAACTTCAATAGGTTGTGAAAGTGCACGGGGATGAGCTTAAAGCGCCCTTTAGAATAAATATAAATGGTCTTACTCTGGTGACTTGATAATCGATGCTTGGCTGCCATTTGACAAATATAAGTTATCTCCATAATAATGTCATCATATACAGTTGAAGTCGGACGTTTACATACACTTAGGTTGGAGTCATTAAAACAAATTTTTCAACCACTCCACAAATTTCTTGTTAACAAACTATAGTTTTGGCAAGTCGGTTAGGACATCTACTTTGTGCATGACACAAGTAATTTTTCCAACCATTGTTTACAGACAGATTATTTCACTTATAATTCACTGTATCACAATTCCAGTGGGTCAGAAGTTTACATACACTAAGTTGACTGTGCCTTTAAACAGCTTGGAAAAAAAACAGAAAATTGTCATGTCTTTAGAAGCTTCTGATAGGCTAATTGACATAATTTGAGTCAATTGGAGGTGTACCTGTGGATGTATTTCAAGGCCTACCTTCAAACTCAGTGCCTTTTTGCTTGACATCATGGGAAAATCAAAATACCTCCAAGTCTGGTTCATCCTTGGGAGCAATTTCTAAATGCCTGAAGGTACCACGTTCATCTGTACGAACAATAGTACGCAAGTATAAACACCATGGGACCACGCAGCCGTCATACTGCTCAGGAAGGAGACACGTTCTGTCTCCTAGAGATGAACGTACTGTGGTGCGAAAAGTGCAAATCAATCCCAGAACAACAGCAAAGGACCTTGTGAAGTTGCTGGAGGAAACCGGTACAAAAGTATCTATATCCACAGTAAAACTAATCCTATATCGACATAATCTGAAAGCCGCTCCGCAAGGAAGAAGCCACTGCTCCAAAACCGCCATAAAAAAAGCCAGACTACGGATTGCAACTGCACATGGGGACAAAGATTTGTAATTTTTTAAGAAATACCCTCTGGTCTGATGAAACAAAAATAAAACTGGCCATAATGACCATTGTTATGTTTGGAGGAAAAGGGGGAGGCTTGCAAGCCGAAGAACACCATCCCAACCGTGAAGCACACGGGTGGCAGCATCATGTTATGTGGGTGCTTTGTTGCAGCAGGGTCTGATGCACTTCACAAAATAGATGGCATCATGAGTAAGGACAATTATGTGGATATATTGAAGCAACATCTCAAGACATCAGTCAGGATTTTAAAGCTTGGTCGCAAATGGGTCTTCCAAATGGACAATGACCCCAAGCATACTTCCAAAGTTGTGGCAAAATGGCTTAAGGACAACAAAGTCAAGCTATTGGAGTGGCCATCACAAAGCCCTGACCTCAATCCTATAGAACATTTGTGGGCAGAACTGAAAAAGCCTGTGTGAACAAGGAGGCCTACAAACCTGACTCAGTTACACCAGCTCTGTAAGGAGGAATGGGCCAAAATTCACCCAACTTATTGTTGGAAGCTTGTGGAAGGCTACCCAAAACGTTTGACCCAAGTTAAACAATTTAAAGGCAATGCTACCAAATACTAATTGAGTGTATATAAACTTCTGACCCACTGGGAATGTGATGAAAGAAATAAAAGCTGAAATAAATAATTCTCTACTATTATTCTGGCATTTCACATTCTTAAAATAAAGTGGTGATCCTCAATCTAAACTGGCATGACCTAAGACAGGGATGTTTTACTAGGATCAAATGTCAGGAATTGTGCAAAACTTGAGTTTAAATGTAGTTGGTGTATGTAAACTTCCGACTTCAATTGTAGGTATCTGCAAACTGTTGTCTGCAGCGCCACGTGCCAAGACAATAGTGGGCACATTTGCTATTTAATGCAACAGTTTTTGTGACAAAACTATATATTTGAACTATATATTTCTATTCGATACATGAACATTTAAAGGGATAGTGGCAATGAAGCCCTTTAACTATTTCCCCAAAATCAGATGAACTCGTGGATACCATTTTTTTTATGTCTGTCTGCATCCCTACCGGAGTTTGGTCAGTTTGGTGGAAACGCCACTGGTGGGAAAAAGCGCTTTTTTTCTTTTATGCAGATTTTTGAGTATTCGCCTGAAAATCTGTCGCCAATTGGATGAACCTAGCTAGTGAAGTGAAATATTTGAATGAGGATAAATTGGTTAATTTAAGTACCTATCCATGGCAATAGATTTACAGCTGTTTTGTAGCAGAGGGAATGTTTGTAAGAAGTTAGATGAGTGGTGCTGCCACAAGTGGCTCTCTTGACCAGCAGTTGCCTCAATTACCCACCTTTGACTAATGCCTTTGTAGATTCTACATTGTTACTGTATATTCTATGACAACGTGAATTGTTTATGGCAAAATAGTTTTTTATACCAAATGATGACTATTAATTTATACTTTCCCCACTATCCCTCTTCCAGACCTCAGTGGATGGCCCTGTGCATACCCCCAGATTTGATTCTAACAGTACTGGAAGGAGTGACAGCCATCATCCACTACTGTCTACTGGACCCATCTTCCCAGTATCACCAGGTGAGGGCACTAGGCAGCTACGCTGCACTGCCAAGTACACAGACATATCATATCTGCATTGATTTAATGCTAATGTCACTGATTTACACATCGATAGACCTCCTTCATTGCATGCATGCAAGCAAGCAAAAAAGATTGCATGCACGCACTCTGATGACTCATTCCTCCCTACATCTTCTCAGAGAGCTATGTGTGCTTGTTCTTTTACATCACTGCCTGCTATCCTTTGTGTATTTGTATATGAGTATGTCTTCACATTTTGTTGCCTTCAAATTGTATCTAAAAAGGATGACATCTTCCGTACAGATCTACACAACTTACTACAGCATTTTCAAAGTGAAAGAAAATTATTAGGACATTTTCCCAAATTAATAAATAAAAAGTAGGATGTCTTGATTACATATGTCTTCACACTCCAGAGTTAATACTTGGTGGAAGCACCTTTGGCAGCCATTACAGCTGTAAATAATTTTGAATAAGATTCTACAAACTTTGTACTAAGGGCAACATATATCCATTGTTATTGTCAAAATTGCTCAAGCTCAGTATATTTGGTTGGGAGTCATTGATGGACAGCAATATTCAAACCGTGATTGCTATCATGGCTATTGTGGTGGCAGCATCAAGTTATGGGTATGCTTGTCACCGGCAGGGACTTGGGAGTTTGTCATGATCAAAATAAATATGAAAGAAGCAAAGCCCAGGTAAAACATTTGAGGGAAACCCAACGTATTTTTCAGTGTGACAATTAAACAAGCTTTAATGCCGAAGACACACCAGAATGGCTTTTCAAGAGGTGGTGAGTGTTCCTGAATAGTCCAGTCTCAGTCCTGACTTGAAAATCTGATCTGCTTGGAAATGTAGAGACAAGGTGTGCATATTGCTGTCCATCAATGACTCCCAACCACATTTACTTGAGCTTGAGCAATTAAAAAAAAAAAAAAATTGGCTCCTAAGGTGCTTCCACCAAATGTTAATTCTGGGGTGTGAGGACATACGCAATCAATACATCTTCCTTTTACATTTTTTATTCATTTGTTTGTTTCTATCATTTTTCTTTAACTCTGAAAATGTGGAGGAGGTTGTGTATGTTGGTAGGGGAAAAAATGAAATGTAATCGCTTTTCAGATATAATTTTAAGGCAGCTAAACGTGAAGACTGCAAGGGGTGTGTAGACTTTCACTAGTGACTGTATCTCCATGCCCCTATCTCTCCTCTCAGCTGCAGGTGAGTGTGGACCAGAAGCACCTGGCGGAGGCTCGCTCAGGGATCCTGTCCATCCTCCACACCATCATGTCCTCTGTCACCCTGCTGTGGAGCGTCCTGTACCAGGCCGACAGCTTTGACCGGGCCAGCCGCCGCCTCCGCTGCATCCACTTCCAACATCAACCTGGGATCCACCAAGGTACAGCGGCTACACCCAGACCCTAAGACTTTTCACAGTACCGACTCGAACTAAGGCGAGCCAAACCAAGCTGTACTGAGCTGCTCTTGTTACTCATCCATCCATAGTTGCTGGAACTGTGCTGAAATGGACAATGGGATAATAGCCATCACAGTTCAGTCTGGGTCGACATGATACTGTGAAAAGAGTCCCTGTAGTTGATAGATTATATTATATTGAAGAACACTGATCTAGCTAAGTTTTTTTGGTAGTGTACCCAGTTTAGCAGGTGTTCTAGTGGATGCAGCAAAATGCTTATGTTACTAGCTCGTAACTATCCTGCTTCTGGGCACCCTACAGGGTGTGCAGGCTTTTGTTTCAGCCCAGTACCCTGATTTGAGGATTCGACTAAGTATCCATTAGCGCTGGACTGGAACAAAAGCCTGCACAACATGTGGGTTTCCTAGGACCATAACATTGTTCAAGGAGGATGGACCGTCCACTGCCCGTTGGCCTGGTCTTATTTCTGACAGTGCATAGAGCGCTCAATCTTTCCTCTGTCTCCTCAGAACTTGCGTCAGCAGATCCTGGAGCTGCTAGGCCCCATCTCCATGAACCACGGAGCCCACTTCATGGCAGCTATCGCCTACGTGTGGAACGAGAGGAAGCAGGTCAAGACCACTGCCGCTTACAAGGTAAGCTCCAGAAATCAACATGGCAGAAACCCTTACTAAACACATACATGTTGTGTTATAGTGTGGTTAATGGCAGTGCGCAGAGGTCTCTTACCCTGTATGTGTCCATGTTCGTGTGTGTGTGTGTGTAGGTGATCCCCACTGCCAGTGAGGAGCAGCTGCTGCTGGTGGAGCTGGTACGGTCGGTCAGCGCCATGCGGACTGAGACCGTGATGCAGACAGTCAAAGAGGTCCTGAAGCAGCCGCCGGCCATCGCCAAAGAGAAGGTTGGTGCTGCGGTCTCCCAATAGCCTGGAATCTAAACTGGCATGCTCTGTTTTACCATTCAAACGAAGCATGTTCGTTTCCTAATACTTACCCTTAGAACATACTGTGCTATGCTAACCTTGTTACAGTTTATGACTATATACAAAGCTGCACGACTCCTATCTTCCTGCTTGCATTAGTCCTAATTCACCCTATTGCAGGTCCTCTGTTACTATTACATGTTACTATTAAGCTGGGCCCGAGAGATTTAAAAACAGCTTCTATCTCATTGCCATCAGACTGCTAAACAGCAATCACTAAGTCAGAGAGGCTGCTGACGACATTGAGACCCAATCACTGGACACTTTAATAAATGGACCACTAGTCACTTTAAACAATGCCACTTTAAATAATGCCACATTAATAATGTTTACATATCTTACATTACTCATATCACATGTACAGTGAGGGAAAAAAAGTATTTGATCCCCTGCTGATTTTATACGTTTGCCCACTGACAAAGAAATGATCAGTCTATCATTTTAATGGTAGGTTTATTTCAACAGTGAGAGAGAAAAAAAAAGAAAAAATCCAGAAAAACACATGTGAAAAATGTTATAAATTGATTTGCATTTTAATAAGGGAAATGAGTATTTGACCCCCTCTCAATCAGAAAGATTTCTGGCTCCCAGGTGTCTTTTATACAGGTAACGAGCTGAGATTAGGAGCACACTCTTAAAGGGAGTGCTCCTAATCTCAGTTTGTTACCTGTATAAAAGACACCTGTCCACAGAGGCAATCAATCAATCAGATTCCAAACTCTCCACCATGGCCAAGACCAAAGAGCTCTCCAAGGATGTCAGGGACAAGATTGTAGACCTACACAAGGCTGGAATGGGCTACAAGACCATCGCCAAGCAGCTTGGTGAGAAGATGACAACAGTTGGTGCGATTATTCGCAAATGGAAGAAACACAAAAGAACTGTCAATCTCCCTCGGCCTGGGGCTCCATGCAAGATCTCACCTGGTGGAGTTGCAATGATCATGAGAACGGTGAGGAATCAGCCCAGAACTACACGGGAGGATCTTGTCAATGATCTCAAGGCAGCTGGGACCATAGTCACCAAGAAAACAATTGGTAACACACTACGCCGTGAAGGACTGAAATCCTGCAGCGCCCGCAAGGTCCCCCTGCTCAAGAAAGCACATATACATGCCCGTCTGAAGTTTGCCAATGAACATCTGAATGATTCAGAGGACAACTGGGTGAAAGTGTTGTGGTCAGATGAGACCAAAATGGAGCTCTTTGGCATCAACTCGACGTGTTTGGAGGAGGATGAATGCTGCCTATGACCCCAAGGAAACCATCCCCACCGTCAAACATGGAGGTGGAAACATTATGCTTTGGGGGTGTTTTTCTGCTAAGGGGACAGGACAACTTCACCGCATCAAAGGGACGATGGACGGGGCCATGTACCGTCAAATCTTGGGTGAGAACCTCCTTCCCTCAGCCAGGGCATTGAAAATGGGTCGTGGATGGGTATTCCAGCATGACAATGACCCAAAACACACGGCCAAGGCAACAAAGGAGTGGCTCAAGAAGAAGCACATTAAGGTCCTGGAGTGGCCTAGCCTGTCTCCAGACCTT
Organism: Brachymystax lenok tsinlingensis; assembly: GCA_030435695.1. Taxonomy (NCBI): domain Eukaryota; kingdom Metazoa; phylum Chordata; class Actinopteri; order Salmoniformes; family Salmonidae; genus Brachymystax; species Brachymystax lenok. The sequence goes on from CM059789.1 coordinate 78,398,629, forward strand.
AATCCCATAGAAAATCTGTGGAGGGAGCTGAAGGTTCGAGTTGCCAAACGTCAGCCTCGAAACCTTAATGACTTGGAGAAGATCTGCAAAGAGGAGTGGGACAAAATCCCTCCTGGGATGTGTGCAAACCTGGTGGCCAACTACAAGAAACCTCTGATTGCCAACAAGGGTTTTGCCACCAAGTACTAAGTCATGTTTTGCAGAGGGGTCAAATACTTATTTCCCTCATTAAAATGCAAATCAATTTATAACATTTTTCATGTGTGTTTTTCTGGATTTTTTTGTTGTTATTCTGTCTCACTGTTGAAATAAACCTACCATGAAAATGATAGACTGATCATTTCTTTGTCAGTGGGCAAACGTACAAAATCAGCAGGGGATCAAATACTTTTTTCCCTCACTGTATATACTGTATTTTATACCATCTACTGCATCTTGCCTATGCCACTCGGCCATTGCTCATCCATATACTTATATGTACATATTCTCATTCACCCCTTTTAGATTTGTGTGTATTAGGTAGTTGGGGAATTGTTAGATATTACTGCACTGTCAGAACTAGAACCACAAGCATTTCGCTACACTCGCATTAACATCTGCTAACCATGTGTATGTGACCAATAAAGTTAGATTTTGATTTGATTGGACAGATACCACCGTATTGTTACAGTATATCAAAGTAAACTGGCAGCTTCCCTGCCACGACCTCATTATGTTCTAAATAAATGTGTTACCTCTTCCTCAACCCTCTCTCCCCCTCTCTCACTCGTCTTCCCTCTTTCTCACCGTAGAAGCATCTGTCTCTGGAGGTGTGCATGCTGCAGTTCTTCTATGCTTACGTTCAGAGGTGAGACAGCCCTCCACCACCTGTCTGTCAAGTGTGTTGAGCATAGGTAGCAAATATATGAGATGTTGGCAATGAAAATCCATGTGAATCCTAAGACAATCAATTAGTATGAGTTTTCCCTCTTTTGTAGTTTAGTTCATGTGATGTCAAGTGTGTTGAGCATGTAGAATAAAATTTATTTCAATTCAGATAAAACCCCTGAATTTCGTTACTTCCATAGTCCAATTCATTGAGTTCTGTGGCTTTACTATTATTGTTACTAAACTGTTTATAAAGATACCTGACTTAAATTAGAACATTGTTTGTGACTGTGTCCTGCTTGTCTGTCTTATGTAGGATCCCTGTGTCCAGTCTGGTGGACAGTTGGCCATCTCTGCTGGCCCTGCTGAAGGACTCGGTACAGCTGGGGCTGCCTGCTCCTGGACAGTTCCTCATACTGGGGTTAGACCGCACACACACACACACACACACACCAGCTCCTGAGTGGCGCAGCGGTCTAAGGCACTGCATCTCAGTGCAAGAGGCTACTGTCCTTGGTTCGAGTCCAGGCTGTATCACATCCGGCCGTGATTGGGAGTCCCATAGGGCACCGCACAATTGGCCCAGTGTCGTCCGGGTTTGGCCGGGGGTAGGCAGTCATTGTAAATAAGAATTTGTTCTTAACTGACTTGCCTAGTTAAATAAAAGAAAATAAATACAAATTATACCAGGCACTACCCCTAGCGATCAAGCTACCGAAGACCAGTCAATTTCAATAAGGGGAAGAAGACACAAGGATACATTTTAAGCAATAAGGCCCGAGGACGTGTACCACAGCTAAGGGCTGTTCTTATGCACAATGCAACGCGGAGTGCCTGGACGCACCCCCTCAGCCGTGGTAAATTGGCCATATACCACAAATCCCCAGGTGCCTTGTTACTATTATAAACTGCTTACTAAAGCACCTGATATACCACAGCTGTCAGCCAATCAGCATTCAGGGCTCGAACCACCCAGTTTGTAATTAGCTAATCGTCAAGGAGGAGGAGGGAGAATCTTGCAAGCTAGCATTGACACTGCGCTGGATACGCTAATATCCAACGTGACGTTGTGAGCCTGTTTGGAAGCTACACCCACAAAGGGGGAGAGCTCTGCGATTCCTTACTATAACTGAGCTTTACAACACTCTCTGAGACTCTGCCCTCTCTCACTTCCACCGTCACTCCCTTCCCCTTATCCGCCCTGTACGTACGCAGCCACCAGGCTAACCTATCCATCGGTCTCTTCCCCAGAGTTCTGAATGAGTTCATCCTCAAGAACCCAAACCTGGAGAGCAAGAAGGACCAGCGGGAGCTGCAGGTAAGCCTCCGTCTCATGCAAAAGGATTCACTTTTATTTTATCTTTAGGATCACATCATTCACAATTCTTATCTCCTGAAAAGATCAGATAATATTCATCGAGGTAAAAGCCCCATCGAGGACCACTTTGGAATCAAGTGTTTTGAATAGTACTTTTAAGTGCTAACTTCTGGGAATGCAATGTGCATATTGCTGAGTATGTTTTTACCCAAATCAATTCAATTCAAGAGTTCTGTTCCATTATTTACCCCAGCATACCAATTAGATTGAAGCAATTTTATTTAAGTGGTATGGTAGTATGGGTATTGTAATATTCACTGTGTGCGTGCGCAGGATGTGACCCACAAGGTGGTGGAGGCCATCGGGACCATCGCAGGCTCCTCTCTGGAGCAGACCACCTGGCTGAGGAGGAACCTGGAGGTCAAGGCGTCGCCACAGATCATGGTGGACGGGACCAGCCTGGAGCAAGACGTCGAGGGTAGGAGCGATGAGAGGACCCTGGCTGTCTGTGCTAGTTGTGTGCAGTACGTCAGCTTCGTGTTCATTGGGGCACCAAATTCTTATTGGACATGGGTAGTCCAGTCCAGGGTAGTCCTTCCCTGTTTCAGTCCGTTTTCTTCCGTTTGGTCCCCAATGAACACAACCTTAATTGGGAATGTGCCTATCTTTAGAGGTGGTTCTTGTGTGACTGAATGTATGGCTGTATTTCAATATCCACACTATCATACCACTTAGAATGACCCAATGTATTGGGAATGCATTCAAAGGGGTAGGTTATGTTAGTGGGGATATTTCATTGTGCTCACGTACAGCGTGTGTCTGCACGTGTGTCTGTGCTGCGTATGATGTGTCGCTAACTGTGTGTGTGTTTTCAGATCTAATGCTCACAGTAATGGAGGCATCCAGCTTGACTCCATCTGTGTACAGCGTTCACGCCCTCACACTGCTAGCGGAGGTAAAACACCAAGCACTCTGTCTGGCCGTCTGTCTGTCGGGACTGTGCGTCCTCTCCGCTCGCGGCTACCAACAGCCTGGCTTCTGCTATTAGGACCCACACACAGTCTACTCACACTCAGCTGATCCTTCTGCTATTAGGACCCACACACAGTCTACTCACACTCAGCTGATCCTTCTGTTATTAGGACCCACACACAGTCTACTCACACTCAGCTGAGCCTTCTGCTGTTAGGACCCACACACAGTCTACTCACACTCAGCTGAGCCTTCTGCTGTTAGGACCCACACACAGTCTACTCACACTCAGCTGATCCTTCTGCTATTAGGACCCACACACAGTCTACTCACACTCAGCTGAGCCTTCTGCTGTTAGGACCCACACAGTCTACTCACACTCAGCTGAGCCTTCTGCTGTTAGGACCCACACAGTCTACTCACACTCAGCTGAGCCTTCTGCTATTAGGACCCACACACAGTCTACTCACACTCAGCTGATCCTTCTGCTATTAGGACCCACACACAGTCTACTCACACTCAGCTGATTTACAATCAGCTCAAAGCAATACATCCTTCCCTAGACACTGTCGCCGTTGATGCCAGATATAAACCGGAGGCACTAACTGCCTCTCTTGCTTTAGTGTTATAAACAGACCTCCCACTCTTCCCATTGTTTAGGCTTATGTCACTCTCGTGGGACCTGTTTACACATTGTGGTGCGTTAGTGTTTATTGGTAGGTTTATCTCTGCTGTAGTGCATGTATGCATCTTTAAAGCAATATCGCAATGTGCTAGGCTTTATATAACTTTTTAGTGTAGTATGCTGTTGCCATGTATCCCACCTGAACAGTGGCGAGTAGTGATTGTGTGTTGTCAGGTGCTGGCCCATCTCCTAGACATGGTGTTCTACAGTGATGAGAAGGAGAGGGTGATCCCCCTACTGGTGAACATTATGCACTATGTCGTGCCCTACCTCCGCAACCACAGGTAGGGATGGACCAGCCAATACACTACACTCCTCCACTAGAGCCTAGAGGTCCCAGCTCCTCAGTTACACTAAATAACATGCCCATGGGATCTGCCTAGGAAACACTCCCGAACTGTGTAACTAGGGCCCAGTATTTCCTGGTCTGGTCATATCTGGGTCCTATCTCGAACTGTGCCCTCTTCCCTGGCAGTGCCCACAACGCCCCCAGCTACCGGGCGTGTATCCAGCTGCTGAGCAGCCTGAGTGGGTACCAGTACACCCGGCGGGCCTGGAAGAAAGAAGCCTTCGACCTCTTCATGGACCACACCTTTTTCCAGATGGATTCCTCCTGTGTCAGCCAGTGAGTTGAGAATTGTTGAGGGCGTGGAGGAGGGAACGGGGGTTGCGTATTCTTGTTATATGTGCTTTACATAATAGGATTCGATCTGACGTCCTCTCCTGTATTTTCCAGCTGGAGAGCCATCATTGATCATCTTATGACCCACGACAAGACCACGTTTAGAGATCTTATGAGTAAGTATAATTAGTAGCCTGATTCTTCTAAATGAGAACTTCTGTGGGTATATCATTTCTGTGTGTAGTTGTATGTGAGGTTTACAGGTAAATATATGGGTAGATATTATATTAGAACTGTTATAGGATAGTAGTTAACGCGTGTGTGTGTCTGCAGCTCGTGTGGCGGTGGCTCAGAGCAGCTCTCTGAATCTGTTCTCTAACCGAGATGCAGAGCTGGAGCAGAGAGCCATGTTGCTCAAACGCCTGGCCTTCACCATCTACAGCAGCGAGGTGGACCAGTACCAGAAATACCTACCTGACATACAGGGTAAACACGCACATGCAGACAGGCACGCTTACAAACACACACATCCTTCTGTTTTCAAATGTTTACACACACACAGCGGATGGCGTATAGACTTATATGCGTGCGTGTGTGTGTTTCCCCCATCAGAGCGGCTGGTGGAGAGTCTGCGTCTGCCCCAGGTGCCCATCCTCCATGCCCAGGTGTTCCTGTTCTTCAGAGTTCTACTGCTGCGCATGTCTCCTCAACACCTCACCTCACTGTGGCCCACCATGATCACTGAACTGGTGAGAGCACGCTACAAACATACACCACAAAAAAAACGTACACACTTAGTCACACACAGACACAAGCGACAACTGCCGACGAACTGCCCCGATGAAGGCCTACACCGTGCGTTTGCTTGTCCTGCGGTTTATAGATATTTTGATCGAATTTCCACGATGATGTCGGCTTTTTAAATAAAGTAATCAAATCAAAGTTTATTTGTCACGTGCGCCGAATACAACAGGTGTAGACCTTACAGTGAAATGCTTAATACAACAGGTGTAGACCTTACAGTGAAATGCTTACTTACAGGCTCTAACCAACAGTGCAAATAAGGTATTAGGTGAACAATAGGTAAGTAAAGAAATAAAAAGGACAGTGGAAAATAACAGTAGCGAGGCTATATACAGTAGGTGGTCTCCAGGCCAGCTACCGATGAGTGTCTTGATTGGATAAGTAAGCCCCACTGTTGTTCTTGCAATACTCTTCGATTTCCGAGTTGTGGCGATCATCCCCGTTATCTCAAACTACTGTACTATAGATCGTCGACCAAGATAATAGATTGTTATATATAATCCTAACAGTGTGTGGCTCTTCTCCTATGTGTTTCCTCCCTCTCAGGTTCAGGTCTTTTTACTCATGGAGCAGGAGCTGACTGCAGACGAGGACATGTCAAGGTAACTGTCAATCCACCAAATGGGAGTGGACATTGATTAATACATGACAATGAGAGAATGTGTGTTTTTCCTGCCATAGAAATTATGTGACTGGATGATGACGATGGATGGATTTGAGTTTCAGGTTCTCAACGTGCTTTAGATTGTATGGTGGGGAAACATCCACTACCAATGTGTATCTTCAACCTGGGTGACTTTGTAGGGATGGTTTCCTGGACACAGGTTAAGAGTAGACCTGAATTTAAAAGTATGTTCAATGGAGATTCTCCGTTGAAAGTGCATTTGAGTCCAGGGCTAGGTTTAATCTGTCTATGCTGTGTGTATGCATTGGTCATGTTTCCATCTGGGTTTGACCTGTAGGACGTCAGGTCCGTCGGTGGCTGGCCTGGAGACCACCTACTCTGGAGGGAACGGTTTCTCCACCTCCTACAACAGCCAGCGCTGGCTCAACCTCTACCTGTCTGCCTGCAAACTGCTGGACCTGGCACTGGCCCTGCCCTCAGAGAGCCTGCCCCAGTTCCAGATGTGTGTACTAACCCACTACTCCTGCCTGGATTCATACACTCACATACAGTACATTTATCTGAAGACAATCTCTAGTGCACACTGCACTATTTCATTTAGTTTTTTTTGGAAGGTATAAAAGGTTTAAGCACAGATTGTGTTTCATAACACATGAAAGAATGTTGCAAAACTTTTACCCAATGAGGTCCTCAAGCCTTTTCACACTACATATATTTTCCTGTCACTTTGTCCTTTCCGTCATACATTGTGTGTGTTTTGCTCAGAAGTGTGAAAAGGTATGTGCGTGTGTAATGTTTGGGCATTGGCTGTGTTCTTTCCCAGGTACCGCTGGGCCTTTATCCCAGAGGCATCTGATGACTCGGGCCTGGAGGTGAGACGACAGGGGACCCACCAAAGAGAGTTCAAACCCTACGTTGTCCGACTAGCCAAGCTGCTGAGGAAACGAGCCAAGGTACCTGCTCTGGTCTACCTTCAGAGCAACATAATGCAAGGCTGGACATAGACCCACATTAGCAAAAGTGACCAATGACCATGGTAACTTTAGCTATTACCGACATTTGGGACAACTTAGTGTGTACCCCTAAGGCCAGTAGTGTAAGAGCCTGGACACAGCAGGCTGAAAATCTTTCCGAAGGCCATCAGTGGGCTAACATCAGCTGCAGTCCCCGGGTGTGTTCCAGTGGCCACCTGCCGGGTGGTCAAGAGTGATGGCAGTATTTCACGATTCAACATGTAGAATCTTGGATGAGCGTCAGGGATAGCTTCACACCCTTGAGCCAATCAGAGCGCTAGGGCGCTTTCCCCACGTGACAACAAAAATGAAACTTGAGAAATGTAAATATCAGTTGCAGCCTGGACAGTGTGTTCCAGCATGTTTGTACTTAATTTGTAAAAAAAATTACAAAAAATACAATCCAGTCAGCTAATGGCACACCAACAAAGCACACACATATAAACTCAGCAAAATGAAACTTCCTCTGACTGTCAACTGTGTTTATTTTCAGAAAACGTAACATGTGTAAATATTTGTATGAACATAACAAGATTCAACAACTGAGATATAAACTGAACAAGTTCCATAGACATGTGACTAACAGAAATTGAATAATGTGTACCTGAACAAAGGGGGGGTCAAAATCAAAAGTAACAGTCAGTATCTGGTGTGGCCACCAGCTGCATTAAGTACTGCAGTGCATCTCCTCCTCATGGACTACACCAGATTTGCCAGTTCTTGCTGTGAGATGTTACCCCACTCTTCCACCAAGGCACCTGCAAGTTCCCGTACATTTCTGGGGGGAATGGCCCTAGCCCTCACGCTCCGATCCAACAGGTCCCAGACGTGCTCAATGGGATTGAGATCCGGGCTCTTCGCTGGCCATGGCAGAACACTGACATTCCTGTCTTGTAGGAAATCACGCACAGAACGAGCAGTATGGCTGGTGGCATTGTCATGCTGGAGAGTCATGTCAGGATGAGCCTGCAGGAAGTGTACCACATGAGGATGTCTTCCCTGTAATGCACAGCGTTGAGATTGCCTGCAATGACAACAAGCTCCGTCCGATGATGCTGTGACACACCGCCCCAGACCATGACGGACCCTCCACCTCCAAATCGATCCCGCTCCAGAGTCCAGGCCTCTGTGTAAGGCTCATTCCTTCGACAATATACGCGAATCCGACCGTCACCCCTGGTGAGACAAACCCGTGACTCGTCAGTGAAGAGCACTTTGCCAGTCCTGTCTGGTCCAGCGACGTTGTTGCCGGTGAGGACCTGCCTTACAACAGGCCTAGAAGCCCTCATTCCAGCCTCTCTCAGCCTATTGCGGACAGTCTGAGCACTGATGGAGGGATTGTGTGTTCCTGGTGTAACTTGGGCAGTTGTTCTTGCCATCTTGTACCTGTCCCGCAGGTGTGATGTTCGGATGTACCGATCCTGTGCAAGTGTTGTTACAAGGGGTTTGCCACAGTGAGGACGATCAGCTGTCCGTCCTGTCTCCCTGTAGCGCTGTCTTAGGCAGTACGGACATTGCAATTTATTGCCCTGGCCACATCTGCAATCCTCATGCCTCCGTGCCTAAGGCACGTTCATGCAGATGAGCAGGGACCCTGGGCATCTTTCTTTTGGTGTTTTTCAGAGTCAGTAGAAAGGCCTCTTTAGTGTCCTAAGTTTTCATAATTGTGACCTTAATTGCCTACCGTCTGTAAACTGTTAGTGTCTTAACGACCGTTCCACAGGTGCTTGTTTACTGTTCACTGAACATGCATGGGAAACAGTGTTTAAACCCTTTACAATGAAGATCTGTGAAGTTATTAGGATTTTTACGAATTATCTTTGAAAGACAGGGTCCTGAAAATAAGGATGTTTAATATGTGTAAAGTTATAGCTATATAAAGTCACAGCTCTTTTCTCATTCTGCTTTTGTCTGTTTCCATCCATTCCGTCCCATAGAAAAACCCAGAGGAGGACTGTTCCCTGCGTACTCTGTCCTGGGAACCGGGCCACCTCACCCTGACGCTCTACATGATCCGCAGTATGGAGCAGCTCCTCCCCTTCTTCAACCTGCTCAGCCAGGTGTTCAACAGTAAGGCCAGCAGCCGCAATGCCGCCCCCAGCCACTCCTTCCCCAACAAGGAGGGCAAGCTGGAGAGCCAGAAGGTGTTCTGGAGCCGAGCACGGCAGAACATTGAGGAGATGGTGGAGAAAGACTTTCTAGAGGGCCTTATCAAGACGTGAACACGAGGGACAGAGGGAAATGTAGTTTCCGAAGGGAAATACATTTGATAAAAACACTAGTGAATAAAACTCATCTTGTATACAAGGGAACATATTAGGGACATAAACCATGGGAACTAAAAATAAATCAAGTTTGTACATTTTATTTCTTTTTTTCTATTTATAATGACTGTATTTTACTTTTTCAAAGGCTTTTAATTATTTGTATATACAGGGCAGCTGTGAAGACTGACTGACAGTTTGTGCAAGCCCTCTCTGGGACAATGTGAAGATGCTGTGCAATTCTATATTGTTGTGACTTACTGAATTAAAGACTTATGAGATCTACATGCCCTGTGTGTCTCGGTCTCACCCTCACCATGGACAGACATGTTATTTGAAATGGTTTGAGCATCAGAGTGTGGAAAGAATTTAAAGGTCCAGTGCAGCAGTTTTTATCTCTATCACATTTCTGTTTAGCAATTAAGTACCTTACTGTGATAGTTTATAATTCAAATTGTCAAAAAATAATAATAGCTTCTTGGCAAAGAGCAATTTCTCAAGCAAGAATTTAGCTAGGACTGTCTGGAAGTGGAGAGGGGAAAACTGAAAGCTAGCTGTTATTTGCGGAGAGGTTTGGAACTCTTTCTTATTGGTCTATTCACCAGGCAGGCCAAAACTCTATCCCACCAAAACAGGCTGATAATTCAAACTGTCTTTTCAAAACTGCTCTCACACTGAAAGTGTGTGGAAAGATAAAACACATCACTTTTTACTGCACTGGGCCTTTTACATGTTCTCTCTCATATTGTACATAAATAGTGTGAATTGTGCCATTTGTATGTATAATTTCATGTATAGGGTTGGGGACAGATATTTTTGCTTCATGACTAATAGAATGAATAACTAGAATGTTGCCACACATTTTGGCCAGTTACATACACCACTTTGTGAAATATATTAGATAGATTTGAAAAATACCAAAACTACAATGAAATTAGTATAATAAGACTAATCCATTCCTCTACAAGGTCTTGCAGGAGGTCTTTTTGGAAGTCTTCCTCAGGCATGAAAACATCCTCACAAAGAGGGAGCGCTTGCGTGGTTTCTCCTGTGGTTGAGAGGTAGAGTTTCTGGCAATATTTACGGTGCTAGGCAAGAGAGAGAGGGTTAACGTGAACATGAATTTGCGTCTATCAAACATTTCCCTCCCAACTTTTCTATTTACTGTAGTGACTCCATGTTGAGGCATTGGAAGTACATTAAAGACCCGAAACATTCTTGATTGGCAGATGAAAAAGTGAAGATTGTTTCATTTTATGTACACAGTTAAACATAACCATATACTAAAGGGGTCTTAATGTATGGACAAATGCAATAGTCATCCTCGTGGACAATCTTAGCCTGGTCCCGTGCTGCCTCTGAGGCCTGGCTGTTCTTTATATATATATATATATATATATATATATATATATATATATATATATATATACACACAGTGCCTTCGGAAAGTATTCAGACCCCTACACTTTTTCCAAATTTTGTTAGGTTACAGCCTTATTCTAAAACTGATTAAATTGTTTTTTTCCCTCATTAATCTACACACAATACCCCACAACGACAAAGCAAAAACGGTTTATTTTTTGTTAAAGATAAAAAAAATTATATTACATTTACATAACTATTCAGACCCTTTACTCAGTACTTTATAATCACTGCCAAAGGTGCTTTAACAGACTCGAGTATTCTTGGGTATGACGCCACAAGCTTGGCACACCTGTATTCGGGGAGTTTCTCCCACTCTTCCGGGCTCTGGCTGGGCCACTCAAGGACATTCAGAGACTTGTCCTGAAGCCACTCCTGCGTTGTCTTGGCTGTGTGCTTAGGGTCATTGTCTGGTTGGAAGCTGAACATTCGCCCCAGTCTGAGGTCCTGAGTGCTCTGGAGCAGGTTTTCACCAAGGATCTCTCTTTACTTTGCTCCATTCATCTTTGCTTCGATCCTGACTATTCTCCCAGTCCCTGCCGCTGAAAAACATCCCCACAGCATGATGATGCCACAACCATGCTTCAATCAATCAATCAATCAAATGTATTTATAAAGCCCCTTTTACATCAGCCGATGTCACAAAGTGCTATACAGAAACCCAGCCTAAAACCACAAACAGCAAGCAATGCCGATGTAGAAGCACGGTGGCTAGGAAAAACTCCCCTAGAAAGGCTGTCGTGACGTTGGTACCATTAATGCGATGCCGATTATTTTATCAAATCAATTAACTGTTTGATTATAACGATGATTAAATTAATCATGTGACAATTAACTCATTAGCAATCTTGGGGCACCACGGAAAAAGTTTGTTTAATGAGTTACCGTTTCCCGAATAAACTCTAAAGATATAAATACACTATGATTCAAAAGTTTGAGGTCACTTAGAAATGTCCTTGTTTTTGAAAGAAAAGCTCATTTGTTGTCCATTAAAATAGCATAAAATTTATCAGAAATACAAGTGTAGACATTGTTAGTGTTGTAAATGACTATTGTAGCTGGAAACGGCAGATTGTTTTATGGAATATCTACGTAGGCGTACAGAGGCCCATTATCAGCAACCATCACTCCTGTGTTCCATGGCACGTTGTGTTAGCTAATCCAAGTTTATCATTTTAAAAGGCTAATTGATCATTAGAAAACCCTTTTGCAATTATGTTAGCACAGCTGAAAACTGTTGTCCTGATGAAAGAAGCAATCAAACTGGCCTTCTTAAGATTAGTTGAGTATCTGGAGCATCAGCATTTGTGGATCGGTGGTTCGATTACAGGCTCAAAATGGACAGAAACAAAGACCTTTCTTCTGAAACTCGTCAGTCTATTCTTGTTCTGAGAACGTAAGGTTATTCCATGTGAGAAATTGGAGAAAAACTGAAGATCTCGAACAATGCTGTGAACTACTCCCTTCACAGAACATCGCAAACTGTCTCTAACCAGAATAGAAAGAGGAGTGGGAGGCCCCGGTGCACAACTGAGCAAGAGGACAAGTACATTAGGGTGTCTAGGTTGAGAAACAGACGCCTCACAAGTCCAGAACTGGCAGCTTCATTAAATAGTACCCGCAAAACACCAGTCTCAACGTCAACAGTAAAGAGGCGACTCTGGGATGCTGGCCTTCTAGGCAGAGTTGCAAAGAAAAAGCCACATCTGACTGGCCAATAAAATGGAAAGATTAAGATGGGCAAAAAGAACAGACACTGGCAGAGGAACTCTGCCTAGAAGGCCAGCATACCGGAGTCGCCTCTTCACTGTTGATGTTGAGACTGGTGTTTTGCTGGTACTATTCAATGAAGTTGAGGGCTTGTGAGGTGTCTGTGACCCCAATTGGTTACTAACATGATGCAATGAAAAGTCCCCCTAGTGGACTAACCCGATATGACGGCTTGTTACACAATGAAACGGGGCGGGAAGAAAGAGCGGGAGGAGGAGAGACAAAGGAATTCATCTATCGAACATGTAGTTGAATAATTCGCTCATCGTAAATGTGGATTTTTAGCACCCTAACAACCGCTCATTCGGATTTAGAAATGCAAAGTACATACACTGCTCAAAAAAATTAAGGGAACACTAAAATAACACATCATAGATCTGAATGAATGAAATAATCTTATTAAATACTTTTTTCTTTACATAGTTGAATGTGCTGACAACAAAATCACACAAAAATTATCAATGGAAATCAAATTTATCAACCCATGGAGGTCTGGATTTGGAGTCACACTCAAAATTAAATTGGAAAACCACACTACAGCCTGATCCAACTTTGATGTAATGTCCTTAAAACAAGTCAAAATGAGGCTCAGTAGTGTGTGTGGCCTCCACGTGCCTGAATGACCTCCCTACAACGCCTGGGCATGCTCCTGATGAGGTGGCGGATGGTCTCCTGAGGGATCTCCTCCCATACCTGGACTAAAGCATCCGCCAACTCCTGGACAGTCTGTGGTGCAACGTGGCGTTGGTGGATGGAGCGAGACATGATGTCCCAGATGTGCTCAATTGGATTCAGGTCTGGGAACGGGCGGGCCAGTCCTTAGCATCAATGCCTTCCTCTTGCAGGAACTGCTGAGACACTCCAGCCACATGAGGTCTAGCATTGTCTTGCATTAGGAGGAACCCAGGCCAACCGCACCAGCATATGGTCTCACAAGGGGTCTGAGGATCTCATCTCGGTACCTAATGGCAGTCAGGCTACCTCTGGCGAGCACATGGAGGGCTGTGCGGCCCCCAAAGAAATGCCACCCCACACCATGACTGACCCACCGCCAAACCGGTCATGCTGGAGGATGTTGCAGGCAGCAGAACGTTTCTCCACGGCGTCTCCAGACTCTGTCACGTCCTGTCACGTGCTCAGTGTGAACCTGCTTTCATCTCTGAAGAGCACAGGGCGCCAGTGGCGAATTTGCCAATCTTGGTGTTCTCTGGCAAATGCCAAACGTCCTGCACGGTGTTGGGCTGTAAGCACAACCCCCACCTGTGGACGTTGGGCCCTCATACCACCCTCATGGAGTCTGTTTCTGACCGTTTGAGCAGACACATGCACATTTGTGGCCTGCTGGAGGTCATTTTGCAGGGCTCTGGCAGTGCTCCTCCTTGCACAAAGGTGGAGGTAGTGGTCCTGCTGCTGGGTTGTTGCCCTCCCACGGCCTCCTCCACGTCTCCTGATGTACTGGCCTGTCTCCTGGTAGCGCCTCCATGCTCTGGACACTACGCTGACAGACACAGCAAACCTTCTTGCCACAGCTCGCATTGATGTGCCATCCTGGATGAGCTGCACTACCTGAGCCACTTGTGTGGGTTGTAGACTCGCCTCATGCTACCACTAGAGTGAAAGCACCATCAGCATTCAAAAGTGACCAAAACATCAGCCAGGAAGCATAGGAACTGAGAAGTGGTCTGTGGTCACCACCTTCAGAACCACTCCTTTATTGGGGGTGTCTTGCTAATTGCCTATAATTTACACCTGTTGTCTATTCCATTTGCACAACAGCATGTGAAATTTATTGTCAATCAGTGTTGCTTCCTAAGTGGACAGTTTGATTTCACAGAAGTGTGATTGACTTGGAGTTACATTGTGTTGTTTAAGTGTTCCCTTTATTTTTTTGAGCAGTGTATTTACGCTTGTATGTCTTTGTCGTCTCTCTCTGGTGAAATCAACCTGTCCATCTATGGAGACTAGTTCATCAGAAGTCTCTGGTTGTCCACCAGAGGTCACCATGTCCTTAGTAGTTGTAGTAGGTGGGTCTCGGAGTGTCTGTTAGAACAAATCTGTACCACGCGGTGTTCAGTGGGCTTTATTCTTCACTCTGTTTGCTGAGAAAAGATACCCTAGAGATACCTATAGTGGTGAGAGGAAATTGTTCTTTGTCTCTCATCTTCGGTTGAGTTTCCTAGGCTAACAGTACATAAACAGCTGCAGACTGAATGTTCCAGTGTAGTCTTCTTTTTCGAGAGAGAGTTTCATAGGGTATTACAATTTTCTGGTATTGTAGTTTCAAACCATTTTGCCATATCCAGCTCGCGCTGTACTTCGGCTGGTCTTTACTTTTAAACCATTTCTCAGCCGTGTAGCCATCGCTTCACGTTGTCTGGTCTGGTAGAGATTTTCTTCTTCTCTGTTGAAAGTTTCAGAGTTTCTAACCATTTTGTAACTTTCAGCTCACACTGGTCTAATATGTAAATTTTTCAGCAAGTCCTTTTAAGCACTTGCCTTGGAGGGCGCTTCCATCTCGTTGCCACAATGTCTGTGCTCACGTGGGCGTGGTTACTGCCTTGGCAAAAGTATTTTGATGTTACAGTATTATCTCATTTAGAAGGCTAAAATCACATTTAATTTTCTCACAAATAGTTTCATATTGAATCATATAAGTTCCACAACATTTAGATGTAAATCTGATAACTGGGACGTATACATTTGTAGAGTTACCGTTATTTGGTTATACCGTCATTAATGATATCACAAAACAACAACTTAATTGACATGATTGTTTAGAGCCCCACGAACCATTTACCACTTTATTTACATTAGAAATATTGTTTCAATGTCTAACCTTTTGATGTTACAGTACTGCAAAATCCCTCTCTGCTGTAACAGGTGTGTGCCTTTCCAAATTATGTCCAATCAATGGAATTTACCACAGGTGGACTCCAATCAAATTGTAGAATCATCTCAAGGATGATCAATGGAAAAAATATGCACCTGAGCTCAATTTCGAGTCTTATAGCAAAGGGTCTGAATACTTATGTAAATATAGTATTTCTGATTTTTATTTTTAATACATTCACAAAAATGTCTAAAAACCTGTTTTCTCTTTGTCATAATGGTTTGTAGATTTCTTTGGAAATTGTTTTCTTTCATCAATTGTAGAATAAGGCTGTAACGTAACAGAATGCGGAAAAAGTCAAGGGGCAGAATACTTTCCTGAAACACTGTATATATTTATAAACACACTACCAGTCAAAAGTTTTACAACACCTACTCATTCAAGGGTTTTTCTTTATGGTTACTATATTCTACATTGTAGTATAATAGTGAAGACATCAAAACTATGAAATAACACATTGAATCATGTTGTAACCAAAAAAGTGTTAAACAAATCAAAATATATTTTATATTTTAGATCCTTCAAAGTGCCCACCCTTTGCCTTGATGACAGCTTTGCACACTCTTGGCTTTCTCTCAACCAGTTTCACCTGGAATGCTTTTCCAACAGTCTTGAAGGAGTTCCCACATATGCTGAGCACTTGTTGGCTGCTTTTCCTTCACTCTGCAGTCCAACTCATCCCAAACCATCTCAATTGGGTTGAGGTTGGGTGATTGTGGAGGCCAGGTAATCTGATGCAGCACTACATCACTCTCCTTCTTGGTCAAATAGCCCTTACACAGCCTGGAGGTGTGTTGGGTCATTGTCCTGTTGAAAAACAAATGATAGTCCCACTAAACGCAAACCAGATGGGATGGCGTATCGCTGCAGAATGCTGTGGTAGACATGCTGGTTATTAAGTGTGCCTTGAATTCTAAATAAGTCTGCCTTGAATTCTAAATAAATCACAGACAGTGTCAACAGCAAAGCACACCCACACCATCACACCTCCTCCTCCAGTTGTTTTTAATTTGTATAAGTTTGTATCTGGAGTGTAAAAGAATCTATCACACTACCACCACCATGCTTGACCATTGGTATGTTTCTTACTGTGGAAAGCAGTGTTTTGTTTTTACCAGGCATAATGGGACACATGTCATCCCAAAAGTGTTTTAATAATCTGTCCATATAACATTCTTCCAAGGGTCTTGATGATCATCCAGGTGCTTCTTGTCAAACTTGAGTAAACTTTTTTGACGACATGGGTAACATATTAGAAAGATAGAAACATATTCTATTTACAATAAAAGTGACTCCAAAATGACACAATGCATGATTTACCATTAATTTCTATTGGGCACTAAATAATCTGAAACACAAACAAAACAAACAGCAAATGCATCCAACAAGTTTGTAGAGTCACAAACTTGATGTAATTATTGCGTGCTAGGAATATGGAACCAAATACAAAACTTTTGGCTACTTTAATGCACATATAAGTTAATTTGTCCCAATACATTTGGTCCCCTAAAATTTGAGGAATATGTTTGAAAAGGGCTGTAATTTCTTAATGGTTCCCCCGCTATGGATGAAAATACCATCAAGTCTGCACTTAAACCTCACAGTCATTGTATCATTTAAAATCCAAAGTGCTGGAGTACTTAGCGAAAACAACAAAAAATATTTAACTGCCCCAATACTTTTGGAACTGTATACTGTAGGCTTCATGCTCTACCTGCTTTCCACCTACTCCGGAAGAATGGAATGTATGTTATTTTCAAAATCTCGCTCCACTTGCTAAAACACATCCGATCACAGTAGGCTACAAAGGTGTTATGAGCAAAATATGGACAAGTGCATGCGGACGATAAATTCAACACCTGGAGGTGTCATAAAGATGACTTCATAATAAGCCTTCACCGTATCTTACAAGCAACCTGAGAAGGCTAGGCCTAGACATTTAAGCTAAAAACAATTATAAATAGGCTATTAGTAGTATTATTAGTCCCTATAGCCTACAATATATATAGATATATACTTGCTTTCATGACACAAAACCACATTTACAAAGAACAACCACAGATGCCCATATTTTGCCACTCTTCCGTGGCCAGAAACCTAAAACTAGGCAAATGCTTTCAGTGAAAGTAACATATTGACATGGAAAATACTTTCTTTGCTTTCCAAGCTTGTACAATGCTTATACTTTAGGCCTACATGTAATAATGCAATAATGAGGTTGACAACATGTCCACTTTTGCTGTTGAGACAAAGGGAATGTGGTCTCCTGATGAGCTTGCAGATCCTGCAGTGTGTGATTATGAGGCACATAGTCTGTCAGTGGTTAAAGGTGTGTTTACACATGGGGCACAATTTGGGCAATGGTCACAATTTCAGCCTAACCAGTGTGTAACCAGGTCACTGGTCAAACTAATGCTAATATGTATGCCCTCTAGACTACGAATGGAATACAGTTGTGACCATTTGTTTCAATCCTTTGTTGCTCTTTATTTTGATCTTCCTCATATTTTTCTCAAACGAATTATATTTATAAGAACCAAACCCTGGTGCTGAAGTGGTTTCAGCCTCAAAAAGAGTGGAAAGCAATTGAAGACAGTACCATGGTGCTGAAATGGACTGAGCCTACTAGAAAGTGGAAACAGAGATACTACAGTTGAAGTCGGAAGTTTACATACACTTACGTTGGAATCATTAAAACTCATTTTTCAACCACTCCACACCTTTCTTGTTAACAAACTATAGTTTGGCAAGTCAGTTAGGACTAGGCTAATTGACATCATTTGAGTCAATTGGAGGTGTACCTGTGGATGTATTTCAAGGCCTAACTTCAAACCCAGTGCCTCTTTGCTTGACATCATGGGAAAATCAAAAGAAATCAGCCAAGACCTCAGAAAAAAGATTGTAGACCTCCACAAGTCTGGTTCATCCTTGAGAGCAATTTCCAAACACCTGAAGGTACCACGTTCATCTGTACAAACAATAGTACGCAAGTATAAACACCATGGGACCATGCAGCCGTCATACCGCTCAGGAAGAAGACGCCTTCTCTCTCCTAGAGATGAACGTACTTTGGTGCGAAAAGTGCAAATCAATCCCAGAACAACAGCAAAGGGCATTGTGAAGATGCTGGAGGAAACAGGTACAAAAGTATCTATATCCACAGTAAAACGAGTCCTATATTGACATAACCTGAAAGGCCGCTCAGCAAGGAAGATGCCACTGCTCCAAAACCGCCATAAAAAAGCCAGACTACGGTTTGCAACTGCACATGGGGACAAAGATCATACTTTTTGGAGAAATGTCCTCTGGTCTGATGAAACAAAAATAGAACTGTTTGGCCATAATGAGCATCGTTATGTTTGGAGGAAAATTGGGAGGCTTGCAAGCTGAAGAACACCATCCCAACTGTGAAGCATGGGGGTGGCAGCAACATGTTGTGGGGGTGCTTTGCTGCAGGAGGGACTGGTGCACTTCACAAAGTAGATGGCATCATGACGTAGGAAAATTATGTGGATATATTGAAGCAACATCTCAAGACATCAGTCAGGGAATTAAAGCTTGGTCGCAAATGGGTCTTCCAAATGGACAATGACCCCAAGCATACTTCCAAAGTTGTGGCAAAATGGCTTAAGGACAACAAAGTCAAGGTATTAGAGTGGCCATGACAAAGCCCTGACCTCAATCCTATTGGACATTTTTGGGCAGAACTGAAAAAGCGTGTGCGAGCAAGGAGGCCTACAAACCTGACTCAGTTACACCAGCTCTGTAAGGAGGAATGGGCCTTGTGGAAGGCTACCTGAAACGTTTGACCCAAGTTAAACAATTCAAAGGCAATGCTACCAAATACTAATTGAGTGTATATAAACTTCTGACCCACTGGGAATGTGATGAAAGAAATAAAAGCTGAAATAAATCTCTCTCTCTACTATTATTCTGACATTTCACATTCTTAAAATAAAGTGGTGATCCTAACTGACCTAAGACAGGGAATTTTTACTAGGATTAAATGTAAGGAATTGTGAAAAACTGAGTTTAAATGTATTTAGCTAAGGTGTATGTAAGCTTCCGACTTCAACTGTATATATAATGACGAGATCGTCTTGTCTCCAACCTAACAACGGAAGTCCTCCCAAAGACCTGAAGGCAGGTGGTCTGCTTATCAGTCTGCTTATTGTGGACAGATTTTCACGGGAGTAAACCCTCTCTCTTCGTCTCTTCATCTTTGGTGGAAACCAATTGAGGACAGCGCCATGATGCTGAAATGGTTCGAGACCCATGGACTGGCCAGCACATGTGGATAGCGCCATG
Source organism: Brachymystax lenok tsinlingensis (assembly GCA_030435695.1). Classification (NCBI taxonomy): domain Eukaryota; kingdom Metazoa; phylum Chordata; class Actinopteri; order Salmoniformes; family Salmonidae; genus Brachymystax; species Brachymystax lenok. The sequence goes on from CM059789.1 coordinate 78,418,189, forward strand.
GTGCTGAAATGGTTCTAATATAAATAATTGAAGGTTTCTCTATCATCACCAATAGTTGCGCAAACATATCATTGTGAGAAAACAATTATTGTCAGGGAACCCAGAGGAAAAGACAGACTTCCAACGGGGATTACATATGAAAGCATAATAAGCAGCGTAACACAACACAATACAGTTGAGTCAGGGAGCTTTCCACATCCTTCTCCAGTACTGGCCAGGTCAGCTGTTGGTAACTCGTGCGTATCTGCCTATCAGTTGCATGGTTGGCTTCTGTGTTCCCCTTTAAAACCCTTTAATAACTAGTCTCGCCTTGGGGATGCTGCCCGCTGCTTACAGGGATGCTGCGACTAGCCTACTGGGTTCTTAAATGACGTGTCATCTGAATCAGACGAGGGGGGAGGAGTGAGATAATAAATAAATAAACAAACAAGGCAAGTCCACCGAAACGCCACCATCCACCTCCTGTTTCAAGCATCGTCGGCGGTGAACGGTGGGAACGCCACTGTTATTTTATGGCCCATAAATTGAGAGGCGAAATAGTTGGTTGAAAAACGGGGGATCCTTGGCGAGGATTATAGTCCTTCGCAGGAAGAGAGAAGGACGCCTTGTCGGTCGAGCATCATCCACAGCGAACCATTATTGTATAAGGAGGCAACCATCCAAACCGTTACAGTAAGGACTTTAGAATAGAACAGCCTACAGGACTTGAACGGATATTTCATTGTAAAACATTTATTACTGATGTAGAATTATACAAATCAAACATTGCAAAAAATAAATACCCGTTTATAGACAATTACAACGAGAAGGTATCATAGAAAATAAATCGACCTCATCTCTCCCTTTGCCTTGTCGTATTGCATATTCAGGATAAATTACACCTCTGATAGCCTATAGGCCAATCTTATTTGTCAAATCGAGTTTATATAGCATGGGCCAGGCCTAAGTAAGGTATAGGCTATCGGTAAATTGGACTCGAGAGGAAAGCACGACGCAACCGTATTTGCCATTATCCATGTCAAGCATCCTTCTCAACTTGTCATTTAATTTCCGATCTCAGAACATTTCCCCATATCTAGGCTGAGAGTATTTTTCCTATATCCACCTCCCCAGTGGATTTTTAAGGGCAGCCTGGAATACGACGACTGGTTGTGCTTTGGGGGGGACCATTTTTGACGTTTGATTCGTGAGGTTGGACGCCACGGAGAGAAGATGTCGGGGCAGACGCTGACGGACCGCATTGCCGCGGCGCAATACAGCTTGACGGGATCGGAGGTTGCTCGAGCTGTCTGCAAAGCCACCACTCATGAGCAGACAGCACCCAAGAAAAAACACCTGGAATGTAAGCATGGCCTCCTCCCATCTCTACACACACTTTACAACTACTGGTACCCTGCCTGTGTTTGTGTGTGTGTGTGTTTGTGTGTGTGTTCCTGTGGAAGTTCTCATGGTATACCTATCAGTGGAGGCTGCCAAGGGGAGGACAGCTCATAATGGAGCAAATGGATTGGCATCAAGCTGTGTTTCATGTATTTGATACTAGTCAACTCATTCCGCTCCAGCCATTACCACGAGCCTGTCCTCCCCAATTAAGTTGCCACCAACCTCCTGTGATACCTATACCCATATTATAATATTATTAAATTAATAATAATGGTTCACAATCTTTATTTGCTTGTGTGAAATAAATTGTTTCATTATGTAGACCTAAAACAAATCAAGTGTTGCTTTAGCCAGACTATCCAGGCCCCTTGCCAGGCGTCACCGATCAATATTGATGCCTGCTGTGCTCATAAAAGGGGAAGTTAGACTGAAGTAGTCAACTCTGAGCCAGGACATTGAACAGAACAGAGCCACCAGCCTCCTACCTCTTCACCCTTCCTTCCACCCTCATTTGAGAAATAAATGATCTGATATGGTTGGAATGGTGGAAGCTATAGGATAGAACCATTGCTTAAACCTAGCAATTTTCGTTAGATCAGGGATTACCTCAAAGAAGAAAAGAAGGAAGTAAAGATTGAAGGAAGGCTGTGTTTTTAAAGCGTTGGATCAGGCCCTCTATCTCAGTCTGAATAATGGATTCCTGCTCCAGTGCTGCTAAATGCACAATGCAAAAGGTCAAAGGTCCTGTTGTCACTACCACTAACACAGGCTTGTACCTGGGGACCTGGCCAGTTTGAGGAGGTACAGGAGGCGGAGTGGCACTGTCTGTCAGCTGTGTCTGGTATCAAAGCCCCACTTTGATTGATGGTGAGGAGAATACGAGTTTTTTTGGCGGGTTTTGCCTTACAATGCCATAGGAAACCCGATGTGCTGAATTTAGTTCTTAGTTTCAGAGTTGTATTTTACTAAATGTCTGAAATCCCCAATATACACTGAGTAGACTAAACATTAGGAACACCTTCCTAATACTGAGTTGCACCCCCAAACGTTTGCCCTCAAGACAGCTTCAATTTGTCAGGGGCGTGGACTCTACAAGGTGTTGAAAGTGTTCCACAGGGATGCTGGCCCATGTTGACTCCAATGCTTCCCACAGTGGTGTCAAGTTGGCTGGATGTCCTTTGGGTGGTGGACCGTTCTTGATAGACACAGGAAACTGTTGAGGGTGAAAAATCCAGCAGCGTTGCAGTTCTTGACACGAACCGGTGCGCCTGGCACTGGTGCGCCCTGTTCAAAGGCACTTAAATCTTTTGTCTTGCCCGTTCATCCTCTCAATGGCACACATACACAATCCATGTCTCAATTGTCGCAAGGCTTAAAAATAATTCTTTAACCGGTCTCCTCCCCTTCATCTACACTGATTTAATTGGATTTAACAAGTGACATCAATAAGGGATCATGTAGCTTTCACCTTGGTTCACCTGGTCAGTCTATGTCATGGAACGAGCAGGTATTCTTAATGTTTTGTATACTTAATGTATACCCCTGTATGTGGTTATGTGTAAGCATTTAAAAGATCATACACTCCTACTGTACCTGAGAGAATCTTTGTCAGGGGTGCCCAGGCACCAGATCAATTTAATCCAAAGGCCTCTGATTTGCATCAGGCCCACATTATCACTGATGGAAGATGGCTTGTTTGCCTCGCTTTCTCCGTGAGAGGACCATTAGTGATCAGTCTGTGGCAATTAAGCAAATAGAGTCTGCTTGCGTAGCCTAATACTGTGTCAGCTAGGCAACCTAAGGCTATAGTTTCTCCTTCTGTACAATATCAATATGAAAACCAAGAGTGACCTGCGCAATACATAACTCAAAACCCCACTAGGAAAAATGTATCCACCCAATCCATTCTCCTTGAGTCTGGGAGTAAAGCATATTTATGTACTCCCCTTAATCATGGGATTGGGCGATTGGAAAGTCCACCCCCTGCCAAGGATGTGTCAGCAATCATTTGACATCTAGGAAAGTGCTCCTCATGGCCAGTCGCTCTCGTTTAGTGCTTTGAGTGTATGTGATGTCGCCCACTGACTAGCTCTAAGGGACAATGTTCTCCCCTGAATACACAACAGGTTCACACACATATACAGTGGGGAGAACAAGTATTTGATACACTGCCGATTTTGCAGGTTTTCCTACTTACAAAGTATGTACAGGTCTGTAATTTTTGTCATAGGTACACTTCAACTGTGAGAGACGGAATCTAAAACAAAAATCCAGAAAATGAATTTTAATTTTAAATAATTAATTTGCATTTTATTGCATGACATAAGTATTTGATCACCTACCAACCAGTAAGAATTCCGGCTCTCACAGACCTGTTAGTTTTTCTTTAAGAAGCCCTCCTGTTCTCCACTCATTACCTGTATTAACTGCACCAGATTGAACTCGTTACTTGTATAAAAGACACCTGTCCACACACTCAATCAAACAGACTCCAACCTCTCCACAATGGCCAAGACCAGAGAGCTGTGTAAGGACATCAGGGATAAAATTGTAGACCTGCACAAGGCTGGGATGGGCTACAGGACAATAGGCAAGCAGCTTGGTGAGAAGGCAACAACTGTTGGCGCAATTATTAGAAAATGGAAGAAGTTCAAGATGACGGTCAATCTCCCTCGGTCTGGGGCACCATGCAAGATCTCACCTCGTGGGGCATCAATGATCATGAGGAAGGTGAGGGATCAGCCCAGAACTACACGGCAGGAGCTGGTCAATGACCTGAAGAGAGCTGGGACCACAGTCTCAAAGAAAACCATTAGTAACACACTACGCCGTCATGGATTAAAATCCTGCAACGCATGCAAGGTCCCCCTGCTCAAGCCAGAGCAATGACCATCTGGAAGATCCAGAGGAGGAATGGGAGAAGGTCATGTGGTCTGATGAGACAAAAATAGAGCTTTTTGGTCTAAACTCCACTCGCCGTGTTTGGAGGAAGAAGAAGGATGAGTACAACCCCAAGAACACCATCCCAACCGTGAAGCATGGAGGTGGAAACATCATTCTTTGGGGATGCTTTTCTGCAAAGGGGACAGGACGACTGCACCGTATTGAGGGGAGGATGGATGGGGCCATGTATCGTGAGATCTTGGCCAACAATCTCCTTCCCTCAGTAAGAGCATTGAAGATGGGTCGTGGCTGGGTCTTCCAGCATGACAACGACCCGAAACACACAGCCAGGGCAACTAAGGAGTGGCTGCGTGAGAAGCATCTCAAGGTCCTGGAGTGGCCTAGCCAGTCTCCAGACCTGAACCCAATAGAAAATCTTTGGAGGGAGCTGAAAGTCTGTATTGCCCAGCGACAGCCCCAAAATTGATTGCTTCTGTGGACAAGTGTCTTTTATACAGTTAACAAGCTGAGATTAGGAGCACTCCCTTTAAGAGTGTGCTCCTAATCTCAGCTCGTTACCTGTATAAAAGATACCTGGGAGCCAGAAATCTTTCTGATTGAGAGGGGGTCAAATACTTATTTCCCTCATTAAAATGCAATTCCATTTATAACATTTTTCACATGCGTTTTTCTGGATTTTTTTTGTTGTTATTCTGTCTCTCACTGTTCAAATAAACCTACCATTAAAATTATAGACTGATCATTTCTCTGCCAGTGGGCAAACGTACAAAATCAAAATCCCCTCACTGTATATAAAAAAAATAATAAAAGGACATTCAAAGACTTATTCCGAAGTCTTGGCTATGTGCTTAGGGTCATTTTCCTGTTGGAAGGTGAATCTTCACCTGAGTCTGAAGTCCTGAGCCCTCTGGAGCAGGTGTTCATCAAGGATCTCTCCGTACTTTGCTCTGTTCATCTATCCCTCAATCCTGACTAGTCTTCCACTCCCTGCCGCTGAAAAACATCCTCACAGCATGATGCTACCACCATACTTCACCCTAGGGATGATGCCAGGTTTCCTCTAGACGTGTCGCTTGGCATTCAGGCCAAATAGTTCAATCTTGGTTTCATCAGACCAGAGAATCTTGTTTCTCATGGTCTGAGAGTCCTTTAGGTGCCTTTTGGCGAACTCCAAGTGGGCTGTCATGTGCTTTTTACTGAGTAGTGGTTTCCATCTGGCCACTCTACCATAAATGCCTGATTGGTGGAGTGCTGCAGAGATGGTTGTTTTTCTGGAAGGTTCTCCCATCTCCACAGAGCAACTCTAGAGCTCTGTCAGAGTGACCATTGGGTTCTTGGTCATCTACCTGACCAAGGCCCTTCTCCCCCGATTTCTCAGTTTGGCTGGGCGGTCAGCTCTAGGAAGAGTCTTGGTGGTTCCAAACTTCTCCCATTTAAGAATGATGGAGGCCACGGTGTTCTTGGGGACCATAAATGCTGCTGACATTTTTTTACCCCTTCCCCAGATTTGTGCCTCGACACAATCCTGTCTCGGAGCTCTATGGACAATTCCTTCGACCTCATGGCTTGGTTTTTGCTCTGACATGCACTGTCAACTGTGGGACCTTATATAGACAGGCCCTTCCAAATCATGTCCAATCAATTGAATTTACCACAGGTGGACTCCAATCAAGTTGTAGAAACATCTCAAGGATGATCAATGGAAACAGGATAAGCTCAATGTTGAGTGTCATAGCAAAGGGTCTGAATACTTATGTAAATTGCTTTGTTAAGTAAGGTATTTATAAATAAGGTATTTATGTTTTAATTTTTAATACGTTTGCAAAAAAATTCGGACAACTTGTTTTCGCTTTGTCATTATGGGGTGTATTGTGTGTATATTGATGAGGATTTGTATTTATTGACCTGAGATTCTGGAGGTCCCTCCGACCCCGCTGGACATCGAGGGGGCCCCGGCGTATGCAGTCTGAGCGATAATGGACTCGGGCAGGGGGCCTTCAGTACCTTGTGGAGTGGGAGGGGTACGGTCCGGAGGAGAGAAGCTGGGTGCGGGTGGAGGACATCCTGGATCCTTCACTGCTGCGGGAATTTCAGCGCCTCCACCCGGAGTGCCCTGCGCCTCGTCCTCCGGGTCGTCCCCGAGACCGGTGTCGGCGCGCTGCTGGAGCCACGCGTAAAGGGAGGGGGGGTACTGTCACGACTTCAGCTGAAGTTGGTCCCTCCCCTGGTTTGAGCGTCTACCGGCGGTCGACGTCACCGGAGTTCTAGCCACCACCGATCCATTTCTCAGTTTCTGTTTTGTCTTGTCATTAATCACACCTGGTCATCCTTACCCTAATTACATGTGTTACTTATTCCTCTGTTCCCCCATCAGTGTTGTCCGTGATTGTTTTATGTTTATGGCTCGGTGTGTGAGCAGGTATTATCTACGTTGGTAGATTTATTGTCCCTTATTAGAATAAGGGGTTTGTAAACCGTCTTTCTGTCACGTCCTGGCCATAGGTAGCCCTTTTGGCTGCTCATTTTGGACAGGACGTGATCAGGGGTGTTTTGGTCTATGTTTTGTATTTCTATGTTGGTTGGTTTGGGTTCCCAATTAGAGGCAGCTGTTAGTCGTTGTCTCTAATTGGGAATCCTATTTAGGTTGTTTAGTCCCCCCCACCTTGTTGTGGGATATTATACTTAGGTTTGTAGTTGTGTGTGACATACCTGTGGTGTGGTTGTTGTGTTCCTTCTTTTGTTTTGGTGAGTTGCATTTAAATAAATATGTTTCACTCAACCCTGCACGCTGCGCCTTGGTCCGTTCATCAACAAAACTGTGACACTTCCTGCGATTGTTTCCTGAAGACCTGCTGTAGAGCCATTACACATCCAGTGTATTTTCCTCTCAGACTTCAATAATTGAGACGAAAAAAAGAAAGTAGACAAGAAGTATGATTTTTATAGAACATTAGTTCTTCTCAAGTGAATGGTGAATGTTCTTTAACTCTTTTATTTAAACTCTTGAGCAAAATGGGAATCCTACTGTTTTATTGTTGGTATGTGCCTTGGTATGTTCCCATGGTGATTCCGTGAGTGTGATATCGTCCAGCACCATACCTGTGAGATTTCCATGCTGACCCATAAGTGAGAGGGAGAGAGGCTCTCTCTCTCTCCATCCTCCTTACCCCACCCCTATTCATTAGAGAGAGTGAAATGATGCAGTGCTAGTAGTGTGCTGCAGTGAGGAGAAAGAGAGAGAGCCTCCAACCTCTCTCAGGTGTCCAACCCTCACTGGACAAGGGCTTTCACTATACATAATACAGTAGTAGTGTAATAGGACACCAGTGTAGTAGCTGAGCTAGGTCACCTGGGTCGTGTTCAGTAGGGTACTCCGTAGCAAAACGTTTTCTAATTGAAAGCAACATTTTGCATTTAAAATCTCCCTATTTCAAAACGTTTTCTCTCTTGAGAACATGAAATGGGTCTTCCTCCTGCCAGACAACAGTAGACTGTGATGGTCCGTCTGTCAGGATTCCTCAGAGCACACCTTCACACCTAGAAGATGGTGTAGACGTCCTTGTAACCAGCGTCACACCACAGCTGACATCGAAAGCCCTGAATAGAGCGAGTGAGAATGTCAGGTTAGCTATCGTCTTAGCAGGGGATTGGAGGCACACCTGTGTGAGTGATCCATGTGTTACTTATATTAGAACTGTGATCATTACAGCTGAACAGCAAGGAGGTGCTTTGACATCTTTCAACACTCTTGATGGTGGCTCGACAGGGCCTGCTTGTGTCTTCAGTGCAGGCTCCAGCAATCTTAGAGTTGTTGCACTGCTTATGTGTGAATGCCAAGTACGTTCTCCTGCCAAGTTCTCATTGTGTGGAAGGAGATCGAGAACACATCTGTGTGGGGACGCTATGGATTAAGAAGCCCAGCTGTGTGTGTCTTTGACACTCATGGCTGTAATGAACATGTTGGGAGACAGAGAGCTGGTTTCAAGCGTAGGGCGCGGCAGGTGTTTATTTGTAAAGGACCACAGGAGGAGGCAGGTAGCTGGGTCCAGGGGCAGGCAGAAGGTCATACACAGGGGGTCCAAAAAGGCAACAGTACAGGCAGGGAATAGGCTACTAACGTCGTCCGGGAGATCAGGCAGTAGGTTGATAACAGGAAATCCGATAGGCTAAAGTATAGGCAGGGAATAGGCAAAAGGCGTTGTGAGGCAGGCCAAAACTATCATACACGGGAGGATTAAATTACGGGAAAACAGAGCTCCGGCTAGAAGTGTGTCACAAAACAAACAATACCTCACAATGATGGGGTGCAAAGAACTGAACTGTGTGTGTGATAATGTCATAAAGGTGTGTGAACAGATGATCAGAATTCCAATGATTAGGATCTGGAGAGTGAGCTGCGTTCAGGGGATCTATGTGTTTGAGAGTGTGAGCTGGAAAGTGGGCTGGAAAGTGAGCTGCGTTCAGGGGATCTACGTGTTTGAGAGTGTGAGCTGGAAGCAGACGTTACAATGGCCCCCAGTTGCCTGGGCACAAGTCTTTGGCAATTTTTAACCTCTTCATGACTCTCAGATCAACTTGGTTATTGTGGCCATGTTGGAATTCTAGTTTCTACCGTGTTTTTTGGTCCCTATTCTGCCCTTGAATTGCGTTCCCATGCAAAACTAGACAGAATAGTGAAAAAACATCATCACGGCGGGCTCAAGCACAAGAATAACCGCACACAGTGTTTATGGTTCTACGTTCATCAGCCAACAAAG